>JARQOC010000004.1:567832525-569032525 GCA_033576535.1 Allobates femoralis | reverse complement strand
GGATAAGCCATGTTTAAAGTGTAATTATAAAGAACTAGATTTCATATGTTATTTAGACATAAAGTTAACAGAGACATTTTGCCATGCAAACAAAGCCAAAATAACATAGACATACACTTACAAGCACATTGTAAAATCTTAAATGTGTATAATGTACTGTACATTCCATTAGGATTCGGCCTTGCTTGCTCTGGTAAAATTGGTCGTTAGTGACTATAATTATGTGATTTGGAAAATTTTGTCTGGCATGGTAACCTCAAAGCTTTACCGATCCAAGTAGATAAATGTGAAGAAAGAAATTGCTTTATATATGTAGAAACCATTTACCGTATATACTCGTGTATAAGCCGACCCGTGTATAAGCCGACCCCCCTACTTTTGCCCCCAAAACCTGGGAAAATCTATTGACTCATGTATAAGCCGAGGGTGGACCCCAGCACAGGTATACAGGCCCCCCCAGTGGTAGTATACAGCAGCCTCCCCAGTGGCATATACAGGCCCCAGTAGTATATACAGCAGCCCCAGTGGTATACAGCAGCCTTCCCAGTGGTATATGCAGACCCTACCAGTATATACAGCAGCCCCAGTGGTATACAGGCCCCAGCAGTATATACAGCAGCCCCGGGGGTGTACAGCAGCCTCCGGGGGCATACAGCAGCCCCAGCAGTACACAGCAGCCCCAGCGGTACACAGCCACCCCCAGGGGTACACAGCCGCCCCCAGGGGTACACAGCAGCCCCCAGGGGTACACAGCCGCCCCCAGGGGTACACAGCAGCCCCCAGGGGTATATAGCCGCCCCCAGGGGTATTAGGCAGCCCCCAGGGGTATATAGCAGCCCCCAGGGGTACACAGCCATCCCCAGGGGTATATAGCCGCCCACTAGGGGTATATATAGCTCCCCAGGGGTACACAGCTGCCCCCAGGGGTATATAGCAGCCCCAGGGGATATATAGTCCCCCCAGGGGTATATACAGCTCCCCAGGGGTATATAGCCGTCCCCAAGGGTATATAGCCGCCCCAGGGGTTTAATAGCAACCCACAGTGGTATATAGCTGCCCCAGGGTATTATAGCCGTCCCCAGGGGTTATATAGCAACCCCCAGAGAGGTATATAGAACCCCCAGGGGTACACAGCCATCCCCAGGGTATATAGCCGCCCCCAGGGGTATATAGCCAGCCCCCAGGGGTACACAGCCATCCCCAGGGGTAATATATGACCGCCCCCAGGGTGATATATAGGCAGCCCCCAGGGGTACATCCAGCCATCCCCAGGGGTAACACAGAGCCCAGGGGGTATATAGCCGCCCCAGGTGTATATAGCAGCCCCCAGGGGTACACAGCCGTCCCAGGGGTATACAGCTGCCCCAGGGGTATATAGCAGCCCCCAGGGTACACAGCCATCCCCAGGGGTATACAGCTGCCCCCAGGGGTACACAGCTGCCCCCAGGGGTATATAGCAGCCCCCAGGGGTACACAGCCGACCCCAGGGGTATACAGCTGCCCCCAGGTGTACAAGCTGCCCCCAGGGGTACACGCCGTTCCCAGGGGTATACAGCTGCCCCCAGGTGGTAACACAGCTGCCCCCAGGGTATATAGCAGCCCCCAGGGGTACACAGCCGCCCCAGGGGTAATATAGCTCAGCCACCCCAGAGGGTACACTGCTGCCCCCAAATGCTGGCAATCGCCCCCCCTGTGCTTAACTTACCATCCGTATTCTGATCAGCGCTGCTCCTCGCTGCTCCCGTCCTCGCGGCATCCGGATCCGGCCGTCGCACGATGACGTCATACCTGCGACGGCGGGATCCCGGAAGCGCGAGACGGGAGCAGCGAGGAGCAGCGCTGATCAGGAATACCGGATGGTAAGATACGCATGGGGGGCCCTTACATGAAGCGGGGGGGGGCCCTGACACAGAGGGGGGGCGAGTGGAAAGCGTTTGGGGGCCATTTCATGCATTGCTTCCCCCTGCCGCTGATTGACAGGGGGATGCAGTGCATATGTAATGAGCGGCCCCACGTGACGGGGCCGCTCATACAGCTAGCTCCCCCCGCCTCCTGCAGCCTCCACAAGCCCCCACCACATCACATACCGTATATGACCGTGTATATAAGCCGAGGGTGGTTATACTTTTCAGCCCAATTTTTGGGCTGAAAAACTCGGCTTATACACGAGTATATACGGTAATAGCTTTTGAATATATTATGTGTGTTAATACAACATATTAAATGAAATTATGATTTAGGCTAGATTTGGAAATTAAAATATAGGTGATTCAATATATTTCAGTAAATGTTTAATTCATGATCACAGTATATTTCTTAAAATCTATTTTAATCTTAAAAGTATAAGGCCCAATTTATCAAGATCGATGTTCACACGGATCTTGATGAAGGAGCATCTTTGAGTCAGACACTACTGAGTCAATATGAGGCACATTCCTCTTAATGAATTAGAAGCATCTTACAACTAATAATACTCAGGTCCCCAACTGAAGTAAGATTTCTCTCAAAAAGAGCGCAACGTTTCTTAATGAATTGGGAGTGTCTGACAAGTATTGATGAGCAAACATTTCTAGGTCCATATTCGGGTGCCGAATGAACTCATGGAGGGTCCAGTTTTGCTGTGCTGTTAAGAAGCCAAACTTGATCAAAGGTTGGCTATTCAGACCTCTGCCCACATACAGCAAGTCATAAGCAAAACACGCCTGAGGATGGGAGGGTGATTTTTTTTTCTTTTTTCTAAGGAAAATATACTACAGCTGAACACTCAGATTTTGCCCCCAGTGCAAGCCGATAACACACTGCAAGCAGCTCGCAATGGGTCAGACGCCAAGCCTATGAAACCCATCACTGCATGCTCCTGCACTTTGGACACACAAATCACATGTACTCCAGGTACAAACAGGTTCAGGTTTGCTTATGTCTACTGACAAGTAATCTTACTCCAGTCCCCAACTGAAGTAAGATTTCTTGCAAAATAAACATTACACTCTTAATGAATTAGAAGTGTCTGACAAGTAATCTTATTCAATGCCCTGACTGAAGTAAGATTTCTGTCTTAATGAGCAACATATCTCATCATGTATTAGATAAGCTGTAGGATCACGCATTTGCCATGACCATCCCACCTCAGCCAGCTGATTTGGGCGGATTTGGGAGAAACTTGTCTATTGAATAGTAGAAGAGCATGTATACGAGACCGGATCAGGGAAGTAAGAAACTCTCAGAAATGAGTAATCAAAAATTCATTTATTATACACTACAAAAGAAAGCAAAAGTACCAACAGACATTTAAAAACAATTAAAGGTCTGAAACGGCTAAAAGTGGCAAAATCTAATGCAATTTAAGGTTTCACAAAAATGTTGCAACTTTTCAAAGCAGTTTTGATGGTTTGATGGTTTGATGAATCGGGCTGATGTTTTCATTCTGATATGATTTTGGTCATTATACCTACATAATGTTTGCTTACTATAAAGAGAACTTCTATTCTCAGGAGCGCACCACTCTGATCCCTCCTGGCATTTTACTTGACAGTTCCGGCAGTGGCATACTTGCAATCCTGATCCAAATTGTCCACTCTCCAACATTTCTAGCAAAGGCAACTTTTTATCCTTGCATTATCGGAAGAGTAAACTGTCCAGATCCAGTGATATTATCGTCTTCAGATGAGCTCCAGCAAACTACATAAGAAGAAGCATCCATGTATGCTCTTCTAGTTTAGGAAATCAGCCACCACTGGTAGATTTAAGCAGTGGTCAGTAACCTAGGCATTGAACATTATACAATAAAGATGAAAAATCCTCTTTGTCTTCAGAAGTGAATAAGTAGTAAAATACAAAGTTGCCTCCTTTTACAATCACTTTGCAATTCTACCCATTTATGATGATGAGAAAACCTCTTTAAAAGTTTCCTCAACTTTATAACAGAGGAAAGTTTTGTGGGATTCCTATTATGAGAGAACATAAACCATATTATAGATTGTATATCGGTATTAATAACAGACCCCTAGTGTTATTAATTTTATATATATATATATATATAATTTTTTTTTTTTTTTATATATTATTTTTTTTTTTTAATTGCTGATATTTGGAAAAAATAAGATATTTTATTCTTTTATCAAAGTTGAAAACCTCATAAAAAGTTTCATTGAATACTGAACTAATTTATCATTAAAACTCTCTAAATAGCTTGATGAAAGTCAAGTAGCCAATCACTAAGATTTCCTTTTAAAACATCCTAAAATCTGTACTGAAATCACAAATTATTTAAAAGAAATATTTACATTATTTAGATTTTTAGCAAAAATTGTTTAGGTGCAAAAACACAAAAATATGGTTTAAAAAACATGTAATGTAAATATAAAAACTCAGTGCTGCAGTTCCTCACTTTTACCTCTGAGCGCCGCTGTTTAACCAATAAGGAGAAGAATACAGACCTGGAGATCCACTGGTATTTCCTCCTTCACATTACAGATCTGCAGGAACAGACACAGACATGTTTTAGATTTTCTCTACAGAAAACTGGATATTTTCTTCTTTTATCAAACAAGTGGATTCTTTGGATTGATTTACGAGTGGATTACAACCAAGTGGATTATTTTGCAGAAAATTACAAGGTTTAAGAATGACCCTCCCTTATCAACAAATACACAAAGGACTCAGATGGCAAGTAACCATTTCTACCTTATTCTCCTGGCTGTGTCATTCAGTCTCTGGTCAGATTCATTATTCCATTGTAGAAGAAATGAGGAAAGACTCTGTTATAGCGAATATTGCAGATGACCTTGGATTAGATAATAAGCAGCTCTCATCTAGAAAACTGAGAATTGTATCTGAAGCTTCAGAGAGATATTTCTATGTAAACCTGAATAATGGGAATCTGTATATAAAGGACAGGATAGACAGAGAGACATTGTGTCCGGCAGCAGCATCTTGCTATCTAAACTTTGATGCTGTGATTGAAAATCCTCTGAATGTTTTCAGTGTCAATATTGAAATTCAGGATATAAATGATAATTCTCCAGCATTCTCCCCTAATGAGTTTTCTGTAGAGACAATTGAGTTAACATCAGCAGGGACCAGATTTGCTTTACAGACGCAGAAGATCCAGATATCGGTTCTAATTCTGTGCAGACATATAGGCTCAGTGATAATCAGTATTTTACATTAAGTGAAGACAGAAATCCAGATGGCAGTACATTTCTAGAGCTTGTTCTAGAGAAACCATTAGACAGGAGACACAGAGTCACCATGAGCTCATATTAACAGCTCTGGATGGAGGCAAACCTGTGAGATCTGGAACTGCCGTAATAAGGATCATTGTTACTGATGCTAATGATAATTTCCCAATATTCACACAGTCAGTGTATAAAGTCAGTGTAAATGAGAATACACCAATAAATACCACAATAATCACAGTGAATGCCACAGACAAGGATGAAGGGATCAATGGACAGATCACATATTCCTTTAGTAAAACCTCAGGAAATGTCCATCGTTCTGGAATATTCAGCATTCACCCTGTGACCGGGGAAATTAAAACACCATAGTAAATTGGATTTTGAATTAAGCAAAATTATGAAATCTCTGTTCAAGCAAAGGATGGAGGAGGCCTTGTGGCTCATTGTAAAGTATTGATAGAAGTCATGGATGAGAATGACAATGCTCCGGAGATATCCATCACCTCATTATCTTCTCCTATTCCTGAGGACTCTACACCTGGAACAATAATTGCCCTGATTAAAGTTAATGATTGGGATTCTGGTGTAAATGGAGAAGTTGACTGTAAACTTATAGAAGGAGGAGCTTTTAGTTTAGTATCATCATCTTCCAGGTATTTCAGACTTGTAACTGTTGGTTCTTTGGACAGAGAACAAGTATCTACCTACAATATCACCATTTTAGCTACTGACAGAGGAACACCTCCCCTTTCCAGTAGAAAAGCCATCCTCTTGGTGATATCAGATGTCAATGACAACCCACCAATATTTTCTAAATCTTCTTATGTGGCTTATGTGCCAGAGAACAACTTACCAGGAGCCTCAATATTCAGTATTCAGCCAAATGATCTTGACATCGGAGACAATGCTAAAATGAATTTATTCGATTTCCAATGTTGATACCGACCTTCCAGTGACGGCATACCTTTCCATTAATATTGAGACTGGAGTTCTCTACGCTCAAAGATCATTTGATTATGAGCAGCAGAATGAGTTTCTAATACAAGTGTGGCCAGAGAACAGTGGATCCCCACCACTGAGCAGCAATACCACACTGATGATCCGTATAGTGGATCAGAATGATAACACTCCAAAAATTTTGTACCCATCTCTAGGAAATGATGGATCGATTATGTTTGAGATGGTCCCTTTTGCATCTGAACCAGGCTCTTTGATAACAAGGTGGTTGCAGTGGATGCAGATTCTGGCCACAATGCATTGCTGTCTTATAGTTTTTTGTCAGTTTCCGAGTCACCATACTTCACAATCATCCAGCATAATGGTGAAATCAGGACATCACGCATCTTTCAAGAGAAGGATTCATTAAAGCAAAAGGTGGTAGTGATTGTGAAGGACAATGGACATCCCTGTCTTTCATCTTCTGTCACCATTCATTTTGTTATTGCCAACAATTTCCAACAAGTTGCTCCTAAATTTCAGAATAAACTCACCATTGAAGATCATCACTCCAATTTACAGTTATACTTAGTTATCGGTCTTGCTGTGATATCTTTACTATTTATTATAACTGTTTTGTCAGTCATTATATCAAAATATCATAAGTCCAAACCATTACCAATGTTCGGAACTCTAAGTTCAAACTTATATCCCCAAGTTGAACCTAGAATGTTAACTCAAAACCCAACAGGAACATTAGCATTTCCATATTCCTACAATGTCTGCGTGGCTTTGGATTCTACTGAGAATGACTTTACTTATATGAAAGCAAATCAGAATGTCCCCGTTGATAATCTCATTGATGCTGATGATTCTGGACTCAGTAATGAAACTCTAGAAGACTCTTTATCAACTAACACTTCCTTCCAGGTGAGTCAATGTAAAGCTCGACTTACACATTCTACCTCCTGAAGTCTTATAAATACAGATTTAACTTATCACAGTATGTTAAAATCAGAATGTATTTGCATTATAATGTTGGTTCTCTGCGTTTAGCGTGATGTCATAGAGGGAAATAACATGTGCTTATCTTTTGAGATTTTGAGTAAAAGGGAGGTATTATATGACAATAGCATATTATTTTAAAGGATTTTCGAATTTAGGCATATGTTTTTGTCTTTGGCACTTTTACTTTTATTGAATTTACATGCCCCATGTAACCATCATTTGCATTTTGGTCAATATAGCAATACAATGAGCTCACATTTCCTAATTTCCATGTTCATTTCTTCTTTGCTGTATAGTCTGATATGATTTGTCTGAAGGAAGAAGCTGTGGTGGCTTCAAAACGCATTGACTTAAATACTATGATCTATATGGACTGATCTGAGATTGTTCCTTGATAAAATAGTAGCACGGGTTTATACTTAGTGATGAGGAGTGTAATTGTTATTATTCGCACAAATAGTACGGTATTTGTGATACTCGTTTACTCGGCGAGTATCACTGGTGCTCGTGAGTGATGTGTCGATCGCTATCGATCTGACACAAGTTGACAGTTCACTTCACTACATAAAGTGAGGTGGCACCTCAGTGAGGGCAGATTGAATGTTAGGGTCTCTCTGTGGGGCACCACAAAGTGTTTTATGCAGTTTAAATGTGAAAAAGCTCACCCTCTCGCCCTGTCCCGGAAATACTCATTTTATAACCGGATGTGTGTGAGCGAGCCAATCACTCATTGACTTACACTGTACTCACTATTCGGACGAATATGTGAGTGTTAAAAAGTACTCAGAACGAGTATAGCGAGTGCGAATATTACACCATTCACTCATCACTATTATTAACCCAATTCATCACCCTGCACCGACATCTGTATAGTCTGAGACAGAGTCAGAAGGGTGCGGAAGATTTATTGACTGTTGTATAACTGTAACAGTAAATAAAGCACGATAATAACACTGTACACACAGGTAAGCACTGCATGCAGGTCTCCTGTCACAGTACTAGCATTTAATTAAAGGAGTTTTCCCACAAAAAAAGTTCATTTTAATCAATAGATTTTGGAATAATAATAATTTCTACAATTGGATGTGTTTAAAAAAATGTTTCTGTGCTGAGATGATCTTATATGTGTCCCTGCTATGTACTGTTGAGCCCCCTAATCCCCTAGAGTGGGGCTGCATGGGCTCGTGGCACCCAATTGAGTTGTCATATTGAGGTATCTGTTTCTTCCTAACATGTGTTTATTATTATAGGAGCCTTAATATTCATGAGGTATCCTCATGATGGATGGTAAAGGGTTAAGAGTCCCTGTTGTGAGGTAACAGAAGCAGATGATTGCTTTGATTGGCTGTCCGGCATGTCTGATAAGTTTGCACCTGATTGGTTTGAAAAAGTGCGGGAGAGTGGAGTAGTTATGCCCCGCCCACAGGAATTTTCTGTCAGTGTCTCTGAGGAGACGAAGAAAAACGTACTCGCCCACCCATCTCCTTTTTATTTCTGTTCCCCAATTTCCCTGTCGTCAGGCTTTTAGTGACGGGAAAGTTCTATTTTCAAGTCGGTCTTTATTAATAAAGTTATTTATTAAAGGTAACCCTGTTAAAAGCCTCTCTGCTCTTCTGCTTTTCTTTCATTCCAACCAATGCCTGGTGTTATTATATTGTCTGTTTAGCTTATAATATTAGAGGTGGGGCCTATGATCCCTTGTGTAATGGATATATCTGACTGTACAGTCTCCTGTGCTGAGATAATCTTATATACAGTATGTGTCCCTGCTATGTAGAATGTAATGTCTGTGTCTGACCGTACAGGGACATGGTCTGATCATATACATCTATATTATCGATATATCATATAACCTCTCCTTGGCAGGTAAAGATGCACAACAAAGTATACAGATATTACAGCATGGGGTCATAGAATATAGGAGTACACAGACATTACAGCTGGGGATGACAGAATATAACAGTATACACACATTACAGCACGGGATCATAGATTTTTTTTTTTTTTTTAGGTAAAACATTTCCCTATCTGTTTTTTGTTTTTTTAATTATACCTTAAAGAAAGAAAAATTTGTGGTCCCATGCTGCAATTTCTGTATCCTCCAAGAGATGTGGTATGATCAGACATGTCTCTGAACTGTCAGACACATTCATTACACAGTACAAAGCAGGACACATATATAAGATTACCTCAGCACAGGAGATGTGGTATGATCAGACCATGTCCTTGTACAGTCAGACGCATCTATTACACAGTACATAGCAGGGACACATATATAGATTATCTCAGCACAGGAGATGTGTATGATCAGACCATGTCCCTGTACAGTCAACACATCCATTACACAGTACATACCAGGGACACATATATAAGATTATCTCAGCACAGGAGATGTGGTATGATCAGACCATGTCCCTGTACAGTCAGACACATCTATTACACAGTACATACAGGAACACATATATAGATTATCTCAGCACAGGAGATGTGATGTGATCAGACCATGTCCTGTACAGTCAGACACATCCATTACACAGTACATAGCAGGGACACATATATAAGATTATCTCAGCACAGAGCAACACTTTTTTTTACACATATCCAATTGTGGAAATTATTATTCCAAGATCTTTTGATTAAAATTAACATTATTCATGGGAAAACTCCTGTAAGTTAATTTACACTGGAATGTGTTCTTGCATAAACATTCTTAAGGAAGTTTGTGTCACAATAATTTTGGATTGTAAATTGACTGCTGACATTAATAATAAATACTTTTATATATATAGCACCAACATATTTTGCAGCACTTTACAATAAGCGGGTACAAGTACAGGCAGCGAAGACAATACAAAGTAAGGCTATATTCACGTTCAATTTTGGTCAGTTTTTCACATCAGGTTTTGTAAGCCAAAACAAATAGTAGATGAAAAATACAGCGTAGACGCCTTTTTATTAGGCTGCATTCACACATTGATTGGTGAGTTTTTTACCTCAGTATTTGTAAGACAAAACCAGGAGTGGATGAAAGATAAAGTGTAGATGCCTTTTTATTAGGCCACATTAACACATTGAGTATTTGGTGAGTTTTTTACCTCAGTATTTGTAAGATAAAACCAGGAGTGGGTGATAAATACAGAAGTGGTGACGTGTTTCTATTAGACCACGTTCACACGTTAAGTATTGGGTAAGTTTTTTACCTCAGGATTTGTAGCCAAAACCAGGAGTGGAACAATCAGAGGAAAAGTATAATAGAAACACGTCACCACATCTGTATTTATCACCCAAAACTGGTTTTGGCTACAAATCCTGAGGTAAAAAACTCCCCAAATACTGAACATGTGAACATAGCATAACATCTAGTTCAAAAGTAACAGGAGGGTCCTGCTCGCACACTTGAAAAAGCTGTAAATGTAAAGCTGTATGATCCGTCATCAGCCAGTGTCTGTCTAAGTGTAATTATCAAGAACTATTGAGTGCATGATGTGGTGAAAGAGGAATAGGAAGGAGCATATTATGATTAATATTTAGAAGAGGGAACAGGGGAGAGTTAGGTTAATGAGTTGAGGTGATAGCCCTATATGAAGACATATGTTTTTAAAGCACAAATCTGGTGACAGAGATCCTTTAATAAACGGTTGTCATTGGTAGCCTACACTCTGTAGGGTCATCATGACGTGCAGATTACATTTTCCCTTTATGTTGGTACCTCTACACATGTAAGCACCACAGCCATTCTTTATACTAGAACCCTGCTGATTGACCCACACAGAGGCAGAGGAATTGAGAGACAGGGACTGAAAATCACACAGTTTACCATATATCAGCACTGGAATTCCAAATGGAGACAAAATAAATCATGTGGGGAAAAAGAAAGCACATTCTGCTTAATATGATGCTCTTTCATTATCATTTTAATTAATTAAAAATTCCACAATTTTTGTTAATTGGAAAATCCACTTAAAGGGATCTTCCTATGAACAATGTTATAGATCTTGGAATAATAATAATTTCAACAATTGGATATGTTTAATAAAAACGTTCCTATTCTGAGATAATCTTATATATGTGTCCCTGCTACATACTGTGTAATGGCCATGTCTGACCGTACAGGGACATGGTCTAATCATACCACATCTCCTGTGCTGAGATAATCTTATATATTTGTGCCTGTTATGTACTGTGTAATGGCTATGTCTGACCGTACAGGGACATGGTCTAATCATACCACATCTCCTGTGCTGAGATAATCTTATATATTTGTCCCTGTTATGTACTGTGTAATGCTATGTCTGACCGTACAGGACAAGGTCTGATCATACCACACACCTCCTGAGCCAGGAGGACAAAAAGAGTATTAAAGATGGTTTCACACCTGCATTTATTGTCTGGCATCTCAATCATCCAAATCCAGAACATCCTGATCAGCATGCATCCCTATACTTAAAATGGGCCCGCAGGGACGTCAGGTGACATCAGGTTTTGGACAGATGCAGGTGAGTGCGTTGTTTTGATGTATCTCCTGGATGCATCATGGTGTGATTTTTCGGCACTATGAAAATCCTGCAGGGTCTAGATGCAGAGTTGTGCGTCTAAACGACACATGGATCTCAAAGAAGGCGCATCCAGCTCAGGATAAATGTGGCCATGCTGGATCAGTATTTGACACTGAGCATGCCCAGAACAGCCAGGGGATTCTTCCATTCTCTCTCTCTCTCTCTTTCCGGATCAATGATACAACAAATTCCTGGTCAAATGAAATTCTATGCCACACTTCAAAACTAAAGAGATGGATAAGGACAAAATCGCATGCAAAACTGATGCAAGCACAGCTTTTTTTTTTTTCCTGATTCTGGCAAAAAAATGCTGACGTGGCAAGCGTTATTACATGTGTTAGCGGATGCAGATGCATCCGTTCTCACCCTGGTTAGGATTCAACCCTTTAACATAGCAAAGGCTGTTACCTCTGGTTTTTCTAAAGAAGCATCTATGAAAAACATTGTTATGGGCTTTTTCTAACTTTTCTTTATTAAACTGAATATGTCTATGATGTAATGTATTATAATGATTTTTTGCTTGTCAAATTTGATTTCCTAGACATGATTGAGAGATGGGATTGGAATTTTTTCTTACATTTGGGAGGTCTTCTCCAAGTCTTTTGAAGATGTTTCACTGTATATGTAAAGATAGTTTTAGATTATTTGATTTTTAAAGATATGATATGAAGTGGTTGTATAATATCACAGTAATATGACATGTAGAACATGTACTAAACACTAAGAATATTAAATATTCGTATTGGTTTTCTGAAATGAAGTCAAACATAACACTGGTACCACTATTTAGAATCATTTATAATGTATATTAAATTAGATGATGGAAGAAAATAAAACTGCAGCATAAAGGAAACATACCGTATTCTATGGATGCTGTAATTCCTCCATTACGCCTCTGAGCGCCGCTGTTTAACCAATAAACAGAGGGAAAAATACTGAAAATCCACTGGTGTATTCAGTGCTCACACACACTGCAGATCAGAAGAAAGAAGACAGACATCTTTAAAGGGAACCTGTCACCTGGATCTAAGCCCCTACACTATCACTACCTGTCCCTGCACCTTCCTACCTGCTCTCTATCTATCCCTCTCTGAGCTAAATCCGCCCTATAAAACTGCAGAAAAATAACTTATAACTTACAGAAGTCCCTGAGGCTGGGGACTGAGAAGGCGGCGCCAGGCTCCATTCAGCCCCTCCTCCATGCAGCAGCACACGCCCCACTGGGCGGCGTTATTCTTTCTTCATCGCCACCTCCTCCATTTGGAATCTCCCACCTGCTTTACACCTATCATGTTGTGGTGATGCGACCTCGATGTGTCCCCTAACCGGGACACAGCATATGGGAGATTGTATCTTCTGCTCGGTAGCAGCACACACAGGGTGAGCTGCTACTGGAGCTAAGTGCTGATTGAAATCACTGACCCCCAGGTGTGCGGGTGAATAGGAGATGATATGAGCTGCCCTGGGCTGTGGGGAGGGGGTGGAGTGTGTCAGGACAGCAGCAGGAGCTGCTGGGATTGTATGAGGTTCTACTCGGCTGTGCCCCGGTGTAACAGGCCAGACTAACCCCCCCGACCAGAATATACTCGGGGTTAAAGTGGCCTAGGCCAGATTATACCCCTCCGTATACCACAGCAGCTGTAGATCAGGGCTCCAAGCAACACATGGGGGCCCGAGGCAGCACAAAGTGGCACCAGGCAGCAGAAAGTGGCCCTACGCAACATACAGGGGCCCCAGGCAGTGCTAGGGCCCCAGGCAGTGCTAGGGGCCCCAGGCAGTGCTAGGGGCCCCAGGCAGCACAAAGTGGCCCCAAGCAGCACACAGGGGCCCCAGGCAGTACTAGGGGCCACAAGCTACACACAGGATCCCAGGCTACACACAGGGGCCCCATGCAGCATACAAGGACCCCAGGCAGTGCACGGGGCCCCAGGGAGTGCACGGGGCCCAGGCAGCACAAAGTGGCCCCAGGCAGCACAAAGTGGCCCCAGGCAGTACTAGGGGCCACAAGCAACACACAGGATCCCAGGCTACACACAGGGGCCCCATGCAGCATACAAGGACCCCAGGCAGTGCACGGGGCCCCAGGGAGTGCACGGGGCCCCAGGCAGTGCACGGGGCCCCAGGCAGTGCACGGGGCCCCAGGCAGCACAAAGTGGCCCCAGGCAGCACAAAGTGGCCCCAGGCAACATACAGGGGCCCCAGGCAGCACAAAGTGACCACAGGCAATATACAGGGGCCCCAGGCAGTGGGCCACCTGGGGCCACTTTGTGCTGCCTGGGGCCCCTGTGTGCTGCCTCTGGCCCCCATGCGCTGCCTGGGACCCCTTTATACTGCCTGGGGCCCTTGTATGCTGCATGGGGCCCCTGTATGTAGCCTGGGACCCTGTGTGTAGCCTGGGGCCCCTGTATGTTGCCTGGGGCCCCTGTATGTTGCCTGGGGCCACTTTGTGCTGCCTGGGGCCACTTTGTGCTGCCTGGGTCCCCGTGCACTGCCTGGGGCCCCGTGCACTCCCTGGGGCCCCGTGCACTCCCTGGGGCCCGTGCACTGCCTGGGGTCCTTGTATGCTGCATGGGGCCCCTGTGTGTAGCCTGGGATCCTGTGTGTAGCTTGTGGCCCCTAGTACTGCCTGGGGCCACTTTGTGCTGCCTGGGGCCACTTTGTGCTGCCTGGGGCCCCGTGCACTCCCTGGGGCCCCGTGCACTGCCTGGGGTCCTTGTATGCTGCATGGGGCCCCTGTGTGTATCCTGGGATCCTGTGTGTAGCTTGTGGCCCCTAGTACTGCCTGGGGCCCCTGTGTGCTGCTTGGGGCCACTTTGTGCTGCCTGGGGCCCTGTGCACTGCCTGGGGCCCCTAGCACTGCCTGGGGGTCCTTGTATGCTGCATGGGGCCCCTGTGTGTAGCCTGGGATCCTGTGTGTAGCTTGTGGCCCCTAGTACTGCCTGGGGCCCCTGTGTGCTGCTTGGGGCCACTTTGTGCTGCCTGGGGCCCTGTGCACTGCCTGGGGCCCCTAGCACTGCCTGGGGCCCGAGCACTGCCTGGGGCCCCTGTATGTTGCGTAGGGCCACTTTCTGCTGCCTGGGGCCACTTTGTGCTGCCTCGGGCCCCCATGTGTTGCTTGGGGCCCTGATCTACAGTTGCTGTGGTATACGGAGGGGTATAATCTGGCCTAGGCCACTTTAACCCCGAGTATATTCTGGTCGGGGGGGTTAGTCTGGCCTGTTACACCGGGGCACAGCCGAGTAGAACCTCATACAATCCCAGCAGCTCCTGCTGCTGTCCTGACACACTCCACCCCCACCCCACAGCCCAGGGCAGCTCATATCATCTCCTATTACACCCGCACACCTGGGGGTCAGTGATTTCAATCAGCACTTAGCTCCAGTAGCAGCTCACCCTGTGTGTGCTGCTACCGAGCAGAAGATACAATCTCCCATATGCTGTGTCTCAGTCAGGGGACACATCGAGGTCGCATCACCACAACATGATAGGTGTAAAGCAGGTGGGAGATTCCAAATGGAGGAGGCGGCGATGAAGAAAGAATAACGCCGCCCAGTGGGGCGTGTGCTGCTGCATCGAGGAGGGGCAGAATGGAGCCTGGCGCCGCCTTCTCAGTCCCCAGCCTCAGGGACTTCTGTAAGTTATAAGTTATTTTTCTGCTGTTTTATAGGGCGGATTTAGCTCAGAGAGGGATAGATAGGGAGCAGCTAGGAAGGTGCAGGGACAGGTAGTGATAGTGTAGGGGCTTAGATCCAGGTGACAGGTTCCCTTTAAACTCTCTATGAAAAATCTGGATTTATGATTTATTTTTAGTTCTAAAGTGTTATCATCTGGATTACAAATGAGCTCTAGACAAAGTGCTGATATGGAAGATATAAAGATGAAACCTACATGGATATTCAAAAGACTCAGATGGCAAGTAACCATGTCTATCTTGTTTTCTTGGCTGTGTCATTCAGTCTCTGCTCAGATTCATTATTCCATTGTAGAAGAAATGAGGAAAGACTCTGTTATAGCAAATATTGCAGATGACCTTGGATTAGATAATAAGCAGCTCTCATCTAGAAAACTTAGGATTGTATCAGATGTTTCAGAGAGATATTTTTATGTAAACCTGAATAATGGGAATCTGTATATAAAGGACAGGATAGACAGAGAGACATTGTGTGGGACAACAGCCTACTGTGTCTTAGTCTTTGATGTTGTGGTTGAAAACCCTATAAATATATTTGGAGCTGAGATAGAGATTCAGGACATTAATGACAATCCTCCTAGATTTTTTCATGAAACAATCATTCTAGAAATGATAGAATCGACAAACCCTGGAACAAGGTTTATTTTGCCAAGTGCAAAAGATTCAGATATTGGAATAAATGCCATACAGACATACAAGCTGAGTGACAACCAACATTTTATACTGAGAGAGAAGATCAGCAATGATGGCAGTAAATCTCCAGAGCTTGTTTTAGAGAAAACTTTAGATCGAGAGTCACAAAATAATCATGAATTGATCTTAGCAGCAATGGATGGAGGAAATCCTGTGAGATCTGGAACGGCGTTGATAAGGATTATTATAACTGATGCCAATGACAATTTTCCAGTTTTTACACATGATGTATATAAAGTTAATGTCAGTGAAAAGATTCCAGTAAATACTACTATACACGTAGTAAAGGCAACCGATGGAGATGAAGGTGTCAATGGGCAGGTCACATACTCATTTAGTGAAACATCTGGAAATGTCCATCATACAGGAACTTTCAGAATTAACCCTGTGACTGGGGAAATTAAAACAAGTAGTACATTAGATTTTGAACAAATGAAGACTTATGAAGTGTCAGTCCAAGCCAAAGATGGAGGAGGCCTTGTTTCCCAATGTAAAGTGGTAATAGAAGTAATAGATGAGAATGACAATGCTCCTGAAATATCCATCACTTCAATATTTAGTCCCATACCTGAGGACTCTCCATCTGACACTGCGATTGCGCTTATAAGAGTACGAGACCAAGATTCTGGAGCAAATGGAGAGGTTGATTGTGCAATAATGGAAGATTTACCTTTCCGTTTAATTTTATCATCTGGTAGCTATTATAGAATTGTTACTACGAAGTTCCTGGACAGGGAGGTGCTACCTTTTTATAACGTTACCATTTTAGCTACAGACAGAGGATCGCCTCCATTGTCCAGTAGAAAGGTTATCTCACTGGAGGTGTTAGATGTTAATGATAATCCACCCATATTTACCAAATCTACCTATGCTGCTTATGTACCAGAAAATAATTTACCAGGGGCCTCAATTTACAGCATTCAAGCCTCTGATCCAGATGCTGGTGATAATTCTAAAGTCATATATTCAATATTTAGCACTAATCCAGAAGAACTTCCAACATCTTCATACATTTCTATCAATATAGAGACTGGGGTCCTCTACGCCCAGCGATCATTTGATTATGAGCAACACAAAGAGTTCCAAATCCAAGTATCTGCCAAGGACAGTGGATCCCCCTCTATGAGCAGTAATACCACATTAGTTATCCGCATAGTGGACCTGAATGATAACGCACCAAAGATCTTGTACCCATCTCCCGAGATTGGTGGGCTGGCAGTTTTTGAGATGGTGCCTTTCGACTCAGAACCATATTCTTTAATAACTAAAGTGGTTGCAATGGACGCAGACTCTGGACATAATTCTTGGCTTTCCTATCATTTCATACCGTTGTCAGATCCAAATCATTTTACCATTGATCACAATACTGGTGAGATCAGGACATCACATGTTTTTCAGGAGAAGGATATACTGAGCCATAAAGTTACAGTGATGGTGCAGGACAATGGAGATCCAAAGCTCTCATCTACGGTTACTTTCAATCTTGTTGTTGGCAATAACTTTCAGCAGACACTTCCTAAATTTGGGAATAAACCAACTGATGAAGATCCGCAATCTAATTTACAGTTATACTTGGTGATCACACTTGCTCTAATCTCTCTGCTATTTATAATAACTATTATGTTGGTAATTATATCAAAGTGCAAGAAACCCAAGCCCCTGCCAGTCTTTGATGCTTTAACCTCCAGCTTGTATCCTCCGGTTGATCCCAGGATGATATCACAATATTCTAATGGGACTTTATCACTTCCTTACTCCTACAATGTCTGTGTGGCTTTGGATCCAAGTCAAAATGACTTCACCTATGTTAAACCTCATCTAGATGTCCCTGTGGATAATCTCATTGATGCCGATGTCTCCGGGCTTGGAAATCAAAGTGTAAAAGATATTGGGCCACCAACCAGTGATTTGGAGGTGAGTTTATTTTTAGATATAAGGAAGAAGAAATTTTTTAGAATCAGAGATATAGTATTGTGAGGAACTGAAAACTGACTTGGTTATTATAAAGCTGTATTTCCTGGTCATGTGTAGCTCTAACTTTACTGTTAGGATTGCAAACATGAGAATGTCTTGCAGCTAGGACCTATCATACCATAAATGTTTTTGTCTTCAATTACAGTAGACTAACATTTTTTGAAGCACAACCAAAAGGGGTCATCTAAGAACCCCAGGAGAGCTTCACTTTAGCTTAAAACCTTCCCTAACTTTACGAAGGTTGATTACTTTAGAAAATATTTTGTCTGTTGTTGAATTTTCTCTCCAATATAAATATGTTTGTAATTTCATCTTTTGTCTCAGACTGCCCAAAGCAAATGGCATGCTCATATTTCTCATAATTAGTCTTAGAATCACAATCACAGTATAAATGTACAAGATACCAAAGAAAATGTCATTATATTTGTAGGAATTTGTCAACTGTACAGCCTCCATCCACTGAAATTATGTACCTCCATCCAATCTGATTGCCACTTTGTAAGAAAATGTTTTTTACTATCTCCTTGGTCATAATTGTTTTAAGGTTTCTTCTGTTTGAAACTATACAATAGAAGAAATGCAGATAATAAAAAAATGAAATCCATTTAAAGAGAATCTTTCAGCAAGTTTCTGCTATTAAATCTGAGAGCAGCATGATGTTGGGACAGAGAACCTGATTCGAGCAATGTATCATTTACTGGGCAGTTTGGTGTATTAAATCCATTTACATTGCTTTCGTTATGCAAATGTTATGAATGTTGAGCTGAGTATAACCGCACCCATACCCCATTTTTCGCTTTCTGTGCACACTGCACACTGCCAGGAAGCTAACAGTTACTGGTGGGGGCAGGGTTACACAGATTAGATTGACTTCCTGGCACTAGACAACTCCTGTGGTGTTAATCTTCTGCTACTAAAACACTGACTGTTTTAAAACTACAGCAATCTAGGGAATATAGTGAATCTTTCAACGTTTGGTTCGGCAAACTTCACGATGTTGAGCAAACCTGCTTGGGTTAGGAGTTCAGGTGCTTTACTTTGGTTGGGTACAGTTGGTGCTTAGCCAAGTGTGAGCCACGTGCAGTGTTTGATTGGCTCACACTGGGATTATTGGATGTAGTGTGTGTCCAAAATACATTTGGAAAACAAAACCTCACCCTCCCACCATCGGACGTGCTTTAATTATGACTGAGTGTTGGAGGAGCGCTGAACTGCCAATCAGTGACCTCTATTGAGGTTCAGCTCTAGTTCGGGGTCAGGAAAAGTGTGCCAAAATCTTTGGCTGCACCGCTCAAACCCAATCTTCAATAAGTTTGATCACTATTGGTGAGCAAGTGAGATATCCCTGGAATTTAAAAGACTTTAATTACACTCATGTTGCTGGTGGTTTGATAAGCTTGATAATATCTTGTGGATTGCTTTATGATATAGGTCCAGATAATGGCATAAATGCATTGGTTTTCTATAGTTTTGTTGATTCACCATGCTGTTGGCCAGATATGGTGTCATGGAATTAGGTATATAGCTTTTAAATTGGTCATATAGCACACTACATTTTTTAGTTAACATCATAAAGGTAGCAGCCATGCTTTTTTTAATTCCATGTAGGTCAGCTTGTCATACTTTTTCGAAGCCTAAAAAGATAAGAACAAGCTGTAATGTACATTATAAACAATATTTACACATATAGAAGCCAAATAACCAAGCCCGGCATAGTGCAAGCTAGCTACTTAATGAATTAATAAAGGCATGCACCTCCGTCAGGAACTGCAGTAGAAAATGCCAGTAGAATTGATGAATTAGGGTCGACAGAGATTATGGGCACGCCTTGTATCACCGTGGCTTCTATTGAGTCTCAACCATTTCAGCAAAGCTGATCCAAAACTCCATGTTCCGAAAAAATGTTGTGACATTTCAAAGCTTTTGCACCACTTTAGTTGTGTAAAAACTTTGATGATTCATCTCATTTGGATTCCTGTTAAATACAATAACCATACATTTGTATCAGATATCTGTGACTTGGGTTAATATTATTTAGCTAATTTCTGGATAGTCTGTAATTGATTTTTTTTTTTAAAGTGTCTACAGCGGTGAAATAAAAAAATGGTGGAATGATGTCTTAAAGCAGTTGTCCAGTTGAGATTTTCCTTAAATCTCCTGCCACGTGCATTGCAATGTTTTCTGGATTACCGCTGGTCTCTTTTCGGTCCCTTATTTGTACCAGAAATGGGTGTTCAGTCAATCACTGACAGAGGCGGGTCACCACTGCTACTAGTGATTGGCTGAGCTGTCATTACCAGTGAATCATAGTGGCCTTTGAAGGGTAAAGTAAGAGAACTGGGGGAATGTGATGAACATGACTATTTTTTGTAATTATAATCTGAACCTTTAAAAAAAATCTAGACAACACATTTGAGTTTGAAATTAAGAATCTGTAATATATTAATTATGTTAGTGCAGGTTTTACATTATAATTTCCCAGTCATCCCAGAAATGTCTATGCATTCAACAATTAATATAAAAAATCAGAACATTATAATTGGCAACAAACCTCATCATTTCATCGACATAGTTCATCAGAAAAAGGAAATCCAGCACCGGATCCATTTTCGTATAAGGTTAAAAAATCCTATATTAGGTCATCTTAAACTGATTGAACAGACATGGTAATATCATGTGTTCACCTTAGGCGTATCAGATCTTGACGATCCTTACTCATAATCAACTTGAATTTGATTTTCTATACCTGTCAGAGCAGGTAATGGGATTTGTTCTCCTGATGAACAGCAAGTGAAGTGCATTGGAAGCATTGATTTTTGGTAATATTTTTTCTAAGCCAAGTACTATTATAATGAATCACAGGTGTGGTTTTAATAATATCTAATTAAAAATGTATATTATATATATTATATATTATAATATATAGGTTTTTAGTGTTTTTTTATATTTTTAGTTATTTAGTGCCAGCAAGAATTACAAATATAGAATACAAATGGGATATAATTTATATAATGTGAAATAAAATATAAATATTATACATTTTTATAATTATTTATATAAAAAATTAAAATTAATTTTAAACTCTAAAACAAACAATATAGCATATATCATAATACTAATGATGAACAAATGGAAACTATTTCAGTGCTGCAGTTCCTCACTGTTACCTCTGAGCGCCGCTGTTTAACCAATAAGAAAGAAGAATACAGACCTGGAGATCCACCGGTATTTTTCTTACTCAGACACACTGCAGATCTGCAAGAGATACAGACATATTCTGGATTCTGTCTTCACATAACAAAGGATTCGAATTAATATTTTGCTGGATTTTTACCATCCTTTAACAACATTTAGCTTTTTACATCTGTTCTGCTGGATTATTAAGGTTTATGATCCAAAGGATTCTTATAGAAGAGCTAAGATCAAAGATGACTGGGATGCAACAATATCTTCAGGAATACAAAGGCTCAGATGGCAAGTAACATTTATCTTTCTATGGGTTTGGTTGTGTCATTCAGTCTCTGCTCAGATTCATTATTCCATTGTAGAAGAAATGAGGAAAGACTCTGTTATAGCAAATATTGCAGATGACCTTGGATTAGACATTAACAAACTCTCATCTAGAAAGATGCAGATTCTATCCCAGGTTTCAGAAAAATATTTCTATGTCAGTCTAGAAAATGGAAATCTGTATATAAAGGACAGAATAGACAGAGAGACATTGTGTGGGGCAGCACCATCATGCTTCCTAAGCTTTGATGCTGTGGTTGAGAAACCATTTCATGTTGTCAAAGTGACTGTGGAAATTCAGGATATTAATGATAATGCTCCTAGATTTTTTCATGAAACATTTACTGTAGAAATGGTAGAGCTGACTTCACCAGGAACAAGGTTTGCTTTACAAAATGCAGAAGATCCAGATATTGGCATTAATTCTATACAATCCTACAAGCTCAGTGATAATCAGTATTTTACACTCAGTGAGAAGATAAGTAACGATGGGAGTAAATCTCCAGAGCTCGTGTTAGAGAAACCTTTAGATCGAGAGGTCCAAAATATTCACAAACTACAATTAACAGCCTTGGATGGAGGAAGCCCTGTAAGATCCGGCACTGTTATAGTAAACATTATCGTTGGTGATGCAAATGATAATTTTCCTATATTTACACATGAAGTCTATAAAGTCAGTGTAAATGAAGATATACCAATCAATACCACAATAATTACAGTAAATGCAACTGATAGAGATGAGGGTTTGTATGCCCAAATCTCATATTCCTTCAGTAAAACATCCGCTAATGTCCATCATACAGGTATGTTTACTATCGATCCTAGAAATGGTGACATTAAAACTCGTAAACGATTAGATTTTGAATTTATAAAGAACTATGAGCTCTCCATACAAGCCAAAGATGGAGGAGGCTTTGTTGCCCATTGCAAACTATTGATAGAAGTCATAGATGTCAATGACAACGCTCCTGAGATATCCCTCACATCAATATCTTCTCCTATTCCTGAGGACTCTCCACCTGGTACTGTAATAGCTCTCATAAGAGTCCATGATCAAGATTCTGGAGCAAATGGAGAAGTTGATTGTAAACTCATGGAAGAACTAACCTTCAATTTGTTGTTAACATCTGATAGTTATTATAGAATCGTTACTGCAGGTTTCATTGACAGAGAAAAAGTATCCAATTACAATATAACCATATTAGCTAATGACAGAGGAACTCCTTTACTATCCAGCCAAAAATCCATCACTTTGGAGGTATCTGATATTAACGACAATCCACCAATGTTCAAGAAATCTACATATGTTGCCTATTTGCCTGAAAATAATTTACCAGGGGCTTCAATTTACAGTGTCCAAGCCTCAGATCCTGACACTGGAGAAAACGCAAAAATAATTTACACAATTTTTAACACCATAGCGGAAGATCTACCAATATCATCCTATCTCTCCATCAATATGGAGACTGGAGATCTCTATGCTCAAAGATCATTTGATTATGAGAAGCATAAAGAGTTTGTGATACAAGTAACTGCGACAGACAATGGATCCCCCTCTCTGAGAAGCAATGTTACATTAATTATCCATATAGTGGACCAGAATGATAATGCTCCAAAGATCTTGTACCCATCTCCAGATATCGGCGGATCGGCTCCATTTGAGATGGTTCCTTTTGCATCTGAACCAGGTTCTTTGATAAGTAAGGTGGTTGCAGTGGATGTAGACTCTGGACACAATTCTTGGCTCTCCTATGACTTTTTGTCAGTAGCAGAATCAGCATTCTTTACGATTAATCACCAAACTGGTGAAATAAGAACTCTACGTATGTTTCAAGAAAAGGATGCATTGAATCATAAGGTTGTAGTGATGGTAAAGGACAATGGTTTTCCATCACTTTCAGCTACAGTCACAGTTAGTCTCGTTATTGGAGATAATTTCCAACAAGTAATTCCAAAATTCAGCAATGAAATTAGTGAAGATACTCAATCTAATTTGCAATTATATTTGGTTATTTCTTTGGCACTCATCTCCTTGCTGTTTATTGTAACTGTCCTGCTGGTAATTATTTCAAAATGCAAAGAATCAAAACCTTCAGCAGAATTTGGAACTCTGCAGACAAACCTGTATCCTCCGATAGATCCCAGAATTCTCTCCTGGTACAGTGATGGATCTCTACCTCTGCCTAACTCATACAATGTCTGCGTGGCTTTGGATTCTTGTGAAAATGACTTTACTTATATGAAATCAAATCTAGAAGTTCCAGTGGAGAATTTGATTGATGCTGATGATTCAGGACTTGGAAATGAGGGTTCGAAAAATTCTACCAACAGTTGTATGCAGGTGAGTGTAAACAATATGATGGGATATCTAGATCTTAAGTTGTAAGATCTGATTTCCTTGCTGTTTTTTCTACTACATAAGATATGAGTTTTAAAAGGTTAATGTCTTATACTGTAGGTCTGTGACAAATCTTAAACATCTATAATCACCCAAGTGGTATTGACTTAATAAACATTTTGTGGCATCTGGAGACTTCTAGATGTTGATAGTCAATGGAGAAAGATGCAAAGCAAATGTCTATAGTACAGATTAAACCATGGGTTATGAAGCTCAGTGCTGTCTACTGTCCTGGGCAGATATAGGGCCAATGGTGATCTGGTGAAAAATGTTTGTTATTGAGAGACTTGGAATTGATAGCAGGTCTACCAACGCAAAAACTACACTTATTGTTAAGTTTGTCTATAAATAACCTATCTAGACTATGCAATCAAATTCAGTGAGGTTATTGATCTCGAAAAGTCTGGAAAAACCTATAACCTGTGAGCACTTCTTGAGTTAATATGTAGAGATGAGCGAGTACTAAAATGCTCGGGTGCTCGATGCTCTGGCCGAGCATCCCAAGATACTCGTGTACTCGGCCAGAGCACCGAGCCCAATGTTAGTCAATTAGTGACAGGCTCCGCCCACAGACTTCTGGCTATAAAACGAGTGTTTCTGGGAAAGGGCGGGAGGGTGGGCTTTTTCAAATCGTCGCAACATACAACACCTTGCTGTGCCCCCCAGAGGGATCCTAACAATCAATCTGCTCTCTGTGAGGTACCAGCTCACTGTGTGCACTGAAAGGAGCTGTGTATTTGTGTCAGATCGATAATTATTAGCGAAGAGTCCGAGCATCTCGGCGGTACTCGGTGCTTGTGTGAGTAATGAGTAGCGCCGAGCATGCTCGCTCATCATTATTAATATGCTTATATTATTATATACTTTAGAAAGATTTATATTCTGTAATCAAATACAAATATATATATATATATTAATTATTAGTAGTGGAATGCAAGAAGTTAAAGGTTAGTTTTGCCTGCAGTCAGGAATATTAATTATTTGCAGACAACTATATTCAGATTACTGCATTTGTGACTAAGCTAACTTTCAAGGTTGATTGTTTTGTGAACTAAAGGGATAGAAAAGACTAACCCTGATATATAGTTAATTATGACTAGATATATAACCTAAAACTCATAAACTATGATGCAAAATCTGTACAGGCACACTGAATGTTGGTGATGTCTTGTGTGAGATTCCTGGGTCCTCCATTATACCCTGTTAAATATATGGTAATTAAAACCACTATGACAGTTTTTATTTTCAAACAAGAAAAATGCAAGTATTGAACTCATACACAAATTGGTACCTGATCATTAAAGGGGTATTCCCATCTCCGAGATCCTATCCCTATATGTAGTAGGAATAATAATAATAATAATAATAATATGGTAAAATCCCTCCAAGTATAAATGTAGTATGGTTTTTACTGATAAAACAGGTATTTTCCTCATGTGCAGGACATTGCAGGACCTTGGGTATCCATGGTTACGACCACCAGCAGCTGACTTTCCCTATATGAGTGGCCGTAACCATGGATACCTAAGGTCCTGTAGTGTCCTGCACATGAGGAAAAGACCTGGCGTATCAGGAAAACCATACTACATTTACACTTGGAGGTATTTGCTATTATTATTATTATAGCACCTCCTACATATTGAGATAGGATCTTGGAGATGTGAAAACCACGTTAATGATCAGCTACCAATTTGTGTATTTGAGTTGAATTTGAGTTCAATACTTGCATTTTTCATGTTTGTAAAAGAAAAGCTGTCATAGTGGTTTTAATTACGATATATTAAATAGTGATGGGCGAATCCTAAATTACTCGGAATCGCTTGACTCTAGCGAGTCCGAGCACAGGACTCGCTACTCGTTGCGAGTCTAGCGAGTCCAATGTTAATGAATGGGGAAGCGAGTAATAGCGAGTAGTGTGAGATTTACAAATCGCAGATGTGTCTCGGAAGCTTCAGCCTGAAGCAATCCTAGTTTTGTCATTTGCATTGCTCGTTTACTTTGTAAGTAATCGCTGACTCGCACAGATAAGATCCTGTCTTCTCTGTGTTCTGGCTGCCCCAGCTCCAGGGTCCTAGAGCCTGCCTGCTGCCTGATGTAGCAGTGCTGAGATTGTTCTCAGTCTGCTCATTCCCTGTGTACAGACATGAATGTCTGTGCACAGAGATGATGTAGCAGAGCTGAGATTGTTCTCAGTCTGCTCATTCCCTGTGTACAGACATGAATGTCTGTGCACAGAGATGATGTAGCAGAGCTGAGATTGTTCTCAGTCTGCTTATTCCCTGTGCATAGACATCTATATTTATGCACAGGGGATGTAGCAGAGAGGACATCGCGTTTTGGACTGCGTCGGACGGAAGAGGATTTTTTTAATTAAAGATGGAGTCCCTAATGGCTTTTTTTTTTATTTCTAATAAAAATTTTTCCTTGTGTTGTGTTTTTTTTTAAACAATTTAATAGAAATTCATGGCGGTCATGTCTAATATTGGCGTGACCGCCATAAATTTCGGGCTTAGGGCCAGCTGATAATACAAAGCTGGCCCTAACCTCTTTATTACCCAGCGTGCCATCGCTACCAGGGCCGCTGGAAGAGCGGGGTTCAGCGCCAGAGGATGGCGCTTCAATGAACGCGCCATCTTCTGGGGCGGCTGCCGGCTGCAATTTGCAGCGGGGGGTGCCCAGAAAGCTTGGGCATCCCTGCGCTGCGGATTCCAGCCCCCAGCTGCTTAGCTGTACCTGGCTAGACATAGAAATTGCGCGGAGCCCCACGCATTTTTTTTTAATTATTTCATGAAATTCTGAGATTCTGACTCTGAGACTCTGACTCTGAGACTCTGACTCTGAAATTCATAAAAAAATAAAAAAAATAAAAAAAAAAATGCGTGGGGCTCCGCGCAATTTCTATGTCTAGCCAGGTACAGCTAAGCAGCTGGGGGCTGGAATCCGCAGCGCAGGGATGCCCAAGCTTTCTGGGCACCCCCCGCTGCAAATTGCAGCCCGCAGCCGCCCCAGAAGATGGCGCGTTCATTGAAGCGCCATCCTCTGGCGCTGAACCCCGCTCTTCCAGCGGCCCTGGTAGCGGTGGCACACTGGGTAATAAAGAGGTTAGGGCCAGCTTTGTATTATCAGCTGGCCCTAAGCCCGAAATTTATGGCGGTCACGCCAATATTAGACATGACCGCCATGAATTTCTATTAAATTGTTTTAAAAAAAAACACAACACAAGGAAAAATTTTTATTAGAAATTAAAAAAAAAGCCATTAGGGACTCCATCTTTAATTAAAAAAATCCTCTTCCGTCCGACGCAGTCCAAAACGCGATGTCCTCTCTGCTACATCCCCTGTGCATAAATATAGATGTCTATGCACAGGGAATAAGCAGACTGAGAACAATCTCAGCTCTGCTACATCATCTCTGTGCACAGACATTCATGTCTGTACACAGGGAATGAGCAGACTGAGAACAATCTCAGCTCTGCTACATCATCTCTGTGCACAGACATTCATGTCTGTACACAGGGAATGAGCAGACTGAGAACAATCTCAGCACTGCTACATCATCTCTGTGCACAGACATTCATGTCTGTACACAGGGAATGAGCAGACTGAGAACAATCTCAGCACTGCTACATAATGTCTGTGAGCAGGCGGGCTCTAGGACCCTGGAGCTGCACAGAGAAGACAGCTGGACTCGGCTCGCAAAGAAACAGCAGTTATCTGCGAGTTTCCCTGCTATCACTGGCACAGTAGCCAGTGATTACTCGCACGAGTCTAATGCAAACAATGGCAATCCTAGTTTTGTCAGCGTTTCTGACAAAACTAGGATTGATATTGATTTGCATTGGACTCGTGCGAGTAATCACTGGGAGACTCGCAGAGTACCGAGTCCTGCGAGTCCCTTACTACTCGCCGAGTAACGAGTCCTAGCGAGTAGATTCGCCCATCCCTAATATTAAACAGGATATAATGAAGGATCCAGTAAGGAATCTGTCACACAAGACGGCTCTGTTCCTGTACAGATTTTGCATCATGGCTTATGTGTTGTAAGTTATGTATCAGAGTATAATTAACTTATTTGCCTGTTACATTTTACTTTGCTTACGTTAAAAACTTATATACGATGTGTAAACATATAAATACTAGATGGAGGCCTGATGTTGTTACATCAGGAGGGCACAGACTCACACACAGACTCACACACACAGATTCACAGACAGAGAGACCCACAGACAGACACACAGATTCACACACACTCACACACACACTCACACACACATACATACACAGACAGACAGACTCACACACACAGACTCAAACACACACACAGAGACACACAGTCTCGCCCTCACCAGGGCTTTACCGCGGGCAGCGGAGAAATAAGTTACTCACGTGACATGTCAAGGATCATGTGATGCGGCGGGGGTCATGTGAAGCCAGATCCTCGCTCCACGGTCCACGGTAAGGCCCTGGCACAGGGGATAGCAAAGGAGGGGGGCAGACTGCTGGGAGCAGGAGACCGGGGGCAGAGGGTGTCCGGACTGCTGGGTGTGGGAGAATGGGCGGAGGAGGACTGGACTCTTGGTGGTGGGAGAACAGGTGGTGAAGGCAAAATGCTAGGTGCGGTAGACCGAGCGGAGGAGGGCCAGACTGCTGGCGGCGGGAAACAGGGCTGAGCTGGGCCGGACTGTTGGGGGTGGGAGACCGAGCGAAGTGGGCCTAACTGCTGGGGGCAGGAGACTGGGCGGAGAGGGGTGCGTGTGCAGCGACACCGCTAATGGCCGCCATCTACTATATAGTCATCTAATTCTGAAATCCCGCGTCACTGATTGGTCGCGGGTGGCTGGCGCGACCAATCAGCGACGCAAGATTTCAATTACAGACAGACAGAATTAGACGATTATATAGTAGATATACAATGTTTAATATATATACATATTAGGATTCTATTGCATCATGTGCAATTATATATTAGTTGAACTATGTTATTAATGTTTTAGGTTGAAAGGAAATAAAAAATAGGCACATTTAAAACTCAGCGATGGCAGTAGAATTGTGTGGTAGGATTGTGTATGTTAAATATCATGAACGCTGTTATAGATGTAAGTGCTGCTATTCATGGTGGAGTAATCAATATAAACACATGATGCAACATTGATGTCTATATTTATAGTCCAAAGTAAAATATGAAAAATTTGTCCTATAGCTGTCGTTGTTTTCGGGACAGGACTGGGGGAGTTATGTGCGATATGCATGTGCTTCTGTGTAGTGGCTTGGTCAAGGTGATGCTCCCTTTGTTGAGTAGTCTCATTTGTGCATTGCTGCTTTTTCCATTGTGCAGCTGCTTTCTATATACTCTGCTTACTATTTGGGATGACCCATTTTGGCGTAGATTTTGAGTGAACAACGAAACTTGACTGATCAGCCAGACTTAGTTTAAATTCTTACATTCCAGTTTAACTGCCTCTTGTAATGCATACGATGTTCTGATCTATAGGTGGCGCTGTTTTAGGGTCAAACTTAAAGAAACAGACAGATTGGATAGGGCTTTTAAGTAGTAGGATATATACATACACAGGGGCATAACTATGATAGGTCCAGGGGTTGCAATCGCACCTGGGCCCTGAAGCCTAGGGGCTTCAAAAGTCCCGTTGGCCTATAGCAAAAGTCTAATGCTATTGAAGATTTGCGATAATTGGGGGCCTTATTGAAGCTTCCATATTGGAGCCCATGAGCTTCAAATTATGCCACTTTACATGTATTACATATATATATATACTCAATCCTTCTTCAGTAATATATCACCATTTTTATTTAAAAAAATACATAGCAGACACATTTTACGTATATGAAAAGTGTTTTGTATTAAAGTTTTGGTACAGTGATATGCAATAGTCTCTTTAAAGTTTCATTATGGTTTTAACGACATTAATACTTTTATTTTATTTTTTATTTAATGTACTTGGAAGTTTAAAATACTTTCTATCTCCAATACTGGAAATATAGTGATTTAAAATAAAATATATAACATCATTGGAGCTGCAGTACCCCACTTTGGCCTCAGAGCGCCACTGTTTACCAAGAAGGAAGAGAGATTGGCTCTAGAAAAGCTCTACTAGGGAAAGACAATGCAATATTGTATAGAGGAAAATCCACCATTTCTTCCCAGGATGTGAATGATGCTGGCTGCATGAAGAAGAAAGCTTGAGATCTTTTTCACCTGGATTACATACAGAAAAAGAGGATTTTAACATCTCAAGCAAAGACAGGAATGAAAATGCAACAAAAGAGAGAAAAAACAAGGACTCAGATGGCAAGTAATATTTCCCTTCTTATTCTCCTGGCTGTGTCATTCAGTCTCTGCTCAGATTCATTATTCCATTAATGAAGAATTAAGAATAGGATCTATTGTAGGGAATCTAGCAAAGGATCTTGCACTTAACATTAATGAGCTGTCAAATCGAAAATTTCGCATTGCTTCTCGGATTTCTGAGAAATATTTCAGCATAAATTTGGATAATGGAAACCTTTACATTGCTGATAGGATAGACAGGGAGACATTGTGTGAAGCTGCAGCTGATTGTGTCCTTACATTTGATGTTGTTGCTGAAAATCCTTTAAATGTCTTCAATATAAAGATTAATATTCAGGATATAAATGATAATCCTCCTACATTTATCCATGACACAGTTAGAATAGACATGAGTGAAGCACCTCTCCAGGAGAAAGGTTTGTTTTGCAAAAAGCAGAAGATCTGGATGTGGGTGTTAATTCTCTATCAGCTACAGACTCAGTGCAAATGAGCATTTTATGCTGGGAGAAGAGACAGGCATCGATGGCAGTGTATTTCCAGAGCTCATTCTAGAAAAGTCCTTAGATCGGGAGACAGAAAGCAATTATGAATCATTCTAACCGCTTCTGATGGTGGAACACCTATACAAACAGGGACAATAATAATCAAGGTAGTTGTTACGGATTTTAATGATAATGTTCCTATCTTCACTCAAAATTTATACAAAGTATCTGTAAAAGAAACAATTCCAGATAAATTCTACCATACTGCAGGTCAGTGCTAGTGATGAAGATGATGGTATCAATGCTCAGATCACTTACTCATTTAGTACAACGGCAAATAATATTCTTCAAACTTTTATTATAAATCCTGAAAATGGAGAAATTAAAACAAGAAAACATTTAGATTATGAAATGACGAAAAACTATGATGTTTCAGTTCAAGCCAAAGATGGAGGAGGCCTCGCTGCTCATGCCAAGCTTTTAATAGAAGTAATAGATGAAAATGATAATGCTCCAGAGATATCCATTACCTCACTTTCAACCCCTATTGCTGAGGACTCCATATTGGGTACAGTTGTGGCACTTCTGGAAATTCGTGATCAAGACTCTGGAGAAAATGGAGAAGTTCAGTGTCTTATTACAGGTGATGTGCCTTTTCAAGTTGTTTCCTCAGCAGGTAACTTCTATAAAATTATAACAAGAGAATCTGGACAGAGAAATGATATCATCCTATAACATCACAGTACAAGCCTCTGACAAAGGTTCTCCAGAAATGACCTCTAGAGCCATCATCCAACTGCGGTATCGGACATCAATGACAATGCTCCAATATTTGAGAAATTGACTTACACAGCTTATGTGCCAGAAAATAATGCCAGGAGCTTTCAATATTCAGTATTCATGCAAAAGATCTAGACAGTGGAGACAATGCTAAGGTATTTTATTCAATAGTCAGTATAAATAAGGAGGAAACCCCATTGTCAAACTACATATCTATTAATCCAGTAACTGGGGTCATTTAGCTCAGAGGTCATTTGATTATGAGCTGCATAAGGAATTTAACATCCAAATCATGGCCACAGACAATGGATCTCCATCTCTGAACGCAGCACAACAGTAAGAATATGTATAGTAGACCAGAATGATAATTCTCCAGTCATTCTGTACCCATCACCAGAGGTTGATAGCTCACATTTGAGATGGTTCCCTGGACCTCTGAACAAGGCTCTTTGGTATCTAAGGTGGTGGCAGTGGACGCTGACTCTGGACACAATGCCTGGTTGTCTTACTTCCTACAATCTCCAGAACCATCACTCCTCACCATTGACCAGCACACAGGAGAGATCAGGACCCTGAGGGTTTTTCAAGAAAAAGATGCAGTAAAACATGGAATTGTGGTTCTAGTAAAAGACAATGGTTTTCCTTCCCGCTCAGCTTCTGTCACTTTTAATATTGTGGTAGCTCATAATTTTCAACAAATTCTTCCTGAATTGACCAATCAATCTGCTAAAATAGAGCCACAGTCCAACCTACAATTCTACTTGGTGATCGCCTTGGCACTGATTTCCTTTTTCTTCATGTTGACTGTGATTATTGCAGTTGTCGCTAAATGCAAAGATTCCAAATCCAATACTTCATTTGGACCCTTGAGTACAAGTCTATATCCACAGATTGATCCAAGGTTTATTTCCCAATTTAACACTGGGACATTACCTCTGCCATATTCCTATGATGTTTGGTAACTCTGGATCCAAGTGAGCAGGAATTTGCTTTTCTGAAGCCTCAACACAATGTTCCTGTGGACAGTCCTAATAGATGCTGACGATCCACAAATAGGAAATGAAAGTTTAAAGAAATCTTCGCCTGCAGAAATCTTATATCACAGGTACCTTTTATAGTTTTCCTAAATTTTTTACTTTAGAAATTCAAAAATACTTTTTGTGATTGAATTCTTTAAAAATATATAACAAGGTTGGATGTGAAAAGAGAAGTCAAGTTTCTCTATTCTGTCCCGGTAGCGAACAACAAAGCTGTAGGGTGATAGTCAGAAATGTACATTTTGCAGTCTTGTAGTGGGTGACACATGACAGTTGTTTTTGGCCTGGATTTGCTTACAAATACTGAGGTAAAAAACACACCAAAAACTGAACATGTGAATGTAGCCTAAGTGGTTGTCTCATCTCATAAATTGATATCACAGCCACAGAACATGTGATAAATGTATGGTGGATATGAATCCTTCCAGTAGGATTTGCATTTATCTGGAGAAAAGGGTCTGAAATCACCGCTGTCAGTGGAGAGGTGGTCGGACTTCTCACCTCTTCATTAAAAGCACCATCAGCACCTGCTCTCTAGAAAATGTAGGTACAATTGTAGAATCTGTACCTTTCTGCTATATCCTGTTGTGGTATTCCAGTACCCATTATACTGCCACTGAGTGAAACAGTTGTGGTGTGGTAGTAGATTTGTTCCAGTGTCTCAGAAATACTTTGTGCACTGCGAGTTAGGAAATCTGTAATACATGTTGTGATGTGATGTCTGTACAGTGAGGACTGATAAATGTACATTCTGCATTGTACCCTGCTGCTATCTAGTCAATGTGTGTATGACAGTTAGATGATTCTCATAATTAGCTGCCAAAGCAATGGTGGAGGAGCCTCTCCCTCAGGCTTCTCACACATAGCAATGGTGGAGGAGCCTCTCCCTCAGGCCTCTCACACATAGCAACGGTAGAAGAGCCTCTCCCTCAGGTCTCTTATACAAAGCAATGGTGGGAGGAGTCTCTACCTCAGACCTCTCACACATAGCAATGGTGGGATGAGTCTCTACCTCAGGCCTCTCACACATACAATGGTGAGATGAGTCTCTACCTCAGGCCTCTCACACTTCCTGGAACTGATTCAAACAGGTTTAGTCAGTCTAGTCAGAGAGAGGGAGGAAGCACTACTGCTCCCAGAATGTCTATCCCAGTCCTCGCTGAGGGGAGATCATTCTCTCCATTTAATTGTCTCCACAAAGGAGTGAAGCTTCATACAGTAATGTCATCCACAAAAGAACTGTTTGACTCTCTTCTAACTCTTTTGACATTTACAAAATTGTAAATTCAAGATTCTGACCCAAACATAGTCTGGGAGTCGTAAGGTCCCATTCTGGGAGGTATTGTTACTTTTTGTTGTTTGTTTTGTTCTTTTTCTTTGACCTATGTTATCCAATTGATAAATGACTTTTTCCAGTAGTGGACAACTCCCTTAAGAGAAAAAAATGAAATTATGAGTAAACTTTAAGTATAAGAATATAATATCCAGAGGTACATACCAGAGAACTAACTAATCACTTGTAAAATAATTGTGTCTAAAATTATGATTTCCAAACTGGCCACCATAATCTCTGGACTTATCACCCCCAGACTTCTATCATCGGGGTGTAGTGTAAAGGAAAGTGCATTGCTAAAGCCTCACACTGTGGAAACTTTGAAGTACCGTATATAATTGCGTATAAGCTGAGATTTTCAGCCCAAAAATTGGGCTGAAAAGTCCCCCCCTCGGCTTATACGCGAGGCACTGGGTATTTGCTCTGGGGGGGGCTGTGATCGGGGGCTGGAGGAGGCAGGAGGGGGCCGTAGTGACCGCAGGCGGTCACGTGGGGCCGCCTCATTAGTGTAATGAATATGCATGGCATCCCCACCGTCCATCAGCGGCGGGGGGATGCCGTGCATATTGCACTACACTGGCCCCCAGCAGTAATACACAGCCCCCCCCCCCCTCCTTATTATGTCTCCCCAGGCTGCGGCACTTGTCAAAATAACAAACACTATACATCACCTCTCCGGCGCAGCTCCTCCGGTCCCGGCTTCTTCTTCCTGCTTGTGCCGGTGTCATGTGACCAGGCGCAGCCAATGACGTCATCTCCTGCGCCCGGTCACAGCACTAGAAGCCGGCACAAGCAGGAAGAAGAAGCCGGGACCGGAGGGGCTGCGCCGGAGAGGTGATGTATAAAGTGTTTTTTATTTTGACAAGTGCCGCAGCCTGGGGGAGACATAATAAGGAGGGGGGGGCTGTGTATTACTGCACAGGGGGCTCTGTATACTGCTGCACAGGGGGCCCTGTATACTACTACACAGGGGGCCCTGTATACTACTGCACAGGGGGCCCTGTACAGGGGGCCCTGTATACTACTGCACAGGGGGCCTGTATACAGCTGCACAGGGGCCTGTATACCACTGCACAGGGGCCTGTATACCACTGCTGAGGGGCCTGTATAATACCACTGCTGAGGGGCCTGTATAATACCACTGCTGAGGGGCCTGTATACCATTACTGAGGGGTGCTATATACCAGTGACGGGGGGCTATATAATAGGATGGGGTCTGCTGCATTTCACACCCTAGGCTTATACGTGAGTCAATAACATTTACCAGCTTTTAGGGGCAAAAGTAGGGGGGTCGGCTTATACACGGGTCTGCTTATACACGAGTATATACGGTAATATCCAAAGTGAAATTGCTGACTAAGATCAGATATCTAGCGTGTTTGGGGGGCTCCAAGCACTTCACCCTAAAGGGAGTTACAACTGAATATTCTTAGTTTATTTAAATTAAATATCCCTATATTATAATTCAGAATTTTAGGAGATAAAGTCTCAAAGGGCACTTTTGTTTTGTTCAAATAATTTTATTAATGTTTAAGCAATATATGGGGAGAAATTGTAGATACAGAAGAATGTACAGCTGAACAATTGCATCCAAGGTTAAATATAATATTCACATTACAAATGTTTAGCCTATTTGGGCGTTGAACCGGGAAAAAAAGAAAGGAGGAAGTATAAATGGGGTTAGGGAGGGATAACTGTGAACATAGAACATAAGTAAGAAAAATATTAAGATCAAAGGGCACTTTTAATAGTGCGTCTAGTGTAGAAACACATACTAATGGATTGTAAAATAAATGTTCATACAGTAATTGAGCATAGTCACTAACCTCTTATTACTTAGTCTATTCACATAAGCCTTAATTCTTAGGTACCACTTTGTGTATCAGTTCAATTCTTGCATTTCTTATGTATGGAAATCCAAACTGTCATAGTGGTCTTATGTTCAAATGTTTTTATTAAAACAAAATAATAGACACATCAAAAGTAGCTACATCAGTTCAAACTTAGAGATAATGTTATATACATGTATGTCACAATACTTATTCAGCCTTATTTCTAACACATGAGTGGCAAGATAATGTTGAAATGGCTATGAATCTTGAGAACTGAGAGGTATCGACCTGTACAAATTGTCTACTTACTAGTGTGTTGTAATAAATGCGTACAGTTTTTTTTTTCCATCATAACAAGTATAAGTTTAAAAGAAAAGAAAGGGAATAAAAAGGAGGACAAACAAGGGAAGGGAAGATTATGGTATTGTGGCATCGATTGTAGTATGAACAGCTCAAAATAATCAACCATGGCGGTAAGGATTTCTACTCTTATTTTCTAAAAGTTAATCCAACGTCAAGGCCCACAATCCGCATTAGGGGTTACATGAAGGTTCCAAGCATCCCATTTCGACTTGTACTTAGTCAATAAATTGTTCCTCATGGCATATGCATACTCAAAAGCATTATGACGAGCTATTGATTCGGCCAAGCTGTCAATAGTAGGAGGAAGGGGATCTCTCCATTTCATAGCTATAGCGTGTTTTGCATCAAGGAGGATATGTGCGATGATTGGTCTATGTACCCTCGGGAATGCCTCCAAGCCCAAAAGAAGTAGTACTAGGTTGGGATTTAATTTTAAGTGTAGACTAGTTAGTGAGTTAATTAGCGACTCCACTTCAAACCAGAAGGACTTAAGCACAGCACATCCCCAGAAGATGTGAGTCAGACCACCAAGATCTGTGCAATTCCTCCAACAAAGATCCGAATTGTTGTCGCTGATCTTAGCAAGCCTAGCTGGGGTGTAATACCATCTAGTATAAATTTTGTAATGAGTCTCCAGGAGTGTCATAGTGGTCTTAATTACCATATATTGAACATGGTATAATAGAGGACCCAGTAAGGTCTCTGTAACAAAAGACGGCACTGACATTCAGTGTCCCTGTACAGATATTGCATTGTGACTTGCGAGTCCTAAGTTATGTATCGGGTATAATTAACTTATGACCTGTTAGTTTTTATTTTCTTTAAGGCTAACAATGATATACAAAGTGTATCTCTGTTAACTCATCCTTCAGTATTATAACACTCATAATTTTTATATAGAAAATATACAGCAGTAACATATAAAAACTATTTTCTTTTAAAGTATTGGTACAATGATATATAATGCAGATTTTTGAAGAAAAGTGTTATTATAGTTTTAACAATATTAATACTTTTATTTTATTTTTTATTTAATATACAATTAATATACTTTATATTTTCAATACTGAAAATGTAGAGATTTAAAAGAAAAAATGTAAAATCATTGGAGCTGCAGTACCCCACTTTGGCCTCAGAGTGCCACTGTTTACCAAGAAGGAAGAGAGATTGGCTCTAGAAAAGCTCGGCTAGGGAAAGACAATGCAATATTGTATAGAGGAAAATCCACCATTTCTTCCAAGGATGTGAATGATGCTGGCTGTGTGAACAAGAAAGCTTGAGATCTTTTTCACCTGGATTACATACAGAAAAGAGGATTTTAACATCTCAAGCAAAGACAGGAATGAAAATGCAACAAAAGGAGAAAAAACAAGGACTCAGATGGCAAGTAATATTTCCCTTCTTATTCTCCTGGCTGTGTCATTCAGTCTCTGCTCAGATTAATTATTCCATTAATGAAGAATTAAGAAAAGGATCTATTGTAGGGAATCTAGCAAATGATCTTGCACTTAACATTAATGAGCTGTCAAATCGAAAATTTCGCATTGCTTCTCGGATTTCTGAGAAATATTTCACCATGAATTTGGATAATGGAAACCTGTACATTGCTGATAGAATAGACAGGGAGACATTGTGCAGAGCTGCAGCTGATTGTGTCCTTACATTTGATGTTGTTGCTGAAAATCCTTTAAATGTCTTCAGTATAAAGATTAATATTCAGGATATAAATGATAATCCTCCTACATTTATCCATGACACAGTTAGAATAGACATGAGTGAGTATACATTGCCAGGAAGAAGGTTTGTTTTGCAAAAAGCAGAAGATCTGGATGTGGGTGTTAATTCTCTGATCAGCTACAGACTCAGTGCAAATGAGTATTTTATGCTGGGAGAAGAGACAGGCATTGATGGCAGTGTATTTCCTGAGCTCATTCTAGAAAAGTCCTTAGATCGGGAGACAGAAAGCAATTATGAACTCATTCTAACCGCTTCTGATGGGGGAAAACCTATACAAACAGGGACAACAATAATTAAGGTAGTTGTTACCGATTTTAATGATAATGTTCCTATCTTTACTCAAAATTTGTACAAAGTATCTGTAAAAGAAACAATTCCAGTAAATTCTACCATACTGCAGGTCAGTGCTAGTGATGAAGATGATGGTGTCAATGCTCAGATCACTTACTCATTTAGTACAACGGCAAATAATATTCTTCAAACTTTTATTATAAATCCTGAAAATGGAGAAATAAAAACAAGAAAACATTTAGATTATGAAATGACGAAAAACTATGAAGTGTCAGTTCAAGCCAAAGATGGAGGAGGCCTCGCTGCTCATGCCAAGCTTTTAATAGAAGTAATAGATGAAAATGATAATGCTCCAGAGATATCCATTACCTCACTTTCAACCCCTTTTGCTGAGGACTCCATATTGGGAACAGTTGTGGCACTTCTGGAAATTCGTGATCAAGACTCTGGAGAAAATGGAGAAGTTCAGTGTCTTATTACAGGTGATGTGCCTTTTCAAGTTGTTTCCTCAGCAGGTAACTTCTATAAAATTATAACAAAGAGTAATCTGGACAGAGAAATGATATCATCCTATAACATCACAGTACAAGCCTCTGACAAAGGTTCTCCAGAAATGACCTCTAGAGCCATCATCCAACTGCAGGTATCAGACATCAATGACAATGCTCCAATATTTGAGAAATTGACTTACACAGCTTATGTGCCAGAAAATAATGCACAGGGAGCATCAATATTCAGTATTCATGCAAAAGATCTAGACAGTGGAGACAATGCTAAGGTATTTTATTCAATAGTCAGTATAAATAAGGAGGAAACTCCATTGTCAAACTACATATCTATAAATCCAGTAACTGGGGTCATTTATGCACAGCAGTCATTTGATTATGAGCAGCATAAGGAATTTAACATCCAAATCATGGCCAGAGACAATGGATCTCCATCTCTGAACAGCAGCACAACAGTAAGAATATGTATAGTAGACCAGAATGATAATTCTCCAGTCATTCTGTACCCATCACCAGAGGTTGATAGCTCCACATTTGAGATAGTTCCCTGGACCTCTGAACAAGGCTCTTTAGTATCTAAGGTGGTGGCAGTGGACGCTGACTCTGGACACAATGCCTGGTTGTCTTACTTTCTACAATCTTCAGAGCCATCACTCTTCACCATTGACCAGCACACAGGAGAGATCAGGACATCACGAGGATTTCATGAAAAGGACATCATGAAACATGGAATTGTGGTTCTAGTAAAAGACAATGGTTTTCCCTCCCGCTCAACTTCTGTCACTTTTAATATTGTGGTAGCTCATAATTTTCAACAAATCCTGCCTGAATTGACCAATCAATCTGCTAAAATAGAGCCACAGTCCAACCTACAATTCTACTTGGTGATCGCCTTGGCACTGATTTCCTTTTTCTTCTTGTTGACTGTGATTATTGCAGTTGTCGCTAAATGCAAAGATTCCAAATCCAATACTTCATTTGGACCCTTGAGTACAAGTCTATATCCACAGATTGATCCCAGGTTTATTTCCCAATTTAACCCTGGGACATTACCTCTGCCATATTCCTATGATGTTTGTGTAACTCTGGACCCAAGTGAGCAGGACTTTGCTTTCCTTAAGCCTCAACACAACGTTCCTGTGGACAGTCTAATAGACGCTGACGATCCACACATTGGAAATGAAAGTTTAAAGAATTCTTCGCCTGCAGAAAATCTTATATCACAGGTACCTTTTATAATTTTCTTATGTTTTTTATTTTAGAAATTCAAAAAAACTTTTTGTGATTGAATTCTTTAAAAATATATAACAAGGTTGGATGTGAAAAGAGAAGTCAAGTTTCTCTATTCTGTCCCGGTACCGAACAACAAAGCTGTAGGGTGATAGTCAGAAATGTACATTTTGCAGTCTTGTAGTGGGTGACACATGACAGTTGTTTTTGGCCTGGATTTGGCTTACAAATACTGAGGTAAAAAACACACCAAAAACTGAACATGTGAATGTAGCTTAAGTGGTTGTCTCATCTCATAAATTGATATCACAGCCACAGAACATGTGATAAATGAATGGTGGACATGGATCCTTCCAGTAGGATCTGCATTTATCCGGAGACCAAGGGTCTATAAGTCACCGCTGTCAGTGGAGGGGTGGTCAGACTTCCCACCTCTTCATTAAAAGTGGCTTCAGCACCTGCTCTCTAGAAAATGTACGTACCATTGATGGAACCTGTACCTTTCTGCTATATCCTGTTGTGGTATTCCAGTACCCATTATACTGCCGCTGAGTGAAACAGTTGTGGTCTGACAGTAGATTTGTTCCAGTGTGTCAGAAGTACTTTGTGCGCTGCGAGTTAGGAAATCTGTAATACATGTTGTGATGTGATGTCTGTACAGTGAGGACTGATAAATGAACATTCTGCATTGTACCCTTCTGCCATCTAATAGTCAATGTGAGTATGACAGTTAGATGATTCTCATAACTAGCTGCCATAGCAATGGTGGAAAAGCCTCTACCTCAGGCCTCTCACACATTGCAACGGTGGAGGAGCCTCTCCCTCAGTCCTCTTATACATGGCAATGGTGGCAGGAGCCTCTACCTCAGGCCTCTTACACATAGCAATGGTGGAGGAGCCTCTACCTCAGTCCTCTTATACATGGCAATGGTGGCAGGAGCCTCTACCTCAGGCCTCTTACACATAGCAATGGTGGAGGAGCCTCTACCTCAGGCCTCTCACACATAGCAGTGGTGGGAGGAGCCTCTACCTCAGGCCTCTTATACATAGCAACAGTGGGAGGAGCCTCTACCTCAGGCCTCACACATACAATGGTGGGAGGAGCCTCTACCTCAGACCTCTCACACATACAATGGTGGGAGGAGCCTCCACCTCAGGCCTCTCACACATAGCAGTAGTGGGAGGAGCCTCTACCTTAGGCCTCTTACACAAAACAATGGTGGGAGGAGCCTCTCCCTTGGGCCTCTCACACATAGCAGTGGTGGGAGGAGCCTCTACCTCAGGCCTGTTATACATAGCAACAGTGGGAGGAACCTCTACTTCAGGCCTCTCAAGCATAGCAATGGTGGGAGGAGCCTCTACCTCAGGCCTCTCACACATAGCAATGGTGGAGGAGCCTCTACCTCAGGCCTCTCACACATACAATGGTGAGATGAGTCTCTACCTCAGGCCTCTCACACTTCCTGGAACTGATTCAAACAGGTTTAGTCAGTCTAGTCAGAGAGAGCGAGGAACCACTACTGCTCCCAGAATGTCTATCCCAGTCCTCGCTGAGGGGACATCATTTTCTCCATTTAAAAGGAGTGAAGCTTCATACAGTAATGTCATCCACAAAAGAACTGTTTGACTCTCTTCTAACTCTTTTAACATTTACAAAATTGTAAATTCAAGATTCTGACCAAACATAGTCTGGGAGTCGTAAAGTCCCATTCTGGGAGGAATTGTTACTCTTTTTTTTGTTTGTTTTGTTCGTTTTCTTTCACCTATGTTATCCAATTGATAAATGATATTATCAAGTAGTGGAGAACTCCCTTAAGGGAAAAAAATAAAATTATGTGTAAACTTTATGTATAAGAATATAATATACATAGGTATATACCAGACAACTGCACTGAGAAAGTATTTTAATTTCGAATGGTTGGAAAGCAAGAGTCATAGGACAATTGAAATCGAGGATCTGGTGTACATTATCTGAAAACTAAACTACCGTATATACTCGCATATAAGCCGAGTTTTTCAGCCCAAAAATTGGGCTGAAAAGTAACCCCCTCGGCTTATACGCGAGTCACTGTATACTGTACACACTGTATACAGTATACAGGCCGCCCGCACCCATCAGTATACAGGTCCCCCCCTTGCTGCCGCAATCCTGTAAAGGAATAGATCATTATACTTATCCCTGCCGCTGTCCCGCCGCAGTCATGCGCTCCTCTGGCTTCATCCGGCTTCTTCCAGCTTCCTCCTCCGGTGGGCGCAGGCAATGACGTCATTGTCTGTGCGTCAGAGGAGGAAGCCGGAAGAAGCCGGATGAAGCCGAGGAGCGCGATGACTGCGGCGGGACAGCGGCAGGGATAAGTATAATGATCTATTCCTTTACAGGATTGCGGCAGCAAGGGGGGGCCTGTATACTGATGGGGGGGCCTGTATACTGTATACTACCAATGGGGCTGCTGCTGTATATTACCAATGGGGCTGCTGCTGTATATACCTCTGGGGCTGCTGTATACTACCACTGGGGTTGCTACTGTATATACCTCTGGGGCTGATGTATACTACCACTGGGGCTGCTGCTGTATATACCACTGGGGCTGCTGCTGTATATACCTCTGGGGCTGCTGTATACTACCACTGGGGCTGCTGCTGTATATACCACTGGGGCTGCTGCTGTATATACCTCTGGGGCTGCTGTATATTACCACTGGGGCTGCTGCTGTATATACCACTGGGGCTGCTGCTGTATACTACCACTGGTGCTGCTGTATATACCTCTGGGGCTGCTGTATACTACCACTGGGGCTGCTGCTGTATATACCACTGGGACTGCTGCTGTATACTACCACTAAGGCAGCTGTATATACCTCTGGGGCTGCTGTATACTACCACTGGGGCTGCTGCTGTATATACCACTGGGGCTGCTGCTGTATACTACCACTGGGGCTGCTGCTGTATATAGGCTGCTGTATACCACACTGCAGGGGGCTGTATACCTTTGCTGGGGTCCACCCTCGGCTTATACATGAGTCAATAGGTTTTCCCAGGTTTTGGGGGCAAAAGTAGGGGGGTCGGCTTATACACGGGTCGGCTTATACACGAGTATATACGGTAATCACTTGTAAGATAATTGTGTCTAAAATTATGATTTCCAAACTGGCCACTATAATCTCTAGATTTATCACCCCCAGACTTCTATCATTGGGGTGTGGTCTAAAGGAAAGTGTATTGGTACAAGCCTCACACTGTGGAAACTTTGAAGTAATATCCAAAGTGAAATTGCTGTCTAAGATCAGATATCTAGCGTGTTTGGGGGGCTCCAAGCACTCCACCCTAAAGGGAGTTGCAACTGAGTATTCTTAGTTTATTTCAATTGAATATCCCTATATTATAATTCAGAATTTTAGGAGATAAAGTCTCAAAGGGCACTTTTTTTTTGTTCAAATAATTTTATTAATGTTTAAGCAATATATGGGGAGAAATTGTAGATACAGAAGAATGTACAGCTGAACAATTGCATCCAAAGTTAAATATAATATTCACATTACAAATGTTTAACCTATTTGGGCGTTGAACCGGGGAAAAAAGAAAGGAGGAAGTATAAATGGGGTTAGGGAGGGATAACTGTGAACATAGAACATAAGTAAGAAAAATATTAAGATCAAAGGGCACTTTTAATAGAGTGTCTAGTGTAGAAACCCATACTAATGGATTGTAAAATAAATGTTCATACAGTAATTGAGCATAGTCACTAACCTCTTATTACTTAGTCTATTCACATAAGCCTTAATTCTTAGGTACCACTTTGTGTATCATTTCAATTCTTGCATTTCTTATGTATGGAAATCCAAACTGTCATAGTGGTCTTAATTACCATATACTGAACATGGTATAATAGAAGACCCAGTAAGGTCTCTGTAACAAAAGACGGCACCGACATTCAGTGTCCCTGTACAGATATTGTATTGTGACTTGCGAGTCCTAAGTTATGTATCGGGGCATAATTAACCTATGGCCTGTTAGTTTTTACTTTCTTTAAGGATAACAATCATCTGCAAAGTGTATGTCTGTTAACTCATCCTTCAGTATTATAACACTCATCATTTTTATGTAGAAAATATACAGCAGAAACATATAAAAACTATTTTCTTTTAAAGTTTTGGTACAGTGCTATATAATGCCGATTTGTGAAGAAAAGTGTTATTATAGTTTTAACCATATTAATACTTTTATTTAATTTTTTATTTAATATACGCTTAAGATACTTTCTATCTCCAATACTGAAAATGTAGTAATTTAAAAGAAAAAATGTAAAATCATTGGAGCTGCAGTACCCCACTTTGGCCTCAGAGCGCCACTGTTTACCAAGAATGAAGAGAGATGGGCTCTAGAAAAGCTTTGCTAGGGAAAGACAATGCTAAATTGTATAGAGGAAAATCCACCATTTCTTCCCAGGATGTGAATGATGCTGGCTGCATGAAGAAGAAAGCTTGAGATCTTTGTCACCTGGATTACATACAGAAAAAGAGGATTTTAATATCTCAAACAAAGACAGGAATGAAAATGCAACCAAAGGAGAAAAAACAAGGACTCAGATGGCAAGTAATATTTCCCTTCTTATTCTCCTGGCTGTGTCATTCAGTCTCTGCTCAGATTCATTATTCCATTAATGAAGAATTAAGAAAAGGATCTATTGTAGGGAATCTAGCAAAGGATCTTGCACTTAACATTAATGAGCTGTCAAATCGAAAATTTCGCATTGCTTCTCGGATTTCTGAGAAATATTTCACCATGAATTTGGATAATGGAAATCTCTACATTGCTGATAGAATAGACAGGGAGACATTGTGTGAAGCTGCAGCTGATTGTGTCCTTACATTTGATGTTGTTGCTGAAAATCCTTTAAATGTCTTCAGTATAAAGATTAATATTCAGGATATAAATGATAATCCTCCTACATTTATCCATGACACAGTTAGAATAGACATGAGTGAAGCGACCTCCCCAGGAAGAAGGTTTGTTTTGCAAAAAGCAGAAGATCTGGATGTGGGTGTTAATTCTCTGATCAGCTACAGACTCAGTGCAAATGAGCATTTTATGCTGGGAGAAGAGACAGGCATCGATGGCAGTGTATTTCCTGAGCTCATTCTAGAAAAGTCCTTAGACCGGGAGACAGAAAGCAAGTATGAACTCATTCTAACCGCTTCTGATGGGGGAAAACCTATACAAACAGGGACAACAATAATTAAGGTAGTTGTTACTGATTTAAATGATAATGTTCCTATCTTCACTCAAAATTTGTACAAAGTATCTGTAAAAGAAACAATTCCAGTAAATTCTACCATACTGCAGGTCAGTGCTAGTGATGAAGATGATGGTGTCAATGCTCAGATCACTTACTCATTTAGTACAATGGCAAATAATATTCTTCAAACTTTTATTATAAATCCTGAAAATGGAGAAATTAAAACAAGAAAACATTTAGATTATGAAATGACGAAAAACTATGAAGTGTCAGTTCAAGCCAAAGATGGAGGAGGTCTCGCTGCTCATGCCAAGCTTTTAATAGAAGTAATAGATGAAAATGATAATGCTCCAGAGATATCCATTACCTCACTTTCAACCCCTATTGCTGAGGACTCCATATTGGGAACAGTTGTGGCACTACTGGAAATTCGTGATCAAGACTCTGGAGAAAATGGAGAAGTTCAGTGTCTTATTACAGGTGATGTGCCATTTCAAGTTGTTTCCTCAGCAGGTAACTTCTATAAAATTATAACAAAGAGTAATCTGGACAGAGAAAGGATATCATCCTATAACATCACAGTACAAGCCTCTGACAAAGGTTCTCCAGAAATGACCTCTAGAGCCATCATCCAACTGCAGGTATCGGACATCAATGACAATGCTCCAATATTTGAGAAATTGACTTACACAGCTTATGTGCCAGAAAATAATGCACAGGGAGCATCAATATTCAGTATTCATGCAAAAGATCTAGACAGTGGAGACAATGCTAAGGTATTTTATTCGATAGTCAGTATAAATAAGGAGGAAACCCCATTGTCAAACTACATATCTATTAATCCAGTAACTGGGGTCATTTATGCACAGCAGTCATTTGATTATGAGAAGCATAAGGAATTTAATATCCAAATCATGGCCAGAGACAATGGATCTCCACCTCTGAACAGCAGCACAACGCTAAGAATATGTATAGTAGACCAGAATGATAATTCTCCAGTCATTCTGTACCCATCACCAGAGGTTGATAGCTCAACATTTGAGATGGTTCCTTGGACCTCTGATCAAGTCTCTTTAGTATCTAAGGTGGTGGCAGTGGACGCTGACTCTGGACACAATGCCTGGTTGTCTTACTTTCTACAATCTCCAGAACCATCACTCTTCACCATTGACCAGCACACAGGAGAGATCAGGACATCACGTGGATTTCACGAAAAGGACATCATGAAACATGGAATTGTGGTTCTAGTAAAAGACAATGGTTTTCCTTCCCGCTCAACTTCTGTCACTTTTAATATTGTGGTAGCTCATAATTTTCAACAAATCCTGCCTGAATTGACCAATCAATCTGCTAAAATAGAGCCACAGTCCAACCTACAATTCTACTTGGTGATCGCCTTGGCACTGATTTCCTTTTTCTTCATGTTGACTGTGATTATTGCAGTTGTTGCTAAATGCAAAGATTCCAAATCCAATACTTCATTTGGGTCCTTGAGTACCAGTCTATATCCACAGATTGATCCCAGATATATTTCCCAATTTAACCCTGGGACATTACCTCTGCCATATTCCTATGATGTTTGTGTAACTCTGGACCCAAGTGAGCAGGAATTTGCTTTCCTTAAGCCTCAACACAATGTTCCTGTGGACAGTCTAATAGATGCTGACGATCCACAAATTGGAAATGAAAGTTTAAAGAATTCTTCGCCTGCAGACAATCTTCTATCACAGGTACCTTTTATAATTTTATATTTTTCCTATATTTTTATCTTATAAATTAAAAAAAATACTTTTTGTGGTTGAATTCTTTAAAAATATATAACATGGTTGGATATGAAAAGAGAAGTCAAGTTTCTCTATTTTGTCTCATTCCGAAAAGCTGTAGGTTGATAGAAATGTACATTTTGAAGTCTTGTGGTGGGTGACATGTGATTGTTGTTTGGTATCCTCAACTGCCCCCTTGGTGGCCCAAGCCAATGCTGTTTGGTTGACAGGTTAACATTACCATGAAAGACTTCCACTGAAGTAAATGATAAATATTCTCTAAAATTGCAGAATTCTGATAGTAAAACTTTTTGCCTGGCAAAAGCTGAATATTTGTTTTGCCTTAAATTCTTTCTTGGTACGGAAACTAAATCAAACTTTCTTTAATAAACATATAATGACTTTTATTCCCTTGCAAGTTTCAATAGATTTTCCTTTCAGGCTATGTTCACATGTTCAGTTTTTGGTCAGTTTTTCACATTAGTTTTTATAAGCCAAAACCAGGAGAGGATGAAAAATTCTGAAATGTTTCTGTTATACTTTTCATTGGATTTGGCTTGTTATTTTACCCATGTAAAATACTAACCAAATACTCAATATATGAATATAGCCTAATAGAAAGACATCACCAATTTTGTATTCTTCATCCACTCATGTTTTGGCTTACAAAAACTGTTGTGAAAAACTGACCAAAAACTGAACATGTGAACATGGCCTAAGTAGTTGTCCCATCTCATAAATTTATGTCACATCCACAGAATATGTGATAAATGTATGATGGATATGGATCCCACCAGTAGGATTTGCATTTAACTGGAGAACAAGGGTCTGACAATTACCGCTGTCAGTGGAGAGGTGGTTGGACTTCTCACCTCTTCATTAAAAGCAGCATCAGCTGTACCATATAGGCGTACCCTTTAGTTACAATGTCTTGAACAATACAGGAGAACGAAAGGTGCATTCATTTACATTATATAAAGTATGATTAGTTTTTCCCTAGCATCTAGGAACTTCAGGCAAAACATAACTATTCAGCTTTTTGCCACATCAAAGCTTTACTAAGCAGAATTGTTCCAGAAGTCCAAAGAATATTTACTGATCTCAACTAGGCCACAATTAAAGTGTGAACTGGTCATGACAACATGTCAGCCAAAAAACTTTAACTTAAAGAGGACTTGTCACTCCCTGGTGCATGGCAAACTGAATGCTACATGTCCACTGCATTCAGGGAAGGGGTCCGCCATGTCTCTAGCCCCCCTGTAAGCTTTAAAAAAGACATTAGAAACCTTACAGTTAAGAGGTCCCCTGGGTGTGATCTTATTAAGAAGTCCTGGCTGCTGGCACAATCCTCCCTGCCTCCTCATTGTGTGTTCCGCCCCCTCTATATGTCTGCCACCACCTCCTCTTTTTCTTGGTCTGCCCTCCTCTTCTGCTCCTGACATCACAAGGAGCAGGAGCAGAAGAGAAGGGCATACCCAGGAGAAGAGGAGGCGGCGGCAGACACATATAGGGGCGGAACACACAAGGAGGAGGCAGGGAGGATTGTGCCAGCAGACATGACCTCTTAATAAGATCACACCCAGGGGACCCCCTAACTGTAAAGTTTCAAATGTTTTTTTAAAGCTTACAGGGGGAACAAAAGCCACAGGGGACCCCTTCCCTGAATGCAGCATCATGCTGCATTCAGTGCTGCATTTAGTTTGCCATGCACCAGGGGGTGACAGGTCCTTTTTAAACACACAGGTGGGCAGTATCAGACACAGCAGTAATGTAAACTAAAGAACTGTGTGACTCTCTTCTAACTCTTTTGGAATTTATAAAATGTAAATTCAAGATTCTGACCCAACATAGTCTTTGGGAGTTGTAATGTCCCATTCCAGGAGGTATTGTTTCTCTCTATTTTTTTCTTTTACCTATGTTACCAAATTGATAAATGGCATTGTCCTGTAGTAGACACGCTCTTTAAGTGAAAAAATGACATTATATATAACCTGAATATAAAAATGTAATATACAGAGGTATATAACAGAGAAGTGCGCTGCATATGTATTTTAATTAAGGATGGAAGGAAAGTAAGAGTCAAATGACAATTGAAATAGAGGATCAAGTGTAGATTATCTGAAAACTACCGTAAACAAATCACTTGTAAAATAATTGTACACAGAATTATGTGTGTCCCAGAACCAGCGCACTCCATCATAAACCTGGAGCTCCAGTACCAAAAAACAAACTTGTTCTAAAGGGAAATTATGTAATACTTGTATGTCACTGTGTGACATAATATACAGGAATGGTACAGGGTACAAGAGTATGTACAGGGAGGTTCCCTTGAAAGAGGCCTAAAATATTCTGGAATAACTCTCCCTAGGACAATTCAATCTGAGCGAAATGTGCAAAGTGCTTCTCAGTATATGACAGTATCTTTCAAACCACAGTGAACTCCTATGTGTACCTGTAGATTTAATTGTGAATTGATGAAAGACTTCTTCAAGAAGGATCAATGTTTCAAACATTGGCAAGGATAAAGGAGTCCTTGTTCAGCAGGTTAATTTCCAAAGGGATATGGGCACCATAATTGCTGGATATCACACCATCAAACTGTATCCTTTGGGGTGCTTTTAAAGAAAATTGTAATGGTACAACACTCACATTGTGGAGAATTTGAAGAAAATATCTAAAGTGAAATTGCTGCTACCCCCCAACCCCCTCTGTGATATGTCAGGAAAATGGGCTGTTTCTGCCAAAAATCAGACATCAGATATCTAGCGTGGTTCAGATCTTTTCACAATAATGGGAGCTACAACTGAATTTTTTGGGACTCTTTCAATTGAATCTCCCTGTATTATTATTAAGAATTTTAGGAAATAAAGTCTCAAAGAACACTTTTAATAGAGCATCTAGTGTAGAAAGCCATACTAATTGATTGTAAAATAATTATGCAGACAGTTATTGAGCAGAGTTTTGCTCAAAACTGCATTGTTTAGGTGGGGATGTTCTCATTATTGGGACAAAGGGGGAGTTAAGGGGTTAAAAATAGTTAAGAGCAGTGATGAGAAAGCACTACCATTCTCAGGTGCTTGGTACTCAAGATGAGCAGTTAGCCATTCTGAAGGGCTTGACTCGAGTGCCGAGTATAATGGAAGTCAGTGGGAAACTTAAGTATTTTTCTGGAAGATCTTCCTCAAACATGCCTGAGTTTCCGTTGACTTCTATTATACTCAGTAATGGAGACGAGCTTGTCCAAGCATCCAGCTACTCATTTTGTACCAAGCACCCATGGTAGTGCTTCCTCATCCCTAGTTAAGAGCAAAGGCATAAGTTCTGGATAGGGTAGATTAAAAAAGTTTTGTGAATTAAGGAGTCATGTGCCGCTTGCGTTTTTAAAGGGTTTCACTTCTTTCTGATTCTAGTTTGTCAGTGGGAAAGAGCTTCCCTTTCTACTACTCTATCTTTCATTATCTTTTTCACTTGAAAAAATATTTTGGTATTCAGATCTTACTTAATATTTATTATAGTACAGAGTGGGCCATTTATATGGATGCACCTAAATAAAATGGGAATGGTTGGTGATATCAACTTCCTGTTTGTGGCACATTAGTATATGGAAGGGGGAAAACTTTTCCATATGGGTGGTGACCATTCTTCATCAATAGAAACATCAATGCTACTGGATATCTGAATCATGTAGCAATATCAGAAAACCAGTGGCATTGAGGTTTCCATTGATGAAGAATGGCCCCACTATTTTGTACCCCATATACCACACCATTCCATCAATATTTGTGTTCTAACAGTCTTGGAGGGATCTATCCACTGTGGGTTAGTGTCAGACCAATAGCGGTGGTTTGGTTTTGTTAACTTCACCATTCACAAAAAAGTTTGCCTCATCACTCATCTCAAGGCAATTGTCTATGTTGTGAAGATACGAGATGTGCAGCATCTGAAACAGCGGATACTGGAAGCCTGTGCTAGCATTTCTTCTGCGGTGTTGCTAACAGTGTGTCAAGAGTGGGAGAAGAGGGTTGCTTTTACAATCCAACACAATGGGCAGCACTTTGAACAGATTTTATAAGTGGTCATAAACTTGTAAATAACTCATGAAAGAATAAAGTTACGTTAAAACGAAGCACAACATTGTTTTTTTTCTTATGAAATTCTCAATGAGTTTCATGTGTCACATGACCCTCTTCCCATAGAAAAATGTAAAAGTTGCATCCAAAATGTCCGACTTCAAAATGGCCTCCATGGTCATCACCCATATGGAAGAGTTTTCCGCCTCCCATATACTAATGTGCCACAAACAGGATGTTGATATTACCAACCATTCCCATTTAGTTTAGATGCATGCATATAAATGTCCCGCCCTGTATATTGAATGTAAAAGGTTTCTCACTGTATATGTGAAGTCGCAGCTTAGTGGAGATTGGTGGTAAACTGTGGTACGAACCGTCAGGCATTTCATACGGTTCTGGATGTGGGAGTTCTACCCTACGGGATAATAATAAAATGTTTTGGTTAACAAAATGCTTTGGCTGACTAAAGCCTCTTAGTGTAAAGTGTGGTGTTTATGTGTTTATTTCAGTTTAAGAGTAGGTCCATGGTTGGGGTCACTGGTTACGAAGGAATCATCCAGTTTCTGACAGACTTAGACAGACATGCTGTTTAAACCTTCGGGATTTATCATAACTGCAATTTTTGTTGTTTGGGGAAAGACTTGTTTTTTTAAGTAGTAGTTGACACACTGTGTTACTGGGCACTCGAATTATATCTAATTAATTCCTTCCTTTATTCACTTCTGAACATTTCACCTCTGGCGCAAACCTTCAACAGCAATCTGTTGAAGGCTCATTCTAGACCTAAAACGTTTAAAAGTGAATAAAGAAAGTAATGAATTAGATATTATTCAGGTGGCGGATCTTTTTACTACCGATGTCATATTTTCCACGTGCACCGAAAACTACAAGGGTAGAGTGTCGATTACCTTTTTTTTATTACCGTATATTGTATTAGTGCACTGACATAGCAGTGGATATAATCTCTGATCTATATGAATATATTTCAGGGATATACGGTGCCTATTCATTTGGTAACACTAGTCTTCAATTTTGTGCCTGAAAATTCATGATGTAAAACTTGTAAAGATGGGATGCAACCATATCTGAACTGTCATCGAGACATCTATGGCTACAGGACTACCTGAGATTTTAATTCCAATGTCTCTGCCTTCATACTATTTTAAACCCTTTCCTCATTATTAACACTACCTTTTCTTTTTATTCCTAAACCTGCTTGAGAAAAGGCATTTAGCTATTCGAGCGAGTATTTATTAAATCTATCTGAATACATTGTTACTAGGATTATTTGTCAAGTCAAATAGATCAAATTAAAATTATAGATAGATAAGTGAATAATAGATAGATTGAAAGATTTTTACTTTATTGATAAGTTTTATTAAGCCGATATATTAATGCTAATAAGAGCTCTCCGACTACTAACAATCAGTTTTAAAAATTTTAACTGCAAGATCACAAATAAAATCCAAACACATAAACTTAATATTCATGTTTTTTTAATTGTCTTCTGGTATTTAATGGATTAGTAACTATGTTTAAGATTATTTTAATTTTCCTAAATGATACAGAAAATAAACTTAAAATTGTTTTAACAGCTTTTTAATCAAACTTTATCAGCTCTCTTAAAGTTTGTGCGCTACGAATTTAAAGAATTCAAAATAGACTTTAACACAAATGAAGACCTGTATGTAACATTTCATTTCATTATTAAAAATCTCATTTCCAGTATTGTTTAATAAAAAAAAAGAATAACGTTAAATCGATATCCCAATGCTAAAAGCGTTTCTTTGTTGCAATCTTGGAATAAAAAAAATCTAGTAACAATATTTTTCACTGCTGCTGCAGTTCCCCATATTGGCCTCAGAGCGCCGCTGTTCACCAATAAAGAAAATATTCTGTAAATCCAGAATCTCCTCCATGATGCAGACAGTGTTCAGCTGCAAGAAGAAATACACAGCATTTCACACTGGGATGTGCCGGGTACAGGACTCATAGAGAAGAGGGATTATTATCTGCTGGATTATAAATATAACAAGGAATTTTGCCATCTGGTGAGAAGAAGGATGGCTGGATTACAACTGCAGGAAGGACAATCAGGACTCAGATGGCAAGTAATATTTCCCTTCTTATTCTCCTGGCTGTGTCATTCAGTCTCTGCTCAGATTCATTATTCCATTAATGAAGAATTAAGAAAAGGTTCTATTGTAGGGAATCTAGGAAAGGATCTGGAATTAGATGTTAAGGATCTCTCCACAAGGCAATTAAGCATTGAGTCTGATCTATCTGAGAAATATTTTAATATAAATCCGGATAATGGAATCCTGTATATTGCTGATAGGATAGACAGAGAGACATTGTGCAGAGCTGCAGCTGATTGTGTCCTTATATTTGATGCTGTGGTGGAAAATCCACTAAATGTCTTCAGTGTAAAGATTAATATTCAGGATATAAATGACAATTCTCCTAGATTTGTCCATAACATATTGGCATTAGAAATGAGTGAATCAACCTCCCCGGGAGCAAAATTTGTACTTCAAAAAGCAGAAGATCTGGATGTGGGTGTTAATTGTGTGATCAGCTACAGACTCAGTGAGAACCAGTATTTTGCTCTTGGAGAGAAGGTCAGCACTGATGGCAGTGTATTTCCAGAGCTGATACTAGAGAAACCTCTAGACCGAGAGACACAGAACAAGCATGAACTCATTCTCACAGCTTCTGATGGGGGAAATCCTGTACAGACAGGCACTGCCATCATTAATATCATCATCAATGATATCAATGATAATTCTCCAGTATTTACACAGGATGTATATAAAGTAAGTGTCAGAGAGAATATACCGGTGAATTCTACAATTCTGCAGGTCAGTGCAAGTGATGAAGATGAAGGAGTCAATGCACAGATCACTTACTCATTCAGTACAACAGAAAGCCATTTTCTTCAGACATTTACTATTAATCCCAGAAATGGAGAGATAAAAACAAAAGAATATTTGGATTATGAAAAAAATAAATATTATGAAATTTCAGTAGAAGCCAAAGATGGAGGAAGCCTCGCTGCTCATGCTAAGGTTTTAATAGAAATAACAGATGAAAATGACAATGCTCCTGAGATATCTATAACCTCATCATCAGATCTTATTCCGGAGGATTCTCCCCCTGGTACTGTGGTGGCTCTCATCAAAGTTCGAGATCGTGACTCTGGAGAAAATGGTGAAGTTCAATGTATAATAACAGGAGATTTACCATTTGAACTAATATCATCAGCAAGTAATTTTTATAAAATTGTTACAAAAAGTAGCCTAGATAGAGAAAAAATATCATCCTACAACATCACAATACAGGCATCAGATAAAGGGTCTCCTGAAATGAGTTCTAGAAAAGTTATTAGACTTGATGTATCAGATGTCAATGACAATGCTCCAGTGTTTGAGAAATTAGGTTTTACTGCATTTGTCACTGAAAATAATTTACCAGGATCTTCAATATTTAGTATTCAAGCAAGAGATCTGGACAGTGAGGAAAATGCGAAGATAACTTATTCTATAATGGCTTTAAGTAATGAAGAAGATCCTTTGTTTTCCTACATCTCTGTGAATCCAGTAACTGGGGTCATTTACGCTCAAAGGTCATTTGATTATGAGAAGAATAAGGAATTTAACATCCAAATCATTGCCAGAGACAATGGATCTCCATCTCTGAACAGCAGCACAACACTAAGAATATGTATAGTAGACCAGAATGATAATTCTCCAGTCATTCTGTACCCATCACCAGAGGTTGATAGCTCAACATTTGAGATGGTTCCTTGGACCTCTGAACAAGGCTCTTTAGTATCTAAGGTGGTGGCAGTGGACGCCGACTCTGGACACAATGCCTGGTTGTCTTACTTTCTACAATCTTCAGAACCATCACTCTTCACCATTGACCAGCACACAGGAGAGATCAGGACATCACGTGGATTTCACGAAAAGGACATCATGAAACATGGAATTGTGGTTCTAGTAAAAGACAATGGGATTCCCTCCCGCTCAGCTTCAGTCACTCTGACCATGGTGATTGCTGATCATTTTCATCAGGTCCTTCCTGAGCTGAGCAGTCAGTCTAATAAGGAGGAATCTCCGTCCAACCTACAATTCTACTTGGTGATCGCCTTGGCACTGATTTCCTTTTTCTTCATGTTGACTGTGATCATTGCAGTTGTCTCCAAGTACAAAGAGTCTAAGTCTTCTTCATTTGGATCCTTGAGTACAAGTCTATATCCACAGATTGATCCCAGGTTTATTTCACAATTTAACCCTGGGACATTACCTCTGCCATATTCCTATGATGTTTGTGTAACTCTGGATCCAAGTGAGCAGGAATTTGCTTTTGTTCAACCTCATCACAATGTTCCTGTGGACAGTCTAATAGACGCTGATGACTCGGGTATTGGAAATGAAGCTTCTCCTGCAGAAAATCTTATACCACAGGTATGTTTTTACATATGAAAAGGAAAATAGTTTTTTTAAACAATTAACAAAAAAGTGATTTCATCTAGAGTTATTCACATATACAGTTAGGTATAGAAATATTTGGTCAGTGGCTGAATACTCATGATTTAGGCTGTTCATGTCACTATTTTTTATTTGAATTTAAACAACTAAGCTGCATTTCAAGTGTAGACTTTCAAGATTAAATAAAGGGGTTGAACTAAAATATCTTTTAAAAGTTTAGAAAGTGCAACCGTTTTTTACAAAACCTCCTCATTTCAGGAGCTCAAATGTAATTATACAAATTAACTTTAGTTAAATAAAATATTCCTTTTTAAAACAATGTAGAGAATCCTTTGCAAGCAATGACTACCTGATGTTTGGAAACCAACAGAAATCCTCAACACTGAGTTTCCTCCTTTGTGATGCCAGACCTTTACTATACCTGACTTTAGATGCAGCTTTTTTGTGGGACTTTTTGCCTTACGTTTTATCTTAAACATGTGAAATGCAGCTCGATGGGGTTGAGATCAGGTGATTGACTTGGCTGCATCAGAATATTCCAGTTCTTTGGTTTAAAAGTAGAGATGAGCGATGTTCGACTCGAATAGTTCGCCAATCTCAAATTCAAGTCGATTTTGGCGCTATTCGAGTCATTCGCCGAATTCGAACAATTTGGTTCCAATTCGGCGAATTTCGAACATGTTCGATTTTGGTTCGAAAATGCGGCAGATGCGGTCAGAAAACCGCATCTGCAGCATTTTGAGCCAAAATAAACATTCCCTAAAAGAAAGAAAGTGTTAAAAAATAAAAAAATAATCTATGCTCACCTGTCCGCGGTCCACCGAAGCCTCCTGCAAGGTCCTGTGGCTTCTAGGACCTGTGGTGACGTCATGTTCTCACGCGAACTCCGGTCACATGACCGGAGTTCCGCGAGAACATGACGTCACCACAGGTCCTGGAAGCACAGGACCTTGCCGGAAAGCTTAAAATAGATATTTTTATGATTCGGACCCTTTCTTTAAGTAAAAGTTACTTAAAGAAAGGGTCCGAAACATAAAAATATCTATTTTAAGCTTTCCGGCAAGGTCCTGTACTTATAGGACCTGTGGTGACGTCATGTTCTCGCGGGAACTCTGGTCACGTGACCGGAGTTCCCGCGAGAACATGACGTCACCACAGGTCCTGGAAGCACAGGACCTTGCCGGAAAGCTTAAAATAGATATTTTTATGATTCGGACCCTTTCTTTAAGTAAAAGTTACTTAAAGAAAGGGTCCGAAACATAAAAATATCTATTTTAAGCTTTCCGGCAAGGTCCTGTACCTATAGGACCTGTGGTGACGTCACGTTCTCGCGGGAACTCTGGTCACGTGACCGGAGTTCCTGCGAGAACGTGACGTCACCACAGGTCCTAGAAGCCGCAGGACCTTGCCGGAGGCTTCGGTGTACCGCGGACAGGTGAGCATTGATTATTTTTTTATTTTTAACACTTTCTTTCACTTTTTTTCACTTCCACAATGTATGTATATACATTGTGGAAGTGAAAATGCCCCACAGGCCCGGTTTGTTCGTTTTCCAGGGTGTTCGACGGTGTTCGTCGAGCATTCGATGAACATTCGTCGAACACCCCGTCGATTCGACGAATCGAATCGAATTCGAACACCGGGGTGGTGGCTCATCTCTATTTAAAAGCTCCTGGGTTGCTTTCACAGAATGTGTTGAGTCATTTTCCTACTATATTGAGAAGCACTGTTCAATCAACTTTGTTGCATTTGGTTGAAGCTGAGTAGAAAGTATAGCAATGTCTTTCAGAATTTATTCGGCTGCTCCTGTTTTCACTCACATCATCACTAAACACTAGTGACTCAGGGCCATTGGAAGCCATGCATGTTCGGCCATCACACCACCTCCACTATGTGTTAAAGAGGATGTGCTTGCGTTGGATCATGAGCCATTCCAACGCTTCTCCATACTTTATCCTTACAATCATTCTGGTGCAGGTTGATCTTAGTTTCATCTGTCCAAAGAATGCTTTTACAGAACTGGGACTGGCTTCTTCGGATGTTTTTCTGCAGAACCTAATCTAGCCTTTTTATTTTTAAGGATGATTCATTCACCTTTGTGGTGAACTCTCTGTATTTGCTCTCATGAAGTCTTCTTTTTATGGTAGACTTATATACTGAAACACCATCTTCCCAAAATGTATTTTTCACTTAAGTGGATGTTGAGGGGATTTTCTTTATCATGGAAAGGATTCTGTGAACAATGACCACTGTTGTCTTCTGTGGACATCCAGGCCTTTAAGTTCACAAGCTCACCAGTGCACTCTTTTTATTTGCAGAATGGACCAAGCTGTTGATTTGGCCATGCCTTTTTCTGCTATCACCCTGATGGATTTCTTCTTTCTTTGATCCTTATGATAGTCTGTTTCTCTTATATTGAAAAATCCCTTGACCACATGTTGTGGGTTCACAACAACAGCTTTAAAATGCAAATGCCACACCTGCAATCAGATCCAGAGCTTTTACCTGCTGAATTGATGATGGATTAACAAGGGAATAGCCCATGCAACCCATTAACAAACTTTTGAGATAATTGTCCAATTACGTATATCGTGAATATGTTTAGGTAAACAGCTATAATAACAAAACAGCTATAAAAACAAAACTGTAGCTTTTAGACCTAACTGAAAATAACTCCTCTGTATAAAATGTAAAGACCCTAAGAAACAGAATAATCTTAGACATGGTAAGGATCTAACCTGTTTTGTTTATAGCCTGACATGTTTTCCTTACATTAATCTAATTTGATTTTCCTTACCTTGAGTGTGGCTACAGTATATTTTTTCTTTGGAATTTGAATGTACCAGACATACGTTATGTAAATGTAACACCTCTAATATCAAAAATAATTTACATTTGTGCCTGTATTAAACTTTGGATATACACTTATATGTAGATATGGTTAGACTGTCCCCTTAAAGTACCACAGAATAGTCTGATTGTGCTGGACACTGATGCAATAATGGGCTGCAAAAGACCATGAAAAGAAATTGGGCCTGATTCATCATTTATGTTTTTAAATTTATGTTTATCATACTTTTTGTGTTTGTTTTATGGTATATGTCAATGTTTTTGTGCCATATTCTTCAAAACGATGCACATAGTTTACTTGTTCTGCATATATGGAATATGGCCCCTGAGAGTAACATCCTCCGTAAACATAACACTGATTTTGGCCTTAAAGGGCATCTACGATGGAGTCAACCCTCCTAAGCCATTTATATGAGCATGCAGGTCATAGAAAGTTGAATAAAATGATACTTTGATATCTCAGATCCAAAATATTATTCCAGAGAAATACGCATTTTTTTAGTTGTTAAGATCTATCGGCCGGACATAGATCTCCCTAATAATCTGCCTCCAGAGCTTTTGTTGAATTAAAGGAGGCATTACCAGAGTGAAACATGTAAATTAGATGATCAGACTGTCAGTCATAACATGTCTCACACTGGTAAAACCCCTTTCATTTAAAATAAGCTCTGGAGACAGATTCTCGGGGAGGTCTATGTCCGGCCCATAGATGTTAACATCTCTTTTACATATTTAAAAATCTGGATTTCTCTGGAATAAGACATTGGATAACAAATATCAAGGTATCATTTTCTTTTCTTTTCTATGACCTGCATGCCAATATAAACAGTTTAGGAGGGTTCATCCTACAGTCAGATATTTAAAGTGAACCTGTCACCCACCCTGGGCATCAAAAGCTAAAATAGCCACCTTGTGCAGCCCTAAGGCTGCATTCAGAGAAGGTGGCTATAGCCTTTTGATGCCCTATATTCACTCAAATATGAGCTTAGATAAATGCTCACACTTAAGAAGACTGGTAACCGGGAGGCGGTGTTTTGCGCTCCTCTAACCCGCCCCCTGTTGTCAATCATCGTGCTCTCCTGCTGCTGCCTCCCCTCACTGTGTGACATGAACGCGCGCCTCCATTGTGCTGTATGGTGCCGCGCATGCGCTGTGCAATGGGTGTCCAGGAAGTTGTCGGGTAGCGCGCACAGGGGTGATAAAATATAACGATGCAGAGTTTAACAGTGTCTAACTGCCCTATTCTTACTGAGAACACATAAACCCTCAGCCAAGTCTAGGATGGGTGTGTATAGATGTGGATGTCTGAAGAGATAGGTGTCAGCCAAATAAGCATTCAGATGGCAAGTATGTAATGGGCCTGGTCAGGCATACAATTTTATTTTCATTCCAAGCTTAATATATATGAATTGCAGTAGACGTCTATGTCTATTGTATGTTTATGGACTGGCAAACCTTTGGTTGATCAAAGTATCTCATCTATTGTCTCATATCTTTGCAAGTTCAGATAAAATTCTGGGTTAACGTAATGCATTTTTTTTGTCTGTGGTGATTTTTAACTGCAAAGATTGTTCACAGACTTTATCAATAAAATAATGTTATTACATAAGTTCTTCAAAATTCAGAATGATGCCAGAACACTGAAATAATGTTGAAAAGGACCTGATCAATGTTTCCAAGCCTATGTTTCTCTCCTCTTGAAGATACAGGAACCCTTTCAAGATAATATGTTTCAGCAATTTTCCTGAAAGTCAAACCATATATGTTAAAACAGGAAAAACACTAGTATGCAAATTATAGCAGTGCAGTATGTTCCTTGTACAATATATAGTATAATGCCTGTAGGGAGACAGGAAACATTAAAATTTGCAGAAGACTTTGTAAATGGAGACAAATACCTTTCAAAAGTCATCCTAATGTGAACTTTTAGTTTCTTCCTTAAATTTGATTTACCAATCAAAGGGGTGTAAACTGATCTGTTTAATATTTCTACCCACTAACACAGTAAAAGTAAATTCTTGAAGAGCATCTAGAAACTAAACTAAAATAGTCCTCTTTTAGGGAACAGTGTAAGTTTGTTGTATCATTCACTAGTATTATTTGTCAGTTGATTTGTACAGTATATTTTATATTAACTCTTTTTCTTTTATCTCTCGGGTCTTTCATTTATGGGTAATTCGATACATGACAAGATTCCAGAGATAATATAATATAGACATGTTCTTGAGATCTTGAGCTTGTATATCCTAGTAATAAAGAATGGATTCCTGGCTATTTTTTATCATGTCACCATATTATTAAAAGGGGCAATTGGGCAATCTAGTAATCGACTTGCTTGAGTTGTTTCACATAAAATAGGCAGGAGAATGATTTGGTTTACCTAAAAAAGGCCTCAATATAATAAAATAGTAAATAATGATACAAAACAGTAAATATCAGGTTTATTTAGAATTGTTGTAAAGTCATAACTATCCATACAATTGAAAGGGTCTCTTGTCCAGGGCAAATTTTTGGCAAACCTGGTAGTATGCAGTATCCTAACAGTGCGTAATATACTCACTGTCTGGATTTGATTCTGCCTCTGGCTTTACTTCATGTGTCTCTCTCTAAGAATCGGAAAGTAAGATAGTTGACAGAGGACCAGAAGTATTTACATACTAGATTCTCTCTTAATTTTGATTTATAGAAACAGGAATAGAAACTAGTCTGTAGTTATGAAGATCACACAACCACTGAAACCATCAAGTGAAGCCCAATCCTGACAGTGCACGCAGTACGCATGGTTAGGATCTGTTATGATGTAGTGCTTGCCAAACATCTTCCCCGACCTGGAATGCCCTTGTAATTGACGGTGATTAATAAATTGTGTAAAATGGCAGAATCTTTTTTTATTTTGTATTTAGCACATAATACAGTTAAATATATATGTAGTGCTTACGTGTGTGTGTGTGTGTGTGTTATGGTAAATCTTTCTATAGTATACTATATACTTATATAGTAATGTTTAAGTATAAAAAGTTACTTTAATAGCAATAAATATAGGAAGATTGAAAAAAAATTCTGTAATCTCAAGTGGAGCAACAACATTTCCATCAGTAAAAGGATTACAGTGTTACTTTGCAGCATAATAGCTGCAACTCTTTGGTAAGTTTCTATTTCATTCTGTACAGGAAAATATTTATTTGTTCTATTTTTTTAATGTGTATATTTTTGGAATTTATGTGTGAGCCTGAAAAATGTATAATTCCATTTATTATGTATTATTATGTATTATGTGTGAACTTTTTACTTATATACAGATAATATAATAATTTCATTAATGTATATAATGTGAACATGCATTGTTTGTGATAGAGCCCAAAAGTCCTTCATAGGGATAATGTCTATGTAAATATCATGATATAAAAATATGGAAACTTTATTTGCTGGATGTAGTAAAGAAGAATTTAAGTAATTTCCATCACTGCTGCTGCAGTTCCCCATATTGGCCTCAGAGCGCCGCTGTTCACCAATAAAGAAAACATTCTGCAAATCCAGAATCTCCTCCATGATGCAGACAGTGTTCAGCTGCAAGAAGAAATACACAGCATTTCACACTGGGATGTGCCGGGTACAGGACTCATAGAGAAGAGGGATTATTATCTGCTGGATTATAAATATAACAAGGAATTTTACCATCTGGTGAGGAGAAGGATGGCTGGATTACAACTGCAGGAAGGACAATCAGTGCAAGGACTCAGATGGCAAGTAATATTTCCCTTCTTATTCTCCTGGCTGTGTCATTCAGTCTCTGCTCAGATTCATTATTCCATTAATGAAGAATTAAGAAAAGGTTCTATTGTAGGGAATCTAGGAAAGGATCTGGAATTAGATGTTAAGGATCTCTCCAGAAGGAAATTAAGCATTGTATCTGGAATGGCAGAGAAATATTTTAATATAAACCTGGATAATGGAATCCTGTACATTGCTGATAGGATAGACAGGGAGACATTGTGCAGAGCTGCAGCTGATTGTGTCCTTACATTTGATGCTGTGGTGGAAAATCCACTGAATGTCTTCACTGTAAAGATTAATATTCAGGATATAAATGATAATCCTCCTACATTTATTTATGACATATTGACTTTAGAAATGAGTGAGCATACATTGCCAGGGGCAAAATTTGTTTTACAAAAAGCAGAAGATCTGGATGTGGGTGTTAATTGTGTGATCAGCTACAGACTCAGTGAGAACCAGTATTTTGCTCTTGGAGAGAAGGTCAGCACTGATGGCAGTGTATTTCCAGAGCTGATACTAGAGAAACCTCTAGACCGAGAGACACAGAACAAGCATGAACTCATTCTCACAGCTTCTGATGGGGGAAATCCTGTACAGACAGGCACTGCCATCATTAATATCATCATCAATGATATCAATGATAATTCTCCAGTATTTACACAGGATGTATATAAAGTAAGTGTCAGAGAGAATATACCGGTGAATTCTACAATTCTGCAGGTCAGTGCAAGTGATGAAGATGAAGGAGTCAATGCACAGATCACATACTCATTCAGTACAACAGAATATCATATTCTAAAGACATTTGCTATCAATCCTAGAAATGGAGAAATTAAAACAAAAGAAAATTTGGATTATGAAGAAAATAAATATTACGACATTTCTGTACAAGCCAAAGATGGAGGAGGCCTCGCTGCTCATGCTAAGGTTCTAATAGAAATAATAGATGAAAATGACAATGCTCCTGAGATATCTATAACCTCATCATCAGATCTTATTCCGGAGGATTCTCCCCCTGGTACTGTGGTCGCGTTGATAAAGGTTCATGATTTTGACTCAGGAGAAAATGGTGAAGTTCAATGTATAATAACAGGAGATTTACCTTTTGAGTTAATATCATCAGCAAGTAATTTTTATAAAGTTGTTACAAAAAGTAGCCTAGATAGAGAAAAAATATCATCCTACAACATCACAATACAAGCATCTGATAAAGGCTCTCCAGAAATGACCTCTAGAAAAGTCATTAAGCTTGATATATCTGATGTCAATGACAATGCTCCAGAGTTTGAGAAATTAACTTATACTGCATTTATCATAGAAAATAATTTACCAGGAGCTTCAATATTTAGTATTCAAGCAAGAGATCAGGACATTGCGGACAATGCAAAGATACTTATAATTTAATTTCTAGCCATCATAAAGAAGATCCTCTGTCCTCTTACATCTCCATGAATCCAGTAACTGGGGTAATTTATGCTCAACAGTCTTTTGATTATGAGAAGAATAAAGAATTTAATATCCAAATCATCGCCAGAGACAATGGATCTCCATCTCTGAACAGCAGCACAACACTAAGAATATGTATAGTAGACCAGAATGATAATTCTCCAGTCATTCTGTACCCATCACCAGAGGTTGATAGCTCCACATTTGAGATGGTTCCTTGGACCTCTGAACAAGGCTCTTTAGTATCTAAGGTGGTGGCAGTGGACGCTGACTCTGGACACAATGCCTGGTTGTCTTACTTTCTACAATCTTCAGAACCATCACTCTTCACCATTGACCAGCACACAGGAGAGATCAGGACATCACGTGGATTTCATGAAAAGGACATCATGAAACATGGAATTGTGGTTCTAGTAAAAGACAATGGGATTCCCTCCCGCTCAGCTTCAGTCACTCTGACCATGGTGATTGCTGATCATTTTCATCAGGTTCTTCCTGAGCTGAGCAGTCAGTCTAATAAGGAAGAATCTCAGTCCAACCTACAATTCTACTTGGTGATCGCCTTGGCACTGATTTCCTTTTTTTTCATTTTGACTGTAATTATTGCAATTGTTTCCAAATATAAAGAGTCAAAGTCTTCTACCACATTCGGATCCTTGAGTTCAAGTCTATATCCACAGATTGATCCCAGATTTATTTCCCAGTTTAACCCTGGGACATTACCTCTGCCATATTCCTATGATGTTTGTGTAACTCTGGATCCAAGTGAAAGGGATTTTGCTTTTGTTCAACCTCAACACAACGTTCCGGTGGACAGTCTAATAGATGCTGATGACTCGGGTATTGAAAATGAAAATTTGAAGAATTCTCCTGCGGAAAATCTTATTCTTAAGGTATGTTTCCACATGCCATTAAATATACTAAAATAATTAAAATAATATACAATATTAAAGCAAATAAGATAGAATTTATTTTTATGAATAATATGTCAAGGAAGTTCTAATATAGATTTATTTACATATAACCAATTTGACAATCTTCATTATGACTTGCAAAATGTATGTATAAAATGTAAAGAATTTCATGGAATTCGGTCTACAGGTTCAAGCTATGGGTTCTTATATGATTTGACTTTTTTCCCATTTATCAAATTGACAACAAACATCATTGCTTACATTCATAGCTTTACATATTTCCTTGGCCTGGTATGGTGTTAATTAGCATGATTGTAGGTATAATGTACCTTTTAGTTTAACATTTTATTGTAACAGTCATATGTTATTTGAGAAAAATACTCAGATCAGATAAAGAAAATGCAGTGATCATTTAATTTTTCATTTAATATCTAGCCCTATTCTAAAATCTCCAATTAATCAGAATGGGCTCTGCATCCAGCTAAGCTGTGTATTGTAAAAGTGTATTATTTTATAGAGATCAAAGCGGGTCTCCGAACCCAAGCCCCAATCATTGCACTGTATGTTAGGGAAGAATTAAATATTAGATGAACAAAATGAAAAAATAATTACGTTGAAAAAAAAACCTTTTCTTCTCAGTAGACATGGTGATTTGTGATGAGTGAGCACTATCATGTTCGAGTGTTTGGTTTGCATAAAAAGCAGTTTGCTGCTTGGATGGGCTGCATTCGTGTGCCGAGTATTATGGAAGTCAATGGGAAAATTGAGCATCTTGCCAGAAGATCTTCTCCATTGACTGACATTATTCAGGTACTCAAGTCGCGCCCATCTGAGTGTCCAACTGCTAGTTATGTACCGAGTACCGAGCACCCAAGCATGGTAATGCTCGCTCATCACTAATATTGGGCCAATAATATACCACAAAATACTCTGGTGGGCCTGTACTGATACAGTAATAGGCCTCAATAGTCCAGCACAAGACATCCTATTTTGTAGCTGACATTGGAGGCAATCACTTAATATAAAGGTTTATATCCTGCATGTTCATTCACAAAAACACATTGTAGCTATTTTTGTTACTTTCTTTGTGCATAGTGGTAAAGGCAATGGTTAAAATTCATTTATACGTATGTCCACTTATTCTGTATTAAGTCATTTCTTACGTGATTAACTTTAGGCAGACACTTTCCTTAATTAGTGAAGTTAAAATATTTTGTATACTGTAAACTAACTATTTGAAACAACTTTAAAATGATAACTACCGTATATACTCGTGTATAAGCCGAGTTTTTCAGCCCAAAAATTGGGCTGAAAAGTCACCCCCTCGGCTTATACACGGGTCAATACGGTAATATATGTGTGGGGGCTGTGTCCGGGTGCTGGGGAGGCTGGAGGAGGCGGGGGGAGGCTGATGACTGAGCGGCCCGTCACGTGGGGCCGCTCATTAGATATGCACGGCTCCCCCCGCCCATCACAGCGGCAGGGGGAGCCGTGCATACAGCCCCCCGTGTATACAGCAGCCCCCCAGTGGCACTAGCCCCCCCCATCATGGAAAGAGCCCCCACACTTGGCAGAGCCCCCCCCCCGATGCTTTACCATCCAGTCAGTGTCTTCGCCGCGGGTCCTGCGCGCTGTCATCCCGGTCTCACGTGACCCGGCGCGCTGACGTCATTCCACAGCGACCGCCGGGTCACATGAGACCGGGAAGACAGCGCGGGAGGAAGGACGCGACAGCCCGCGGTGATGAAGACGCTGGATGGTAAGTTAATGCAGCGGGGGGGAGGCTCTGCACAGTGTGGGGGGCTCTTTCAATGATGGGGGGGGTAGTGCCACTGCGGGGCTGCCTGTATACACCTTGGGGCCAGCTGTATACCCTGGGGCCAGCTGTATACCCCTGGGGCCAGCTGTATACCCCTGGGGCCAGCTGTATACCCCTGGGGCCTGCTGTATACCCCTGGGGCCTGCTGTATACCCCTGGGGCCAGCTGTATACCCCTGGGGCCTGCTGTATACCTCTGGGGCCTGCTGTATACCCCTGGGGCCTGCTGTATACCCCTGGGGCCTGCTGTATACCCCTGGGGCCTGCTGTATACCCCTGGGGCCAGCTGTATACCCCTGGGGCCAGCTGTATACCTCTGGGGCCTGCTGTATACCCCTGGGGCCAGCTGTATACCCCTGGGGCCTGCTGTATACCCCTGGGGCCTGCTGTATACCCCTGGGCCTGCGTAACCCTGGGCTGCTGTATACCCCTGGGGCCAGCTGTATACCCTGGGGCCTGCTGTATACCCCTGGGGCCAGCTGTATACCCCTGGGGCCAGCTGTATACCCCTGGGGCCTGCTGTATACCTCTGGGGCCTGCTGTATATACCCTGGGGTCTGCTGTATATACCCTGGGGCCTGCTGTATATACCCTGGGGCCTGCTGTATATGCCTCTGGGGCCTGCTGTATATGCCTCTGGGGCCTGCTGTATATGCCTCTGGGGCCTGCTGTATATGCCTCTGGGGCCTGCTGTATATGCCTCTGGGGCCTCTGGGCCTCTGGTTACCTTTGGGATGCTGTTTATACCATTAGGGATGCTGTATATACCACTGGGGAGGCTGCTGTATACTTCCACTGGGGGGGATGATGTATACTACCACTGGGGAGGCCTGTATACCACACTGCTGGGGGCTGTATACCTGTGCTGGGGTCCACCCTCGGCTTATACACGAGTCAATAGGTTTTCCCAGGTTTTGGGGTCAAAAGTAGGGGGGTCGGCTTATACACGGGTCGGCTTATACACGAGTATATACGGTAATAGTATAAATAGGAAATGTATTGAATAAGAATAGAGATGAAGGGACCTGTAGAAGTTTGGGTTCTGCTGGTTCAGCCAGACTTTATGAAAAGTTCTGTTCTGGACCCAAACTTGATCCAAACCTCATTGGATGTCACTAATTGGGCACTTCGGCTCTCTACCCACATACAGCTAGCCATAACCAAAGCTCTTCCCTGTCCCTGCAGCTTTCTAGCTGATCCCTAATCATCCCTGTCTCACCTAAGGGTGCCCTATAAAGAGTAAGAAAAATACTTATATAATTATGTGTAGTCTGCAGCCGTAGTCTGCAGTGGGCTGCCTCAAGGGCTCCAATCTCCCCTCCTGGCTTGCTCTCAGCATGCCCTGCTGGGCATCATTATCCCTTTTTGTGTCTGTCCTCTACTTGAAATTCCCGCCTCTTCTGATGATGATGCGCCAAGCCGGAATATCATATCCGGCCCGGTGCATTGTGGGGGCTGATCACATGGTACGGGCCGGTTTCAATATGTGCACTGCACATGAGCTGGAGCCGATCTATACCACGTGATCAGCCCACACAATGCACCTGGCCGGATATGATGTTCCGGCTTGGCGCATCATCATCAGAAGAGGCGGGGATTTCAAATAGAGGACGGACACAAGAAGGAATAATGACGCCCAGCGGGGCATGCTGAGAGTAAGCAAGGGGCGACAATGGAGCCCCGGAGCCCAACCACCTCGGACTACAGCTGCAGACTACACATAACTATATACCGTATATACTCGCGTATAAGCCGAGTTTTTCAGCCCAAAAATTGGGCTGAAAAGTTCCCCCCTCGGGTTATACGCTAGTCACTGTATACTGTATACAATGTATACAGTATACAGTGCCCCCCTCATATCAGTATACAGGCCCCCCCTTGGGTAGTAATCCTGTAAAGGAAGAGATTAGTATACTTATCCCTCCGCTGTCCCGCTGCCGCTGTCCCGCCGCCGCCATCGTGCTCTTCCGTCTTCATCCAGCGTCTTCCGTCTTCTTCCGGCTTCCTCCGATGGTCGCAGGCAATGACGTCATTGCATGCGCGACAGAGGAGGAAGCCGAAAGAAGACGGAAGACGCTGGATGAAGATGGAGGAGCGTGATGGCGGCGGCGGGACAGCGGCAGCGGGACAGCGGAGGGATAAGTATACTAATCTCTTCCTTTACAGGATTACTACCCAAGGGGGGGCCTGTATACTGATATGGGGGGGCTGCATATACCTCTGGGGCTGCATATACCTCCTGGGGCTGCATATACCTCTGGGGCTGCATATACCTCTGGGGCTGCATATACCTCTGGGGCTGTATATACCTCTGGGGCTGCATATACCTCTGGGGCTGCATATGGGGCTGCATATACCTCTGGGGCTGTATATACCTCTGAGGCTGCATATACCTCTGGGGCTGTATATGGGGCTGCATATACCTCTGGGGCTGCATATACCTCTGGCGCTGTATATACCTCTGGGGCTGCATATACCTCTAGGGCTGCATATACCTCTGGGGCTGCATATACCTCTGGGGCTGCATATACCTCTGGGGCTGTATATACCTCTGGGGCTGCTGTATACTACCACTGGGGCTGCTGCTGTATATACCACTGGGGCTGCTGCTGTATACTACCACTGGGGAGGCTGCTGTATACCTCACTGCTGGGGGTTGTATACCTGTGCTGGAGTCCACCCTCGGCTTATACGTGAGTCAATAAGTTTTCCCAGTTTTTGTGGGCAAAAGTAGGGGGGTCGGCTTATACACAGGTCGGCTTATACACGAGTATATACGGTAAGTCTTTTTCTTTCTCTTTATAGGGCACTCTTAGGTCAGACAGGGATGGTTAGGGATCAGGGACAGATTGCTGTAGGATAGGGGGGTAAATTGAGGTGACAGGTTCCCTTTAACCAATTAGTTCAGAATAAACAGAGCAGTAGGGCAAGAAGATAACTATTTATCCTTAAATGTTTAAAAGATTGTGAATCAAAAATGTATCTTCTACAAAAACATCTGTATGTTAAATCCAAGAAAACAGAATATATTTCTACTTTGAGCCAATTCACCTTTGAGAATATTTGCTTTTCATATGAAATTTGTATTTCAAAATCAGAGTGTAAAATGAGTTTTTAATATTTCTTGCCAGTATAATGGGCACATTTCTTAAATTACATCTGATATGAATGCACAAGAAAAGCAACTTAAAGTGAATACTTACATTTGTAAGATTTAGGGATGTTTATTTCTCCGCTACACAAGCAATTTTCAATTAATTTTGGACAGCGTGCTGCGATGTGGTTAATATTTTATAGCTTGCTTTGATTATCATTTAAACAATTTATATATTTACAGTATATCTAGCTTTGATATTTCTGTGTTTTTGTATGCTCAACTTAAGTCCTGCTTTAAAACAATAAGACAGGAACAGGTTTCCTGATTTTGAGATACTGCTTAAGCCATGTATTATGGCAAGGCTATCATATGTTCCCAGTTAGTCCCGTTAGATATAACGTTTCTGTGAAATCTTAGCAGTAAGAAAGGGTATTATCTCATAGGGAGCTGTTTCCAGCCTTAGAACCACCAAATAGGCAAAATTGATTTCTAAGCATGAAATTTTTTTCTTCTTTTCTATTACATCTTCTTTTGGTAGTTATGACCTACAAATCCTGTATACCAACAGTTCTGGGGTATATGTTCTTGTCGCCGATCAATTAATTTCATCATCACTGGCAAATATGCGATACTCCTTGTGCTTCCCTTAAAAAGGGTTTTTATGATCAAACATAGTGCTTAAAATCTTCCTTAAAGAATACCTAAACATTCAGCAAGGTAATTATTGGTAGCAGGGACTTTAGTTGCTAGCAGATTCCCATGAAATGTTCATAAGTCCAATAAAACTTGCATAACTTAGGTGACAGTAGCATAAAGCTTGTGCCTGAGTGCACAAATAAAGTAGAGAAAGCCTAGATTATCTATTGACTCCATACTCACGTAAGGCATTTGTGCACTTCGGTCACGTAATGTTATGATACTGGAGAAATGTGGCTGGAATCCAATGACTGGAGGAGCACAGGCAGGAAACAGCAAGTCGTGGTAGAAGTCCTTATATGTAGCAATTGGAGTTGTAGAATAAACAATAAGAGGAGTGGAAACAGCATGGGTAAGACAGTTTTGGAGCTTGACACCGGAACATGACAACAGTAAGATACAATACTCAATACGCAATGAATGAAGGTTCCATGTTGTTCTAGTGGACTAACTCAATGGACGGTGTTTCGTAGATCCACGCTGCACATGCGAAGAAATTATCACAGTTGTCTGGAAGTCATGGTTTATCCTACGCGTTTCGGCAGGTGTGGCAATATAGCTGTAGTTAAGGCACTTGTGGCAGAGAAAAAAAACCTTGCTGACCGCGGTTTTTTTTGCGGCCACAACTGCCGGAACCGTGTCTATGCACTGCACTTGCCACACCTGCCTCAAGCCCCATAGACAATGCCTGGAGCTTGCTACAAGTGTGCCGCAAGCGTGACCATTAGGCGGAAGATGCGGTAAATCTGCCGCATCTGCTGCGATCAGCGAAAAATGCTGATGTGAAAGGGGCCTTACTAAAGGGTGATTGCAGGACGCAATAACAGCTTCCAGTGGTAAGGAAGGTAATTGCAGATTACAACAGACAACAGATTCTGGACAACAGATTCTGGACACCTAAGGTATGCAATTCTTGAGGAACTTTTAAGAAATTGTTTGGTTCTGAGAACCCAGGTACCCACAGACCTGTGGGCAACTAAAATGCCTGCACCATATTTAGTTACTCCTTAAGTTGCGTGTGTTGTTGAACAGAATGAATAAATTTACTATATTAGGAATGTGATGGTGTGACATGGTGAACCATATTGTTCCTTATTTTAGAAGTGTTGTCTTAATTACATCACAGAGGGTCTGACAATTAAATTAGCTCAGTTATCACCTGGATGTGTCCTTGTATCTTGATGAACCTTTGTTAACATGTCCTGACTTGGCCATTCAAGACCCTTTGCTCTGGAAATGTTTATAATCACCCCCTCTAGTGCCTTCATAGCCAAGGCACCAATTTATCTGTCTGCCCTCAATATAGGGAGATGGTTGGGAAGGACAGAGAGGCCAGTAAAATTGACTCTTTGTGAGGGATGCTGAGGCTAAAGCCAGCTCCCCAAAGAGACTTGGATCCCCCCTATTTTACCTTAGAATATACTGGACTATTTTACCCTCTGTGTGGTGGATTTTTTACGGACCCTTCAGATTGCATGCAATAAAGGATCTTATGCTGTTCACTCATCTCTCGCTCTGTTGATTGTGGGATACCAGAGAAGGACCCCGTGACAAGGAGATTACAAAAATAATATTATCTATTCATTTTCATGTTTCTTTGTACCTACAAAGTTGGTTGATATATTTGCAGATACATTGGATTTAATTATTTTTATTTAAAATAAAAGTTATTGAATTTTGCAAAGAAATTGGATGTTTTTTTCGAAAAATTAAGTATCACATTAAAGCTCACTATAGCATTTGTGGTGTTTCATACCTTTGTTCCTAAATCATGTGTTCTTTTGCACTATTACTTGCATGTAAACCACTGAATGCACATGAGATTACTATGATTTGCAGCATGATATTCAGTACAAATGAACATTTAAATGTAGTCTTAGGCATCAGTTATCAAACACTTTTATCTGTCTCATCATTTCACATTTTTGTTGTTAGATTATTTTTACTATATTTACTATAAAATATATACTTAATTGCGGCTTTATCATCAGTAACAGTTATGGGTATAGTACTTTATAGGTGATGTTTTTTTCTGCTGTTATTTCATTGTTCTGTCTAATTCCGCAAAGTTTCTACAGGTCTTTAATAATCAGCATGGCATAGCATACCACGTTACTATACAGGCTTAACATATTGTAAATCAGTAAGACCCATTGTAGACAAATAAAAAGTTAATCTCTAAAGAAACTAGATTTAGGATGCTAATAAAACTATTTGTGATTTATAACTTTAGAAAGAAAAACACTATCAAAAAATCAATGTACAACTTTTTTATAACTTCTAAACTTTTTTGTATTCCATACTTTAATATGTTTAATCAAATCCTTATTTTAATCAATTTCTTACTTAAAGAGTTAAATCGATATCCAAGTGCTACAAACATTTCTTTGTTACAGCCTCGAATAAAAAAAAATCTAGTAACAATATTTTTCACTGCTGCTGCAGTTCCCCATATTGGCCTCAGAGCGCCGCTGTTCACCAATAAAGAAAACATTCAGCAAATCCAGAATCTCCTCCATGATGCAGACAGTGTTCAACTGCAAGAAGAAATACACAGCATTTCACACTGGGATGTGCCGGGTACAGGACTCATAGAGAAGAGGGATTATTATCTGCTGGATTATAAATATAACAAGGAATTTTACCATCTGGTGAGGAGAAGGATGGCTGGATTACAACTGCAGGAAGGACAATCAGTGCAAGGACTCAGATGGCAAGTAATATTTCCCTTCTTATTCTCCTGGCTGTGTCATTCAGTCTCTGCTCAGATTCATTATTCCATTAATGAAGAATTAAGAAAAGGTTCTATTGTAGGGAATCTAGGAAAGGATCTGGAATTAGATGTTAAGGATTTCTCCAAAGGAAAATTACGTATTGTGTCTAAAATCTCTGAGAAATATTTCAGAATAGATCCGGATAATGGAAACCTGTACATTGCTGATAGGATAGACAGGGAGACATTGTGCAGAGCTGCAGCTGATTGTGTCCTTACATTTGATGCTGTAGTGGAAAATCCACTAAATATTTTCAATGTTAAGATTAATATTCAGGATATAAATGATAATCCTCCTACATTCATCCATGACACATTAACATTAGAATTAAGTGAATTTTCCTTATTAGGAGCAACATTTTTACTACAAAAAGCAGAAGATCTGGATGTGGGTGTTAATTGTGTGATCAGCTACAGACTCAGTGAGAACCAGTATTTTGCTCTTGGAGAGAAGGTCAGCACTGATGGCAGTGTATTTCCAGAGCTGATACTAGAGAAACCTCTAGACCGAGAGACACAGAACAAGCATGAACTCATTCTCACAGCTTCTGATGGGGGAAATCCTGTACAGACAGGCACTGCCATCATTAATATCATCATCACTGACTTCAATGATAATTCTCCAGTATTTACACAGGATGTATATAAAGTAAGTGTCAGAGAGAATATACCGGTGAACTCTACAATTCTGCAGGTCAGTGCAAGTGATGAAGATGAAGGAGTCAATGCACAGATCACATACTCAATCAGTACAACTGAAAATCATATTCTTAAGACATTTACCATCAATCCCAGAAACGGAGAAATTAAAGCAAAAGAAAATTTAGATTATGAAAAAAATATAAATTTTGAAATTTTAGTAGAAGCCAAAGATGGAGGAGGCCTCGCTGCTCATGCTAAGATTTTAATAGAAATAACAGATGAAAATGACAATGCTCCTGAGATATCTATAACCTCATCATCAGATCTTATTCCAGAAAATTCTGCTCCTGGTACTATGGTGGCGCTGGTAAAAGTTCATGATCCTGACTCTGGAGAAAATGGTGAAGTTCAATGTATAATAACAGGAGATTTACCATTTGATTTAATATCATCAGGAAGTAACTTTTTCAAAATTGTTACAAAAAGTAGTCTAGATAGAGAAAAAAATCATCCTACAACATCACAATACAAGCATCTGATAAAGGGTCTCCAGAAATGACCTCTACAGAAGTTATTAGGCTTGGTATTTTAGATGTCAATGACAATGCTCCAGAGTTTGAGAAATTAACTTATACTGTATATATCACAGAAAATAATTCACCAGGTGCTTCAATATTCAGTGTTCAAGCAAGAGATCTGGACAGTGAAGACAATGCAAAAATAACCTATTATTTAATGTCTACAAGTTACAAAGAAGATCCTAAGACTTACTACATCTCCATGAATCCAGTAACTGGGGTAATTTATGCACAACAGTCATTTGATTATGAGAAGTATAAAGAATTTAACATCCAAATCATCGCCAGAGACAATGGATCTCCACCTCTGAACAGCAGCACAACACTAAGAATATGTATAGTAGACCAGAATGATAATTCTCCAGTCATTCTGTACCCATCACCAGAGGTTGATAGCTCCACATTTGAGATGGTTCCTTGGACCTCTGAACAAGGCTCTTTAGTATCTAAGGTGGTGGCAGTGGACGCTGACTCTGGACACAATGCCTGGTTGTCTTACTTTCTACAATCTTCAGAGCCATCACTCTTCACCATTGACCAGCACACAGGAGAGATCAGGACATCACGTGGATTTCATGAAAAGGACATCATGAAACATGGAATTATGATCCTAGTAAGAGACAATGGGATTCCCTCCTGCTCAGCTTCAGTCACTCTGACCATGGATGATTGCTGATCATTTTCATCAGGTCCTTCCTGAGCTGAGCAGTCAGTCTAACAAAGAAGAATCTCCGTCCAACCTACAATTCTACTTGGTGATCGCCTTGGCACTGATTTCCTTTTTCTTCATTTTGACTGTAATTATTGCAATTGTTTCCAAATATAAAGAGTCAAAGTCTTCTACACATTCGGATCCTTGAGTTCAAGTCTATATCCACAGATTGATCCCAGATTTATTTCACAATTCAACCCTGGGACATTACCTCTGCCATATTCCTATGAAGTTTGTGTAGCTCTGGATCCAAGTGAGAGCGAATTTGCTTTTGTTCCACCTCAACATAACGTTCCTGTGGACAGTCTAATAGATGCTGAAGATCCTGGTATTGGAAGTCAATCTTTAAAGAACTTTTCGGAAAACCCTACACCACAGGTATGTTTGTGAAGTTCTGATATATAACATTCTTGTGGACAATAAAGTAATTATGTATTAATAGATCAGGAAAGATGAAGAAGTAATGATCGTCTAACTATTTATAAAATCTATATTGGATATCTGTTTTTACCTACATACATGTATGTCTTTTGTTGTACAGTTTTTATTTTATTTTTAAGTGGAAAAGAGCTAGTTACTAAGTGATTCTGTTGCTTCAATTACCACTTCTCAACAGAGCAGCCCTTCCGCTTCTGTTCTGGTCTGTCGAGGGGGCGTCACTGCCAACATCATGTTTGATTGACAGCCGGCTCCCCAAAGCAAGCAATATGGAGTCAGCTATAAATCACTATGATATTGGCAGACTGGAAAGTGGAACAGAAGACGCTACGCTGTTGAGATCAGCTAAAGTCACAAAAATGACAGTGAGAGCCATCCTTGACCATTTTGGGCCGTTAAAGATCTGTGCCAGGGAGAACAGGCAGGTAGTTGTTAACATCAAAGCAAAAACTAACAAATGTCACTGATTACCCCTTTAACTTGATTCCTTGATGGTTTATTTTTATTTTTTAAATTGCAATGGAGGTGAAGTAAAGTTATTGGATTTCTAATATAAGAAAACATTTTGAATTAAGTATACTTAGCAATTTCATCATTTACATATGATTTTATTCTCCTCTCAGAGCATTATACGATCCAATTGGAGTTGAGTTCGGTCACAATAATATATTACAAAGATTTAATAGAAAACAATCCAGTGAAGAACATACAATCACTTACTGTAGATCAATTGGCACATGATAAATTAACTTTCATGTGATTGGATGAGTTGGCATAATCCCGGAATGAGAAACATTTGGAGGCGGACTGGTGTTTGCTAATTATTGTGCACAGCTGAGTTATTACTTTATAAGGGCCATATTTCCATTAGATTGCACGCCTCCTGACAAAGTCGTTCCCTTCATGGTGAAACGTGCATTGAGGGTGTCCCTGGATTGGTGCTGCTCTTCTTACAGGTATAATGGCTCAAGGTAATGTTTTGTGGTGATAGTTTTATATTAATAATTACTTTCCCTTTGTCTGTAACTTTTGTGATTGAGCAGCCCTCTCTGGGGATTGGATCTTTGTTATTCAACAACATGGAGGGTCTGAGTTTCTCTTTTGATTCCCCTAATAAAAATTGGGCTTTGGTATATGTAATCCTTATAAATGTGGTGTATGACCCATATACCTCAGTTTCTTTACTGATATAAACTGCTACTGGAGGGTGGATTGTTTGTGAGGTTATTTATCCTGTAGAGGATTAGTTTTGTCCAGAAGGTTACAAGCGTAATTAGCTACATATTTAGTTCTGGACTATAACTTTTGTTGCACCTAAATAATATCCACCCTGTATATATTGTATATTAATTTTTGCTTCTACCAATAGACCATGTGGGGAAGATTGATATTATTGTACAATTTTTTTTTCTGTTGTTTGTTCTCATCTGCACTTTAATTTCACATTAAAATAAGCACTATGCAACTTCATTCATGGTCTTCTAATTCCTTACCCTAATTTTTTGGTATTACGGGAAAAGGTTTTTTGGTTTATAAAAAATGATCACATGGTCAGTATAGGCACCAGGAAAGCTCTTGGGACATACGTGAAATATATCTATATAGCCCAGTTGGCGTCATTTTAGAAGAGTGGCCTTTTGGCATATGTCAGAGAGATATGCTTTGGCACACATTTTGTTTTTACCTGAATACTAGAGATAGAGATGAGCATGACAAGCAAAATTCTAATTTGCCTGTTCATGCAAATTTTCCTGGGAAAATCGATTCACACAAAAGTTATTCCCTTTTTATGCTCTGTAGCGTCTGAAGACCCCTGAGCATAGCAAATATGTGTGAAAAGTCATGACAATACACAGGCTTCATCAGAGTCAGAAGTCCGAGTTCAGTATGAGAGGCCCAGGGATTTCAGATCTCATAACCAGATTCAGAAAATACGACAAGGACTGGACAGGTAACAGTGAGGAACAGTGAGGGTTTAAAGAGGTGAGCAGTATAGTGGCCCCATAGGAAAGTATCATAAAAGCTCTTTTTTATGTTGTGCAGATCAGCCATGGGACTTATATACAGTATTCCAGAATGCTATATGTAAGGGCTCACTGGGGGCAGCCGCAGCTTGTATGGAAAACCTGGTGGCAGGTTCCCTTTAATGTTATATGTCATGTAAAGTTTAATTTGTAAAGGAACTCTTGGAGATTCAGTATTATAGAGCAATCAAAGTCAATCTTACAGTCTTATTTCCAAAACTGTAGTTAAAAATCATTGAATACATAGCTTATGTTTCTATTTTCTCTTCTAAACCTTTGTATGATCGCGAACATCATACAAGATAATGTTCAGTGTATTTGTGGTTCAGTTGTTATCCATCAACTTTTAAAATTGTTAAGCTTATGGTCACACTTACACTGTGCAATGTGCAGAGTTAAACAATCATTGAACAGTGACATATTTGCCAGTTGGTAGTCATTTAAGAGCGTGGTTACACAGGCTGACCCACCTCGCATGTGTGCTGAATGATCAATAATAGATAGGGACCATTGTTCTAGGCAGCACAGGTCTAGAAGATGGTGCGCTGATGAAATTGATCGATTAGGTTGAGTTAGAATGTTAGCTCTTTGAAAGATTTACGTTTCTTGCATATCATTACACATCAAAGGGGTTCCTTCACCACTTTTATAGAGTGTAGGACAACAGTAACAGAACGGCAGGAATTCGTGACCCAGCACTCCCATTGGTATGCTGCTCTTGATACCAGTAGTGGCTGGAAGTTAGCAGATATGGAGCTGAACAGCGCAGCTTTGTCAACTGTGTTGTGACTATGGCCGGGTACCTTATATCTATAATCCATAGAAAGAAAAGTAGCTTGGTATCCAGATATTAAACCTCAAGGTTTCTTCTTTATTATGTAATTTCTTTGACAAGTCATTACAGCAGGGACAAGTGTCAGTTGACGCATTTCAATTCACTAGGAGTTCTAATCATAACTAGTGAGTCGAAACACATCAACTTTCACTTGTCCCTGTTGTAATGACTTTTTAAAGAAATCTTGAATTTAATATCTGGATGCCAGGCTACTTTTCTTTCTACGGATTATATTCCACCCAGCCAATGGGAGGCTTTTCATCCAGACTGGAATATGGAGGTGATTCATTTATATATGGTGGGTGAGAAACTTTGACTTGGCTTGTACTACAGTAACTATATATAATTTCCTATTCAAATTAAAAGGATTGAATCTGCCGTACCTGGCTGCGGTCACTACAGTTAATAGAGCGATACTGTTTAGCTCAATAACTATTAACATCCAGCCACCACTGGCACTGAGATGAGTGGATGGGTGTGGGTGCAGGGTACCTGACCCTCACTGATCAGATAATGGTGGCCTATACTCACACTCTTTAAGGTCCTATAATAAGCGATATAAAGTAAACCTTTCAAAGAGCTAACATCCTAACTTAATCTAATAAATGCATTAAATAGATTATAACAGAAAATGTTAGCTCTTTCATGGCCATCAGAAATTTTGTGTAAAATAGAAGTCAGGGTGCCAGTATTAAAAGAGAGGAAAGCTAATTATTTACTAGTCATAGCTTTATTATTGTATTTACAGATGATTTGACCGATTAGAAAATCTTACTAAGTATTAGGAGATCAGCCATGTTGTTAGTGTTTGTATTTAAAAAAGAAGACTTGGAATGTTTAGTCTGACATATTTTTTGATAATGTTAAATAATTGTTCAAAAATGATAATTTTTGTCTTAAGAAAATAGACATTTTATAACAACACAAAAATTTTATTTAGCAAAACCTGTCTATTCCCATTTTACTTATTATCGCTATAAAGTAGGAAAGAATGCTTCAAATAGTTATGATTGTTTCTTTTTAATCTACCTACCAATTTATTTAATATTATAAGAATTTCTAACAGTACTTACCAGTCATCAAAATGATGATGCTTAAAATAATGTGCACTAATCATAATACTTAAAAATAATCTTGAATTTAAACTATGAAACATTCTTTTAGTTAGAAAATGTGTTTGCCACTTCTTGAAAAAATATTTTATCACTGATGCTGCAGTTCCCCATATTGGCCTCAGAGCGCCGCTGTTCACCAATAAAGAAAACATTCTGCAAATCCAGAATCTCCTCCATGATGCAGACAGTGTTCAACTGCAAGAAGAAATACACAGCATTTCACACTGGGATGTGCCGGGTACAGGACTCATAGAGAAGAGGGATTATTATCTGCTGGATTATAAATATAACAAGGAATTTTACCATCTGGTGAGGAGAAGGATGGCTGGATTACAACTGCAGGAAGGACAATCAGTGCAAGGACTCAGATGGCAAGTAATATTTCCCTTCTTATTCTCCTGGCTGTGTCATTCAGTCTCTGCTCAGATTCATTATTCCATTAATGAAGAATTAAGAAAAGGTTCTATTGTAGGGAATCTAGGAAAGGATCTGGAATTAAATGTTAAGGATCTCTCCAGAAGGAAATTACGTATTGTGTCTGGAATTGCTGAGAAATATTTTAATATAAATCTGGATAATGGAAACCTGTACATTGCTGATAGGATAGACAGGGAGACATTGTGCAGAGCTGCAGCTGATTGTGTCCTTACATTTGATGCTGTGGTGGAAAATCCACTGAATGTGTTCAGTATAAAGATTGATATTCATGATATAAATGATAATCCTCCTGGATTTCTTCATGAGATATTAACACTAGAAATAAGTGAGTATACATTGCCAGGAGCAAAATATGTACTACAGAATGCAGAAGATCTGGATGTGGGTGTTAATTCTGTGATCAGCTACAGACTCAGTGAGGACCAGTATTTTGCTCTTGGAGAGAAGGTCAGCACTGATGGCAGTGTATTTCCAGAGCTGATACTAGAGAAACCTCTAGACCGAGAGACACAGAACAAGCATGAACTCATTCTCACAGCTTCTGATGGGGGAAATCCTGTACAGACAGGCACTGCCATCATTAATATCATCATCACTGACTTCAATGATAATTCTCCAGTATTTACACAGGATGTATATAAAGTAAGTGTCAGAGAGAATATACCCGTGAATTCTACAATTCTGCAGGTCAGTGCAAGTGATGAAGATGAAGGAGTCAATGCACAGATCACTTATTCTATTAGAACCACAGCAAATAATATTCTTCAGATGTTTTATATAAACTATACTAATGGAGAAATTGCATTACGAGGAATTTTAGATTATGAAGTCAGTAACTATTATGACATTTCTGTACAAGCCAAAGATGGAGGAGGCCTCGCTGCTCATGCTAAGGTTTTGATAGAAATAACAGATGAAAATGACAATGCTCCTGAGATATCTATAACCTCATCATCAGATCTTATTCTGGAGGATTCTCCCCCTGGTACTGTGGTGGCGTTGGTAAAAGTTCATGATCCTGACTCTGGAGAAAATGGTGAAGTTCAATGTATGATAACAGGAGATTTACCATTTGAACTAATATCATCAGCAGGTAATTTTTTTAAAATTGTTACAAAACGTAGTCTTGATAGAGAGATAATGTCATCTTACAACATCACAATACAAGCATCTGATAAAGGGTCTCCTGAAATGACCTCAAGAAAAGTTATTAGACTTGATGTATCAGATGTCAATGACAATGCTCCAGTGTTTGAGAAATTAGGTTATCCTGCATTTATCACTGAAAATAATTTACCAGGAGCTTCAATATTTAGTATTCAAGCAAGAGATCTGGACAGTGAAGACAATGCAAAGATAACATATTCTATAATGACTAGAAGTGATGATCCCTTATCTTCCTACATCTCCATGAATCCAGTAACTGGGGTCATTTATGCTCAGAGGTCATTTGATTATGAAAAGAATAAAGAATTTAATATCCACATCATGGCCAGAGACAATGGATCTCCATCTCTGAACAGCAGCACAACACTAAGAATATGTATAGTAGACCAGAATGATAATTCCCCAGTCATTCTGTACCCATCACCAGAGGTTGATAGCTCCACATTTTGAGATGGTTCCTTGGACCTCCTGAACAAGGGCTCTTAGTATCTAAGGTGGTGGCAGTGGACGCTGACTCTGGACACAATGCCTGGTTGTCTTACTTTCTACAATCTTCAGAGCCATCACTCTTCACCATTGACCAGCACACAGGAGAGATCAGGACATCACGAGATTTCATGAAAAGGACATCATGAAACATGGAATTGTGGTTCTAGTAAAGCAATGGGATTCCCTCCCGCTCAGCTTCATCACTCTGACATGGTGATTGCTGATCATTTCCATCAGTCCTTCCTGAGCTGAGCAGTCAGTCTAATAAGGAAGAATCTCAGTCCAACCTACAATTCTACTTGGTGATCGCCTTGGCACTGATTTCCTTCTTTTTCATGTTGACTGTGATTATTGCAGTTGTCTCCAAATACAAAGAGTCTAAGTCTTCTTCATTTGGATCCTTGAGTACCAGTCTATACCCACAGATCGATCCCAGATTTATTTCCCAATTTAATCCTGGGACATTACCTCTGCCATATTCCTATGATGTTTGTGTAACTCTGGATCCGAGTGAGCAGGAATATGCTTTCTTGAAACCTCCACACAATGTACCCGTGGACAGTCTAATAGATGCTGATGACTCTGGTATTGGAAATGAAACTTTGAAGAACCATCCACCTGTAGAAAATCTCATATCACAGGTACTTTTTTTTTCTATTTATTTAGTTCAACTTTTAAAAGAAAACATAATGAAGGCAGATAGGATTTATCTTTTACTGCTTTGAAGCTAATACAGAAACGTTGGGTGTCATAATCAGAAGGACCACTTTTGTACCACTATATATATATTTGAGCACACAGCAGAAACATAGAGGCTGTGAACACATGCACTTGTGGGCCATATGTGCTTGCCTTAGCTTGACCCTGTCAAGCAACCCAGGATAACTCCCCTAATGACATACACAGTATAGAAACACGTCAGGTGGCACCACACATGTCTAGATGTCTGCGGCTCTAGATTAAGTGAATTTCAGTCATCTGATTGAGACAGTTTCTGGTAAAACAAAAGCTCCAGGGAACAACCCATTCATCAGTAGACCGACCACAGGATGGGTGAGATCATTCTGGTTATTTCATGCTAGAATTTGTGGGGCATAATAACTGATGAGTCATTAAATTATACACAGAGAGAAACACTCGAGTCAAGTTATAACTGTATTAATTTGATGCTCTAGCTACCTCTTTTTGTTCCCAGGGGTTGATCACTTGAGCCTTGTATCACCCCAAGTGATTCCACATGACTTGTGCACTGATTTTAAAGTTTTATAGGTTTAACAACCTTTTTAAACTGATAAAGTAAAAGTTAAGTTTTATGTACTCTATATTCTTTTTGTCACCATACCCTGCGGTATCACAATATATATATATATATATATATTTGGTATTACAAATTTTTCAAACAGGAGAAGTTGAATGTATACGTTATGATCCTTAGGTCCATAGGGGAGAGAAAGGACCTGGAAATGAAAAATACAATGGCGTTCATCTGGTCTGGGGTTTTGTTTTTGCCAGCTCCGTGATCTGCATAGATTTTGTTGCCTTGTATGGGGTCTAGATAAAGTTTGGATGCTTGTCTGGAGTGTAAATTATTTGGATGCTTGAATTGGGTCTGCATTAATTCAGGGGTGTGGGATCTGACTTAATTTGTGTCTGATTTTGGGGTCTAAAGTTTTTGATTACTTTTCTGCCTTGGGTTTGATGCCGTGTATAACCCATATGGCATTTTATTCTTATGTCACTGCTGGACTGTGGCTACCCCCCCCAAGTATTTACCACTTCCATGTAAATGTCAGGGTGACACTGGTCAGTCAAATCATGGTAGAAAAATACAAATCTTCAACAACTGTTGAAGATTTTTATTTTTCTACCATGATTTCACTGACATTTACATGGAAGTGGTAAATACTTGGTGGGGGACAAGCCTAATAATTTTAGAAAATTGCTGATAACTGCTCCACTTAAAGGAAGCCTGTCATGTCCTGAAGCACTATTTATCTGAAGATATAGGGGTAATCTCCAAGTAAATAGCATTTAAAACCCATGTAGCAAGTATACCAGAAGTGGAGTTACTGAGGGAAAAAATGTATGTCCTCCCTGGAGCTGTTTGCTTGTAGTCAGTGCAGGGAGCAGTTACAGTCACCAATCACTATATAGTGAGCACACTGTAGTCACTCCTAGGCACTTTGATTGACAGCCTGTTCTGCACTCACACACAAACACACTTAAATATTGCATAGTAGGCTGTCAAAGTTTTAGGGACAAATTACAGTCCACAGTGAGCAAAACATATAACAGCTCTCTGCTCAATCCAATATCTCCAAGCAAGTGGCTGCTGGGAGAATAAAACTTTATTTTCTCCCTGTAGTTGCTAGTTTAGTAAGCCAGCTATATGGGATGTATATGGTATTTACCTGCAGAATACCCCTATATCTGCCATTATATTATGTTACTCAAGGTGGCAGGTTCCCTTTAGAACTTTAACAGATGTAAAATATGTCAGGATAGAGGTTTTAGGTTCTTGTGTTAGTGTTTCACTTTCACACAATCTGACTTCATGTGCACTGGATGCTTATAACATTTTTTTAGTTTGTATGTGACTTTTTGAAAGAATTAACATAATTATCAAAGTTTTGTGTTCATTTACAAATATACAAAACCTATTAATGTTTGAATGACTTTAAGGGAACGTTTATATTTGAAAAACACCCAAAAATGATACAATTATAAAACATCACTCAAAAAGTTTGCTTTACAAGAATTAATGCAAAATAAAATGGAAAATATTATTTTTTCCAATTAAATGTAGATGAAATCCCAACAAGACACCATAGTTGATAGACTTTCATCCATTGCTTGGCCTTAAGTTGCTATGACAATCATCAAGACCACAAAATTGCAATTATTGGGTGTTGATGAGATTTAGGGGAGCCCCCCTCTATTTTCCATCTAGATGTCGCTGTCTTTGTTGATACCAGCATTAAAATGATTAAATAATCACAATTGGTTCTATCAGTGATTGTGGCTTATGTGGATAGGTGTTCTCTTCAGAATACAGATAAAACCTATGTCATGTGTATCCTTTAAGGAGAGCTATTCTCTTATTCCTCAGGTCTGTGAAAAAAGTATATTGGAGAAGTTAAATGTGCCAAATTTGTTTTAGCAAATCCTCTCATCAATAATCCTGAGTTATTCAGTTCTGTTCTAAGTATGCAAAGTCATTAAATCTTTTAAATACCGTATTTTGCAAATTATAAATTGCATCAGATTAAAAGACGCACCCCAGATTTAGAGGAAGAAAATAGGAAAAAAAAGAATTTTAATGTCAAAGAAGGGGGTCCATCTTTTAATTTTGGTGTCTCATTTATTTTCTGAGTGTAGTTTAGCAGGGGACACGATGCTGGTGAAACAGCTCAGGAGGGAGGGTCGGCGATGCTGCAAGCCTGGGTTTGGAGGAGGGGGTGTTGCAGTGCAACATTGATCTGCTGGCGTCATTGATGCACCATGGTTGATGTGATGGTCTTCAAGAAAATGTCTGCAGAGGTGGTTCATGCACAGATTGAGATCTTGGAAGCCAAAATCTTTTCTCAATCTGTACATGCGTCACCTCTACATTTTCTTGTAGTCCATCGTCATTAGATTAATTGAGCCCACATTCCACCACAATGACAACCCTGAGCTGGCAGCATTGCCAATTCTGCCCTCTGACTCTACTCCATCACTGCAATAAACTATATCCAGATAGTAAAAAGCACCTCCATTTTCCTCCAAATTTTGGGGGAAAAAGTGCATCTCGAAAAATACAGTACCTTACAATAACATTGTATAAAGAAGGAGATAGTTTTGCCTTTCTAAATGTAATTGCCCTTGTGTGGTGCAATTGTTCGATATCAACTAAATATGTAAAACTTTAATGTTTGCCTTTGTGTGTTATATTACATTATATAGAAAAGATTTTTATAGTTACTAAACATCATTATATTTATTCCCGTAAATTGTTTAACTTGGCAAAATTTTAACTTAAAAACTTAAATTCCAATAACACATTTTATAGCACTTTATATGGAAACATTATAATCTTGTGTCACCTTTTTATTATTTAGAAATAGAATAGAAACTATTAGCAATAAGCCTAAGTCACTGATGCTGCAGTTCCCCATATTGGCCTCAGAGCGCCGCTGTTCACCAATAAAGAGAATATTCTGCAAATCCAGAATCTCCTCCATGATGCAGACAGTGTTCAACTGCAAGAAGAAATACACAGCATTTCACACTGGGATGTGCCGGGTACAGGACTCATAGAGAAGAGGGATTATTATCTGCTGGATTATAAATATAACAAGGAATTTTACCATCTGGTGAGGAGAAGGATGGCTGGATTACAACTGCAGGAAGGACAATCAGTGCAAGGACTCAGATGGCAAGTAATATTTCCCTTCTTATTCTCCTGGCTGTGTCATTCAGTCTCTGCTCAGATTCATTATTCCATTAATGAAGAATTAAGGAAAGGTTCTATTGTAGGGAATCTAGGAAAGGATCTGGAATTAAATGTTAAGGATCTCTCCAGAAGGAAATTGCACATTGTGTCTGATCTATCTGAGAAATATTTCAATATAAATTTAGATAATGGAAACCTGTACATTGCTGATAGGATAGACAGGGAGACATTGTGCAGAGCTGCAGCTGATTGTGTCCTTACATTTGATGCTGTGGTGGAAAAACCACTGAATGTCTTCACTGTTAACATTAATATTCAGGATATAAATGATAATCATCCTGTATTTGTTCATGAGAATATAAGAATAGAAATTAGTGAATCAACCTCCCCAGGAAGAAGATTTCTTTTATATAATGCAGAAGATCTGGATGTGGGTGTTAATTGTGTGATCAGCTACAGACTCAGTGAGAACCAGTATTTTGCTCTTGGAGAGAAGGTCAGCACTGATGGCAGTGTATTTCCAGAGCTGATACTAGAGAAACCTCTAGACCGAGAGACACAGAACAAGCATGAACTCATTCTCACAGCTTCTGATGGGGGAAATCCTGTACAGACAGGCACTGCCATCATTAATATCATCATCACTGACTTCAATGATAATTCTCCAGTATTTACACAGGATGTATTAAAGTAAGTGTCAGAGAGAATATACCGGTGAATTCTACAATTCTGCAGGTCAGTGCAAGTGATGAAGATGAAGGAGTCAATGCACAGATCACATACTCATTCAGCACCACAGTGAGTCATGTTCTTGATGCTTTTTCAATCAATCCTAGGAGTGGAGAAATTAAAACAAGAGGATATTTAAATTATGAAGTCACAAAATTCTATGAGATTTTGGTGCATGCAGAAGATGGAGGAGGACTTCCTGCCAAAGCCAAGATTCTCATAGATATAACAGATGAAAATGACAATGCTCCTGAGATATCTATAACCTCATCATCAGATCTTGTTCCAGAGGATTCTTCCCCTGGTACTGTGGTGGCGCTGATTAAGGTTCATGACCGAGACTCAGGGGAAAATGGTGAAGTTCAATGTATAATAATAGGAAATTTACCATTTGAACTAATATCATCAGCAAGTAATTTTTACAAAATTGTTACAAAAAATATTCTAGATAGAGAAAGGATATCATCCTACAACATCACAATACAAGCCTCAGACAAAGGGTCTCCTGAAATGACATCTAGAAAAATTATTAGAGTTGATGTATCAGATATTAATGACAATGCTCCAGTGTTTGAGAAGTTGACATATACTGCATTCATATCAGAAAATAACATACCAGGATATTCAATATTCAATATTCAAGCAAGAGATCTGGACAGTGAAGATAATTCTAAAATATCTTATGTTCTAATGTCTAGAAGTAACAATAACAATGAACCTTTATCTTCCTACATCTCTATGAATCCAGTAACTGGGGTCATTTACGCTCAACAGTCTTTTGATTTTGAGAAACATAAAGAATTTAGCATCCAAATCATGGCCAGAGACAATGGATCTCCATCTCTGAATAGCAGCACAACACTAAGAATATGTATAGTAGACCAGAATGATAATTCCCCCAGTCATTCTGTACCCATCACCAGATGTTGATAGCTCAATATTTGAGATGGTTCCTTGGACCTCTGAACAAGGCTCTTTAGTATCTAAGGTGGTGGCAGTGGACGCTGACTCTGGACACAATGCCTGGTTGTCTTACTTTCTACAATCTCCAGAGTCATCACTCTTCACCATTGACCAGCACACAGGAGAGATCAGGACATCACGGGATTTCATGAAAAGGACATCATGAAACATGGAATTGTGGTTCTAGTAAGAGACAATGGGATTCCCTCCCGCTCAGCTTCAGTCACTCTGAACATGGTGATTGCTGATCATTTTCATCAGGTCCTTCCTGAGCTGAGTAGTCAGTCTAATAAGGAGGAATCTCCATCCAACCTACAATTCTACTTGGTGATCGCCTTGGCACTGATTTCCTTTTTCTTCATGTTGACTGTGATTATTGCAGTTGTCTCCAAATACAAAGAGTCAAAATCTTCAACTTCATTTGGGTCCGTGAGTACAAGTTTATATCCACAGATTGATCCCAGGTTTATTTCACAATTTAACCCTGGGACATTACCTCTGCCATATTCCTATGATGTTTGTGTAACTCTGGACCCAAGTGAGCAGGAATGTGCTTTCTTTGAACCCCAGCACAATGTTCCTGTGGACAGTCTAATAGATGCTGATGATTCCGGGGTGGGAACTGAAAGTACAAAGAACTGTCCACCTATCGAGACTGCCATAGAACAGGTATTCTCTTTTATTCATACAGTACAAGTTCCTTTTTCTTTTTATAGCTTTTTATGATTGATAAGATGAAAAAAGTAATGACGTTTTGGTGTTTTATAAACTTATATAGTTTTTTGCTGCTTGTATAATATATATGTATTACATGTCTCATAGTAGTTTAATAGAAAATTATTGTAACACAGAAAGTAAAGAGGGTTTACTTTTTAAGAAATCTGAATTGCTATGTTTTACTGAATTTCAGGGAACTGGTGTTAACCTCAGTATCTGACCCATTATGCATTCAAATTGCTCCCAAAAAGCAACTCTAATGTGTCAAACAGGTTGACAAAAAATAATAATAAGTCAATTCTAGCTTTGTGAAATGCATGTCAGTTACAAGCTCAGAAAGTTATCACTTATATTAGTGCCTAAAATCCAAAGCCATACGTTACATCACATGCGTTAATTCAGAGTAGTTGACTAGCTGAAAGCATTCGTGTGATTAACTAAATATCTCAATGTAAGGAGAACCTGTCAGCACAATTTAATAATGTAAATTAACGACACAGCTATAATGGCACAGCAATCCACTTTTGTGCTGTTATGTAATTAGCATTTGAAGTTTTGTACTAATAAGTTCTTCTCCTCCCTGTCTGTGATTCCCCAGCCCCTTTGCCTGCCTCCAGCCTTTGAATGACACATCACTGTTGAGATTTCAAGCAGAGGAGGCAGGTCATTCACAGACCAGAGGAAGGCGGAGGAGCTGAGAAATCATGCACATGGAGTAATGCCGTGCCCTGTGCAGCAAAACCTAATCAGCAGAAAACTTCAAATGGTGATTGTAGAAGAAAAACAACACAGATTTCTACACAAAGGGTATCAAGGTAATCAGTATTACAGCACTATTTCAGCCATTTCTTTACATTGAAAAATTACGCTGATAGTTTCTCATTGAGATCATTGTTTTTAACCTTTCATTTGGTTCTGGAATGGGTGTGGTTATAATCACTAATACTGCATATCTATTAGGGCATATTACATCTGAAAGTATTTTAGTAAGTATGTTTTACTAACAGGTTCATATATTTTATTAGTGGCAAAACAGTTCAGAGAATAACAAGTTGTAGCTCTCCAGCCAGATGTACAAGGATAAAATGGAGCTCTGGTTCTAGACTCCTCCTAACTCTCCAGCAGTTCTTTGTAGGCAGAGTAATATCCAGAGAGAGGGTCAGCCTGAATCCTCAATTTCTCCACAGATTGCAGTGGTCTTAATTTGCATTCTTACTTTTATCTAGTAAAACGTATTAGAATACGAAGAGGAATATTGATATCAAAGAACAATTCAAATTAAATTTGGTTTTCTCAGAACAGTAGACAATGGAGTGAAGATTAAGCATAAATATCTACACAACGCTCAGTTAAAGACAGGCCAGATTCTGGATTTCAGATCCATAATCCTACAATGCCATGAATCCCAGCAGTTGGATCCCGAATGCTCAGTTACACTACCTGTGGATAGGGAACAATTTTAAAATACCCTTTTAAAGTCATACGTATGCTTACAGTTAGTTGATCTGCACAAGATTTTTTCATAGTTAAAATATATGTACTGTATCTAATGGCAAAATTGACTTATTAAACAGCATAACACTTTTAGGACACCATGGTAAATTTGTCACGATGAAATGATTTAGGACATGGTCTACAACATGTCATAAACACAAAAATGTACTGATGAGCAAATTTTGATATAACAATGATCTGCTCAAAGCAATTAAGATAATAGGATTAGTGCTCAAATGATCTACAGGGTGGGCCATTTATATGTATGCACCTAAATAACATGGGAATGGTTGGTGATATCAACTTCCTGTTTGTGTCACATTAGTATATGGGAGGGAGAAAACTTTTCCAGATGGTTGGCGACCATGGCGGCCATTTTGAAGTTGGACATTTTGGATCCAACTTTAGTTTTTCAATGGGAAGATGGTCCTGTGACACTTCAAACCTATTGAAAATTTCATAAGAAAAAAAGGTGTGTTTGGTTTTAACATAACTTTATCCTTTCATGAGTTATTTACAAGTTTATGACCACTTATAAAATGTGTTCAAAGTGCTGCCCATTGTGTTGGATTGTCAATGCAACCCTCTTCTCCCACTCTTGACACACTGATAGCAACACTGCAGAAGAAATGCTAGCACAGGCTTCCAGTATCTGATGTTTCAGATGCTGCACATCTCGTATCTTCACATGTTTCAGATATCCAGTGGCATAGAGGTTTCCATTGATGAAGAATGGCCCCACTATCTTTGTACCCCATATACCACACCATACCATCAATTTTTGTGTTCCAACAGTCTTGGAGGGATCTATCCACTGTGGGTTAGTGTCAGACCAATAGCGCTGGTTTTGTTTGTTAACTTCACCATTCACAAAAAAGTTTGCCTCATCACTCCTCTGAAGGCAATTAGCTATGCTGTGAAGATACGAGATGTGCAGCATCTGAAATAACGGATACTAGAAGCCTGTGCTAGCATTTCTTCTGTGGTGTTGCTATCAGTGTGTCAAGAGTGGGAGAAGAGGGTTGCATTAACAATTCAACACAATGGGCAGCACTTTGATCACATTTTATAAGTGGTCATAAACTTGTAAATAACTCATGAAAGAATAAAGTTACGTTAAAACCAAGCACACCATTGTTTTTCTTATGAAATTCTCAATAAATTTGATGAGTCACATGACCCTCTACCCATTGAAAAAATTAAGTTGGATCATAAATGGCCAACTTCAAAATGGCCACCATGGTCACCACCCATCTGGAAAAGTTTTCCCCCTCCCATATACTAATGTACCACAAACAGGAAGTTGATATCACCAACCATTCCCATTTTATTTAGGTGCATCCATATAAATGGCCCACCCTGTATTTACTCCTGAAGCAAAAGACCCTCGCAAACAAGACCTCCCTTTGTTGCCAAATCGAAAAGTAACTAACGCAAATTATTAATGGATTTGCGTTAGAAATAAATACTATATAGGCAATATATTAAAGGAATATATTAAGCAAAGTACAAAAATTTTAAGTATCATTGTTTGAAAAATATAAGTCAAATACAATATTACAATCCAAGGAAATGTATATAAAAATAAATCAGGGTAGAGTGTTATAAACTCTTAGACTGTACTAAGCATTGCCCTGGCCCATTGACTTATGTTCAGTTATACTGTAGCATTCAGTCTACTTAAAAAATATTTTTTTTTTATGTATATCCACTATAAAAGATCAAGTCATTGAGGAATGTCAATAAATAATCAAATGTCAAAATGCTTACTATTGCAGCATATAATAATTATAGTGTACTTACTGGTGGTAGTCAGCTCTGCTACTTTTATAGATCCTGGAGAGAAATGTGGCTTCGCATTCACATTCAGAGCACTTGGGGTGTGCTGGGATCTAGCACCCGGCTACTAAGGATAGTGTTGGCACCAGGACTCCTTGATCCTCTGAGTCAGTCAATGCCACGGTGCTGCCCTGTGTCGCTAGTGAATACTGAACTTGCTTGGTTTGATGTTGTTTAATTGATGTATTAATTCACTGATACAATGATCTGAAGTCCAATATGCTGCTGTGCAGTGGCATAACTTGAAGCTCATGGGCTCCGATTCGAAAGCTCCAACGGGGCCCCCAAATATTACAAATCTTTAACAGCAATAGTCTTTTTCTATAGGCCAAGGGGACTCTTGGGGCCCCCTAGGCTCCATGGCCCGGGTGCGATTGCAACCCCTGCACCTGTTGTAGTTACGCCCTTGCTGCTATGGGACTAGTATGGATATAAAGTACAGGTAATACCACGAGTAGTATAGCAACTCTTTCCTCAGCTGCATTCTATTCCAGAGGAGTTTAATTTATCATACACCTGAGTAATTTCTCGACTCTCATTTCAGAAGCATCCAACTTCCTTCCTTAAGGATCTGCAATACAAGTGTTCATTAAATTGTCCAGGTTTCTCTGCAGTTTGAATATTTTTTTAGAATTGGTTTGGACTTAGTAAATTGTGTCTTTTGATCTATTACAATCTATGGAAAAAAAGCCGATACATAGGAAGTGTTTCCGATCTCAACTCATTGCTTTTCACCATTATTGTAACAGTTCGTCCCAAACAAAATACTAAGAAATTGAAGATCTATTTACTTAAGTGTACTGTTTAAGAAATTCATCAATTATTGTGATTGGAGTATATGTACATTAGTGCCCTTTCCCTTTTTATTAATCTGAATAGATAGCATAACGGTGGAAGTAAATTGACACACGCAAAGGATAGATAGTAGATCGTAAAGAGTCTAGGTTTACAATTCTGCAGATGGGAGCACCGTATATTTAAATAAATTATTAGATAATACATCACATTATTCCTGAACACAAATTTCACAAACTGCTACTTTAAATAATAAATATTTCACAAGCGAAGAGATGAAAACTATTAAAGAGCATAATGTATCAGAAAAAGTGTGGCAGAGTTTCGAGAGTTCTTATGTTATCCAATAAAACTATTGAGAATCCAGCTACTACAGTATATCTAAAATAATAGATTTATCTGATGTTTGAAACTTTTTGGCTGAAGATTTGATGGCAAATGTGAACTTAATTTATGTCCTTGTCAACAAACTTATGATTATGTAGTAAAGAGGGTTTACAATACATTACTAGACATCAACACACAACATAAGATCAGGTGTTTAGACAATGTAGGGAATTTCTTAAGCTGCCCAAGTAACATCTTTATCACATCCCTGAAATTGAATTCAAGAAATCTTGAAAATGAATCTTAATTATTATTACCAAGGCAGGATATGTTAAGTGAAGAAAAGTCTTGATGTAATAAAATAAGGTAGAAAAGATAAGAGAAATCAAGCAAAATCAATAAGATATTTAACATCTTCTAATATAATACAATGACAACATTTTAGTATATCATGTGTATTTAAAAAAATCAACTTATACAGGGCCAATAAACAAGTAACTTATAGTAAAACTGATATACTTTAAAAAAAAAAAATCTACTATAAATGCAATTTTTACATATATTTATAGAAAAGTACACAAAGTTTTAATATTAAGACACTAACACTGCAGTTCCCCATATTGGCCTCAGAGCGCCGCTGTTCACCAATAAAAAAAAACATTCTGCAAATCCAGAATCTCCTCCATGATGCAGACAGTGTTCAACTGCAAGAAGAAATACACAGCATTTCACACTCGGATGTGCCGGGTACAGGACTCATAGAGAAGAGGGATTATTATCTGCTGGATTATAAATATAACAAGGAATTTTACCATCTGGTGAGGAGAAGGATGGCTGGATTACAACTGCAGGAAGGACAATCAGGACTCAGATGGCAAGTAATATTTCCCTTCTTATTCTCCTGGCTGTGTCATTCAGTCTCTGCTCAGATTCATTATTCCATTAATGAAGAATTAAGAAAAGGTTCTATTGTAGGGAATCTAGGAAAGGATCTAGAATTAGATGTTAAGGATCTCTCCAGAAGGAAATTACGAATTGTGTTTAAGGTCCCTGAGAAATATTTCAGCATAAACCTAGAAAATGGAAACCTGTACATTGCTGATAGGATAGACAGGGAGACATTGTGCAGAGCTGCAGCTGATTGTGTCCTTACATTTGATGCTGTGGTGGAAAATCCCTTGCACATTTTCAATGTTAAGATTAATATTCAGGATATAAATGACAATTCCCCTATATTTCTTCATAACACAATTAGAATAGAAATGAGTGAATTATCCTCCCCAGGGAGAAGATTTATTTTACAAAAAGCAGAAGATCTGGATGTGGGTGTTAATTGTGTGATCAGCTACAGACTCAGTGAGAACCAGTATTTTGCTCTTGGAGAGAAGGTCAGCACTGATGGCAGTGTATTTCCAGAGCTGATACTAGAGAAACCTCTAGACCGAGAGACACAGAACAAGCATGAACTCATTCTCACAGCTTCTGATGGGGGAAATCCTGTACAGACAGGCACTGCCATCATTAATATCATCATCACTGACTTCAATGATAATTCTCCAGTATTTACACAGGATGTATATAAAGTAAGTGTCAGAGAGAATATACCGGTGAATTCTACAATTCTGCAGGTCAGTGCAAGTGATGAGGATGAAGGAGTCAATGCACAGATCACTTACTCTATTAGCAACACAGAAAAAAGTATTTTTGACACATTTACTATAAATCCCAATTAATGGTGAAATAAATATTAAAGGACCATTAGATTATGAAGTCAACAAATATTATGACATTTCTTACAAGCCAAAGATGGAGGAGGCCTCGCTGCTCATGCTAAGGTCTTATTAGAAATAACAGATGAAAATGACAATGCTCCTGAGATATCTATAACCTCATCATCAGATCTTATTCCGGAGGATTCTCCCCCTGGTACTATGGTGGCTCTGATTCAAATTCATGATCGTGACTCTGGAGAAAATGGTGAAGTTCAATGTAAATAACAGGAGATTACCATTTCAACTAATATCATCAGCAAGTGATTTTATAAAATTGTAACAAGACTTAGTCTTGATAGAGAAAAAATTCATTCTACAACATCACAATACAAGCATCTGATAAAGGTTCTCCAGAAATTACTTCTAGAATAGTTATCAATTTGGAATTATCAGATGTCAATGATAATTCACCAGTGTTTGAGAAATTAGGTTATACTGTATATATTCCTGAAAATAATTTACCAGGAGCTTCAATATTTAATATTCAGGCAAGAGATATTGACAGTGAGGATAATGCAAAAATAATATATTCTATAATGACTAGAAGTGATGAAGAAGATCTCCTGTCTTCCTACATCTCCATGAATCCAGTAACTGGGAATCATTTATGCTCAAAGGTCATATGACTATGAGAAGCATAAAGAATTTAATATCCAAATCTTCGCCAGAGACAATGGATCTCCATCTCTGAACAGCAGCACAACACTAAGAATATGTATAGTAGACCAGAATGATAATTCTCCAGTCATTCTGTACCCATCACCAGAGGTTGATAGCTCAACATTTGAGATGGTTCCTTGGACCTCTGAACAAGGCTCTTTAGTATCTAAGGTGGTGGCAGTGGACGCTGACTCTGGACACAATGCCTGGTTGTCTTACTTTCTACAATCTTCAGACCATCACTCTTCACCATTGACCAGCACACAGGAGAGATCAGGACATCACGTGGATTTCACGAAAAGGACATCATGAAACATGGAATTGTGGTTCTAGTAAAAGACCAATGGGATTCCCTCCCGCTCAGCTTCAGTCACTCTGACCATGGTGATTGCTGATCATTTTACATCAGGTCCTTCCTGAGCTGAGCAGTCAGTCTAACAAGGAAGAATCTCAGTCCAACCTACAATTCTACTTGGTGATTCGCCTTGGCACTGATCTCCTTTTTCTTTTATGTTGACTGTGATTATTGCAGTTGTCTCCAAGTGCAAAGAGTCCAAATATTCTTCTTCTTTTGGATCCTTGAGTACAAGTCTATACCCACAGATTGATCCCAGGTTTATTCCCAGTTCAATCCTGGAACATTACCTCTGCCATATTCCTATGATGTTTGCGTCACTCTGGATCCAAGTGAGCAGGATTATCCTTTCCTTAAATCTCAACATAATGTTCCTGTGGAAAGCCTAATAGATGCTGACAACTCAGGGATGGGAAGTGAAAGTACAAAGAATTCATTAACTGTGGAAGCTGATTTGTTACAGGTATGTATTATATTCCTATATTTTTTAACATTCCTTTACAACATGTTATAAATCATAAAACAAATATCATAATTGTGTACATACAGATTACTTGAAAAAGTACTCCCATCACAATTTTGTCCTCTTAATATTGGCAATCATTATATTATATCGCGATGCTCATATTTCCATTCTACTCAGTTAATTCTCTCTTTTCCATTAGGTCTGTGACATCACTGATTAAAAACGCACCAGCTGAATCCTTCTAAGCTCTATATAGAAACAAGAAGTCTCTTTCCCCTGCAGGGTAACTATAAATTCCCTGTCAGAGAAGACAACTGGAGCAGATGGGTCAGGAGTTGAAGAGGGTGTGACTCATGCAGGAAAATAGAATCCTTGTTTCTACATAGAGCTTAGAAGGATTCATCTGGTCTGTTTTTAATAATGTGATGTCCTATACCTAATGGGACACAGAAGAATTAATTGGGTAGAAGAGCAAAATAAGCAATTGCAAGTACACAGTGCTATATAATAAGATGGCTGGAATTTATGAGAACAAAATTTTGATGGGAGCGCTTCTGTAAGTTAAAATTTACGTATATACATAAAAATAGGAAAATATTTAACCAAAGAAACATAAAAATGGGTTGCTTTTCTTTATTTTTATAAAGTTGGGAAGTGTTATTTGTCAATTAGTATAACTGAAAAAGGGTATGTGATTAACAAAATATTTTTATTACTTTAATAAGTCTGTCATATTAAGCAGTTAATTTATTTTATGCATGATGCAACATAGTCCTAGTACACAATATGGGACTCACTGGTAATCTCATTATCTGTGTTTGGGTCGGAAAATAAAACAGTTATGACAACTAAAAAGAAAAAAACACAGTCTTTTCCTAGACTAGAAAAGTATAAGATTGCATCTTTACCCAATTATCTTCAAATGTACTACAGAATATTGAATAGACTAGAATATAACAATAAACTTTACCCAAATCCCTATGCTCCCCTTAACCGACCCTGTTTTCTGTTTGTCATTTTGTCTCTCAGTTGCAGAGATATAGCATTTTTCTTTTTTGATGTCAAGTATGCTTGTGTGCCAAGAGGGCATTTTACAAGAGTTTACTCTCGGAGCATGCAGCTCACTACATTTGTGATCCTGCCCAATTACCATGCAGCTGCATCTGAACCTGGTGAACAATGCGATCTCTTGCTATAGTCCTACCCCACTTTATAACGTTGATGAATCAGCCCTCAGCAGCATTTGAACATGGTTAAACATTGTGATTTTACAACAGTATTGTCAGGTGAATTGATTCACTTTCACTAGTTTTAACATATTTAAGAGGACCTGTCACCCCACTGGTGCTTTCCAAACTGAAAGCACCACTGAATGCAGCGTGTCTGCTGCATTCAGGGAAGGGGTCTCCCATTTTTCAATCCTCCCTGTAAGCTGTAAAAACACTTTATAAAGTTTAGCGATAACGAGTCCAGAGGGACTTACTGATTATGGAGTCCTCGCTGCTCCTGTGGGTCCTCCCTGCTCCCTCCTTTCTCTCTGTGCCGCCCCCTGCCACTCTGTGCCGCCTCCTGCCCGTGAAGTCATTGCTGGTGCCCGCCCCGCTGTATGCATACAACATAATCTGTAGCAGGGCAGGCTCCAGCACTGACATCCGGCACTGACATCATGGGAAGGAGGCGGCATAGAGAAGCAGGGAGCGGGGAGGACCCCCCCGGGAACAGCAAGGTCTCCATAATCAGTAAGTCCCTCTGGACTCATTATCTCTAAACTTTATAAAGTGTTTTTTACAGCTTACATTGTGGGTAGAAATATGGGAGACCCCCTTCCCTGGATTCAGCAGACATGCTGCATTCAATGGTGCTTTCAGTTTGGAAAGCACCAGGGGGGTGACAGGTCCTCTATAAACTGGTCATGAAACAGTGACAGCAGAGCTTTTAATTTTAATTTCTTGTTCTTCAAGTATTAGCTTGCAAAGTGTTTAGGTTATAATTTATAAGTGCAACAGGGCATTACCAAATATATGTCTTTAGGGTGTGTACTTTTTCCCTTGCATAATGATGACCAATCAGAAGCATAACTGTTATGCAAGAGAAATAAACCCGCTCCAAGAGGATCAGAAGAACATGATTTTTCTGTAAAATGTAATGACAGAGAACCCTGTTCTAAGCCCTGATCTCAGGAGCTATCATGTAAAGTACTGCAGAGCTAAGTGTGATCAGCTTTCATCTCACTGCAGTCAGTATTTAGAGAGGGGAGAATAAAGCATAGCTAACAGCTGAGTCAGGGTAGATCTGCAGCTACAGTAGTGTTTGTAATCATATTCAGCTCAGCTGTACTCCCCGACACACGCTAACTGCCATGAGATGAATGCTAAAGGTGTTCGTAAGCACACTCAGCTCTGCCGTACTCTACAGAGTAGCTGCAGAGCTCAGGGCTGAGGGCTGGGCTGTCTGTTCTTTCCCCTGCCTATTTCCCTCTGCTTATGATTCGTCAACTTCATGCACTACAATTAATCTCTTGCGCCCTTCATCCACATTTCTGTGATGTGGCCAATTTGACATGTTCAGACTGATGAAAGGTGCTTTATTAGCTTTTTAATAGATGTTCAAAAATGATTAGTGTGCAGAAGCTGAGTTGCCCATGAAAGTTTTTTGTGGGACATATTATACGGCTTTTTATAGATAAGAGGATACATTTATGAGAAAGATGGGGGTATAGACCATTGACAACTACTATAAAACTTTCAATTTCTACAGAATTATTTTTTTCTTGAATTGATCAGGTTTCTTTATGTTTTGGATATTTTTAGTATTCTTTTCCTTGTACCTACATTACATTGCTTACAAGCAGTCCTTGTGTAAGATATTCTTAAAGTAAAATTCTATTTTGTACGCTATTAGTGATTTTTTTTCTGGGATGCAAACTTTATAATAAACTCAGGGAATAATTGTACCTTGGTGCCCTTCCCTTATATATTAAAGGGAACCCGACAAGTCATTTTTTGCTTTTAAACTGCCCCAATGTTATTTAGATCATGTACTGTACATCACTAAATTGGTTTGAAAAAAATTTCATTTATTTGTCATGAAAAAAACTTTAGATGCTTATATGTTTGCATTAGGTATCTGCAAAAATAGTCATTGGGGAGGATACGTCAGCTGGCAATCAGTCATATCCATCCACATTCAGTCATGCAGTTTAAACATAGTCAAGCACCCTGCAGTGTAATATATTTACATCCCTTAGTGAGAAATTTGCTAATTCTGTTGAACGGCCTATGGTGATGTCACAACTATGTGATCGTACTGGAAGGAGCTAAGTCTATGTATTGTTTCATTTCAGGCCTGCTTAGCTCCACCCATTACGATCGAATGGTGTGATATCACCACAACTTAATTAAGCCAATTCTGCCTGCTGTACTGAATATTTTCATAGAAAACAGGTATGTGTGAGCTGTCACCTCAACATTTAGTCTTTTTTAAGATAAATACGTGGAATTTTATTTTTAGAAATACATGTTAGGCCCCATTCACATCAGCGTTTTTGTCGGATCCGGCTGATCTGGACAAAAAAACGCATCAGCTGCATTTGCCGCCTAACGGCTGCATTTGTCGCCTAACGGCCGCACTTGCGTTACACATGCAGTACACTTGTGGCAGGCCCCATGCATTGTCTATGGGACTTGCAGCAAGTGCAGCAAGTGCGGTATTGCCTTGATCCAGCACTTGCAGCAGGTACAGCATCGAAAAACTGCAGCTGTCCGCATTTTTTTTCATGACCACAACTGCCACAAGTGCTGCTTCACGACAATACCGCACTTGCTGGAAGCCCCATAGACATTGTATGGGGCTTGCCGCAAGTGTACCGCAAGTGGGGCAGTTAGGCGGCACATGTGGCAGATGCGTTTTTTTGTCCGGATCAGACGGATCCGACAAAAACGCTGATGTGAAAAGGGCCTTAGTGATGCACATTGCATTATTTAACATGCATTGGGTGGTTTGATAGCACAAAACAACATGACAGGGTTCTTAACCATCTGAACATAGTAGGGTTCATTGCATAATTATGTTAGTAACACACAGTTACTCTTGTCATTGTCATAGATATAGATACATTTATGGACAAAGTGCAGGCACGCTGGAAAATGTTTGTATTCCTATAAGTTTAGAAAGATGCAGATGTGTTTCACATACAGTAGTTATAATAAATTATTCCCCCAAAAGCTGTTGTTTTAAGATCTTTTATATAGAAAATGATCGGATGCTGGGTTGTATTGCCATTATTTTTCACTGACCATACTGTACTTTTGTGAGCAGCTTTTGTGAGGAAATCTCAATGATCTTTAGCAATAAAAATTATATATATATAACAAAGGATTTTCTAAGATACTCAATAAAATTTAACACATTTGAGAAAAGTGAAAAAGTATAATAAAAAATGTCTCTGTCATGCTGAGCGATTCTAAGGCCAATCTGGTGGCATTACTGTGATATCGCTGGAATTCCTTTATGAGTATAAGAAATGGTATAGTTCATGGGTTTATTGACACAAGATTTGATTAAGTAAAATGTAATACCTTTGAGGGAATATATTGTAAACATCAAAGTGAGGTAAGAACTCTATGTAAAGTCCTACAACAATCAGTTTTTTTTTTATTAATTTTAACATAGAATTAATAAAAACAAATCACTATATACTGTTTTTGCTTTAAATATATCTACAGTATGCCAGTTTTGATTTTTATTTCAAACTGTTTGATGTTAAAGAATATCTATATAAGCAAAATAGTATGATGCTGCCAATAAATTAACCGATAAAGGTTTATTAAACTGATAAACGAAAACTCTTAATTTGATCTCTAGTCTAGAGATTGTAAGAGCAATTTATAGATTTTCGGTTGACTGTAGATTTTCTTATTTTGCCCACATCATGCTGCTCACCCTGTATATACATTTCTAACTTTAAAAAATGATTAGAATTTTGTAATTCTAAAAACTCAAAAATAAATTATGCTCTAAACACATTCCAATATTAAATGTTATATAAAAGAAATTCAGAATCTGTTTAAATCACTGATGCTGCAGTTCCCCATATTGACCTCAGAGCGCCGCTGTTCACCAATAAAGAGAATATTCTGCAAATCCAGAATCTCCTCCATGATGCAGACAGTGTTCAACTGCAAGAAGAAATACACAGCATTTCACACTGGATGTGCCGGTACAGGACTCATAGAGAAGAGGGATTATTATCTGCTGGATTATAAATATATCAACGAATTTTACCATCTGGTGAGAAGAAGGATGGCTGGATTACAACTGCAGGAAGGACAATCAGTGCAAGGACTCAGATGGCAAGTAATATTTCCCTTCTTATTCTCCTGGCTGTGTCATTCAGTCTCTGCTCAGATTCATTATTCCATTAATGAAGAATTAAGAAAAGGATCTATTGTAGGGAATCTAGGAAAGGATCTGGAATTAGATGTTAAGGATCTCTCCAGAAGGAAATTACGTATTGTGTCTAAAATCTCAGAGAAATATTTTAATATAAACCTGGATAATGGAATCCTGTACATTGCTGATAGGATAGACAGGGAGACATTGTGCAGAGCTGCAGCTGATTGTGTCCTTACATTTGATGCTGTGGTGGAAAATCCACTAAACATTTTCAGTGTTAAGATTATTATTCAGGATATAAATGATAATCCTCCTACATTTCTTCATAGCACACTGACATTAAAAATGAGTGAATCAACTTCTCCAGGGCAAAATTTGCATTAAAAAAAGCAGAAGATCTGGATATCGGTGTTAATTCTGTGATCAGCTACAGACTCAGTGAGAACCAGTATTTTGCTCTTGGAGAGAAGGTCAGCACTGATGGCAGTGTATTTCCAGAGCTGATACTAGAGAAACCTCTAGACCGAGAGACACAGAACAAGCATGAACTCATTCTCACAGCTTCTGATGGGGGAAATCCTGCACAGACAGGCACTGCCATCATTAATATCATCATCAATGATATCAATGATAATTCTCCAATATTTACACAGGATATATATAAAGTAAGTGTCGGAGAGAATATACCGGTGAATTCTACAATTCTGCAGGTCAGTGCAAGTGATGAAGATGAAGGAATCAATGCACAGATCACTTATTCATTTAGCAACACAGAGAAAAATATTTTTAGAACCTTTACAATCAATCAAAGTAATGGTGAAATAAAACTAAAAGGACAATTAGATTATGAAGTTATTACACTTTATGAAATTTCTGTGCAAGCTGAAGATGGAGGAGGCCTCGCTGCTCATGCTAAGGTTCTCATAGAAATAACAGATGAAAATGACAATGCTCCTGAGATATCTATAACCTCATCATCAGATCTTATTCCGGAGGATTCTCCCCCTGGTACTATGGTGGCGCTGATTCAACTTCATGATCCTGACTCAGGAGAAAATGGTGAAGTTCAATGTATAATAACAGGAGATTCATTATTTGAGTTAATATCAACAACAGGAAAGTTTTATAAAATTGTTACAAAACGCAGTTTAGATAGAGAGATAATGTCACTTACAACATCACAATACAAGCATCTGATAAAGGGTCTCCTCAGAGGAGTTCCAGAAAAGTTATTTACTTGATGTATCTGATGTCAATGACAATGCTCCAGTGTTTGAGAAATTAGATTACACTGCATTTATACCAGAAAATAATTCACCAGGAGCTTCAATATTTAGTATTCAAGCAAGAGATCTGGACTAGTGAGGATAATGCAAAAATAATATATTCTTTAATAACTAGAAGTGATGAAGGTGATTCTCAGTCTTCCTACATCTCCATGAATCCAGTAACTGGGGTCATTTATGCTCAGAGTCATTTGATTATGAGAAGCATAAAGAATTTAACATCCAAATCATGGCCAGAGACAATGGATCTCCATCTCTGAACAGCAGCACAACACTAAGAATATGTATAGTAGACCAGAATGATAATTCCCAGTCATTCTGTATCCATCACCAGAGGTTGATAGCTCCACATTTGAGATGGTTCCTTGTACCTCTGACCAAGGCTCTTTAGTATCTAAGGTGGTGGCAGTGGACGCTGACTCTGGACACAATGCCTGGTTGTCTTACTTTCTACAATATTCAAAAGCCATCACTCTTCACCATTGACCAGCACACAGGAGAGATCAGGACATCACGTGGATTTCACGAAAAGGACATCATGAAACATGGAATTGTTGGTTCTAGTAAAAGACAATGGGATTCCCTCCCGCTCAGCTTCAGTCACTCTGACCATGGTGATTGCTGATCATTTTCATCAGGTCCTTCCTGAGCTGAGCAGTCAGTCTGATAAGAAGAATCTCAGTCCAACCTACAATTCTACTTGGTGATCGCCTTGCACTGATTTCCTTTTTCTTCATGTTGACTGTGATTATTGCAGTTGTCTCCAAGTGCAAAGAGTCTAAGTCGACTTCATTTGGATCTTGAGTACAAGTTATATCCACAGATTGATCCCAGGTTTATTCCACAGTTCAACCCTGGGACATTGCCTTGTCATATCCCTATGATGTTTGTGTAACTCTGGATCCAAGTGAGCAGGAATTTGCATTCCTTATGCCTCAACATAATGTTCCTGTAGACAGTCTAATAGATGCCGATGACTCCGGGATGGGAAGTGAAACTTTAAAGAACTCTTCATGTGTAGAACCTCAGGTAGGTATTCAAAACCAAGTGTGATTTTTACCAGATTAATGTTTATAATGCTTTGCTATACTTTGTATATATTATATATCTTCTTTACTCCTTTCATAGATATTTGATAATATTCTTTTCTTAAAAAAATGTATTGAGAAAAAATTTAGTAATTCTGTTTAGGACTAGATACAACATGTAATGGTGATGATGACTTGAAGAAAGGTCAGACTTAATTTATGTCTTCTTACATCTCATGATAATTTTATCTCACGGTGAGGAAATACAGCCCTCTGGTGCCTTCTTGTCATCAAGACCATCAGGGAATTGACCAAGGATTAGGGATGGGTAAATAGCATGTTTTTCCCCATGTTCGGGTTCAGGATGCTGGCCAAAGGATGGATATAGTTAATGTAATCGTCAATTAGTGTAACTGCATGGTGTGCATTATGTCCCCCAGGGGTGCCGCTGCCGCTTTGTGTTCCGGTTTTAATTCCATGTGACCAGCTGCCTTAGCCAATCACATTCCTCGGTAAGCTAAGGGGCAGGCAGGGAAGTGAAGCAGAGACGAGTCACATCAGGAAGAGAAATCTTCCTGTGTACAGCTCAAAAGCTGTAGTCCAAGAAATGTACCTTATGAAACTCCATATTTATCTATAATCATTTGATGGTGCTGCAAAGATGAGTAAATAGGACATTCTGTACTTGTCTATATTAGTGTATTATAGAAGATCTCCCAATGAAAATGCTTTCCCCCAAACCTTTCTACATTTGTGTGATACATTACTTACTTGAATTTAAATATTTACCGATCACCTTCTTCCCTGGTATCCAGCATCACGCTAGTCACCTGCTGAACCATTTTAAGAGCTTTTCTAACAGGGAACATTAGGAAGGTGGTGTTCCTTCCATCAATGTAAGACTATGGAGCCACAAAACATGTCTCCTTAGTCTTCCATGGTGAAAGCTTCTTAAAGTCCACACATAAATCCCTCCATAATCCTGTGAGTCTGATTTGAAGTCATGTGAATCTTTGTAATGCCATATGGAGTAGGTCTCCCAACAACTACTCAGAACTGTAAATTTTTACAGTACCCCTACTTAGCGCAGGCATATCTTTTAGGTAAATCGTGCAGTTGGTAAAATATTCTAAAATGATTATTAATTCTTCCTTCAACTATTTCTTTATTTCTTCTTTTTTTTATAATAACATTTTGTCGAGTTTAATTGACCTGCAAATCATAACTCAGGAGATCAGCACTGCCATCCATTAGGCTGCAATTGATTCCTAGAATGACATAAGCATCAGAACAGCCCTAAAATGATCTACTTGGAAAGTACCATAGGATACAACTTATTTTTGAGGTGTTATTATATGTCTTAGGATGACTCCATTAGGATATCTAACTTAGAGGATGATTTTAAAAGGTCTATTTTCCAGAGCTACTAATTTATTTTCAAGTGATAAAACTACTTAGACAATGACTGTTGATAATTGCAAATTTTTATCTTAATATTAATAATATATTTTATTAATATAATGCCGACATATTCAAGCAGTCTATTGATTTTAGAATTATTCCTGAAAATTCTAAAATATTTTAAAATTGTCACTTCAGTGAGGAAGAGTGACAAACTCTAGTGCCACCTAATAAAGGTAGCAATCCTAAAAGTCATAATTGACTCTTTAACCAGCCTGTTAATATGACTTCGGATTTGTGCCAGATCAGAACCCCAAACTGCAGATGCTGCACTTTGGGCAACTGCCCCTCATCACTGCAGTGTGTGGGAATTCTGATCTGGCTGTATGAGAGGCTAAGACGAGGTCTGCGGGAATAACTATTCTTCTTGTGGAGAGCACCTGTCTTGTGCAATTAATTCCACAGCACTAACAGATAATATAGTCACTGTCCCTATTGGGACTCACAATCTACATAATTTATACACCGTTTTAAAGTTGGGGATGGTATTCTTTTTTTGTAATCCTAAATAACCTTATTTTGAGAAATGTTCTAGATTTTTCTTGGATCGTTCAGTTTTCTCTGTTTTAGATGTTTCTAGTGAACCTATTTGTTTCTGCTGTATGTTGTTTTTCTAAATAACATTTATTAGGCTGCCCCCATACATGATATTAAAAGAGTGAATCAATCAATTACTAATGAACTAGTCAGGAATGCAAACTTTGGCCCCAATTTATCAAAACAATTTCACCATGGTTCTAAATTGCTTTCAAGAGTTGCAAAATTTGGGTGCAGCTCAGAGTTTTGCAAAAATGTTGCAACCTTTTCATGTTTTCATTAAAGTTTCTCCAATTTCTGCAAAAATATGTGGAGTTCGGATTGGGATAAAGGAGTGGCATAGATATGATGCCACAGATTGTCAAAATCATGAAGAGTCTGGTGTTCCCTTTGCCAGACATCTCGCTCCAGTCCTTGACTCCAGATTAATGACCAGCAGAACCTTTTCATGAATTAGGAAGGACTAACTCCACCATGATCCTTCACCAAAACCAGTGAGAAGAACATCAGTCTTGATGAATTGGGGCTTTATCTAATTTGCTGGACATATTTGCCTCTTGGTAGAAATAATGGGCTAGTAGACATCTCACACATACAACATATGATGGGCTTGGAGAGTAGACAGAAGAAGATGAGGAGTTATATATGTGCATGACTTGGTTAATCAAATATCCCTACAAGTGGCTATAACTTTCTGAAGTGTAAAGTTAAAAACTGTAGTAATCACAATAAGAGAAATGTTTTATAAATTATATGATGAAAATAATCACTTATAACTTTTGACATACGGTGACAAACAATTACAAAACTGGTTTTGTTTCCTCATCATTTTTGACCGACCCTACCTTTGTTGGTATCTTTTACCAATAACGTTACTATTTGAATGGTAAAAGTATACTGAAGCACTAAAATAATAAATATGTAATAAACAGGTTTCCAAACTTTTTCATAAACCTTGCATTTACTTATAGAGTGCGATGAACAGAAGAATATGTTTGGCGAAAATTTGGTAAGCCAATCTAATGGTGTCACTGTCATAACTAGAATTTTGAGAGATTAGGGCAAAGGGACTCAGCTCATAAGCAAAAAAAAGATTTTATTGAGTAAAACATTGATATAAAAATTAGTGCATGTTACAGGAATAAAACAGAACTGTAACTCAGGTAGGAATATAGGTAGCAATATTTGTACGAACCAACAATTCAGTTATTTATTATTAAAATCTTATTTAGTTTCATTTTCTTTTGCACAGAAGAATTATCAAGAAAGTAAATGAAATATATCTATGATATGACCAATGTTCTATTTTAGAATGCATCTTCAATATAAAAAATAGCCTGCTGCAGTTCCCCATGTTGGCCTCAGAGCGCCGCTGTTCACCAATATAGAAAATATTCTGCAAATCCAGAATCTCCTCCATGATGCAGACAGTGTTCAGCTGCAAGAAGAAATACACAGCATTTCACACTGGGATGTGTCGGGTACAGGACTCATAGAGAAGAGGGATTATTATCTGCTGGATTATAAATATAACAAGGAATTTTACCATCTGGTGAGGACAAGGATGGCTGGATTACAACTGCAGGAAGGACAATCAGTGCAAGGACTCAGATGGCAAGTAATATTTCCCTTCTTATTCTCCTGGCTGTGTCATTCAGTCTCTGCTCAGATTCATTATTCCATTAATGAAGAATTAAGAAAAGGTTCTATTGTAGGGAATCTAGGAAAGGATCTGGAATTAGATGTTAAGGATCTCTCCAGAAGGAAATTACGTATTGTGTCTAAAATCTAGAGAAATATTTAACATCAATCTGGATAATGGAAACCTGTACATTGCTGATAGGATAGACAGGGAGACATTGTGCAGAGCTGCAGCTGATTGTGTCCTTACATTTGATGCTGTGGTGGAAAATCCACTAAACATTTTCAATGTTAAGATTGATATTCATGACATAAATGATAATCCTCCTTCATTTCAACATGATAGAATGACATTAGAAATGAGTGAATTAACCTCCCCAGGAAAAAGATTTCTTTTGCAAAAAGCAGAAGATCTGGATGTGGGTGTTAATTCTGTGATCAGCTACAGACTCAGTGAGAACCAGTATTTTGCTCTTGGAGAGAAGGTCAGCACTGATGGCAGTGTATTTCCAGAGCTGATACTAGAGAAACCTCTAGACCGAGAGACACAGAACAAGCATGAACTCATTCTCACAGCTTCTGATGGGGGAAATCCTGTACAGACAGGCACTGCCATCATTAATATCATCATCAATGATATCAATGATAATTCTCCAGTATTTACACAGGATGTATATAAAGTAAGTGTCAGAGAGAATATACCGGTGAATTCTACAATTCTGCAGGTCAGTGCAAGTGATGAAGATGAAGGAGTCAATGCACAGAACACTTATTCATTTAGCAACACAGAAAAAAGTATTTTTGAAAGTTTTACTATTAATTCTAAAAATGGTGAAATTAAAATAAAAGGATTAATAGATTATGAAGTCAATAAATATTATGATATTTCAGTGCAAGCCAAGGATGGAGGAGGCCTCGCTGCTCATGCTAAGGTTTTAATAGAAATAACAGATGAAAATGACAATGCTCCTGAGATATCTATAACCTCATCATCAGATCTTATTCCGGAGGATTCTCCCCTGGTACTGTGGTTGCACTGATTCAACTTCATGATCCTGACTCTGGAGAAAATGGTGAAGTTCAATGTATAATATTAGGAGATTTGCATTTTGAGTTAATATCATCAGCAGGTAATTTCTATAAAATTCTTACAAAAATTAGCCTAGATAGAGAAAAAATATCATCCTACAACATTACAATACAAGCATCTGATAAAGGGTCTCCAGAAAAGACTTCCAAACAAGTTATTAGGCTTGAAGTATCAGATGTCAATGACAATGCTCCAGTGTTTGAGAAAGTCATGTATACTGCATTTATCACTGAAAATAATTTGCCAGGAGAATCAATATTTCGTATTCAGGCAACAGATCTGGACAGTGAAGATAATGCAAAAATAACTTATTCTATTACGTACAGAAATGATGAAGATGATTCTCTGTCTTCTCATATCTCTATGAATCCAGTAACTGGGGTCATTTATGCTCAGAAGTCATTTGATTATGAAAAACATAAAGAATTTAATATCCAAATCATGGCCAGAGACAATGGATCTCCATCTCTGAACAACAGCACAACACTAAGAATATGTATAGTAGACCAGAATGATAATTCTCCAGTCATTCTGTACCCATCACCAGAGGTTGATAGCTCAACATTTGAGATGGTTCCCTGGACCTCTGAACAAGGCTCTTTGGTATCTAAGGTGGTGGCTGTGGACGCTGACTCTGGACACAATGCCTGGTTGTCTTACTTTCTACAATCTTCAGAGCCATCACTCTTCACCATTGACCAGCACACAGGAGAGATCAGGACATCACGTGGATTTCATGAAAAGGACATCATGAAACATGGAATTGTGGTTCTAGTAAGAGACAATGGGATTCCCTCCCACTCAGCTTCAGTCACTCTGACCATGGTGATTGCTGATCATTTTCATCAGATCCTTCCTGAGTTGAGCAGTCAGTCTAATAAGGAGGAATCTCAGTCCAACCTACAATTCTACTTGGTGATCGCCTTGGCATTGATTTCCTTTTTTTTCATGTTGACTGTAATTATTGCAGTTGTCTCCAAATGCAAAGAATCCAAATCTTCTACTTCATTTGGATCCCTGAGTACCAGTCTTTATCCACCGGTAGATCCCAGATTTCTATCACAATTTTCCAATGGGACATTACCTCTGCCATATTCCTATGATGTTTGTGTAACTCTGGATCCGAGTGAGCAGGAATTTGCTTTCCTTAAGCCTCAACACAATGTTCCTGTGGACAGTCTAATAGATGCTGATGACTCCGGGATTGGAAATGAAGCTTTAAAGAACTCTTTATTAGCGGTAACACAGGTATGTTTTTACCACTAGCCTTAATCTACACTAGAGTTTTCATCTCTCTTCTGCTTTGTATATTAAACATCTTCTTTGCCGGGATTCATTTTCTAGTACAGTCCTTGACAGAAGTTATGTCGCTTATCCATGTTGTGTAAATAAAAGCTTATAACCTGACGTTAAATTCATCCATTGGGTTTATAAATTACTCTTTTGAAAGCTGAAATCCTCCCAAATTTGGTTTAGGTTAAGAAAATAAATTGGCATCAATGCTGAAATATTGATCATTTAATGAACACAGAATGGTCAGATTTTGGAAGACAAAGGTTTTGTTGCCCACAGAAAGTAATGTGATATTCAAACAAATAATTAACTTAAAATACAAATATTTGTTGCATAACATTGTTGAATGAAGTTGTGGTGCTATTAGAGCCATATTTAATATTTTGCAAACAAAAGGGAAGAATCTGGGCACTAGAGGGCTGGACTTTAGGCTGGTCTCAGCTCCCTGCAGTTAGGTGTTGCACAAGTCTGAGCAGAGCTTTAGCCAAATATTTAGAAGAAAAGACGGTACTCACCATTGATAGAAGGTTTCTTTAATCCATTTCTTTCTTAGAAAGTGTAGGTTACATACGTTTAAGTGGTGGGGAGGGAGGTGCGGGGAGGACGACGGGCGCCCGTCGTCCTCCCTGCACCTCCCTCCCACCACTTAAACGTATGTAACCTACACTTTCTAAGAAAGAAATGGATTAAAGAAACCTTCCATCAATGGTGAGTGCCGTCTTTTCTTCTAAATATTTTATTTAATATTTTGTGTGACTTCCATGAGTTTAAAGGACTGCATCTATGCGGTTCAACAATGGTTCATACAATTTATTAATGAAGTCATCAGGAATAGCAAAGAATGCAGTCTTACATGCCTCCCAAAGTTCATCTAGATTCTTTGGTTTTGTCTTCCAAGCTTCCTCTTTCATCCTACCCCAAACATGCTCAATGATGTTCATGTCTGGTGACTGGGCGGGCAAGTCCTTGAGCACTTTGATCTTTTTTGCCTGGAGGAACTTTGTTGTAGAGATGGATGTATGAGATGGAGCACCATCCTGCTGTAGAATTTTACCCCTTTTATGATTTGGAATGTAAGAGGTAGCTAATGTCTTGATATTTTAGGCTATTGATATTGCCTTCCACCTTGCAAATGTTTTCCACACCCCCATACTGAATGTAACCCCAGACCATGATTTTTCCACCAACAAATTTAACTGTTTTCTGGGTGTATTTTGGATCCATACGGGCTTCAGTAGGTCTCCTGCAGTATTTTCGCTGGCTGTGGTGTAATTCTACTTAAGATTCATCAGAGAAATCCACCATCTGTCACTTTTCCATCTGTTCAGCAGGCTGTGGGACTTTGCAAATACCACACGGTTTTTTATTTGCCTTTTGTTTAGTGCTGGCTTCTGGGCACTGATTCTACCATGGAGGCCATTTTGAGACAGAATCCTACAAACTGTTCCGGTGACCACGCCTGTTGGAGCTCTGCAGAAGTGGAAGAGGGGCTTGCTTTGGATTTTCTAACCAACAAATGTTCCTCCTGAGCAGTTGTCTTGCAGGGTCTGCTGGACCTGGGCTTGTCAAACACATCTCAAGTCTCTTCAAATCTTTTTTTAATTCTTTGTACTTGATGCTGAGACACATTAAGGGTGCCAGCCACCTCTGCAGTTGATCTGATCTTCAGCTTCTTGATAATCAAGGCTTTGGTCGCAGGGTGGATTTTTGGCATGTTGTCAGAGCTCAAGTTGCAGTTCAAGTGAAGGTCTGGGGTGCTGGGTTTCTTTTTAGACACACCCACTAATTAACCGATCATTTACTGAGCACAGGTGAGGATGTAAAGTAGGATTGGGTGCATTATATGACCAGGCAACAAAACTTTTGTCTTGCCAAAATCTGACCATTCTGTGTTTGTTAAATGATCAAAATTTCAGCAAGGATGCCAATTTATTTTCTTAACCTAAACCACATTTTGGAGGGTTTCAGCTTTCAAAAGAGTAATTTATACAACCAATGGATGAATTTAACATCAGGTTATAAGCTTTCATTATACATAACATGGATAAGCGACAAAACATCTTTCAGGGACTGTAGATATAATACAAAGTACCTGAAAGGATTTAAATTTTTTCTAATAAGGAGCTAGATATGTAGCAAAGATTCTGTCTCATGATTATAATGCACAAAAATATTTCAGTATGTTCTCCTTGTTAAATGTAGCCATATTAAAAACTTCGTGGATTTTATTGGCTTCCATTCATAATGGTGGATAGACAACTCTTTGATGCTTTTAACTACATTTAGTAATATTTCAGATGAAACAATAAGTTCTAAATATGAATGCTGTAATTATTGCCTTAGCAAGACATTTTGCCATGCCTTCTGTTATGTAGAAAAATAAAAAACCTGAAGAACTTCAACCCTACCCCATACTAGGGTTCATTTTAAGGTATTCTAGACTGGTAACCATGAGAAAATAAATTTATCTGAAGTAGGAAAGATTTGTGATATGATTGTTGGTACCAAATAGCTTCAGCTCTACAGTGTGTCCTAAGTTATATTGTAAGATGAATCAGTGGTTTGGCATTAGAAACCTAATAAAAATAAATTAATAATTCGCAAAAGAGTATTAGCATTCTTCAAAATCAGACATATTTTTCTAAGTTCCATGCTATATAGCAATAAACTGACAAAAATAAACATGCACTTTATTTTTGTAGTCTATGAAATGTTGAATGAAGAAGCTTGATTCTAGAGAATGCTGCGTGCCATTTGCAATTGGATGGATTCTGGAGACTTGGGATGACCTGCTAATTTTGTTTTTAAATTCTACTGAAGTTTTTAGAATAATTAAATAGGAAGAACAAATGTATAAATGATTGCATGGAACAAAGTCTTGGTAATTTAAAACAATTAGGATTACAGGCCTTCTAAGAAATCATTTTAGAGTGACACACATTACTGCAAATATTAAAGTATTTTAGGGGCCCGTCACACGAGGTGACGTCGCCGGAGATGTTAAAAAAGGATTAATTAGTCACAGCAACACGGGTTACCTGCTAGGCTATTCCACTTTAAGCTGCACCTGGACGCACGTCCACCCCAGAGAGTTCATATCCGGATCATTATGAATAACAAAGTTGAAAAAGACAGCGCCACAGACCTTTAATGGTGAAAATTCTTGTGTCCTTTTATTCCATGGTCAAGAGAAGCGACGTTTCGACCACTCCTGTGGTCTTTATCAAGCTCGGAGATGTTGGCGGCGCTGGGCGGGAGCGCTCACATTTTGGCAACAAATCCAGCGTCACCGTCGCATGTTTACATGCGGCGAAACCTCCGGTGACGCACCGTCGATCTGACAGGCAGCATCGCCGCCGGGGTGTCAAAAAAAACCTGCGGCGATGCTGTTACATGGGAGCCTATGGCTCCCATCGCCTGTCAGATTGCCGTCCCCCTGTTACATGGGGCAATGTGTACACATCACCCTAGAGTGCTCGTCTGATTTCACATCACTGATGTGAAACCAGGCGACCACTCAGAGGCGATAATTAGCGCCAACATTGCCCCTTTACATTAGGCGACGCAGGGGTGATATCGGTGCCGATAGGCTACGCCCCTACATCGACTAAGAAATCGGCGGTGCCGTCGCCAGGTGTGACGTACCCTTAAGGTGTGAGTGGTAGATCTTCTTAGTTGGTTCAATACTCTATCGTTGATAACTAATGGAATAAAACCAAACTTCTGTCTTCCGCTAAAACAGAAAAAATAAACAATATAAGGGAGTATAAATTAAGTCTTAAAGGGAAAAGAAGGGGGAAGGGTACGAAAGCGTAAAAGGGGAGTAAGTTGAGTGGGGATTAGAGGACTGTATCATTATAAAGTAGTTGTAAAATAACTTTACGTTGTCTTTACTCCTGCTATTACATTTCACAATTGCATGCCAAGTGTGTATTTTACATTTTTCTTTGAGAAAGATGAAAAATCTAAAATCTTTGATCCTGTCTGGGGTATAACCTTAGATTGGATTTATTAAGAGAGAAAAAGGGGCTCAGATTTTGTTGATCTGTTATATCTCTTAAATCCCCAAGTAGCAAGTTCTTCTAATTTACAGATTAGAATTCCATGGAAATCCTGGGTTCCATTTGTGCCTCTTGCAACTGCAATTAGGACAATAAAAACAAATTGATTTATCAATATATAGTCAACCTCATGATATCTTAGAAAATCTTTTCATATGGGTACAGTAATAATCACAAAATGTCTTATAATATTTGAAATAGAGTACAGAGAAAGTCAACAATTTCTTGTATTGTGAAGTCTCTGGTGGAATCACATGATCAAGTCTGGGACTCCATTGCTTCTTTGAAGCTTAGGATCATCCTACTCATCTATTCTTAGTTATACTAATTTAATGAAGGTGCAAAGTGAAACAGCCATGGCATACTATATTCAAAGTATAATTGAACATTTATTAAATACAATGTATTTAATTTGCTTATTCTTGCTAGAACAGCATAGAGCAATAATATATGTACTTGGGAGGGTTTTAGATTGCTAACGTATACCTTTATTGTACATGTCATCATTTTAATGAACCTATTGTAGTATAGTTCATTTCTTTTTAAAAATATATTCTTTTTTTATTTATAAAATCTTTATTTTCTCTTACATTGAATTAACATTTCAGAGCACAAGGTCTTGTTTACTAGTAAATGACTCTGGGAATGTCTGCTCGACTATAGTAGGCCACTGAAACTCTGTCATGTAGCCACTTGGAAGTCACTTTGCTTAAAATATATTTAAAATAAACTAATATTGGACTGCACAATTATGAGCCAAGAAAAAGCTCTGACTGGTACAGCCGGTGACCACTGACAGAAAGCTCATTGTCAATATATGTAAGCATTCTTAAACTAATATACAAGAATAATATAACAGTCCAGATAGTTACCTAAACACTACAAAGTCAGTGAATTTATATTGTTATGTGTTAATTACTCTCTTCCATGCCAACATATGGTATCTTTTAGCATTATGATGTCCTTATCATTTTAAGAATGGTTACATCTGTAAGCAGAAATACAGCATAATCAGCTCATCGGTCCGGTGCATGGCAATAGTATCTTCCGCAAAATAGATGATTTATTAAATTATATTTAAAACCCATAACTTCTTTATTTTCCCATTAACATAGCCGAACGAGGGTTTGCTTATTGCAGGATAATCTGTAGTTTTGAATGAAACCATTCATTTACCAAAGTATGCACAGAAAAATGGAGACAAAAAATGTTTTCAAAAACTTTTTTAACTTTACACCCTATTTTTTAGTTCCCATAGGGGACTTGAATGTGTGATTGTTTGATCACTTGTACTATAGACTGCAATACTTTTATTGTTGAATGTATAGTCAAAACTATTGTCTCGTATGCAGTTGAGCTTTACAGGAGTGTCTGAGCTTCACAGGAGTACCATGATAGCATTGATTCTGCATGATAGCATTGATAGCCTTCAGATTCTGACTGGCTGCAATGAAAACCTATTGTTAGCTCATGATGATGTCATGGGGGCTACAATGGGTGTCCAAGAGAACATGTTATCAAGATGCCATCATTTAATTGCCACTGTCACTGTTTGAAAGATTCCCTTAAATGGTTAAACTACTCTAAGCCTACGTTCACATTGCGTTTTTGCTGTGTGTCACAGTGGATCTGTTTGACAACAGCACAAACGCAATGTAATGGATGCGTTAACGCAGCCATAGACTTGCATTCAACAAATTCATATGAACGCACACCAATATAGGCATGCGTTTGCAAGTATACAGACCATTGCAGACCGTGTTTTCATTTGCATTGAAAAAACCCTACTTGCAAACGCATGACTATTTTGGCATGCATTCATATGCGTTTGTTGAATGTAAGTCTATGGATGCATTAACGCATTCGTCACATTACGTTTGTGCTGCTGTCAAATGGATCCATTGTAACACACAATGAAAACTCAATGTGAACATAGCCTAAGAGGCAGGTACTGCTTGTATGACTCTGACCCTGTTTGACCTCTGCTTCATACACCCCCACCTACACTATGATGGGTGAATACATCATGGAGCATTAGAGAGTTAATTTTGAAAGTCATATATTGATCTTGATCACACTGTAACACTATATTTGAAGGTGAACAAAAAGATTAGTATGACCCTGGACTAACAGGAATGCTAATGGTCCATGGTTGAGCAGCATTGTGGCTCAGTAGTTAGCACTGTTACTTTGAAGAGCTGATGTTATGGGTTAAAAATCCCACCATGGACAACATCTGCAAGGAGTTTGTGTGTTCTTCCCATGTTTGTGTGGGTTTAATTTGACTTCATCCCTCACTCCAAAAAGAGATACTTATAGTGGATTTAGATTGTGAGCCCATTGGGGACACAGATGATAATGTTTGTAAAGTGCTGAGAAATATATAGGCAATGCATAATAATAAATAATACATAGCTCCCATACCATGGCTATGATTAGTAGGTGCTCAACAATGATGACATTATGAAGGGATGCTGGCAGGTTGGGAAAGGTTTGGAGGGAATTGGTCTAGCTGCAAAACACTACCTGCATGATACCTTGCAAATATTTTTGCTCTATTCTAATTATATCACTTTTTATCAAGGATCCACATAGCATTATTTTAAGGTGTACTATGAGGTTGTGCTGTTAGCAATCAAATTAATTTTCAATTACTTACGGCTGTCCGGATGATATGGGCAATAGGCTATCAATTTTGATAATAAGCCTAAGTATTTATATGGTAAAGTATCTTAGCATACTGGACATATACACCATTTTATATATTATACCTGCATTCACACCATTTTAAGAGCACGAGGCTACACCAGTTGACCTACGAGGCCCTTTCTAACTCTACCTTTCTATGATTCTAAGATATCTAAATACAAGATATAAATATCTGGAGAGAAAGTATGAGAAAAAAAGACATTAGAATCTGTACTTCTATCTATAATGTTGGCTGACTGGGTAATCAATATATTCAAATTAATTTATCCAAAATATCGAGCAATGTTTCTAATGTTTGATAATAGTTTAAAAACTGTGAATACTCAGACCTCTAACATTTGTTGTAAAAGAATGTGCGTAGATGAGTGAACCTGATAATAAAATATAAAAACCTACAAATTACAGAACAAATGTTAGAAACTTATAGTGTAACCAATCACTGTCCTGCGGGCAATGGAAACCGTAATGATTGATGTTGTTGGATGCCACCTCAAGCTAAAAAAGATGTTTAAAAAGGAAAATGGCATTCCTGTCCTAGAGATATTATTTTAACCTTAGGTTTTCATTATCCTTACCTAATTATCTCTGTGCTTCTGCTATCAGTAATGCAAGAACAGTAAGATATATCTGAGGATTGAACCTGCGAAAGTATGTATCATGTTGTAGTATATACTTTGGCATTTACATTTAATTGTGACTTGTTTACTTTTTAATATAAAGCAATTTCAGTGAATGTAATTTCACAATCTCCAGAGAAATGAACCTCATAGCATATTATTATTATTATTATTTATTTATATAGCGCCATTAGGTTCCATGGCGCTTTACATGAGGATAAGGGAGACAAGAACAAGTACACTAAATCTAGGCGATCAGAACGTACAGGAGGGGAGGGGACCCTGTCCACGAGGGCTCACAGTCTACGAGGGGCTGGACAACATATAGAGTACAGAGGATATCATACGCTAGCACAGAGGATAAAATCTTTTCTTCTCGTCATCTCATAAATGATAGTTTATGTGCCAAATAAATAAACCGATATTTATTAAACTGATAAACAAACTCTTGATTTGATCTCAAGAGTAGAGATTGTAAAAGCAATTTATATATTTTCATCCGACTGTAGATTTTTTTTTACTTTTTCCCAAACCATGCTGTACACCCTGTATATAATTTCTAATTTTTAAAAAATGGATAGAATTTTGTACTTCTAAAAACTAAACAATAAGTTATACTTTAGACACATTCCAATATTAAATGTTATATAAAAGAAATACAGAATCTAAATCACTGCTGCTGCAGTTCCCCATATTGGCCTCAGAGCGCCGCTGTTCACCAATAAAGAAAATATTCTGCAAATCCAGAATCTCCTCCATGATGCAGACAGTGTTCAACTGCAAGAAGAAATACTCAGCATTTCACACTGGGATGTGCCGGGTACAGGACTCATAGAGAAGAGGGATTATTATATGCTGGATTATAAATATAACAAGGAATTTTACCATCTGGTGAGGAGAAGGATGGCTGGATTACAACTGCAGGAAGGACAATCAGTGCAAGGACTCAGATGGCAAGTAATATTTCCCTTCTTATTCTCCTGGCTGTGTCATTCAGTCTCTGCTCAGATTCATTATTCCATTAATGAAGAATTAAGAAAAGGTTCTATTGTAGGGAATCTAGGAAAGGATCTGGAATTAGATGTTAAGGATCTCTCCAGAAGGAAATTACGTGTTGTGTCTGATGTGTCTGAGAAATATTTTAGTATAAATCCGGATAATGGAAACCTGTACATTGCTGATAGGATAGACAGGGAGACATTGTGCAGAGCTGCAGCTGATTGTGTCCTTACATTTGATGCTGTGGTGGAAAAACCACTGAATGTCTTTATTATAAAGATTGATATTCAAGATATAAATGATAATCCTCCTAGATTTCTTCATGAGACATTAACATTAGAAATGAGTGAGTATACATTGCCTGGAAGAAGATTTATTTTGCAAAAAGCAGAAGATCTGGATATCGGTATTAATTCTGTGATCAGCTACAGACTCAGTAAGAACCAGTATTTTGCTCTTGGAGAGAAGGTCAGCACTGATGGCAGTGTATTTCCAGAGCTGATACTAGAGACACCTCTAGACCGAGAGACACAGAACAAGCATGAACTCATTCTCACAGCTTCTGATGGGGGAAATCCTGTACAGACAGGCACTGCCATCATTAATATCATCATCAATGATATCAATGATAATTCTCCCGTATTTACACAGGATGTATATAAAGTAAGTGTCAGAGAGAATATACCGGTGAATTCTACAATTCTGCAGGTCAGTGCAAGTGATGAAGATGAAGGAGTCAATGCACTTATAACCTATTCATTTAGCAACACAGAAAAAAGTATTTTTGAAACTTTTACTATAAATCCCAATAATGGTGAAATAAGAATAAAAGGAGATATAGATTATGAAGTTAACAAATATTATGACATTTCTGTACAAGCCAAAGATGGAGGAGGCCTCGCTGCTCATGCTAAGGTTTTATTAGAAATAACAGATGAAAATGACAATGCTCCTGAGATATCTATAACCTCATCATCAGATCTTATCCCAGAGGATTCTCCCCCTGGTACTGTGGTGGCACTGATTAAGGTTCATGACCGAGACTCAGGGGAAAATGGTGTAGTCCAATGTATAATAACAGGAGATTTACCCTTTGAGTTAATATCATCAACAAGTAATTTTCATAAAGTTCTTACAAAAAATTATCTAGATCGAGAAAAAATATCATCCTACAACATCACAATACAAGCATCTGATAAAGGCTCTCCAGAGATGACCTCTAGAGAAGTTTTTAGACTTGATGTATCAGATGTCAATGACAATGCTCCAGAGTTTGAGAAATTAGGTTATACTGCATTTGTCACTGAAAATAATTTACCAGGAGCTTCAATATTTATTATTCAAGCAAGAGATCTGGACAGTGAAGAAAATGCAAAGGTAACTTATGCTATAATGACAAGAAATGCTGAAGATGATTCTCTGTCTTCCTACATCTCCATGAATCCAGTAACTGGGGTCATTTATGCTCAGAGGTCATTTGATTATGAGAAGAATAAAGAATTTAATATCCAAATCATGGCCAGAGACAATGGATCTCCATCGCTGAACAGCAGCACAACACTAAGAATATGTATAGTAGACCAGAATGATAATTCTCCAGTCATTCTGTACCCATCACCAGAGGTTGATAGCTCCATATTTGAGATGGTTCCTTGGACCTCTGAACAAGGCTCTTTAGTATCTAAGGTGGTGGCAGTGGACGCTGACTCTGGACACAATGCCTGGTTGTCTTACCTTCTACAATCTTCAGAGCCATCACTCTTCACCATTGACCAGCACACAGGAGAGATCAGGACATCACGTGGATTTCACGAAAAGGACATCATGAAACATGGAATTGTGGTTCTGGTAAAAGATAATGGGATTCCCTCCCGCTCAGCTTCAGTCACTCTGACCATGGTGATTGCTGATCATTTTCATCAGGTCCTTCCTGAGCTGAGCAGTCAGTCTAATACGGAAGAATCTCCGTCCAACCTACAATTCTACTTGGTGATCGCCTTGGCACTGATTTCCTTTTTCTTCATGTTGACTGTGATTATTGCAGTTGTCTCCAAGTACAAAGAATCTAAGTCATCATCATTTGGATCCCTGAGTACCAGTCTATACCCACAGATTGATCCCAGGTTTATTTCCCAATTTAACCCTGGGACATTACCTCTGCCATATTCCTATGATGTTTGTGTAACTCTGGATCCAAGTGAGCAGGAATTTGCTTTCCTCAAGCCTCAACATAATGTTCCTGTAGACAGTCTAATAGATGCTGATGACTCAGGGATGGGAAGTGAAACTTTAAAGAACTCTTTACCAGAAACACAGGTATGTATACAGCACCATCTATAATCTAGAACATTTATTTTTGCCGCTTAGCACTCTTCCTCTGTGATACATATTGTATCTTTTCCTTAAGAGTACAATCTTCCTAAAGATATATTAAAATGCACGTGCCATGATTTTATTATTTCTGATATGGCACTAGATATGTAGTGATGATTTAATTTGGTGATGGCTATGTAATGCACAGACATTTCAGCATATTTCAGTATTTTCTCCTTGTTAAGTTTAGCCATGTTAGAATTTATCTGGATTTTAGATATTGTATGGGTTGTTGGTTTAATTCACAATGGTGGATTGTAAGCTACTTTATAGTTGTTAACTAAATTTAAAAATAGTTTTGCAATATTTCATATGGTGCAACAAAAAGGTTTAATTATGAATGCTGTCATTACTTCCTTAGCAATAATTTTTGTCATGCCACCTGTTGTGTAGACCTGTCTGAAATAGCATAATCTGGACAAATCAAGCCATCCTTTAGACCAGGGGTGGGGAACTCCAGTCCTCGAGGGCCGCAAACAGTTCAGGTTTTCACGATTTCCTTAGTATTGCACAGGGATTGGAATCATCACCAGTGCAAGTGATTATGCTATCACCTGTGCAATACTAAGGAAATCCTGAAAACCTGCACTGATTGCGGCCCTCGAGGACTGGAGTTCCCCACCCCTGCTTTAGACAACAATTTGTTATATCACTCTCTAATGCCTATCTATTTCTATGTGACATCATAGGTTGAATTAATTTTGCCTAAACTTATGATCAGGCCTAAAGCTCCTGTGCTCTGAACTTAAGTTTGTTCTGGAATTTCTTCTATACTCTATTACAGAGGTCCCCAACTCCAAGCCTCAAGGGCCGCCAACAGTGCAGGTTTTCAGGATTTCCTTAGTATTGCACAGGTGCTAATGTGATCATCTGCACAGGTAATGATTCCAAGCCCTGTGCAATACTAAGGAAATCCTGAAAACCTGCACTGTTGGCAGCCCTTGAGGCCTGGATTTGGGGGACCTCTGCTCTATTAGTTGAAGGCTGCTTTGGTCTTAAAACAGAGCAACTATCATGAGCCACAAAGAAATCAAGATTTAAAATACTAGGAAATATTATTTTGAAGCACTCTACTTTCATGAGCCATCCAGGAACGTTTGTAGGAACAACTCCAACTATCAATACCAGTAATCATGGTGTGTTAAACATTTGGTCATCACACATTTAATTCACTTAATAGACCTCATATATTCAATGGGCCATTCACAGTCAAGAAAACATGGACTTTTCTTTCCAGAGACAATGACAATCCATCCATGGCTTGTATCTGGAATTGCAGCCTCATGCTAAATGAATAGATGAGAGATGCAGTATCACAGCCTGGGGAAATGTGTTTTTTAGGCAGAAAGCAGCCAAGTTTTTCTGATTCTGTTTAAGCCTTTTCATGTTAGATATGTTTTGGACTTGTTCACACAGTAACATTATAGTAACATCTTTCATGAGATATCCATATGAAGGATTTTTCTAAGATTATAGAGAATGAGATTGTTTTACTGTTTCAAAGTATTGAGTGTATTCTGAATGCAGTATGCAAGAGGCTATCAATTTTCATAATTAAACGGATATTCTCATGTTATTAAATTGCCCTATTTAGATAGCATGATAACAATGCAAGTTTGCAATTGACTTGCTTTTTCTATCTGCTGCCATCCTCATGATGTGAACACTTTTATCTTTCACAATGTACAGCTAGTTTCTATGGAGCTGGACCATCAGAAATTGGTCAATTTTGCACAGCAATTATATTCCAGGCTGAGGAGTTAACTCCTAACATCCCAGTCAGCTCTCTCCAACCTATTAAATTCTATACATTATCTAGCTGCTCACCTCCCTCCCTCTACCTCTCAGCTCATGACAGGGCTCTTATCAGTCCTACATAATCACATTTCCTGGCTTCCAGCATGTGTAGCTTACCAGAGCTGTTCTCCTAATAATAGCTCTCACTTTTCTCAATTTTGTGCATGGTCAAAAGTTAAACGTTGATGGCAATGGTTCCAACGATTTGCCACAGTTTAAAAACTATGTGAATTCAGTTCAGTAATGTTGTTTGAGAATGTAAGTGAAGAGATGAATACATTTTATAGTGAAAATACAAAACAACTTCAAATTCCACAATGTATAACTATATAGTTTAACCAATGACTGGCTGGCTGGACAATGAAAAAAATAGTGATGTTACTTGGCTATTATCTGAAAGTTAAGAGGAATGTTTGAAAAACTTCCATTGCTTTCCAAGATGACAATAGTATGGTAATATTTTGATTTTAAATAGTAACTTTCTTTAATTTTTTTATGTCTTACTTCAATAGTACTCGTGAAAATAACCTAATAAGAAAAATCTATTATAAAAAAAATCTGCCTGTTTCCTCACCAGGACTGATGATTCACTCTCAGTTTATTGTAAAATATGACTCCAGTAAATAGAAATGTTCTCTTTAGTGAGAGCGGAGACCACAGTCGGTGCTTATAAGATTCTATGGAGAGGGAAGGGGTTATGGGAAGGAAACCAGAGGTCAACACTCACTTCCTGCTGCAAGCTCTCCTGAAAAAACAGATACACTTTAAAGGGGTTTTCCAATGAACTAAGGTAATTTTAAAGTTAATTTTAATTAATAGATCTTGGAATAAAAATTATTTCCACAATTGGGTGTATTTAAAAAAAATCTACCTGCAATCTATGTACTGTGCAATGGCTGAGTCTGACCCTGCACAGAGCATTGGTTGACCCTGGGCAGGGGCAGAAACAAAAGAGTATATAGACATTACAGTGCAGGATTGCAAATAATTATTTATTTGAGATAAAACATAGTAAAAACAGGAAGGGAAATGTTTAACCTCAAAAAAAGAAATTACCGTATATACTCGTGTATAAGCCGACCCGTGTATAAGCCGACCCCCCTACTTTTGCCCCCAAAACCTGGGAAAATCTATTGACTCGTGTATAAGCCGAGGGTGGACCCTAGCACAAGTATACAGCCCCCAGCAGTGTGGTATACACCAGTCCCAGAGGTAGATACAGCAGCCCCAGTGGTAGTATACACGCAGCCCCAGTAGTATATACAGCCCCAGTGGTATATACAGCCCCAGTAGTAGTATACAGGGCCCCAGCAGTATATACAGCCCCAGTGGTTTATACAGCCCCAGTGGTAGTATACAGGGCCCCAGAGGTATATACAGCCCCAGTGGTAGTATATACAGCCCCAGTGGTAGTATATACAGCCCCAGTGGTAGTATACAGGGCCCCAGCAGTATATACAGCCCCAGTGGTTTATACAGCCCCAGTGGTAGTATACAGGGCCCCAGAGGTATATACAGCCCCAGTGGTAGTATATACAGCCCCAGTGGTAGTATACAGGGCCCCAGAGGTATATACAGCCCCAGTGGTAGTATATACAGCCCCAGTGGTAGTATACAGGGCCCCAGCAGTATATACAGCCCCAGTGGTAGTATATACAGCCCCAGTGGTAGTATAGAGGGCCCCAGAGGTATATAGCAGCCCCAGCGGTAGTATACAGGCAGCCCCAGTAATGCAGGGCCCCCCCAGCGTCTCTCCGGTCACCTGTAAAGGAAACTATACTTATCACAGTGCCGCTGTCCGCTCCCGCTCGCACCCGCTCGCAGCTGCCGACCGCGATCCTCCATCTTGCGTCTTCTTCCTGTTTCCTGTGCTCATCGCAGGAAATGACGTCATTGCCGGCGACGAGCACAGAAACAGGAAGAAGACGCAAGATGGAGGATCACGGTCAGCAGCTGCGAGCGGGCGCGGACAGCGGGCGCGGACAGCGGCACTGTGATAAGTATAGTTTCCTTTACAGGTGACCGGAGAGACGCTGGGGGGGCCCTGCATTACTGGGGATGCGGGGGCTGCTGTATACCGATGTATACATCGGTATGTACCGATGTATACATCGGTATACAGCACTGACTCGCGTATAAGCCGAGGGGGGTACTTTTCAGCCCAATTTTTGGGCTGAAAAACTCGGCTTATACGCGAGTATATACGGTATCTATGATTTCCAGCTGTAATGTCTGTCTAATTTTGCATCCTTCACTGTCCAGGATCAAACGATGCCCCGTGTACAGTCAGATACATTCATTACACAGTACATAGCAGGGACACATATATAAGATAACCTCAGCACAGGAGATGCGGCATGATCAGACCATGTGCCTGTATGGTCAGACACATCCATTACACAGTACATAGCAGGGACACACATATAGGATTATCTCTGCATAGGAACAGTTATTTTAAACACATCCAATTGTGGAAATTATTATTATTCCAGGTAAATTTTATTTCAGAATTGGCAGTGCACTGTCCTTCATAGAACATGGACAAAATGGAAAGTAAGGTTTCAATAATATCTTGAACTATTAATGATAGTCTGTGTTCACACTAAGCCAGAAGCGTCTGTCAACCAAATATTTCCAGAAAATGTATTCTAGTTCCTGCATTGTTTCAGTGTATAGGAAAGCGCTGCAATTGGCACTTTTCTAAATGGTAAAAGAAAGGGTATTCTACATATATCAGAGTCTATAATAATAATTATTTGACCTCAGTCAAATGAAAGTGGTTCATAATTAAATATAAATAAATACATAGATTAAAATATTGAAAAAAAATGTGAACAAATCTTTAGCTTGATGTGCAAAGATGCTAATAACAATATAATTGTTTTTACTATGATTTTTTTTTTGCAATTTTAATCCTGCTCTAAACCTTTTATAGATATTTCTAAAAGTATAAAACAGAAAATAAATACCGGCTTTCTAGAATATTGTACTTTTAATAAATCTACAAAATTCTACTATAAATGCCTTCTAATAGTATCATAGTTTAGTAAAACAATATCTGTTAGCAATGAATGTCACTGCTGCTGCAGTTCCCATATTGACCTCAGAGCGCCGCTGTTCACCAATAAAGAGAATGTTCTGCAAATCCAGAATCTCCTCCATGATGCAGACAGTGTTCAACTGCAAGAAGAAATACACAGCATTTCACACTGGGATGTGTCGGGTACAGGACTCATAGAGAAGAGGGATTATTATCTGCTGGATTATAAATATAACAAGGAATTTTACCATCTGGTGAGGAGAAGGATGGCTGGATTACAACTGCAGGAAGGACAATCAGTGCAAGGACTCAGATGGCAAGTAATATTTCCCTTCTTCTTCTCCTGGCTGTGTCATTCAGTCTCTGCTCAGATTCATTATTCCATTAATGAAGAATTAAGAAAAGGATCTATTGTAGGGAATCTAGGAAAGGATCTGGAATTAGATGTTAAGGATCTCTCCAGAAGGAAATTACGTATTGTGTCTAAAATCTCAGAGAAATATTTGACTATAAATTTAGATAATGGAAACCTGTACATTGCTGATAGGATAGACAGGGAGACATTGTGCAGAGCTGCAGCTGATTGTGTCCTTACATTTGATGCTGTGGTGGAAAATCCACTGAATATTTTCAGTGTTAAGATTAATATTCAGGATATAAATGATAATCCTCCTACATTTCAACATGATAAAATGACATTAGAAATGAGTGAATTATCCTCCCCAGGAAGAAGATTTCTTTTACAGAATGCAGAAGATCTGGATGTGGGTGTTAATTCTGTGATCAGCTACAGACTCAGTGAGAACCAGTATTTTGCTCTTGGAGAGAAGGTCAGCACTGATGGCAGTGTATTTCCAGAGCTGATACTAGAGAAACCTCTAGACCGAGAGACACAGAACAAGCATGAACTCATTCTCACAGCTTCTGATGGGGGAAATCCTGTACAGACAGGCACTGCCATCATTAATATCATCATCAATGATATCAATGATAATTCTCCAGTATTTACACAGGATGTATATAAAGTAAGTGTCAGAGAGAATATACCGGTGAATTCTACAATTCTGCAGGTCAGTGCAAGTGATGAAGATGAAGGAGTCAATGCACAGATCACTTACTCCATTAAAACTACAGCAAACATCATATATGAGACTTTTGCTATAAATTCTAATAATGGTGAAATTAAAATACAAGGACAATTAGATTATGAAGTCAATAAATATTTTGACATTTCTGTGCACGCCAAAGATGGAGGAGGCCTCGCTGCTCATGCTAAGGTTCTGATAGAAATAATAGATGAAAATGACAATGCTCCTGAGATATCTATAACCTCATCATCAGATTTTATTCCAGAGGATTCTCCCCCTGGTACTGTGGTGGCGCTGATTCAAATTCTCGATCCTGATTCTGGAGAAAATGGTGAAGTTCAATGTACAATAACAGGGGATTTACCATTTGAGCTAATATCATCAGCAGGTAATTTTTACAAAATTGTTACAAAAAGAAGTTTAGATAGAGAAAAAATATCATCCTACAATATCACAATACAAGCCTCAGACAAAGGGTCTCCTGAAATGATCTCTAGAAAAGTTATTAGACTTGATGTATCAGATGTTAATGACAATGCTCCAGAGTTTGAGAAAGTGACATCTACTGCATTCATATCAGAAAATAATTCACCAGGAGCTTCAATATTTAGTATTCAAGCAAGAGATCTGGACAGTGAGAAAATGCTAAAATCACATATTCTATAATTACAAGAAATGAAGATGATCCCTTATCTTCCTACATCTCCATGAATCCAGTAACTGGGGTAATTTATGCTCAGAGGTCATTTGATTATGAGAAACATAAAGAATTTATATCCACATTATTGCCAGAGACAATGGATCTCCATCTCTGAACAGCAGCACAACACTAAGAATATGTATAGTAGACCAGAATGATAATTCTCCAGTCATTCTGTACCCATCACCAGAGGTTGATAGCTCACATTTGAGATGGTTCCTTGGACCTCTGAACAAGGCTCTTTAGTATCTAAGGTGGTGGCAGTGGATGCTGACTCTGGGCACAATGCCTGGTTGTCTTACTTTCTACAATCTTCAGAGTCATCACTTTCACCATTGACCAGCACACAGGAGAGATCAGGACATCTCGTGGATTTCATGAAAAGGACATCATGAAACATGGAATTGTGGTTCTAGTAAGAGACAATGGGATTCCCTCCCGCTCAGCTTCAGTCACTCTGACCATGGTGATTGCTGATCATTTTCATCAGGTCCTTCCTGAGCTGAGCAGTCAGTCTAACAAAGAAGAATCTCAGTCCAACTTACAATTCTACTTGGTGATCGCCTTGGCACTGATTTCCTTTTTCTTCATGTTGACTGTGATTATTGCAGTTGTCTCCAAATACAAAGAGTCTAAATCTTCTACTTCATTTGGATCATTGAATACAAGTCTATATCCACAGATTGATCCCAGATTTATCTCCCAATTTAACCCTGGGACATTACCTCTGCCATATTCCTATGATGTTTGTGTAACTCTGGATCCAAGCGAACAAGACTTTGCTTCCCTGAAGCCTCAGCACAATGTTCCTGTGGACAGTCTAATAGATGCTGATGACTCTGGGATTGGGAGTGAAAGTCTAAAGAACTCTTCTGCCGTAGAACCTCAGGTATGTATTAGAGATCATTGCTGACTCAGAGTAGTTTTTCTTTCATCATTTTCACAATTCCTTTTTATGCTATTTAGATTAAAACTCTTAGATGAAAGAATGATTTTTCTTGTAGAAAATATTTCCCAAAAATGGGTGCTGATCTTATAGTCTCTGTGTATGTCATGGTACTTTTTGTATGGTATAACATACACACCAGTTTTTAAACTTTTAAGGTTTTAAAGGCGTTATCCACTACATGGACAATCTCTAATCCTATGTTAACCCCTGTAAAAATAAAAATGCCTATACTCACCTCCAGTATCGGTACGGTTCTAGTCATGTCAGAAATTACATTCCCAAAGCCCACATGACATTGTTATGATATGCCAGCCTTGCGGCCATTCACCGTCGGTTTTCTTCTCCTCGCCTTCGGACACTAACGTAATTAACAAGAAGTGAGTGCTGCGGCTGGCTGCTCACTTGCTGTTGAATACCCAGTGTCTGAAGACAAGGAAAAGGAAACTGGCAGTGATGGCCAGGAGCCTGGCAAGTCATAACAATGTCATGTGGGCTTTGGGAACGAAACTTCTGACATGACTAGAACCGTACCGACACTGGAGGTGAGTATAGGCTTTTTTATTTTATGGGGGTTAACATTGGGAATAAGAAGCGGTTGTTCAAGGAGTAGACAACCACTTTAAACTACATGTAATGATAATTTCTCAGTATGTTCATTGGAATCAACTTGAATTTCTGATTATCAATGCAACCATTGCTGTTTTACAAGATTCTTTACAATGCTACCTTTCATAGCCTACAGAACAAAGAATTTAAAAGGTAAAAAGAGGGTTATTTTTACTTACATATCACATTACAAAATATCAGAAAAACTTTATTATTTAGAACATACATAAACAGGGGTACAAATAGAAAAAAAGACACTAGTCTTGAGTGAATACTTCAATTTGTCAGGGGTATACAATTTTTAACACAAGGGCAAAAATCTATAAATCACATAAACTAAAATATCCTAGTGGTTGATAGTTTACTCAGAGTTAAAGTTCATATGCCATGTATAGATTTAAAATAATAAATACTCTGACCATAATATCCTCCAGTGTAACCAACTAAGCCTATCCAGGTTTACCCATAGGAATAATCCCCCCAGACAGGATACACTCAAGTAAAGAAAGCTGCTCCAAAGCACATTTCCTGTAGCTTTAGGAGCATTGTTTCATCAGGAAAAGGTGTGTACTGAATAACACTAGCAGTACCTTAAATCCCCAGTCCAAGACACCCCCCACATCCATCCTGGAGACTGGAGAGTGGATGGCAGCAGGGCTGTAATCCATAGTAGCCAGACGTCCTCTTACCACCATATCAGTACTGCAGGAGACATGAAGAGGACATGGCAGAGCCATCTAAAATGCAGCTAATGAGAAGATGATTCCCAGGTTGGTCACAGCAGGAAGTACACTTCTACTATAAATTTATTCTAACACAGGACTACATGAGCCATCTAATACATTTTTAGATAATTATTAAGATAAAAATTTGAAGGAAGTGCAAAGATGAAAAAGTGTTGAGATCTTGTGTGTAACCACAGACTGGAGAACTAGAGAACAAAACATAAGGTTCACGCACTCAGAAAGGTGGAGATTTATCCAGTCCTACTGTATTGCATAGGCATCATTTAGATATACTTTCTGTTTTGGATAACACATTAAACTATGTTTAATACTTCATTACTTCTGTTTATTATTTCTGTGGCGGGGGGTTTACCAGTAATTATTTTTCTTACTTTTTATTAAAATTTAGAGAACAATCTAATAAAGACCAATTGTTTTTAAGGGGGTGTTCAGTTTTCAGACAAATGTCTGAACAGCACTGTCTTGAGAAACCCAAAACTGGTCCATCTCTACATTCACATCAGTGAGCATAGAAATCTATTCAATGTGGTGACCCCATAGTCACACTTTGCTTCAAACAAGTGTCCCATCTGTCTATAGGTTGTGTCTGGTTGCGTAGCTTCAATGCACTGAAGTGGAAAGAGAAGAGCTTCAATACTACTCACGGCCTGTGAAACTGTAGGTTTTTACAAATAAAAAAAGCCATATTTTTCTAATTATATTTAACCATTTTAAAAATACTGTACAATACTGTACACAATAATACTGTGTTGTCTTTAATGAGGATCAATTTACAGCATTACCTTATACAGTTCATATATCATGTGGTTGTTTAGTTTGTTAGTGACACCTTCTGATGTTGGAGCATGTGACCATCAGTATCCTCCAATTAAAAAACAGCTTCAACATATGCAATACATTTCAATTGGTTGCTGTGACAGATTGTCACTGATGCTCTACAGAGGTCTCAACTAGGTCGAGGCCCACAAGTCCAGTTTTCAGTTTCCTTTCAATTACAGTTGTCTTGATACCACTGTCAATACTATGAATCAGAACTGCACGTGTGCGCCGAGGCTGCAGTTTGAGACCTGCTCTACAGACTTTTGACCAGTTACATATTATAGTTGATTCAGAAGGCTGCCCCAGCAAGTACATGACAAAAACCTTTAAATCTTATATACTAGTGAGTGCCTTAAAATAATGTTATTTATTATTATTATTATGTTATTTTACTAAAATAACATTAACATGGAAAATCTCTTTAAGCTGAATGTTTAAAAAGTAAACTGCCATTGGTTTCCTAGAACTCTGGTAAAATTAACCCCTTCATGACCTAGGACTTATGGTATGTCAAAAGCCACCTCCCTCTGTATATGCGAGCTCACATGATAAGCTCGCATCATTCCCTGCACATGTCAGCTGATCTGATCATGCAGCTAAGAGAGCCATGCAGATCAGCGATCCATCCACCACTGTTAACCCTTTACATTGCACTGTCAAACCACCAACAGAGCATTCTAAAGTGCCGTGGTTGGGATTGCGCTATTCCCTGCCAGCATCGGGTGGCCCCGTGCTGCATTCGCAGAGTGTTGATGCATTGCTACGACCACGAGAGGTCCTATGAGGACCCTGGATGCTGTCATGACTCCTTTTCTGTCAGTGATGAATAAGTAGCGTCACTGAAAAGATGTGATCATTTGGGTTGTGCAGAGAGGAATGCTTAGCATCTCACTGCACACACTAGTGATCGGACTGTGGAGTGTTAAGATGCCCTAAGGGGGCACATAAAAAAAAAGGAAAACTGTGAAAAAAAAATTTAAGTTCAAATTCTCCCATTTTGATGCATTGAAAACTAATGAAAAAAAAAAATACACATATTTGGTATCACTGTGTTCAGAAATGTCCGATCTATCAAAATATGAAATCAAATAATGAGATCTGTAACACTAGCATAGAAAAAAAGTAAGAACTGCAAAATTAACTTTTTTGGTCACAGCAACACTGTAAAAATATGCAATAACAGGTGATCAAAACATCAAATCTACCCACAAATGGTATCATTAGAAATGTCAGCTCAAGATGCAAAAAATAAGCTGTCACACAGCCCCAGATCCTGAAAAATGATTAAGCACTATTTCTTTAAAAACTTCAGAACTTTTTTCCACCACTTAGATAATAGTAAAACTATACATGTTTTGTATCTATGAACTCATATCGACCCGAGGCATCATACCAACATGTCAGGTTACCATATGTGAACATGGTGATAAAAAATCCTAAAAACAATCATTGAATTGCACTTTTTTTTGCAATTTCACCACACTTAAAAATAAAACAAAGTTATAGCTCTTGGAAGAAGGGGAGAAAAAAATGAAAGTGCAAAAAAAGAAGGGAAAGGGCAAGGTCATGAAGGGGTTCATAAGACATCATTGTGATTTTAGACAAAAAAAGAGGGTGTTTTCAGTATCAAAAATTATCTCTGATATAAGTAATACAAAAGAAATGGTGAGATGTATTTAAAGAGGACATGAAAAGATTAATAGTGGACAGTCTTTATTTTTATTTTACCATATATGATAGACTATCTAGATATTGGAAATCACAATATTTTTCTTAGGTGTGTGTTACAATATCTTTCTTTTATTCCATTTCCATTGTAAGGCTCTGCTCATAGTATGTCTGAGTCTTACACGTATTTCCACACTATAACCTCCAACATAATACACACATATATACAAGTAGATATGCATGCTATCAAACATCACCTATACGTCCTAGGTTCAAAGGTTTTTGCTTCTTGTTTTATTTCTGTTGTGTTTTTTTGCAATGGTTAACTGTACAGAAAAGTGAGACAAAATACAAATTTGTATTATATGGAAAAAAATTACAGCAGACACAAAGAGGTCAGAGCACATTTTTGGCCCTCCTCAGATAATTTGTTATCTGTTTGTGACCGTGTCAAATGTAGATAAATACATGTGAATATAGCCTTGGCTTAATATCTAGAAAATATAATAGAATTACGAATTTGACAAGATCATACATTTTTTCTATATTTTTGAAAATCATGCACTACACTTTTTATGTATAATCCTAGCAAATAAATATATTGGCCTTTAAACAGAATGTACTTTTAAAAAATTAAACCCTTGCATTTTGAAAGCCTATTAATAATTATCATTATATAAAAGTAATTTACCTTAGTATATATCAGAAATGCTGCAGTTCCCCAAATATATCTATGATCTGACCAATGTTCTATTTTAAAATGTATCTTCAATGTAAAAAATATTCTGCTGCAGTTCCCCATATTGGCCTCAGAGCGCCGCTGTTCACCAATAAAGAAAATATTCTGCAAATCCAGAATCTCCTCCATGATGCAGACAGTGTTCAACTGCAAGAAGAAATACACAGCATTTCACACTGGGATGTGCCGGGTACAGGACTCATAGAGAAGAGGGATTATTATCTGCTGGATTATAAATATAACAAGGAATTTTACCATCTGGTGAGGACAAGGATGGCTGGATTACAACTGCAGGAAGGACAATCAGTGCAAGGACTCAGATGGCAAGTAATATTTCCCTTCTTATTCTCCTGGCTGTGTCATTCAGTCTCTGCTCAGATTCATTATTCCATTAATGAAGAATTAAGAAAAGGATCTATTGTAGGGAATCTAGGAAAGGATCTGGAATTAGATGTTAAGGATCTCTCCAGAAGGAAATTACGTATTGTGTCTGATCTATCTGAGAAATATTTTAGTATAAACCTGGATAATGGAAACCTGTACATTGCTGATAGGATAGACAGGGAGACATTGTGTGAAGATGCAGCTGATTGTGTCCTTACATTTGATGCTGTGGTGGAAAATCCACTGAATGTCTTCAGTATAAAGATTAATATTCAGGATATAAATGATAATCATCCTAGATTTCTTCATAACACAATTAGAATAGAAATGAGTGAATTATCCTCCCCAGGGAGAAGATTTGTTTTACAAAAAGCAGAAGATCTGGATGTGGGTGTTAATTGTGTGATCAGCTACAGACTCAGTGAGAACCAGTATTTTGCTCTTGGAGAGAAGGTCAGCACTGATGGCAGTGTATTTCCAGAGCTGATACTAGAGAAACCTCTAGACCGAGAGACACAGAACAAGCATGAACTCATTCTCACAGCTTCTGATGGGGAAATCCTGTTCAGACAGGCACTGCCATCATTAATATCATCATCAATGATATCAATGATAATTCTCCAGTATTTACACAGGATGTATATAAAGTAAGTGTCAGAGAGAATATACCGGTGAATTCTACAATTCTGCAGGTCAGTGCAAGTGATGAAGATGAAGGAGTCAATGCACAGATCACTTATTCTATTAGCAACACAGAAAAAAGTATTTTCGAAAGTTTTATTATTAATCCCAATAATGGTGAAGTAAAAATTAAAGGCCAAATAGATTATGAAGTTAAGAAATATTATGACATTTCTGTACAAGCCAAAGATGGAGGAGGCCTCGCTGCTCATGCTAAGGTCTTATTAGAAATAACAGATGAAAATGACAATGCTCCTGAGATATCTATAACCTCATCATCAGATCTTATTCCCGAGGATTCTCCCCCTGGTACTATGGTGGCTCTGATCAAAGCTCATGACCGAGACTCTGGAGAAAATGGTGAAGTTCAATGTATAATAACAGGGATTTACCATTTGAATTAATATCATCAGCAAGTAATTTTTATAAAATTGTTTCAAAACGTAGCCTAGATAGAGAAAAAATATCATCCTACAATATCACAATACAAGCATCTGATAAAGGTTCCCCAGAAAAGATATCTAGAAAAGTTATAAGACTTGATGTATCAGATGTCAATGACAATGCACCAGTGTTTGAGAAATTAGGTTATACTGCATTTATACCGGAAAATAATTCTCCAGGCGCTTCCATATTTAGTATTCAGGCAAAAGATCTGGATACTCATGACAATGCAAAGATAACATATTCTGTAGTGACTAGAGTTGATAAAGAAGATCCCCTTACTTCCCATATTTCCATGAACCCAGTAACTGGAGTCATTTATGCTCAACGTTCATTTGATTATGAAATTTACAGAGAAATTAATATCCAAATAATTGCCAGAGACAATGGATCTCCATCTCTGAACAGCAGCACAACACTAAGAATATGTATAGTAGACCAGAATGATAATTCTCCAGTCATTCTGTACCCATCAACAGAGGTTGATAGCTCAACATTTGAGATGGTTCCTTGGACCTCTGAACAAAGGCTCTTTAGTATCTAAGGTGGTGGCAGTGGACGCTGACTCTGGACACAATGCCTGGTTGTCTTACTTTCTACAATCTTCAGAGCCATCACTCTTCACCATTGACCAGCACACAGGAGAGATCAGGACATCACGTGGATTTCATGAAAAGGACATCATGAAACATGGAATTGTGGTTCTAGTAAAAGACAATGGGATTCCCTCCCGCTCAGCTTCAGTCACTCTGACCATGGTGATTGCTGATCATTTCCATCAGGTCCTTCCTGAGCTGAGCAGTCAGTCTAATAAGGAGGAATCTCCGTCCAACCTACAATTCTACTTGGTGATCGCCTTGGCACTGATTTCCTTTTTCTTCATGTTGACTGTGATTATTGCAGTTGTCTCTAAATATAAAGAGTCCAAATCTTCTACTTCATTTGGATCACTGAGTACAAGTCTATATCCACAAATTGATCCCAGATTTATCTCTCAATTTAACCCTGGGACATTACCTCTGCCATATTCCTATGATGTTTGTGTAACTCTGGATCCGAGTGAACAAGAATTTGCTTTTCTGAAGTCTCAACACAATGTTCCTGTGGACAGTCTAATAGATGCTGATGACTCTGGGATTGTGAGTGAAAGTTTAAAGAACTCTTCAACTGTAGAACCTCAGGTATGTATTAGAGATCATCTCTGATTTACACAAGTTTTTCTTTTATAATTTTAACAGCTGTTTTGTGCTATGCAGACTAAACCTCTTTAATAACAGAATGATTTTTTTTATAGAAAATGTTTTCTAAAAAAATGGATGCTCATCTCAGTCTTTGTGTGTGTTGTGGTACTTGTCATATTGTATAACATACCACACCAGTTTGTAAACTATTAGGGTGTTAAAAGGATTGTCAATTACTTAGACAACCCCTTATCATTCCTCATAGTCACCCAAATAAAAATAAAAAAAACAATACTCACCTCCGATGCCGGCAAAATTCTAGCGATGTCAGGAGTCATGCAACCGGGACCCAAGTAACATTGATTTCATGCCAGCACCACACCCATTCACTATTCTCTTCTGGCTTCCTTCTCCTAGTCTTTAGTTACAAGTAATTAATAAAAAGTGATACCTGCAGCTACCTCTAACTTCCTGTTGATTATACCTGTGTCCAAATGCGTGGGTAAAGGAAGCTGAAAGTGATTGGGCATGGGGCTGACATATCATAACAAAGTCACTTGGGTCCTGCATAAGTGACTTTTGACATTGCTAGAACCACGACAGCACTGAAGGTGAGTATAGGCTTTTGTATTTTAATGGAGGCTAACATGGGGAATGAGAAGAGGTTGTCCAAATAGTGGACAAAAACTTAAAGTAAATGTAATGATAATTTGTCAATATATTTATTGGAAACAACTTGAAGTACTAATTATCAATGCAAACATTACTGTTTAGCACGATTCCTTTCGATGCCACCTTTCATATAGAATATGCAAAATATAAAAGGCTAACAATGTCTGGGTTGTCCTCCACTGATCCGGGATGTAATGGCAGCCAACTGTCACAGTGGTCTCTCCGGCTTGCAGGCCATTCTCAGAGAAGAATTTAAAGCTGTGCATTGGGTGCATGATCAACCGATCTCAATAAATAATGTCCAGACTTCAGGTGTAGCAGAATAAGACTCACAGTTACTGTAACAGTTTATCATGGTGGTGATAGCATAGCTTCCCACAGTTGTTCAATATACAGAGTCGAAGTCTCTTATGGTTTGGTGAACTCAGCGCTTTTTCTGGCCAGTAATGTGTTGTAGTTCTCCTGACTACCACTGGTTAGCACTATACTATGCTCTTAAGCTTCTCCTGTCTGCTTAGATCTTGGCATCCATGGTACATCAGACTCAAAGAATAGTACTTGAGCTTTCTTCCCACTGCTGACAATTCAGGATCCCACATCAAGGCAGCTTTCCACACCACCCTTACTCCCTCACTACTGATTCCTAACTGTCATTGTCTGGCATTTGGGTACTGCTGGGACCATGCTAACCACCATACTTCTCAATAGTCCCTGCACTAATCCAATCAGCATGTATTAAAATGGCTAAAGAGCTGATTTTCATAACCAGCGTTTACAGATATTAATAAATGTTTGTGATGCCTAATTCTGCAACTAAACTAATGTTTAGGCTTAACAGAGCTGTCAGTATAAGGACATCCATTTGGTAACCTCTTAAAGTTATACTAGTGTCTACAAGTGTACGCATGAAGCAGCCATCTACAATGCAGCTAATAAGAATATGGTTCCCAGGTCAGTCACAGCAGGAATCACTTTTCTTCTTTGAATTTTTCCTAACACAGGACCACATGATCCATTTCATCCATTTTACCTAATTATTAAGTTTATAATTTGATTGAAGTGCAAAGGTGAAATAGTGATCCTATGTGTAACCATAGACTGGAGAATTAGAGAACAGAACACAAGGTTCACGCACTCATAAAGGCTGCAGATTTATACAGTCTTCCTTATAGCACAGGGCATCATTTTTAATTTATGTTCTTTACTGAATAACATATTAAATGATGTTTATTACTTCATTACTTCATTTCATTATTTCTGTGCTTTTTTTAAGAATAATATTTTTTTCTTTCATTTTTATTAAAGTTGAAGACACCAATGTTATGGAGGCCAAAGTTTTTGTTAAAGGGGTTGTTCAGACTCCGAACAAAAGTCTGAAACCACTGTCGTGAGATACCCAGGTCTGGTACAGATAGAGCTTAACATTCACCATCAGGACCATTAAAACAATTAAATATGTTAACTTGTGGTCACCACTTTGTTTCATATGTAACAGTCTTGTCACGTGATGCTCTATGGCATCTATTCTGAGAACAGAAGGACTATATACTTTCAATCCAGAGGCTACCCTAGCAATAACCGATGAAAATCGTGTGTCAACTAGCAGGTGCTATAAAAAAATGTCCCCAACACATTTACTAAAATAAAAATAACGTGGACAACCCATTGGATTAATAGAACTATGGTGACATTAGTAAGACATCATTATGATTTTAGACAAAAGGGAGGGTGTTTTCAGTATCAACTAATTAACTCTGTGCTGCTGATATAAGTAGTACAAAAGAAATGGTGAGATGTATTTAAAGAGAACCTGTCACCAGATAATAGTGGTCAGTCTTTATTTTATTCCTGCTGGTCCCTTGAGTAATCCATTTTGTTTTGTTTTTATTTTTTAAAATCCATGATATAGATCCAGTAATACGTGCCTTTCTATCTAGTCTGATTTTTTTATTATTACCAAGCAGGCATGGCACATGGGATAATTATGCTGACAGCCTAATGACACTCCCCCAAGGAATCCTATGTGCCATACCCTCTTGTAAAGGCAAAAAAGGTAACACTAAATAAAAAAGGCCCACACCCTTAGAACCATATGGTGGATTTTAAAAGATGCAAAAATAGAGAATACTCAGGTAAGCTGCAGGAATACGTGAGAGCAAAAACATTATTAAATGATTTATATTTGCAAAGGAAGCTAGTGCAAATAGGGTCTTATTCGTATATGTGAGGGGGGCTCTGAAGCCGCTAAATGTAACTGCTCACCTTTTCAGGTTCTGTGACACACAACCAGTATAAACACATAAAGTTAGCTGCTGCGAGACACACACTTCCACGTGCAGCGTGGTAGGCAATCCTTAGATTCAAAAGGGACGGTGTGTAGTTAGTCCACGCTGCTACAAAGGACACGAAGCCAAAATCTTCAGTTACTTGAGGTTTATTGGATCCATCCAACTGTTTCAGAGCCTGGTATGCATTCCCTGATGAAGAAGCATAGAAGGCTCTGAAACGCAGTGGGTGGATCCAATAAACCTCAAGTAACTGAAGATTTGGCTTCTGTCTTCTGTAGCAGCGTGGACTAACTACACACCGTCCCTTTTGAATCTACCTATTAAATGTGACAGCTCCTCTTTAAAGAGTTCAATGTGTATTAAAGTAATATATATTTTTTCTTAGATTGGTTTGTCTAGAGGGTTTCATTTGGCCATAATATTTATCTGTGACTTTTTTCCTTTTAAAAATAAAGAAGTTAATCAAAATTTAATTTCAGTGGTGCAGGTGACTTATATCGGAAAAATATATAGATATTGGAGACCCAGTATTTTCTTATGGGTGTGTTACAATGCCTTTCCTATTAGTCAATTTCTGTTGCTAGGGTCTGCTCACAGTATGTCTGAGTCTGATCAATATTTCCAGACTATAACCTTTGATATAATACGCACAAATATACAATTATCCATGCTATAAAACGTCACTTATAGGCCCTAGATTCAAAGGATTTTGCTTTTGTTTTTTTTTTTACTTTTGCTTTTTTTTTGGCTGGGGTTACTGTACAGAATTGTCATTATTTATTGGCCTTCAGCTCGATCTGGAGGATGTGGCGACTTTATGGATCAATGCTCTGTATAAGATCGATCCTAAGCGACCCTAGATAGGTTCGCCAGGGTCTTCTTGTTGTTATCTTGGCATATCAAGTCCATTGGGTTGCTGGTCTTCCTCTTTGCTTTGTACCTTCTATTCTTCCTACCTTAATGTCCTTTTTAGTGATTTCTCTCTTTGTATATGTGTCCAATGTAGACAACTTGTAGCTTGGTGATCCTTGTGTCAAGTTACATCTCTGACTTGATTTTTTCAAATTGATTTGTTTGTTCTTTTTGCCATCCATGGTATTGATAACAAAATAGTGAGGCAAAATGCAAATTTCAAGTTTTGTAGAAAAAATACAACACACAGCAAACACAAAGAGGTCAGAACACATTTTGCCATCCTGTAGATAATTATGGTCTATTTGAAATGTAGATAAATAAATGTGAATATAGCCTTAGCTTGAGATCTAGAAAATATTTTAGAATAATAAATTTGACAAGATGATATATTTATTTCTATATTTTTGAAAATCATACCCCACAACTCTTCATGTATATTCCTAACAAACATTTTGCCTTTTAACAATACATCAAATGTTAAATGAAATATATCTATGATCTGACCAACGTTCTATTTTAACATGTATATTCAATATAAAAAATATCCTGCTGCAGTTCCCCATATTGGCCTCAGAGCGCCGCTGTTCACCAATAAAGAAAATATTCAGCAAATCCAGAATCTCCTCCATGATGCAGACAGTGTTCAGCTGCAAGAAGAAATACACAGCATTTCACACTGGGATGTGCCGGGTACAGGACTCATAGAGAAGAGGGATTATTATCTGCTGGATTATAAATATAACAAGGAATTTTACCATCTGATGAGGAGAAGGATGGCTGGATTACAACTGCAGGAAGGACAATCAGTGCAAGGACTCAGATGGCAAGTAATATTTCCCTTCTTATTCTCCTGGCTGTGTCATTCAGTCTCTGCTCAGATTCATTATTCCATTAATGAAGAATTAAGAAAAGGATCTATTGTAGGGAATCTAGGAAAGGATCTGGAATTAGATGTTAAGGATCTCTCCAGAAGGAAATTACGTATTGTGTCTAAAACCTCAGAAAAATATTTTAGCATAAATCTGATAATGGAAACCTGTACATTGCTGATAGGATAGACAGGGAGACATTGTGCGAGCTGCAGCTGATTGTGTCCTTACATTTGATGCTGTGGTGGAAAATCCACTAAATGTCTTCAGTATAAAGATTAATATTCAGGATATAAATGATAATCCTCCTAATTTCTTCATGAACATTAACATTAGAAATGAGTGAGAATACATTCCCTGGAGAAGATTCATTTTGCAAAAGGCAGAAGATCTGGATGTGGGTGTAAATTCTGTGATCAGCTACAGACTCAGTGAGAACCAGTATTTTGCTCTTGGAGAGAAGGTCAGCACTGATGGCAGTGTATTTCCAGAGCTGATACTAGAGAAACCTCTAGACCGAGAGACACAGAACAAGCATGAACTCATTCTCACAGCTTCTGATGGGGGAAATCCTGTACAGACAGGCACTGCCATCATTAATATCATCATCACTGACTTCAATGATAATTCTCCAGTATTTACACAGGATGTATATAAAGTAAGTGTCAGAGAGAATATACCGGTGAATTCTATAATTCTGCAGGTCAGTGCAAGTGATGAAGATGAAGGAGTCAATGCACAGATCACTTATCATTTAGCAACACAGAAAGAAATATTTTTGAAACTTTTACTATAAATCCCAATAATGGTGAAATAAAAATAAAAGGAGAAATAGATTATGAAGAAAAAATATTATGACATTTCTGTGCAAGCCAAAGATGGAGGAGGCCTCACTGCTCATAGTAAGGTTTCATTAGAAATAATAGATGAAAATGACAATGCTCCTGAGATATCTATAACCTCATCATCAGATCTTATTCCGGAGGATTCTCCCCCTGGTACTGTGGTGGCGCTTATTAATGTTCATGATCCAGACTCTGGAGAAAATGGTGAAGTTCAATGTATAATAACAGGAGATTTACCATTTGAACTAATATCATCAGCAAGTAATTTTCATAAAATTGTTTCAAAAAGTAGACTAGATAGAGAAAAAATATCATCCTACAACATCACAATACAAGCATCAGATAAAGGGTCTCCAGAAATGATTTCTAGAAAAGTTATTAGACTTGATGTATCAGATGTCAATGACAATGCTCCAGAGTTTGAGAAATCAAGTTATCTGCATTTATACCAGAAAACAATTCACCAGGAGCTTCAATATTTAGTATTCAAGCAAGAGATCTGGACAGTGAAGAAAATGCAAAATATATATTCTATAATGACTAGAAGTGATGAAGATGATTCTCTTTCTTCCTACATCTCCATGAATCCAGTAACTGGGGTCATTTATGCTCAAAGGTCATTTGATTATGAAAAGTATAAAGAATTTAACATTCAAATCATGCCAGAGACAATGGATCTCCATCTCTGAACAGCAGCACAACACTAAGAATGTGTATAGTAGACCAGAATGATAATTCTCCAGTCATTCTGTACCCATCACCAGAGGTTGATAGCTCAACATTTGAGATGGTTCCTTGGACCTCTGAACAAGGCTCTTTAGTATCTAAGGTGGTGGCAGTGGACGCTGACTCTGGACACAATGCCTGGTTGTCTTACTTTCTACAATCTTCAGAACCATCACTCTTCACCATTGACCACACACAGGAGAGATCAGGACATCACGAGGATTTCATGAAAAGGACATCATGAAACATGGAATTGTGGTTCTAGTAAAGGACAATGGATTCCCTCCCGCTCAGCTTCAGTCACTCTGACCATGGTGATTGCTGATCATTTTCATCAGGTCCTTCCTGAGCTGAGCAGTCAGTCTAATAAGCAGGAATCTCAGTCCAACCTACAATTCTACTTGGTGATCGCCTTGGCACTGATTTCCTTTTTCTTCATGTTGACTGTGATTATTGCAGTTGTCTCCAAATACAAAGAGTCTAAGTCATCATCATTCGGATCCCTGAGTACCAGTCTTATCCGCAGATTGATCCCAGGTTTATTTCCCATTTAACCCTGGGACATTACCTCTGCCATATTCCTATGATGTTTGTGTAACTCTGGATCCAAGTGAGCGGGAATTTGCTTTCCTGAAGCCTCAACACAATGTTCCTGTGGACAGTCTAATAGATGCTGATGACTCCGGGAGGGGAAATGTGAAACTTTAAAAAACTGTCCGCCTGCAGACCACAGGTATGTATTCAAACCACTTAAGTATGTGAAATGATCATATTGATCAAAGCATTTCTCTTTATCCTTTGAAATGATGCTCCTATAATAGAGGACAATGTTCCAATTAAACAATATTTATAGTAAATTTGGATGGTATTTCAGTCATATTTAATAGTGCAAATGTAGCATTTTTAGTAAAAACATTGTGATGTTGAAATTCCTTATCAACAATGATATAGCTGAAAGTGATAATTATGAATTTGTATTCCTTCAAGACTTTATGTTAAATCTATAATTAATACTGTATATATAGTTTTTTGATGTTGGCTTTATTCACCACATTGATGATAAGGCTGTTTGAACCTATGCACTGTCTATAGTTGTTAAATATAGACACATTATGGGTGGAACATCTTTAAGTTCTAATTGTCATTACTGTCATGGTAAGACTCCTCTTAGACCAATGTGCTCTATTCTCTGAGTGATAACATTACTACTGGATTTATTACATTTACTGTGTTATGGATCAGGAAACATAAAACAGAAGTTATTATTTGTGTTTACTATGAGACCACACTGGTATGCTTTACCATCTCTGAAAGTCAAAAAATCCTAAGAAGAAACTGACTGTATTAGGATGTATATGATGTCTAGGTTTACCTTTTCTATTTTTCTAAATAGCAATCAGACAATACTTTTACTACTACATATAGAAACAGGAAGGGGAATAAAAATAGGAGGGGCGGCTACTGCATAGTAATTAAGAACTGGATCCAGGACATATCGAGGTGAATTACACTCACCGATTTAGGTTGTGCACCTCTGCACAACCCCGGTGTTAGATTGATGTACCTTGCCTGCAGGTAGTGAGAGTCAGTATGGGTGATGAGGGTCAAGTAACTGTGACAGGACCTGATGGGGTCACATACCAAGATAGAATCTACAGGAATGGAAGTGCAAGCTCCGATTGGCTGCAGCTGTATGTGCCGCTCTCACACAAGACTGTGGAGAGTAAAAAGTGATAAGCAGAGGATATGTGGGCAATAATACTGGGCGCTGTCAATCATAGCAAAATGAAACATGCAGGTTATAAAAAGAAGGAATTACGCGTTTCAGGGATGGATTGCCCCTTCATCAGAAGGAAGAGGATATTGGCAGGTTTTCTTCCTGCTAAGCAGTTCAGCATCTGATGAAGGGGGTATTCTGTCCCCGAAAAGTATAATGCTTTGTAAATGAATAAAAGTCCTTCCTTTTATATTCCTGCGTGTTTCATTTTACTACGATTGACGCATCTGGCATTAATTCACACATCTCCTTTGATTTTTACTGCTACAAAGACAGACATGATTACAGTTTATATCAGTCGATATGATTATTATTGTACACTACAATCATATATGTTTCATTTTGATTAATTTAATGTAAAGTTTATGGTCATTTCTTGACAATTGCATCTTGACTAAAGTGCAGTAAGCTGGTGGCATGGTGGCAGTAGACAACAATACAAATATATTATCACAATGACAGAGCTATTAATATATACATAATATACAGAAACTATACTGTGGGGTACAATTATAGCAATCCAAAATGTGTAACACAGGAACTGAGAGGCTGCCTTATAATGCAGCAGGACTCTGAATACTGAATTATGTATAATTCTGCACACACCACTGATTGGCAGATTTTTGTGTACAAAATACATTGATTGAAAATTGATAATCAGTAAGGTGTGTGTGGTTGGACCAGGAGGAATGAGGTACTGTGTTCTCTAGTGATAATCTCCTGGTCATAAAACAGTGACTTTATTAAAAGAACAATACAGTCTAACAAGTAGCACATCACAGGAATCAGGGTGTCGGCATCTACCTCATTCTACTTTCATATCACTTAGGAAAAGATGCTGAGAGATTCCCTTTAAATAAGCATCATGTTAGTGAAGTAGCATATATCACTCCACTACTACATTGAAGTCTGTGACAGAACACCATGTTTTCTTACATTTCTACCTATACTGATTTAATTGTGATCTTTACTATTTCATTCCTTGTAGTGCAATTAAAGAGGCCACTTTTATGGGCTTTATTTATGTAATAAAAAAGAGGTTTGCTCTAAAGATACTGTCTTTTATTAGACCACAGTGGACACCTATGCTGGCTATAGCAGCAGAGCAGCTCTATCATTTGAATTTACATGGAATTATCATATTATGCGTTTATGATATTTGAACAACACCTCCATAAGCCTCCCAGAAATTTATATAGAAAAAGCTCAAGTCATTACTAATGACTATGGACAATAAGCCTGTTAAAGGGATATTCTCAAGTTGTTTGTTGAAAAACTCACAGATCTGCATTCTCAATTAATTCCTTGTTGCTTTGGGGGCAGGCATTCCTCATTAAGTGACAATTCTGATCAGGAGCTCTGCCCAGCTACAACACATTACCAGTCAGTCAGATATTGTTTTGGAATCTACACTGTTATCACTTTATACAAAATATGGAGATATCAGGATCTTTGAACAACCAGAGCTCAGGAAAGTGAGAGCCATGATTAGGAGAACTGCTCTGGAAACTGCCAATGCACAGGCCTGCTGGGAACTTTTAATTGTATAGGACTGATAAGAGCACCTTCATCAGTAGAGATGAGGGAGTGGGAAGAAGGTGATCAGTTAACTTTTGTATAGTAAGTAGTCAATGGGCTGGAAAGAGCTGATGCTGACGTTAACCCTTTCCAATCTACTTTTTTTCTGATCTTTTAAAACACTTTGCCTGCTGAGAAATAGAAAGAGTACAACCTGCTGACTAAAATCAGTAGTAATCGGAACAAATGCAGCAAAAAATGTATTGGACATCTTCCAACATCATAGCAGAACAGGAGAATCATATTGTATTTACTCATGTCGGACTTAACTACTGACCATGCTCAGCTATCCTTTAGTGGCAGAACTCCACGACAACAAGCTCTACACTATATGAGATAAAAGCTGCCATTGCAAGAAAAAGACAGCAATAAATCAAGTTAACTGCAAGCTTACATATTTTCATACTGTTTAACTAACCGAAATGCCATAAAAAACAAGAATGTACACCTTTAAGCATGTTAATGGCATGGTTATCAATACAAGAAGTTAATAATAGCATTTAATAAGAACAAAGAAGTCAATTTAGATAATTAGATAGCCAGTAAACTCACCAATTTATCTGAAATGTCTGGCTGTATTTTAACCTTTGGTTAAAATCAAGGCCATGATGATATAGAAATGTGTCCATCTTACGTTACCACCTTACTTTTCTTAAGCTGCTTTGATCTCTGCAATTTATCAATTTAATAAACTCTTAGGCAACTCAGTAACAAAACTTGTATATTAAACATGTAGGCTGACAAATGACTAAGGAATCACAACAACCATCCAATAAAATACATATACATTAAAAGTATGTAATTATAATTATGAGAGGTTAAATGGCTATGAATGGCAGTTATTAAGTCAGCTATATTTCTACATATGTTTTCTTGCTGAACATCTTGTAATATATCTCGGGATCTGTCAGGGTTAGAGACAAGATAAATAAGGACATGTCTGTATGTTAATTCATTCTCCAATATTTGTTGGACTATATAGGTGGTACGGTAACTATATAGTTATCACTTAATTAGACTATAAAATGGATAAATAGAACATAAATGTGTTCATTGCTTGGCTTGACGTCTAGAGAAGTGATTATTGTATTGCGAATGTGAAGCATTGTTTTTACAGGATATTAGATTTTGTTTTATATCATTTATAAAGCTTACCCTATTCCCTGCCTATATGTTTTTCCAAAAATACTTATATTGATAATGGAAGTATGAAATCTAAAAACAAATCAGTTTTCCACTGCAAATGTAATTTCCTAATTTACATTATCAGGGATTTCTGTTAAGAAATTAAGTTAAAATGGCTGCAGTTCCCTATATTGGCCTCAGAGCGCCGCTGTTCACCAATAAAGAAAATATTCTGCAAATCCAGAATCTCCTCCATGATGCAGACAGTGTTCAACTCCAAGAAGAAATACACAGCATTTCACACTGGGATGTGCCGGGTACAGGACTCATAGAGAAGAGGGATTATTATCTGCTGGATTATAAATATAACAAGGAATTTTACCATCTGGTGAGAAGAAGGATGGCTGGATTACAACTGCAGGAAGGACAATCAGTGCAAGGACTCAGATGGCAAGTAATATTTCCCTTCTTATTCTCCTGGCTGTGTCATTCAGTCTCTGCTCAGATTCATTATTCCATTAATGAAGAATTAAGAAAAGGTTCTATTGTAGGGAATCTAGGAAAGGATCTGGAATTAGATGTTAAGGATCTCTCAAGAAGGAAATTACGTATTGTGTCTGGAATCTCAGAAAAATATTTTAAAATAAACCTAGATAATGGAAACCTGTAATTGCTGATAGGATAGACAGGGAGACATTGTGCAGAGCTGCAGCTGATTGTGTCCTTACATTTGATGCTGTGGTGGAAAACCACTAAATGTCTTCAGTATAAAGATTAATATTCAGGATATAAATGATAATCCTCCTACATTTATTCTTAGCACAATTAGAATAGAAATGAGTGAATTATCCTCCCCAGGAAGGAGATTTCTTTTACATAATGCAGAAGATCTGGATGTGGGTGTTAATTGTGTGATCAGCTACAGACTCAGTGAGAACCAGTATTTTGCTCTTGGAGAGAAGGTCAGCACTGATGGCAGTGTATTTCCAGAGCTGATACTAGAGAAACCTCTAGACCGAGAGACACAGAACAAGCATGAACTCATTCTCACAGCTTCTGATGGGGGAAATCCTGTACAGACAGGCACTGCCATCATTAATATCATCATCAATGATATCAATGATAATTCTCCAGTATTTACACAGGATGTATATAAAGTAAGTGTCAGAGAGAATATACCGGTGAATTCTACAATTCTGCAGGTCAGTGCAAGTGATGAAGATGAAGGAGTCAATGCACAGATCACTTACTCTATTAGAACCACAGCAAATGATATTCTGCAGGCCTTCACTATCAATAGCAAAAGTGGAGAAATAGTCACCAAAGGAAATTTAGATTTTGAAGCGTCGAGGTTGTATGAAATTTTAGTGCAAGCAGAAGATGGAGGAGGTTTAGCAGCAAAAGCCAAGGTTTTGCTAGAAATCCTTGATATCAATGACAATGCTCCAGAGATATCTATAACCTCATCATCAGATCTTATTCCAGAGGATTCTCCCCCTGGTACCGTGGTGGCATTGATCAAAGTTCACGATCCTGACTCTGGAGAAAATGGTGAAGTGCAATGTATACTATTGGGAGATTTACCGTTTGAACTAAAATCATCAGCAGGTAATTTTTATAAAATCCTTACAAAAAATAGTCTAGATCGAGAAAATATATCATCATACAACATCACAATACAAGCATCTGATAAAGGGTCTCCAGAAATGAGTTCCAGAAAAGTTATTAGACTTGATGTATCAGATGTCAATGACAATGCTCCAGAGTTTGAGAAATTAAGTTATACTGCATTTATTCCAGAAAATAATTTACCTGGAGCTTCAATATTTAGTATTCAAGCAAGAGATCTGGACAGTGAGGAAAATGCGAAAATAACATATACTATAATGACTAGAAGTGATGAAGATCTTCTGGCTTCATATATCTCTATGAATCCAGTAACTGGAGTCATTTATGCTCAAAGGTCATTTGATTATGAGAAGAATAAAGAATTTAACATCCAAATCTTCGCCAGAGACAATGGATCTCCATCTCTGAACAGCAGCACAACACTAAGAATATGTATAGTAGACCAGAATGATAATTTCCCAGTCATTCTGTACCCATCACCAGAGGTTGATAGCTCCACATTTGAGATGGTTCCTTGGACCTCTGAACAAGGCTCTTTAGTATCTAAGGTGGTGGCAGTGGACGCTGACTCTGGACACAATGCCTGGTTGTCTTACTTTCTACAATCTTCAGAGCCATCACTCTTCACCATTGACCAGCACACAGGAGAGATCAGGACATCACGAGGATTTCATGAAAAGGACATCATGAAACATGGAATTGTGGTTCTAGTAAGAGACAATGGGATTCCCTCCCGCTCAGCTTCAGTCACTCTGACCATGGTGATTGCTGATCATTTCCATCAGGTCCTTCCTGAGCTGAGCAGTCAGTCTAATAAGGAGGAATCTCCGTCCAACCTACAATTCTACTTGGTGATCGCCTTGGCACTGATTTCCTTTTTCTTCATGTTGACTGTGATTATTGCAGTTGTCTCCAAGTACAAGGAGTCCAAGTCATCATTTGGGTCCTTGAGTACAAGTCTATATCCACAGATTGATCCCAGGTTTATTTCCCAATTTAACCCTGGGACATTACCTCTGCCATATTCCTATGATGTTTGTGTAACTCTGGATCCGAGTGAGCAGGAATTTGCTTTTCTTAACTCTCATCACAATGTTCCTGTGGACAGTCTAATAGATGCTGATGATTCAGGAATGGGAATTGAAAATCTAAAGAACTGTCAACCTGTAGAAACTCAGGTCTGTATTTTAGTAAATGTATACATATTTATTTTTTATTGTTTTCCAAGATATAATAACAATCATAAAAATGTTAATGATTGTCTATGTGCTAAACAGGTGACGATATTAGATTTTATATATTAGTTATGGCAGAAGGTTATGTATTTAAGCTGTTATCCTAATGCAATAATAATATATTCAAAAAAGGATTGATTTCATAAAGCTATGATGATAATTACCACAATGGTAAGACTATTTTGTCATGTCACATTTATGCAGATCTATAGTATAATACATTGCCTCTTTCTGTATGTCAGAATTTTCTTAGATTTCCAAAGACATTCCAAATTTTAACTATAAAGTTATAAGATATTCCAAATTCTAACTACAAAAAAGGCTAAAAGTAAATAGAATTTACCCTTACAGAAAAGGAGAATGTTGAGCTTTTATTCCATGTGTCGGGTAGTTTATTTTGTGCATTAGTGAGTTATTAGAATTAAAACAGTTAATTAAAGAGCACCTGTCACCCCCCTGGTGCAAGGCAAATTAAATGCAGCACTGAATGCAGCGTGTCTGCTGCATTTAGGTAAGGACACCCCCATGTCTCTAGCCCCACTGTAAGCTTTAAAAAAGACTTTAGAAACCTTACAGTTAAGAGGTCTCCTGGGTTGGATCTTATTAAGAGGTCCTTCCTGCTGGCACAACCCTCCCTGTCTCCTCCTTGTGTGTTCAGCCCCCCTATTTGTCTGCTGCCACCTCCACTTGTTCTGGGTCTGCCCTCCTCTTCTCCTGCTCTGTGTGACATCAGGAGCAGAAGAGGAGGGCAGACCCAGCAGAAGAGGAGGTGGCAGCAGACACACAGAAGGGGCGGAACACACAAGGAGGAGACAGGGAGGGTTGTGCCAGCAGCCAGGACCTCTTAATAAGATCACACCCAGTTGACCTTTTAACTGTAAAATTTCTAAAGTCTTTTTGAAATCTTACACGGGGGGGCTAGAGACATGGGGGCCCCTTCCCTGGAATGCAGCAGACATGCTGCATTCAGTTTGCCATGCACCAGAGGTTGACAAGTCCTCTTTAACAAGTTTTGGATAAAGTATGACTTTAATAAAATATGATATACAGTAATATTTCATTTTATTGCTCTCATCTAGTATCACTTAGTTCTTTCGACAAGATATAGAGAAAAAAATGTTTAACCTGTTTTCTGATTTCACAGTGCTTTATTTTCTATTCTGTACATCATTTTAAATATGGACATTATGCCTGCATTCAGAGGTATGCTTAACAGCAACCAAATGGATCATATTAATTTTTTTAATAAGGATAACATTGATTTCTAGGTGAAAAGTTTCTAATCCTGCTCTGTGTCCTGTGTAGAGGTTTCTGTGCCAAGAGGGGGAGGAGGCGAGTTGTGATTAGCACCTATATTCAATGATAAATCCTTCTCTTATCTTTCTATAATTTGATAACTGCTTACCTGCTGAGCAATGATGTATGCAGCAAAGGAATTGTCATCGTATTGTGAGAATCAGTAGACAAAATGAAATTTGAAAGAATTTAGTATTATTATTTAATATAGAAAGTGACTTGGAAAATGTAATAAAATGAAAAATATAAAAATTTTGATTTAACTATGAAGTTACTTTCTGAAGACATATTGCAGTAAATCAACACTGTCACCAGGTATTGCCACCTAATCTGAAAGTCACATGATGTAGGGGCAGGGTCCCTGATTCAAGCCATGTGTCACTTCCTGGGCTGCTTGTTCTAACTTTGAAAATGTTTCTGTTTTATCATTAGAACTTTATCACTAGTGATCTAGTAAACATGCTGCCCTTTAGTGAATCATATTTATAAACTCTATATTCTCACCCGCACCACTGATTGGCAGCTTTCTGTGTACACGGCACATGGGGTGAATCATTGGTGTTGGCGGGGTATACAGAGTTTAACATTCAGAGAACTGGTAGATCTGCGATTTTATAAAACATGATAACAAGCAGCCCAGTAAGGACACATCACTAGAATTAGGGTGGGTCTTTACATTTACATTATGCTCTTCTCAGATTGGACAGCAAAAACCCTGTGACAGAGTAAAGAGAGTTTTTTGGGCCACACTGAAAGTATAAACTAGGCTCACTGTCTTGTAGGCAATATAGCCCTTATAAAAATCTTGTCATTAACATTTTAATCACTGTCTCCATTCTATGAATGTAATTTTGATTAAACAAGCCAATTATGGTCCATCGTGCACCCTTTGTGTATCCTAAAGGCTAAATGAACCATTCCACCCCTGTTTTTGCATGTCCCTGCCATCCTCACTGGTGACTGACAGCTCCGGCATGCCTGGAGTGAACACTTTACAGACAAGACAGTGCTGTCAATCACCAGTCAGGGAGATAGGGACATTCAAAATTAGTGGGCGGAATGGTGCAATTACCAACTTGACCATGCCACTATGCAACTGACACTCTAATTAGTATATTTAATTAAACTTCAGTCTCTGTAGAATAGAGGTAACTATTTTAAAACTTAATATCCAATTTTGTAGATGCTATATCCCCTACCAACGATATGTAAATTAACTGATGAAGTTCCTTTTAATAGTAAATTCATCATAAAATTGTCCTTTATGACTTTAGTTCTTATGGGCTTCAGGTCTAGGTCAGAGGTGTGTTCACAATTCTGTTGTATAGCGGTGAAATGAATCAATAGTGTCATATTAAAAAAAAAAACATTGTTACTATGCCAAATCTACTCTAATAGGTGTCTTATAATGAAGCTGAGAAGAAAGCTTCTTTCGATGATCTTGAGAAGTCTGTTGATGTTTGTCAGTGCTGTGGGCCTGCTGTGATTTATGATGTACAGTATTATCCAGGACTCCCTTACCACTTTGGTATTAGAGGAAGTAATACATGCTCCTTAGCCAATCAGCATTATACAATGGAGGTATATATGTGTGAAAAAATGTATACAGTCTAAAATTGATGTTTTGAAGAGTATACTGAATTCAATTGGCTTTGCTGCTATCATTGAGTAAAAAATAAACTTCTTTACTGAATTAGGGTGAAATGTTTTATAGTAACTGCATAGGATATCATTCAATTTCCTATTAACACTTGGTGGAATTCGGACTTAGGAAACCTAAACTTGTATTCACCAGAATGGAGTAATTTACAAAATTCATTACTGTCCTGAAGTGGACTGGTTATAACAAAGAGATAGCTTGGCATTGAACCACTTGTAAGAGATATAATATGCAATACTAGAAATGTCATTTGACAATATGACACCTGAATAGAACTGTGGTAGTCCACCAGGAGATTTTACACATTGGTTAACCAGTGACACTTATGGAAGGAGAGCATGGCCCCAAAGTCATAACAGTTATGGAGAAAGAGGTATAACAGCAAGTGGTAGGTGCATCTGAGGTGTAAAGGCATCAGGAAAGTGATAAGATATTTTCTGATATTTTAATATATAAAAGCACTTTTCCAAATGGCATCAGGCATTTAGTATATCAGGCAATATGTAATATTGGTTGTGTTAGTCTTAAATAGTGACAATGTAGCAATCATGTTTTAATATAATTATTTACAAGCCTTTAGCTCTATCTCGAGCTATGGTGACTTGATAGATGAACGCTGTGTAGGAAGATCAATTTTGCATGAGCCTAGATTGGTCTACCAAAGGTTTTCTCCACGATTTTCTTGATAGTATACAGCCATTGGGTTTGGGTTGATGGTCTTCTTCCTTGCCTGGTTCCTTCTATTTTTCCTAACATGATATCTTTCTCCAGTGACTTCTCTCTTCGTATGAAGTGTCCAAAGTAGGCAAGTCATAGCTTAGTGATTCCTGCTTCAAGTGACATGTCTGGCTTAATTTGTTCCAAAATTGATTTGCTTGTTCTTCTTGTCATCCATGGTATTGATCAAATCCTTCTCCAGTGCCACATTTCAAATGTATTGATTCTTCTGTCTTGTTTCTTTATCATCCATGTATCACTTCCATATGTCACTTCCAAAAAAACAGACTATGTATGAGCCGTATCTTTGTCCCCAGTGAAGAGTTCCTTTATTTGAAGACCTTGTCCAGTGACTTCATGGTTGATTTTCCCATAGCTATTCTCCAACTGACTCCAACGTCGTCGCTGCATCTTGAGTGATCATTGATCAGAGCAGGTTGAATCCTTCACATTTTCCAGTTAATCACTGTACATTGCAAATGTGCCCCTGTTGTACCTGGCAGTAGTCAATATTTTTTGTCTTCTTTTTGTTGAGTAGGAATCCCATGTTAGAGCTTTCCATCATGACACTCTGTAATAATTACTTCATTCCATCTATGATTAATGCTATCAATGTTGTATATCTTAGACTGTGGATGATTCTTCTGCTGATTTTGGTTCATTCTTCTTGTATGGCAAGTCCAGCCTTTCTGACAATAGGTTTTGCATATAAATTGAAGAGAAATGGTGACAGGATACAGCCTTGTCTGACGCCTCACTCTACTTTGAACCATGCCGTGTCACCAAGTTCCATTTTGATTGTTGATTCTTGGTCCATGTAAAGATTCTTAATGAGGCTGATCAGATGGTTTAGCTGGCATACCTGTATCCTTCATGGAATTCCAAAGTTTCTGGTGATCAACGTAGTCGAAGTCTTTACTGTAGTTGATGAAGTATAGAGCTCTTTGTTGTATTCTTTGGCCTTTTCCATTAACCATCTCATATTTTAATAAGAGATACTTAGTAAACCACTATAACTACATTATACAACTAAGAATTGCTATCCTTAATATTTATTTTCGAATATTTGCTGTAATGTTTTCATGGGGGTTAGATGTACTACTAGAGGAAAGTGCCTACATTGTTGGTGATTTTAGACACTGGAAGCCAATGATGAAGCCTCCTTGGCAGAAAATTGAGAGCCTCGAGAATGGTATGTGCACAGAAGGAAGCAAAGAATGTTGGGTGTTGTCCCAGTTACACATATGGGATTTAACAGTATGGTTTTGTAACCACAATCCGTACAAATCTATGAATGACACCACTCCACAATATCTAAAAAATGAAAATGCGCATAGGGTCTTATCCTAAATAGAAATAAAATCCCATACAGTATGAGAACTGCTCACCTGGTTTGGTTGTGTAGCCCACAACCAGCTTGATCGCTCAAACACAGCAGCCGCAGCAAGGACCGCACTTCCACAATCGTGGGGGTGAAACTCTATCCGGGACCAAGTGTCTTTCGATCCGCGCCGCTGCTCCAAAAAGTACCAGAAACACTGGAATGTTTTGAACCAAGAAATCTTCAGTTTTATTTTCCGACGCGTTTCGGAGCTAACACCCAGGTCCTTCCTCAGGGAATGACCTGAGGAAGGAGCTAGGTGTTAGCTCCGAAACACGTTGGAAAATAATACTGAAGATTTCTTGATTCAAAACATTCCAGTGTTTCTGATACTTTTTGGAGCAGCGGCGCGGATCGAAAGACACTTGGTCCCGGATAGAGAACACTCCCCAATGACACCTCAAGAGCTGTACATTTCTGTGTTATTTTTTAACTGTATTTTGGAGAATATAAACAATAGAAGGAATTAAAATGCTGCTTATTCCAGACAAAGTCCAAGAATTATACCAATTAAATGCCAACAAATGGCTAATCTTTGTGTGGATCTGCTTCAGACAGAGAAGTTACCCGAAAATCAAAAGCAAATAAATCAGGGGTTAACCATAGATTTGTGCCACAGATTTACACGTTAGGCATTGATATCTGATGTGAAGGATAAATGTTTGCTGACATATATAATTATACTATACAGTAAAATGTTCCCTGGAGCGTCTAGAAAATTCTATTTTGTCTCAATATTACTATAAAACTAGTAGATGAGACTGTGAATGCCTATAAGCAAGCCAAAACAAATATATTAAGTACCTGTTAGTTGTATAGCTGATTTGTACTTTGAGGTAGTATAAAGAAGAATCTATGTTGAGTTTTTTACCACCTTACATAAAAATCTTACTACATTTTACATATTGTCCATCTACATATAAATAAATTAGAGATGAGCAGGACCTAATTCAGTATTCCAGGTGGGATCTTGATAAACTGCCTTCTACCTTCTGACATTCCCGATTTCTCTTTTGATTAGTTGGTTGGTGCAATGTGATTACCATGATGCACACATTACCATGTGCTAGGCTGGCAAATCAGAAGAGGAGTCAGCAATTTCTGCAGGTAAGAGTCAGTTCACAGGGCTCCCATCTGGCAGCCACACAATTATGATGTGGCCTCTTGAGTAGTGTCCAGATAATCGATTTACTCATCTCCAATATATACACAAAGAAAGAGCATAAAGTGAGTAGAAAAGGGCAGGGTCAGTGTTTCCTTGTATAGAGCTTAGTGATTGGGTAACCATTATGGATTGTGAATGAATGGCTAAACTTTTATTCATAGGATACAATTTTACTTGTGTCATCGCCACTATGGGATATGTAAGACTTTATTTGTGGGGTCCTGACTAAAATTATAGAGATCACGTACATATGCAAGAAAGCCTCCCCTGAGACAATCATGCATAAGATGATGCTCTCTCTTTGTCTCCAAAAAGAAAAAAGGTGTTTATTATATCATCGACTCAACTTACAAAAGCATTTCTTGGTCAAACCGATGGTGTGTTACAGCCTGTGCTGCTGGATCAGAATGGAGACCACACTGGATCTGCAAGACGATGGTGCTGTTTATTTCCATGCGTTTCGGAGCAAGCCGTGCTCCGTTATCAGGAAAGAAGACTTATTTCCTGATGAACGAGCATGACTTGCTCTGAAACACGTAGAAATAAACAGCACCATCATCTTGCAGATCCAGTGTGGTCTCCATTCTGATCCAGCAGCACAGGCTGTAACACACCATGCGTTTGACTATTGATTGATACCACTGTACACATGGAAAGTGTGGGTCCAGCAGCAGCTGCAGGAAGCACTTATACTGGTTGTAGGTACCACAACCATATCAGGTGCAGGTGAGCAGTGAAAAGCTGGCCGCAGTGCCATTTATGTTTAGAGATAATACCCTATTTAAGCTTGGATTTTCCCTACATACATACATTGTGACATTCTAATTGACTCAGCTGATCACTTACATGGTGGCCCTAACATATATATGCTATTGGCTAAATGCTACCGTAGTATCCCCAGGTGGTTGTGTCTTACTGTTCTTAAGTTTCACACTCCTCAATTTCTTACTTTCGTTCTTAAACAAATAAACCATATACCTCCTTATCTAAAATAAACAGCTCTTTCCATTTCACAAGGAAGGATACAAAGGGAAATATGGGCATTCACAAAATAGATTCTAGATAGAACAAAGCAGATTCTGCTCTCACACTTGGGATAAAGTTTGTGACTGTAGTTCACAACCTTAAGAACCTATAGGAGATAAGTAAAGCTGGATTTTAATATATATATATAATTCCCTAACAAAATTACAAAATAAATCAAATTTAAATTTTATATAACTTGGGAAAATGTTTACTGTTATTGTTTAGTTAGCCAACTCTAATGCAGTGTAACTGGATAATGGTAATCTTTTGTAATGATTATATTTGGCTGATTTTTGCCACGATTGTGAGCAAAATGTTTAGCGGGGAGTTGCCATTTATTCTATAAACACATTAATCGGTATACACATGTGAAATCCCTGAACTTTACTGTTCTATAGTTTGTTGTTGATGATTGATTATTGTTTTCTAATATTATGCAATAGAATATTGCACCCATAGTGTTTATTATAGCAAATACATTTCCCTTATTTATTTTTTAATATATAAAGCAGTTTCCGTTCGATGAGTTGCATAACTGTTAATGAGTTCTACCTGTGTAACACGTCCGATTTAAAGATCAATCATTTAAAGAAAAACAAAGTGATGTACAGTCAATATAGTTATCTTTGAAGGGATCTAACTAAATGGAAGTGTTAGATTTAAATGCAGAATATATAAGATAAATCACAGTTGACTAGCTTATACAGCTACTTTATGTTGTTATATTTTTTTAAATATTTTTTCTGCTATTTTTCCTTACATGATCCCAATAAAAGTATGTATTTCATCAAACATCAAAACTATTTAATTCAATATAGTTTCCATAATCAAAAACATTATTGAATTTCTACACACTGAAAAGATTACATTTTTAGTGGAAAAGAGAGTCACTGCTGCTGCAGTTCCTCATATTGTCCTCAGAGCGCCGCTGTTCACCTATAAAGAAAATATTCTGCAAATCCAGAATCTCCTCCATGATGCAGACAGTGTTCAACTGCAAGAAGAAATACACAGCATTTCACACTGGGATGTGCCGGGTACAGGACTCATAGAGAAGAGGGATTATTATCTGCTGGATTATAAATATAACAAGGAATTTTACCATCTGGTGAGAAGAAGGATGGCTGGATTACAACTGCAGGAAGGACAATCAGTGCAAGGACTCAGATGGCAAGTAATATTTCCCTTCTTATTCTCCTGGCTGTGTCATTCAGTCTCTGCTCAGATTCATTATTCCATTAGTGAAGAATTAAGAAAAGGATCTATTGTAGGGAATCTAGGAAAGGATCTGGAATTAGATGTTAAAGATCTCTCCAAAAGGAAATTACGTATTGTGTCTGATGTATCTGAGAAATATTTTAGTATAAACCTGGATAATGGAAACCTGTACATTGCTGATAGGATAGACAGGGAGACATTGTGTGAAGCTGCAGCTGATTGTGTCCTTACATTTGATGCTGTGGTGGAAAATCCACTGAATGTCTTCACTGTTAACATTAATATTCAGGATATAAATGATAATCCTCCTACATTTCAACATGATAAAATGACATTAGAAATGAGTGAATCGACCTCCCAAGGAAGAAGATTTCTTTTACAGAATGCAGAAGATCTGGATTGGTGTTAATTCTGTGATCAGCTACAGACTCAGTGAGAACCAGTATTTTGCTCTTGGAGAGAAGGTCAGCACTGATGGCAGTGTATTTCCAGAGCTGATACTAGAGAAACCTCTAGACCGAGAGACACAGAACAAGCATGAACTCATTCTCACAGCTTCTGATGGGGGAAATCCTGTACAGACAGGCACTGCCATCATTAATATTCATCATCACTGACTTCAATGATAATTCTCCAGTATTTACACAGGATGTATATAAAGTAAGTGTCAGAGAGAATATACCGGTGAATTCTACAATTCTGCAGGTCAGTGCAAGTGATGAAGATGAAGGAGTCAATGCACAGATCACTTATCTATTAGTACCACAGCAAAAAATGTCTTACAAATTTTTACAATCAAATAAAAAATGGAGAAATTACAACAAAAGGACAATTAGATTATGAAGTGTCAAAGTTTTATGAATTTTCAGTGCAAGCAGAAGATGGAGGAGGTTTAGCAGCCAAAGCCAAGGTTTTAATAGAAGTAACAGATGAAAATGACAATGCTCCTGAGATATCTATAACCTCATCATCAGATCTTATTCCGGAGGATTCTCCTCCTGGTACTGTGGTGGCGCTGATCAAAGTTTATGACCGTGACTCTGGAGAAAATGGTGAAGTTCAATGTATAATAACAGGAGATTTACCATTTGAGTTAATATCATCAGCAAGTAATTTTTATAAAATTGTTACAAAAGGTAGCCTAGATAGAGAAAAAATATCATCCTACGACATCACAATACAAGCATCTGATAAAGGGTCTCCAGAAAAGACATCTAGAAAAGTTATTAGACTTGATGTATCAGATGTCAATGACAATGCTCCTGGTTTGAGAAAATAAATTACACAGCATTTATCATAGAAAATAATTCACCAGGAGCTTCAATATTTAGTATTCAAGCAAAGATCTGGACAGTGAGGAAAATTCAAAGATAACATATTCTATATTGCCTAGAGTTGATGAAGATAATTCTCTGTCTCTCTACATCTCCATGAATCCAGTAACTGGGGTCATTTACGCTCAGAGGTCATTTGATTATGAGAAACATAGAGAAATTAATATCCAAATCATGGCCAGAGACAATGGATCTCCATCTCTGAACAGCAGCACAACACTAAGAATATGTATAGTAGACCAGAATGATAATTCTCCAGTCATTCTGTACCCATCACCAGAGGTTGATAGCTCCAACATTTGAGATGGTTCCTTGGACCTCAGAACAAGGCTCTTTAGTATCTAAGGTGGTGGCAGTGGACGCTGACTCTGGGCACAATGCCTGGTTGTCTTACTTTCTACAATCTTCAGAGCCATCACTCTTCACCATTGACCAGCACACAGGAGAGATCAGGACATCACGTGGATTTCATGAAAAGGACATCATGAAACATGGAATTGTGGTTCTAGTGAGAGACAATGGGATTCCCTCCGCTCAGCTTCAGTCACTCTGACCATGGTGATTGCTGATCATTTTCATCAGGTCCTTCCTGAGCTGAGCAGTCAGTCTAATAAGGAGGAATCTCCGTCCAACCTAAAATTCTACTTGGTGATCGCCTTGGCACTGATTTCCTTTTTCTTCATGTTGACTGTCATTATTGCAATTGTCTCCAAATACAAAGAGTCTAAGTCGTCATTTGGGTCCCTGAGTACAAGTCTATACCACAGATTGATCCCAGGTTTATTTCCCAATTTAACCCTGGGACATTACCTCTGCCATATTCCTATGATGTTTGTGTAACTCTGGATCCAAGTGAGAGTGAATACGCTTTCCTTAAACCTCAACACAATGTTCCTGTTGACAGTCTAATAGATGCTGATGACTCAGGGGTGGGAAATGAGAGTTTAAAGAACTCTTCAGCCATAGATACACAGGTATGTATTTAAATATGTGGAAAAAATTTACTTTGTGTTTGTGTCCTTTTTTATTTAACATTATATACATTTTAACAATTAAAATTATAATGAACTTTTTTCATTTTAAATAGCTAAATGTTTAGTCAAAACATTTTGAAGAAACATTGCCGATTTTTGTCCATATTTTCACTTGTTTCCTGTAAAGGATTTTTTTAATTTTATCTTACACTATGGTTGATGTATTAAGCTATTACCTAACAAATTAAATAATGTGGCTACATTGTGGGTGGAATTATATATAGCGATATATATCTATATCTGATGTAACTTAGCCTAAATGGTTTCCTTCTGGGCATTAAAAATATCTTGGAAGTTATACATCTATAATTTAAAATATAGATATATCACATATGTATGGTATCATAAGTGTAAACAGCTTTTTAATGGGTGAATAGGATTCCAAACAAAAATGATTCTTAACAAAAATATTCCTTCCATCCTTCAGTGATGATTATTTTCAAATATTAATAACAAATAATAATTAAAATAAGATGTAAATATTTATATGAGGATGAGCATCGTAAATACTATGAAAGTAGTATTTCCTATATCAGGCCCTTTTCACATCAGCCTTTCTGTCCGATCCGGCCGATCCGGCAGAAGTACCGCATCTGCCGCCTAACAGCTGACTTGTGGTACACTTGCAGCAAGTCCTCATTCATTCTCTATGTAGCTTTCAGCAAGTGCAGCAAGTGCAGTATTGCCGCAATCTGCAGTTGCAGCCACGAAAAAAAAACGCGGTCAACTACGGTTGTTTTGCGCAGCCGCCAAAGTGCCGGATCGCGGCAATACTTGCCGCACTTGCCCAAGCCCCATAGAGAATGAATGGGGGCTTGCCGCAAGTGTACCACAAGTCGGCCGTTTGGTGGCAGATGCGGTAAATCTGCCGGATCTGCCGCAATTCAGGGAAAAGGCTGATGTGAAAGGGGCCTTAGTGCTTTTACTTAAAGGAATGCATCAACTAATGTTTCTTGAATCCTTTATATCAAATAAGGAATTCAACAATGTGTTACCTTTATTTTTTGTAGATTTTTTTATTGTTTTCTGCAAATAATTAAGGAGACAGCTGTTTTGCCTAAGCTTCTCTTAGGTACATTAAGAGATAGCTTTGACTTCAGGATAGGTACCTCCAGTCTGAAGATGACTGTTTGGCCTCTATAGGAAAGTTTTCTATACGTGCCCTGCGACCTGTGCAGAGGACACTTTGCAGATATCGGGACCATTTGAGTGGTTATTTGCACCTTTTTGGGAAATTTTTATAGGCGTGCCCTATGACTTGTGCAGAGGACACTTTGCAGAGAGGAGGAGGATGTGAGCTGTTATTAGCACCATCTATAGGAAGGTTTTCTTGGCATGCCTTGGGACCAGTGCAAAGGACACTTTGCAGACAGGAGGATGTGAGCTGTTATTAGCACCTTTATGTAAAGTTTTCTAAGTGTGCCCTGGGACCAGCGCAAAGGACACTTTGCAAAGAGGAGGAGGATGGGAGCTTTTATTAGCACCTATTCTCAATGATAAATCATTTATTATCAGTATAGTTGTTGCCTCTGTTCATTGACCAGAATTAAAATTCGAAGAATTCACAATTACTACTTAATGGAGGAATGTACCCAGAGAATAAGAGAAATCATTACATATTTTGGTTTCAAAAAGAAGTTATTTTCTGATGATTATTTTCCCATAAACAATCATTTTTTAAAAAGTTATAATTTGTTGTGATTTTGGTAGAGAAGGGTTTCAATGCGTCAGAAATTCTCTTCTGTGGGGGAAAACAGATCACAGGTGTGAAATAGAAAAGATTTGGTGATATGAGAAACCTATTAAATAAGATGTAGCAAAGATTAATTTGATCACTAATGCCCCATCCTGACAACTTTCATAGAAGGTTATCCCACATAAGAGTCTGAAGGCCAGATACACACACAGATAATTGTGCAGAGATTGGTCGCAGATCTCTGGTTGCAGTGAAATCATGGACACATTGTTACATTTGTACACAGCTACAAAATGGAAGAATGTGTCCATGATTTCACTGCAACCAGAGATCTGCGAACAATTCTGCACAATTATCAGTGTGTGTATCTGGGCCTTCAGACTACGTTAAATTGGGATTGACAAAGTTAACATTAAGGTTAGGACTATATTTAACATTGCACAAGCCAATGTCATATTCTGTGAAATTACACTTTTTCTGCTGTGATATCCCAGTGCTATGAAAACTTAAACTTTGCTATATCTGTGTCTAATAATGAAGCTAATAAGTGGGGCAAATCTCTTTCTGTGATTTTGTAAAGTTAATTGATCATTGTTAGGGCTTATAATTAGCTGATATTCATCATGTAATATTATTATCCATAATTTCATTGCCTGTTTGGAATTGAAGAAAGTCTATCATTATTCCAACTCAGCAGATACTATGTGAAATAGTTAACAATATTTGATCCAAATGAATTATTTGTTGGGTATCCTGCATTTGTCTAGATTTGTAGCTACAATTGAACAATGCAGAAACTTATGATAATTACTAGTGAATTGTACAGGTCATCATTAAAATTCTTAGTATAATAAGATGGACTTTTGTAACCTAACTTCATATTTGCCAGTATTGGGGCAATTCCTTACTGTCTTCAATCTAGTAGATACCATTTACAGTCTGAATTTAAAGGGAACCAACCACCAGGATTTAACCTGCTGTATATCAGTGCAGCAGGTGATTGACGTGGGAAGCATGACATCACTATTTGTTTTTTTTCATTCCTCACCTGTGGTCTTGCCTTTCTGCTGTAAGCTGCAGCCCCCTCCCCCTAGATGAGTCTCAATGAGAGGGACGGGGGAGGGGATTCGGTTTACAGCAGACTGCCAAGCCCACAGGAAGGGAACAAAAAGAAAACAAATAGTGATATCATGCTGCCCACGTCAATCACATGCTGCACTAATTTACAGGTGGTTAAATCCTGGTGGTTTGTTCCCTTTAAGCAATCGATTGTCAGCACTTCCTAAACTGAAAATCTGAAGTGTTGCAATACTGAACATAGTATAGATATATCAAAAAGACAGTTGCACTCAAACAAAGAAAGCTAAGTAAACTAGAGAAAAGACTGATGAATGTCAACAGTGAACACAGAAGTATAAACTGCAATACTGCTAAAGAAAACCTGAAAACAAATTGGAGGGAATCACTTTTTTTAGAAAAAAATCAAGATACTTAGCAGATGAAAATGGACAAATTCATATGATCCCAATTAACACATCACAGTGTACCTCATAGTTGGGTCCTATTCTAATGAAATGCCTCTCAGTGTCAAAATCTAACCTCCTATGGGTTAGAGAAAGACCTGCTCAACAGAGAATTAAAACCACCTAAGGTAAAATTGGAGGAACAAAGGGCATGACTCCATATCATAGAAACAGATTGGCGGCACTTCCTAAACTGAAAATCTGAACTGGTGCGATACTGAACTAGTATAAATATATAAAAAAAAGACAGTTGCACTCAAAGAAAGCTAAAAAGACTGTTGAATGTGAATAGTGAACACAGAAATATAAACCTGCAATGCTGCTAAAGACAACATGAACAAAAACATTTTTGGAAAACAAAACAAAAAAACAGACACTTCGCAAATACAAATGCCCAAATTTATATGAGCCCAATTACCACGTCATGGTGTATCTCGTACTTTTTACATTTATCAGTTTACTTAGCTTTCTTTCTTTGCGTACAATTGTCTTTTTGATACAGTCTGAATTTAGTTGTGAGCCACTTGGAGAAACTACAATGCTGAATGTCACCTACAATAACATAATATCTATCAGAGCTATTGAACAGGAATATAATAGTGACAAACACATATATACATATATAGACAGCATGGTCACAAAGGCATACAGCTGAGGACAAGCAGGTATAACAGCAAGCATTAGGGACATCTGATGGATACACTAACCTCTATGGTAAAGGGTGGTTTTACAAATGGGACAAGGTTTTAATTTATTTGTGTAATGTAAGATTAGTTGAGTTAGGAAAGGTCAATATCTGAGATAAAATTTGCTATCAATAGACTTTATTTACAAAAGTTTTCAGAGAACTATGAAGCATCTTGCTCTAATGAGAGAATATGAGGTGCTTGTGATTGTAGAGTTTTACAAGAGAAAGAAGGAATCTCCAGGGATGGACATTCATTTTCTGGAGAAGACTGTTGGATGTTGGATGAGGCCTCCTTCAGACATTGACGTTTGTACATTCAAAACTATAAAAATCTGATAGCACTCCAAATTCCAAGTTTCTTATATATATACACTGTATATATTTTATATATATATATATATATATATATATATATATATATATATATATATATGGAATTGGGTTTTCAGCATTAAATTAACAAATAACTGGACACTCTTGTTCATCTTTTTCTGCTTGCCTGATTTCTTACTGATTGAGGCTGAGCCTGTGCTCTACTAGGTATGACCTAGACAACTATAAGAGATCACGGTATTACTGATTAATTATCTAGAACATATGTTCATTGAGCTATATCTGATCATTGTTCTGGTGCATAGATGCCCTATGTTGTGAGTTTTAAGGTATATTTTTACTTTTAAATTCATAATACATTAAAGTTGAAGTTGAACAAAGCCTAAGTTACTGACATTAGTTATGATTAACAGCTGCCCTATATAGACATTAAACTGCAACATATAAAGTAATTTATGAGTTAAAGATTAATAAAAAAATGAAAATAAGTGAATATAATCATCTTTATGAGCCTCTGTCATAAAGATATATATTTCTACTAGTTTATATCAATATAGAAATAACTTCATTATACCACTTTATACAGCACGTAACATTTTCAATTTTTCTTATCCTATTAGTTATTATTTGTACCAATTTTTATTTTTTATGTTAATGGTGAAAAGTGATTTACTTCTAAAATAACAAAAGCATTTACTAGTAAAGTTTTTAAACAATATACACAACACGTAAGATGCATTTGCTATGAATTTTACCAAAGTCACTGCTGCTGCAGTTCCCCATATTGCCCTCAGAGCGCCGCTGTTCACCAATAAGGAAAATATTCAGCAAATCCAGAATCTCCTCCATGATGCAGACAGTGTTCAACTGCAAGAAGAAATACACAGCACTTCACACTGGGATGTGCCGGGTACAGGACTCATAGAGAAGAGGGATTATTATCTGCTGGATTATAAATATAACAAGGAATTTTACCATCTAGTGAGGAGAAGGATGGCTGGATTACAACTGCAGGAAGGACAATCAGTGCAAGGACTCAGATGGCAAGTAATATTTCCCTTCTTATTCTCCTGGCTGTGTCATGCAGTCTCTGCTCAGATTCATTATTCCATTAATGAAGAATTAAGAAAAGGTTCTATTGTAGGGAATCTAGGAAAGGATCTGGAATTAGATGTTAAGGATTTCTCCAGAAGGAAATTACGTATTGTGTCTGATCTATCTGAGCAATATATCAGAATAAACCTGGATAATGGAATCCTGTATATTGCTGATAGGATAGACAGGGAGACATTGTGCAGAGCTGCAGCTGATTGTGTCCTTACATTTGATGCTGTGGTGGAAAATCCACTGAATATTTTCAGTGTTAAGATTAATATTCAGGATATAAATGATAATCCTCCTACATTTCAACATGATAAAATGACATTAGAAATGAGTGAATCGACCTCCCCAGGAAGAAGATTTCTTTTACAGAATGCAGAAGATCTGGATGTGGGTGTTAATTCTGTGATCAGCTACAGACTCAGTGAGAACCAGTATTTTGCTCTTGGAGAGAAGGTCAGCACTGATGGCAGTGTATTTCCAGAGCTGATACTAGAGAAATCTCTAGACCGAGAGACACAGAACAAGCATGAACTCATTCTCACAGCTTCTGATGGGGGAAATCCTGTACAGACAGGCACTGCCATCATTAGTATCATCATCACTGACTTCAATGATAATTCTCCAGTATTTACACAGGATGTATATAAAGTAAGTGTCAGAGAGAATATACCGGTGAATTCTACAATTCTGCAGGTCAGTGCAAGTGATGAAGATGAAGGAGTCAATGCACAGATCACTTATTCTATCAGAACTACAGCAAATAATATTCTTCAGGCTTTTAGTATAAATCCCTATAATGGAGAGATTAAGACAAAAATGTATTTAGATTATGAATTATTACATTTTTATGAAATTTCGGTGCAAGCAGAAGATGGAGGAGGTTTAGCAACCAAAGCAAAGGTTCTAATAGAAATAATAGATGAAAATGACAATGCTCCTGAGATATCTTTAACCTCATCATCAGATCTTATTCTGGAGGATTCTTCCCCTGGTACTATGGTTGCATTGATCAAAGTTCGAGATCGTGACTCTGGAGAAAATGGTGAAGTTCAATGTATAATAACAGGAGATTTACCATTTGAACTAATATCATCAGCAAGTAATTTTTATAAAATTGTTACAAAACATAGTCTAGATAGAGAAAAAATATCATCCTACAACATCACAATACAAGCATCTGATAAAGGGTCTCCAGAAATGACCTCTAAAAAAGTTATTAGACTTGATGTATCAGATGTAAATGACAATGCTCCAGTTTTTGAGAAATTAGGTTATACTGCATTTGTCTCTGAAAATAATTCACCAGGAGCTTCAATATTTAGTATTCAAGCAAGAGATCTGGACAGTGAGGACAATGCAAAGATAATATATTCTATGATTTCTAGAAGTGATGATGATCCCTTATCTTCCTACATCTCCATGAATCCAGTAACTGGGGTCATTTACGCTCAAAGGTCATTTGATTATGAGAAGAATAAAGAATTTAATATACAAATCATGGCCAGAGACAATGGATCTCCATCTCTGAACAGCAGCACAACACTAAGAATATGTATAGTAGACCAGAATGATAATTCTCCAGTCATTCTGTACCCATCACCAGAGGTTGATAGCTCCACATTTGAGATGGTTCCTTGGACCTCTGAACAAGGCTCTTTAGTATCTAAGGTGGTGGCAGTGGATGCTGACTCTGGACACAATGCCTGGTTGTCTTACTTTCTACAATCGTCAGAGCCATCACTCTTCTCCATTGACCAGCACACAGGAGAGATCAGGACATCACGAGGATTTCATGAAAAGGACATCATGAAACATGGAATTGTGGTTCTAGTAAAAGACAATGGGATTCCCTCCCGCTCAGCTTCAGTCACTCTGACCATGGTGATTGCTGATCATTTTCATCAGGTCCTTCCTGAGCTGAGCAGTCAGTCTAATAAGGAGGAATCTCAGTCCAACCTACAATTCTACTTGGTGATCGCCTTGGCACTGATCTCCTTTTTCTTCATGTTGACTGTGATTATTGCAGTTGTCTCCAAATACAAAGAGTCTAAGTCGACTTCATTTGGATCCTTGAGTACAAGTCTATATCCACAGATTGACCCCAGGTTTCTCTCCCAGTTTAACTCTGGGACATTACCTCTGCCATATCCCTATGATGTTTGTGTAACTCTGGATCCGAATGAGCAGGAATTTGCTTACCTCAATCCTCATCACAATGTTCCTGTGGACAGTCTAATAGATGCTGATGATTCTGAAATTGGAAAAGTAACTTTAAAGAACTCTTCACCTGCAGAGAATCTCATATTGCAGGTATGTTTCATGTTTATATATATCTAGAAAAGGAGACAAATGTAACTTAACTATACATGTTGATATGTTAATTTGCAATAAATAACTGATTATATAATGGATATTGTTTGCGAGATTTACTTTATCATTCACTTTCTTGACGTTTTATCTCACTGAAAACACTAGAGGGGTGCTGATTTTACAGCATGATTTTCATTACAAAGATTTGTCGCAGTTTGCGTGGAGGTCACACTGATCTAAAATGTATTGCATACCTTGGGAGCACACCATTACTTGTAATGCAAAAAAATATTTTTAAAAAGTAGATGTGTGATATGAAACTACAATAGTTCTGTTCTCATTAATGAAAGTTGTATTCATACCTCTGTATTATGCTGATATGCTACTTGGTTATTATTTAGTCACATGAATTAGAGCAAAAAGTAACAGTTTTCTTTAAAATATGCCAATGCATTATGGTATAGTATTCTTTGAAAGAACTTACTTTTTGTGTATCCTAATTTAAAGGGATTTACTTACCCATGTGCCAATCCTAATAAAAACAAAGTGTGAACAGAGCCTTAACCATCATGTAGACAGCATGATTTTCACCCTTTAATGAGCGTTGATTGTTAATAAAGAAGTCAGATGGTGCTATTTTACTGGTCTTTTGGGAACATAGAACAAAAATGATTATTATTGTAATTGTTTTGTCCCCAAATAACATCATGTCCTCAGAAGTACATCAAGTGTTTACACGGTGCTGCCAATAATGATGATTTTTATGCCATCATAAACTGTTGACCATGAGCCAGTTGAACGTTCTGATGTTACATTGGGTGTTTGACAATTATTTTTACAAGGGCCGAAAATAAGGAACAACCATTTTTATGAATGTTTATTTGCTTTTCAATTTATGTATGTAGACTTTAGCCCCTTTAAACCTGCAGGGTTCTGTCATGCTGAATATGTGATGCACCAGGAACAGAAGCTCCTTTTAATGCTATTATTTGTAATACTCTAAAATTCGTCTTCCAGAAAAATATGTTGTATATCCTCTTTGTGGGCATACATGTAAAAATGACACCTGGATGTTAGCGGGGCGTGACCAGCTTAGGTTGTAGGTGTGGTTTAGCATTGGTGGACGAGGCCCTGAGATTCGAAGGAATAAACATTAATTTTTAAGTCCACATGGTCATGGAGTTATTTATAATAGAAGCTGGGGTCTTGGGGTAGGACCCCAGGAGTGGGGGGGAGGGGGTACAGCTGGGGATCGCAGCTGATTTTTTCTGTGATACAAAACTAATTTTTAAACAAGCAATGAAATATTTTTGTTGCAGAACGAATCCCCAGCTGTAATGTCTGTACAATCTTTTACTTCCTCCCCTTCCCAGGAGCTATGGTAGCATGGTCGGGCCCCTACATTACACAGGGGTACATTTATGAGACAGGAACATTTTATTTATCTTGGGACAGGAACATTTTTTTATAACAGATCCAAATGTAGAACTTATTTTTATCCTAAGATCTTAATTATTAAAATGTACAATTATTCATGGCACAACTCCTCCAACTACACAGGTAACTGATGCTATCGATTTTGGAATCATAATATTGTTAAGTAATCCATTAAAAGTATACAAAATTAAAAGAATATAAGCATTTAAAAAAAAAAAACTTTGCAAAAAAGTAAATACATTTGGTGAAATATTTTACAGGTGTTTCCCCTACAAATTAAATGTCTCCTATCCACTTAACCCTCACAATCAATAGAACAGGGGTCCTGAGCACTAAATATAGTACACACTTGTCTTCATCATTCCTATAGACTTTGTTGAACTGCCGTACCCCATCCGTGGATCAGTCAGAAAAAGATCATGTAGATAGCTGAATTTTTTAATGACTTTATACATTTTTTTATAAACAATAAATTTGACCTAGCAAACAGTTAAAGAGTGAGCTTTGACTAAAATGTAGATCTTAGGGCTTCAAATCTATTGCAGACAGGGCATGGGGTTAGGACATAAATTAACATTGTATTCTTGTGATGATATTTATTCTGGAGGAACTATATCCTAGTGACCATATTTACCAGGATGGACTGGATGGTGCTTTGATATCCTATGAATGGAGACATCTGCAATATTTAGACCTGTTGATATGTCAATTTTTTTAACCTAAATATTATTTTTAACATAGTCACATGTCTCTACTCCTGAAACAGTAACATTCCGGTGTTAGACTTCACTGCTCTATTACTACTTTGAAGCTCTGACTGGTGTCCATGAATGTCTGGCAGTAGGCTCCTTCTCCACATAATTCAGTTTACAATTCTCCTGAAGTGAGAGTATTCCCCCATCTTGCCCAGCATCATGTAACCATCAAGTCAATGATACTAAAGTGTGTATTGTCACACTTGCCATCCTGCATGTCACAAGGACAGCTAGTGAACCAATGGTATGACATGTTGTGTTTGATTAACTCTTGGAAGGTCTACACCCCTGTACTACATGATAACTGTCTTTGCCTAAACATTTCTGACTGACTCTCTAGATTTGAGGAAGATACAAGTTGGGAGTATTTAGCTTGCCAAAAAGAAGACTGAGAAGAGACTTAAAAGCTGTCTACAAATATCTCAAGGGCTGTCACACTGTAGAGGAATCAACTTTATTCTCATTTACACAAGGAAAGACTTGAAGCAATGGGATGAACTGAATGGGAGGAAACACAGATTAGATATTGGGAAAAACGTTTTGACAGTGAGGGTGATCAACAAGTGGAACAGGCGGCCATGAGAGGTGGTGAGTTCTCCTTCAATGGAACTCTTCACACATAGGCTGAACAGGCATCTTTCTGGTTGATTTATGGAATCCTGCTTTGATCAGGGGGTTGGACAAATGACCCAGGAGATCCCTTCCAACTCTACCATTGTATGATTCTGTGGACTGAACCTGACTATCCTCTGACTATGGTTTTGAATACAATTCTGTAATTGTTTCCTTCTCTTTGGTTCAGAATCAGTTTGTTGATGCCTCTTGTATATCTTTGCACCAATGGCCAGAAGTTACTCTCTCAGGATAACCCAAGGTCCTGTGCAGCCAGCATCCTGTGTAGTTGTGAAAGGCGGTGCAATGAGGTGTCTGTGGAAGGGAATGCCAAGACTAACCATAAAAGTTTTAGGTCTTGGAACTTGCTATCTACCTTTTAGAGAGATATTTTCCTGCACTCATAAGAAGACAGTTAAGTAGGTGAGGAGATTGTAGCCACATCGCTCCTCTAGGAAATCTGCAAATTTGCACTTCAGTAGAAGCTTTATTAAGTTATCAGACTCATTATACTTTTACACTAGGTCATTTATCGAAACTGTTTTAAAATGTATAATTTGTAATAAATAATTACATAACTGTTATTTCTGACCATTCCCATTTAATTAATAAGATTTACAGAATTTTAGATATCCTATTGGGGACCAGTTCATTCCCCTGTGGAAACACTGTTGGGAGGTTGAAAACTTTGAGAATGGCTCACCCATAGATTAGGAATGATCCCTGTGGCTCTCAGAAACAGGGCTCTAAATTTGTCTAAAGTGGACAGCCAAAACTTTGTCAAATTTGATTACTTATCTTATATTTCTTGAAATTTTGAGTTAATTATTAGGCATTATTCGTGTGGTTGGAAGCATCAGCAAAGCTGCAGGATATTTTGACTGAAAATCAAGTCAACGTACAACATAGTTATATACAAATGATATATACAGTGACACAAAGTCATTCAGAGTTTCCATAAAACGTAAAATTGATCTGACGTTAAATTTCATAACTCTGACAAACCTCAATGGACTATATTATGGAGTTCAGTTTTCAGGATGAATTATTTTATTGAATAGGAAAAAAATAACTGAATAAGATCAATCATAAAAATCATCTTACCTGCCATTCATTACATTAGCTCCAACTATGAAAGTAAAATTATAAGTAAATTAATTAAACTTAATTTTATAAGGTATATCAGCTTTTTATTATATTTTATTAGATGACATATTTAACATGCATGTGCCCTCCAAATACAGACTGATAGAAAGTCACTGCTGCTGCAGTTCCCTATATTGGCCTCAGAGCGCCGCTGTTCATCTATAAAGAAAATATTCAGCAAATCCAGAATCTCCTCCATGATGCAGACAGTGTTCAACTGCAAGAAGAAATACACAGCATTTCACACTGGGATGTACCGGGTACAGGACTCATAGAGAAGAGGGATTATTATCTGCTGGATTATAAATATAACAAGGAATTTTACCATCTGGTGAGGAGAAGGATGGCTGGATTACAACTGCAGGAAGGACAATCAGGACTCAGATGGCAAGTAATATTTCCCTTCTTATTCTCCTGGCTGTGTCATTCAGTCTCTGCTCAGATTCATTATTCCATTAATGAAGAATTAAGAAAAGGTTCTATTGTAGGGAATCTAGGAAAGATCTGGAATTAAATGTTAAGGATCTCTCCAGAAGGAAATTACGTATTGTGTCTGATCTATCTGAGCAATATATAAAAATAAATCTGGATAATGGAAACCTGTATATTGCTGATAGGATAGACAGAGAGACATTGTGCAGAGCTGCAGCTGATTGTGTCCTTACATTTGATGCTGTGGTGGAAAATCCACTGAATGTCTTCAGTATAAAGATTAATATTCAGGATATAAATGATAATCCTCCTACATTTCAACACAATAGAATGACATTAGAAATGAGTGAATTGACCTCACAAGGAAGAAGATTTCTTTTACAGAATGCAGAAGATGTAGATGTGGGTGTTAATTGTGTGATCAGCTACAGACTCAGTGAGAACCAGTATTTTGCTCTTGGAGAGAAGGTCAGCACTGATGGCAGTGTATTTCCAGAGCTGATACTAGAGAAATCTCTAGACCGAGAGACACAGAACAAGCATGAACTCATTCTCACAGCTTCTGATGGGGGAAATCCTGTACAGACAGGCACTGCCATCATTAATATCATCATCACTGACTTCAATGATAATTCTCCAGTATTTACACAGGATGTATATAAAGTAAATGTCAGAGAGAATATACCGGTGAATTCTACAATTCTGCAGGTCAGTGCAAGTGATGAAGATGAAGGAGTCAATGCACAGATCACTTACTCTATTAGAACTACAGCAAATGATATTCTACAGACTTTCATTATCAATTCTAGAAATGGAGAGATTAAGACTACAGCTCAAGTAGATTATGAAGTCTCAAAGTTTTATGAATTTTCAGTGCAAGCAGAAGATGGAGGAGGTTTAGCAGCCAAAGCCAAGGTTCTAATAGAAATAACAGATGAAAATGACAATGCTCCTGAGATATCTATAACCTCATCATCAGATCTTATTCCAGAGGATTCTGCTCCTGGTACTGTGGTGGCGCTGATCAAAGTTCGAGATCGTGACTCTGGAGAAAATGGTGAAGTTCAATGTATAATAACAGGAGATTTACCATTTGAACTAATATCATCAGCACGTAATTTTTATAAAGTTGTTACAAAAAGTAGCCTAAATAGAGAAAAAATATCATCCTACAACATCACAATACAAGCCTCAGACAAAGGGTCTCCTGAAATTAGTTCTAGAAAGGTTATTAGACTTGATGTATCAGATGTCAATGACAATGCTCCAGAGTTTGAGAAATTAGGGTATACTGCATTTATACCAGAAAATAATTTACCAGGAGCTTCAATATTTTAGTATACAAGCTAAAGATCTGGATAGTGAGGATAATGCAAAAATAACTTATTTTTTATTAACTAAAAGTGATAAAGATGATCCTCTATCTCTCTATATATCCATGAATCCAGTAACTGGGGCCATTTATGCTCAGAGGTCATTTGACTATGAGAAGCATAAAGAATTTAATTTCCGAATCATGGCCAGAGACAATGGATCTCCATCTCTGAACAGCAGCACAACACTAAGAATATGTATAGTAGACCAGAATGATAATTCTCCAGTCATTCTGTACCCATCACCAGAGGTTGACAGCTCCACATTTGAGATGGTTCCTTGGACCTCTGAACAAGGCTCTTTAGTATCTAAGGTGGTGGCAGTGGACGCTGACTCTGGACACAATGCCTGGTTGTCTTACTTTCTACAATCTTCAGAGCCATCACTCTTCACCATTGACCAGCACACAGGAGAGATCAGGACATTACGTGGATTTCATGAAAAGGACATCATGAAACATGGAATTGTGGTTCTAGTAAGAGACAATGGGATTCCCTCCCGGTCAGCTTCAGTCACTCTGACCATGGTGATTGCTGATCATTTTCATCAGGTCCTTCCTGAGCTGAGCAGTCAGTCTAATAAGGAGGAATCTCCGTCCAACCTACAATTCTACTTGGTGATCGCCTTGGCACTGATTTCCTTTCTCTTCATGTTGACTGTGATTGTTGCAATTGTCTCCAAATATAAAGAGTCTAAGTCATCATCATTCGGATCATTGAGTACAAGTCTATATCCACAGATTGATCCCAGGTTTATTTCTCAGTTTAACCCTGGGACATTACCTCTGCCATATTCCTATGATGTTTGTGTAACTCTGGATCCAAGTGAGCAGGAATTTGCTTTCCTGAAGTCTCAACACAACGTTCCTGTGGACAGTCTAATAGATGCTGGTGATTCTGGAATTGGAAATGAAATGTTAAAGAACACTACCCCTGCGGAAAATCTCATATTGCAGGTTTGTTTCATATTGCTTTATATCTAGAAAATGAAACATGTCAATTCAGAAGTTTAACTTAACTATACATATTGCAGACTTGAAGAAAGAAAACAGGGCACTGGGTCCTATCTTCGGGCAATTATTCCATTATGTGGGTTTGCGACACACCCGAACGGTGTTGCTCAGCTCAAGCACAAGTGCAATCCATACTGTCAGAAAGAAGAGCGGCACTCACCGGGTTGCAGGTATATGGATAATTTATTCAGTCCATTTCTGGGTTAAACATGCAGGGAGGGACGGGGTGCAGAGCTGGACGACAATTGACTGTTTCACTCAGTCAGAGCTTCAACAGGTCCAATCTGTTGGACCTGTTGAAGCTCTGACTGAGTGAAACAGTCGATTGTCGTCCAGCTCTGCGCCCCCTCCCTGCCTGCATGTGTAATCCAGATATGGACTGAATAAATTATCCATATGCCTACAACCCGGAGAGTGCCGCTCTTCTTTCTGACAGTATTAACTATACATATTGATTAGTAATGGGCGAACGCGTTGGACTTTTTTTCAAAGTTCACGGCCGCACATGACTCAATCTTGAGTCCAAGCCCTGAACTCAGATTTTGAAGTAATGAGGTGGGGGCTGGGGGCTTGTGAAAGAAAGTAAACATGGTTTAAACATAAGCATTTTACTGACTGGCGTCCCACCACTTGTACTTTGGGGCCACTCATTAATTTCCTGGATATTCACTGCAGAGGGGCACAACAGCCAATCACAGATGCTGTGGGGAAACAAAGGTGTATAACAGTCCGCGCTGCCGAAGTCCACTTACTTCAGAGAACACACGGGTCAGTGATGTTCAGACAGGTTTTCTTTATTGAATCCTACGCGTTTCAGTGCCCTCCTGGCACCTTCCTCAGGGATACCCTCACTCCACAATCCCACACATATATATAGTGAATTTCATAATGGTCATTGGTGGGAGTTTCCATCAATGATGACGTCACAAACGTCACTGAGAAGGGGCGGATTGCCGGTTTTAGCGCAATTTTCATTACAAACTAATATTAACTACATAATAAAACACAAAATATCATACAAACAGAGTAAAAAATTCTACTGTTTGTATGATATTTTGTGTTTGATTATGTAGTTAATATTAGTTTGTAATGAAAATTGTGCCAAAACCGGCAATCCGCCCCTTCTCAGTGACGTTTGTGACGTCATGATTGATTGAAACTCCCACCAATGACCATTATGAAATTCACTATATATATGTGCGGGATTGTGGAGTGAGGGTATCCCTGAGGAAGGTGCCAGGAGGGCACTAAAACGCGTAGGATTCAATAAAGAAAACCTGTCTGAACATCACTGACCCGTGTGTTCTCTAAAGTAAGTGGACTTCAGCAGCGCGGACTGTTATACTCCTTTGTTTCCCCACATCTTCCTGTGATTCCACGTGCGAGTGGTTGGTGGAGGTCCAGCGGCAGCCGGCAGGATATCATTACTACATGTCTGCATGCCAGTTGTGGGTTTCACAACTGACATAGGTGAGTGTTTTCCATATACACCACTTTTTCATAGTGTCTGAGTGATAGGGCACTATTGTGCCTCTTGTTCCCCTTCCCTTTCTTTTATTAATCACAGATGCTGTCACAGAGAATGAAGATCTGTGATTGACTGTTGGAGTAAACTGGAATCAGCCCATGCATTCTAGCATGGTAGATGCTTGAATGTATGGGCAGTTTTAAGGTTGCTCCAGCAGCCAATCACAGATGCCCATTCTCTGTGACAGCATCTATGATTTTAAATCATTTTTTTGTAAAAATGCGTAGGCTTTGCCCTATTCTTGATTACCAGCTGAGGTAAAACCCAGGCAGCTGGGGGCTGGTATTTTCAATGTGATAAGGCCTAAGGGTTCTGGGACCGCACATTAAAAATCACAGGCTGCAGCCACCCCTGGAAATTGCGCATTCTTTTGTAGTGCCATTTTCAGTTGCTTTACCCAACTCTTCCAGGGACCCTGGTGGTGGCATGCTGGGTAATAAAGAGGTTAATACAGTTTTTCGGGGTCGTCTGAGGTCACATCTGATGTGTCAGCTCTAAAATTGGACGATCCCCAACTCTGAAATCATCGCGTGCACATCCGAAGTCATTTTCTAGGCAGTGTGTGCGGTGAAAGAACGTTCCTGTGTGTCAGCCTGTCCATTATTGTCAGAGGGTTTTGTTTTTTGGGTTATTAAAGATGGGAACCAAAGATGTCTTTTGTGTTTTATTACAAATAAAAGTTTTTTTCTCTGTGTTTTTTTTATGTTTACTAGAGGTTCATAGTGGGCGGGTCTAACATTGGCCCGACATTCTGATTCTGGGCTTAGTGCCAGCTACCAATACAGTGCTGGCATTAACCCCTTTAAAACCCAGCGTGCTACCGCCACCAGCGCCACTGGAATAGCCAGGTAAAGCGTCTGAAAATGGCGCTCTGAAAGAATTCATCATGTTTAGGGGTGACTGTGGGCTGCAATTTTTAGTGTTAGGGCCCAGGATAATTGGGTGTTACCATTATGAGAATCCCAGCCCCTAGATGCCTGGGTTATACCATTGCTGGCAATCAAAAATAGGGTGAAGCCCACACATTTATTTTAATTACATATTTAAATAATTTAAAAAAAAAAGGGCTTCTCTGTATTTTGATTGCCAGCCAAGGTAAAGCCAGGCCACTGAGTGTGGCAGCCCGGAGCTGGGGATAATGACGATTTTTATGCCGGCATAAATGATTCAATCTTCTCATAAATTAACATTCTTCTTTTTCATCGGGTGGCTGACAATATCTGTATATGGGCTGATAATCAGGAACAAGTGTTTTTATGAATGCTCATTTGCATTTCAGCTTATCTAAATAAACTTTGACCCATTTATGAATACACCTGAATAACAAACCTGTAGGGTTCTGACATACTGAATGAGTGATGTGCCAGGCATAGAAGCACCTTTTAATTATTTGAAATAGTTCAAAATGGGTTGTCCCGGAAATGAGCTGTATATACTCTTTGTGATCACAAGAAGGATGAAGAAGGGGTACTTGTTGGATCATCATGGTAACTTCACTGAGGTACATGACATCTATGTTGCTGTGGCAGTAGACCATAATTGGAGGGTAAGCTGTAAAAGCGTGAATTAGTTACTGTACCTAATTTTGGAAAGAAGATGGACCCTATGCACACAAATATTGAATGCACTTCTAGAAGTAAATATATATGTATATATACAGTATGTATATATATATATAACACACATTATTATAGTTGACTTGCTGTGTTTCTTATTTATTGTCAAACTCTAATGCGTGGGCTACACTACCAATTCTGTTATATACTATGTATAACAAATTTGGGTACCAAATTACTACCATACTGTATGAATCTATCTGCTTCTAAAACGATTGTACTCATGTGCAGAGCATATAATGAATAATGTCTAAAAGATCATTTATTGATTAGACTTAGCCCCAAATAACAACTCATTGGCTACCAAATCAGCTTAAATGTGGTTGTCTTGTGTTGTTTATATAGTTACACTTTCTCAATTTTCTATAACAGTCTATGCATAGTATTTACTTAAAGTGGCTGTAACAGGAACAACTGTAAATTTTAATAATTTTATCTTAGAATAAAAATAAGTTCCACAATTGGATGTGCTAAAAAGATATTCCTGTCCCGAGATATTCTTATAAATGTGCCCCTGTGTAACATATGTGTTCAACCATGCAGGAATATTTCGAATATACCATAGCTCCTGGGCCGTGGAAGAAGTAAGAGAGTATACAGACATCACAGTGGGGTATCACAGAATATAAGAGTATACAGACATTACAGCCGGGGATCATGAATATAAGAGTATACAAACATTACAGCCGGGGATCACAGAATATAAGAGTATACAGACATTACAGCCAGTGATCACAGAATATAAGAGTATACAGACATTACAGCCAGGGATCACAGAATATAAGAGTATACAAACATTACAGCCGGGGATCACAGAATATAAGAGTATACACACATTACAGCCGGGGATCACTGAATATAAGAGTATACAAACATTACAGCCAGGGATCACAGAATATAAGAGTATACAGACATTATAGCCAGGGATCACAGAATATAAGAGTACACAGACATTACAGCCAGTGATCACAGAATATTGTATAAGAGTATACAGACATTACAGCCAGGGATCACAGAATATAGGAGTATACAGACATTACAGCCGGAGATCACAGAATATAAGAGTATACAGACATGACAGCCGGGGATCACAGAATATAAGAGTATACAGACATTGCAGCTGGGGATCACAGAATATAAAAGTATACAGACATTACAGCCGGGGATCACAGCTGATTCTTTCTGTGATGTAAAACTAATTTTTAAACAGAAAATGAAATGTGTTTTTCATTACAGAAAGAATTTATGCACCACTTAACCTTCTCTTGCTAGGCTAGGGACCTGTTTAAGGTCAGCCATCATGGAAAGGGGGCACCACTCATTTAGGGTGAAAATCCTCCTTTGTTAGGTAGGGTTGTACCTGGAGGGAGAGTTGTGATGCTTTATAAAAACTTCTACTCTTATATTATTTATTTGGATTATGGTGGTAATCATTGTTCTGTCTAATTGTCTGTCCTTTTGGGACATTTTGTTTTTATAAGAACTTTGTAATTTATCCTTTATATTTTATTTGAATTGGGCATTTTCTACATAAACAGTGACACAAAGTCATTCAGAATTTCCATAAAACATAAAACTGATCTGATATTACATTTCAAATTTCTGACAAACCTCACCAGACTATATTATGGAGTTCAGCTTTCAGGATAAAACGTTTTATTGAATAGGAAAAAAATAACTGATTAAGATCAATCATAAGAATCATCTCACCTGCCATTCACTACATTAGTTCCAACTACATAAGTAAAATCATAAGTAAATTCATCATATTCAATTTTATAAAGTATATCAGCTTTTACTATATTTTATTAGATGACATATTTAACGTGTATGTGCCCTCCAAATATAATCTGATATAAAGTCACTGATGCTGCAGTTCCCCATATTGGCCTCAGAGCGCCGCTGTTCACCTATAAGGAAAATATTCTGCAAATCCAGAATCTCCTCTATGATGCAGACAGTGTTCAACTGCAAGAAGAAATACACAGCATTTCACACTGGGATGTGCCGGGTACAGGACTCATAGAGAAGAGGGATTATTATCTGCTGGATTATAAATATAACAAGGAATTTTACCATCTGGTGAGAGAAGGATGGCTGGATTACAAACTGCAGGAAGGACAATCAGTGCAAGGACTCAGATGGCAAGTAATATTTCCCTTCTTATTCTCCTGGCTGTGTCATTCAGTCTCTGCTCAGATTCATTATTCCATTAATGAAGAATTAAGAAAAGGTCTATTGTAGGGAATCTAGGAAAGGATCTGGAATTAGATGTTAAGGATCTCTCCAGAAGGAAATTACGTATTGTGTCTAAAATCTCAGAGAAATATTTTAATATAAATCTGGATAATGGAAACCTGTACATTGCTGATAGGATAGACAGGGAGACATTGTGTGAAAGCTGCAGCTGATTGTGTCCTTACATTTGATGCTGTGGTGGAAAATCCCTTAAAAATTGTAAGTGTCAGTATTGATATTCAGGATATAAATGATAATCCTCCTACATTTATTCTTGATACATTAAGAATAGAAATGAGTGAATCATCCTCTCCAGGAAGACGATTTCTTTTACATAATGCAGAAGATCTGGATGTGGGTGTTAATTGTGTGATCAGCTACAGACTCAGTGAGAACCAGTATTTTGCTCTTGGAGAGAAGGTCAGCACTGATGGCAGTGTATTTCCAGAGCTGATACTAGAGAAACCTCTAGACCGAGAGACACAGAACAAGCATGAACTCATTCTCACAGCTTCTGATGGGGGAAATCCTGTCAGACAGGCACTGCCATCATTAATATCATCATCACTGACTTCAATGATAATTCTCCAGTATTTACACAGGATGTATATAAAGTAAGTGTCAGAGAGAATATACCGGTGAATTCTACAATTCTACAGGTCAGTGCAAGTGATGAAGATGAAGGAGTCAATGCACAGATCACTTATTCTATAAGAACTACAGCCAAAAATATTCTACAGACTTTCATTACAATTCCAGAAATGGAGAAATTAAAACAAAAGGACAATTAGATTATGAAAGTCTCAAGGTTTCATGAAATTTTAGTGCAAGCAGAAGATGGAGGAGGTTTAGCAGCCAAAGCCAAAGTTGTAATAGAAATCATAGATGAAAATGACAATGCTCCTGAGATATCTATAACCTCATCATCAGATCTTATTCCGGAGGATTCTCCCCCTGGTACTATGGTGGCACTGATTCAACTTCATGATCCTGACTCTGGAGAAAATGGTGAAGTTCAATGTATAATAACAGGAGATTTACCATTTGAACTTATATCATCAGCAGGTAACTTTCATAAAATTGTTACGAAAGATTATCTAGATAGAGAAAGAATATCATCCTACAACATCACAATACAAGCCTCAGACAAAGGGTCTCCTGAAATGAGTTCTAGAAAGGTCATTAAACTTGATGTATCAGATGTCAATGACAATGCTCCAGAGTTTGAGAAATTAAGTTATACTGCATTTATACCAGAAAATAATTTACCAGGAGCTTCAATATTTAGTACTCAAGCAAGAGATCTGGACAGTGAGGATAATGCAAAGGTAACATATTCTATAATATCTAGAAGTGATGAAGGTAATCCCCTGTCTTTTTATATTTCAATAAATCCAGTAACTGGGGTCATTTACTGCTCAACAGTCATTTGATTATGAGAAGAATAAAGAATTTAATATCCAAATCATGGCCAGAGACAATGGATCTCCATCTCTGAACAGCAGCACAACACTAAGAATATGTATAGTAGACCAGAATGATAATTCCCAGTCATTCTGTACCCATCACCAGAGGTTGATAGCTCCACATTTGAGATGGTTCCTTGGACCTCTGAACAAGGCTCTTTAGTATCTAAGGTGGTGGCAGTGGACGCTGACTCTGGACACAATGCCTGGTTGTCTTACTTTCTACAATCTTCAGAGCCATCACTCTTCACCATTGACCAGCACACAGGAGAGATCAGGACATCACGTGGATTTCATGAAAAAGACATCATGAAACATGGAATTGTGGTTCTAGTAAGAGACAATGGGATTCCCTCCCGCTCAGCTTCAGTCACTCTGACCATGGTGATTGCTGATCATTTTCATCAGGTCCTTCCTGAGCTGAGCAGTCAGTCTAATAAGGAGGAATCTCCGTCCAACCTACAATTCTACTTGGTGATCGCCTTGGCACTGATTTCCTTTTTCTTCATGTTGACTGTGATTATTGCAGTTGTCTCCAAATGCAAAGAGTCTAAATCAACTTCATTTGGGTCCCTGAGTACAAGTCTATATCCACAGATTGATCCCAGGTTTATTTCCCAATTCAACCCTGGGACATTACCTCTGCCATATTTCCTATGATGTTTGTGTAACTCTGGATCCAAGTGAGCAGGACTTTACTTTCCTCAAAGCCTCAACATAATGTTCCTGTGGACAGTCTAATAGATGCTGATGATTCTGGAATTGGAAATGAAAGTTTAAAGAACTCTGTGCCTAAAGATAATCTTATATCGCAGGTAGGTTTCATGTAGTTCTAGTTGACTGTAATCATGATTAATATTATAAAATTATAATTTTTGGTGAGTTTTATTCTACTCTTATGTGTTTACAATGTATTCATCAAAATTAATACACTGCAAACTTTTGTAGATTTTTTTGCTGTATGGGTTGTTTTGATGTGCTAAATATGGTAATATTAAGATCATAAGTAACATTTAAAGGGTATAGCGTATCATGTAATTTTCTAGCATATCACTGGGATATATATGACATTTTCAGTGTTAGGGGCAACTTTAAAAAAGCCAGACAAATTAAATAGTACTAAACTTTCTTAATAAGTTCTCATATTTAGCAAGCGCCCCAGTTTCTGGCAGATTGACAGAGAACTTATTCCTGAGACTCCCCACCAAGTAGTTATGCTTTAGACCCCTGAGAAACATGCAGCTCAACAGACAGAAGCTCACAGTTCCCATCTGAGCATGGGCTTAGCTGGAGTGTAGATTCTTTAGGATGCATAGACTTTATTGCCCATGCTTTCTATTACTGTACGTCCATACTTCAAGCCATGGGCATTTTTAGACACCTTTCTGTTCAGGGGTACATGTCTCACGAGCCTATTACATTATTACTGAAAGTCTCAATACTCAGATCCCCACTGTCTGCCATATTTGAAAAAAAACAATAAAGAACTTTGGTTACTCTTTAACTGGTACTGCAGCCCTTTTATTATGAGGATCAGCACAGGTTGGTCTAGACATTCCCACCAATCAAGAGTTTCACCAATCACTTATCAATACACCGTTATTTGTATATTTTTAAATAAAAAGTAAATGTTTTCTAAAGACCTCCAACGTAGTTAGATATATTAGACATTATGTTGGACACGTTATAAAGGAATGCTCCAGAGCAAAAGGGTTTTTTCAATTAAATGTTTTATAATTAATGCTTGATTAAGGAAAAGTAGTATAAGGCTGATATGTATTTTACTGGGCTTTAAATAGACTGACATATATTCTTGGTGTTTTAGCTATAGATAGTAAATCTCTGGTAGAATCATGTATCACCGATTTAGATGCAGCTTGGGATTTTGTTTTATATCTTCTTAACATTAATTGGCCATATTAGTTATGTAATTTTCTGACTTACAAGCATTGACTTGCAGTGGTGTTTGATATTTCTTCTTAAATACTAAAGCATGGCCTAAGCTGTCTATCCCGTGCCATATAATGAGTAGTATGGAGGCTCAGTGGTTAGCTCTGCAGTCCTGTAGCTCTGAGGTCCTGTTTTCAAATCCCACCGAGGACTACATCTGCTGGGAGTTGGAATTTTCTCCCTATATTTACGTGGGTTTCCTTCGGTTACTCCGGTTTCCTTCCACTCTCCAAAGACATATACTAATCAGGAGTTTAGATTGGGACAGTGTTGCTGATGTATGTAAAGTGCTGTGAATTTAATGGCAGTATATAAGTGAGTAAAATAAATGCAATGGCTAAGAAATTTGAACACCAATCTAGAACCTTGTTTTAGGATATAAATCTATATGTTTCTTAAAGGTCTATTCTCAATATAAGATAAAAAAAAATGCACATTTGCAATTTACTTGTTATTAAAACTTCTCTCCTTTCTTTAAGAATCATTGACTTTAAATTTTATTGTTTATTGCTCATTGCTTATGGTACCTACCACCATTGCAGTCTATCAGCAGTGGCCAGTCACCAGGGCAATGAGCACAGGGATTATAAACTCTTTTCAATAGAGTTTTTAAACACTGTGCAGAAGATGGCTGGATCACAGGGTCTGACAATCTTCAGTGTCACTGTGCTCCTTTGATTCGGCAGAGGCAAAACTGCCTAATGTTTAAGCATCCAAAAGTGCATGTTTGGGCCAATGACACACCTATGATGCTGGTCTGAAATGTCAATGAATAAGAAGTGCACTGTCCCCTGTAAACAGGAATATGGAAGATTGAGGAGGACTGGAATCTTGAAGATAGATAATTCAGGGGCGGACATATCATTGGTGCTGCCGCACAGGAGCCCAAGAGTTAAGGGGACCACGTCTACCTCCAAATCAGCACACAGCGACTGGCATGAACAGAACTATTGTACTGTTCTTGCACAGGGGCCCTTTTCTGAATATTCAGCACACTTTTAGAGTGGGGTTCACAAACGAGCACCAGAATAATTTTGAGGAATTTGTGTAAGGTACCATGCATTAGATTTGCATAATGAATGGAAACTGATGCGGTCAGTCTTGGAATCTGAATCATATTTTTAAGTAAAACATTATAAATTTGTAATTTTAGATACATTTATAGAAATTTTGAATAGAGTTAAATATGTTTTGGTGAAAGATCTTACAGGTGTTTTCCCTAGAAATTAAATGTATCACCTATCCACTTATTCACAAGACCACCACCATCATTAGAGCAGGGATCATGAAGACTAAGTATAGTACACAGTTGTCTTCAATATTTACATAGAGTGCTATACCATACATCATGTGGAGGATATATAAGAGAAAGTTTATAGGGAATCTGTCAGTAGGTTCAAACGTCCTAACCAGATGAGCATGCAGGTCATAGACAGTTAAATAATACCTTGATATCTGATATCCGTTGTCTTACTTCTGAAAATCCAGGTTTTTCTTGATGTGTAAATGGGCTGTTAAGATGTTTGGGCAGAACACAGATCTCCCGAAGAGTCTTCCTCCAGTGCTTATTTTAACTGAAAGAAGGTTTTACCAGTGTGAGACATGTAGATCAGGAGATCAGACTGTCAGTTATTACATGTCTCACACTGGTAACACCAACTTTCATTCAAAGTATGCTCTGGGATCAGATTGTCAGGGAGATCTGTGGGCAGCCAAGAGATCTTAACAGCTATATTATATATGACAAAAAGTATCGCTCTGGAATAAGACATCGGACTTCAGATATAAAGGTATCATTTCCATCAACACATGTAATACAGTAATTGTTAGTCTGCAAAGTTATTTGTGAAGACAAAAAGTAGATAGGGGGCGCAATGGTGCGATATCCACAAGTATATTGCAAGGGTGATTTATATAACGTAGTTACTAACCTATATTAGTTGTGCTACCCATGCACAACTCTGGTGTGAGCCTAATGGTTTATACGTCCTCTCCTGACCCGAGTAATTAGATGCAGCGGCGATGAGCTGCGGCTCCAGACACTCGCAGCGTCCTCGCTCCCCTCGTGTAGTTTTCCGGACTCCGCCCCCTCGCGTCCACGTGACCAGTCCTTTAAAGGTCCTTTAGCTAAAATGAGCAGCGCCTGCCGTGTCCTCCAGGGAGATGTAGAATATAATGCAATTACCACGGTCTGGTGGGCGCTCTAAAGTAGATCCAGGATCTTGTTAAGTATGAAGTCCTTTATTCTAAAAACCTCCTTCCCCACAACATGTTTCGACGGTATAGTGCCGTCTTTCTCAAGTGGAATCAGTCTTGGAATCTGAATCATATTTTTAAGTAAAACATTATAAATTTGTAATTTTAGATACATTTATAGAAATTTTGAATAGAGTTAAATATGTTTTGGTGAAAGATCTTACAGGTGTTTTCCCTAGAAATTAAATGTATCACCTATCCACTTATTCACAAGACCACCACCATCATTAGAGCAGGGATCATGAAGACTAAGTATAGTACACAGTTGTCTTCAATATTTACATAGAGTGCTATACCATACATCATGTGGAGGATATATAAGAGAAAGTTTATAGGGAATCTGTCAGTAGGTTCAAACGTCCTAACCAGATGAGCATGCAGGTCATAGACAGTTAAATAATACCTTGATATCTGATATCCGTTGTCTTACTTCTGAAAATCCAGGTTTTTCTTGATGTGTAAATGGGCTGTTAAGATGTTTGGGCAGAACACAGATCTCCCGAAGAGTCTTCCTCCAGTGCTTATTTTAACTGAAAGAAGGTTTTACCAGTGTGAGACATGTAGATCAGGAGATCAGACTGTCAGTTATTACATGTCTCACACTGGTAACACCAACTTTCATTCAAAGTATGCTCTGGGATCAGATTGTCAGGGAGATCTGTGGGCAGCCAAGAGATCTTAACAGCTATATTATATATGACAAAAAGTATCGCTCTGGAATAAGACATCGGACTTCAGATATAAAGGTATCATTTCCATCAACACATGTAATACAGTAATTGTTAGTCTGCAAAGTTATTTGTGAAGACAAAAAGTAGATAGGGGGCGCAATGGTGCGATATCCACAAGTATATTGCAAGGGTGATTTATATAACGTAGTTACTAACCTATATTAGTTGTGCTACCCATGCACAACTCTGGTGTGAGCCTAATGGTTTATACGTCCTCTCCTGACCCGAGTAATTAGATGCAGCGGCGATGAGCTGCGGCTCCAGACACTCGCAGCGTCCTCGCTCCCCTCGTGTAGTTTTCCGGACTCCGCCCCCTCGCGTCCACGTGACCAGTCCTTTAAAGGTCCTTTAGCTAAAATGAGCAGCGCCTGCCGTGTCCTCCAGGGAGATGTAGAATATAATGCAATTACCACGGTCTGGTGGGCGCTCTAAAGTAGATCCAGGATCTTGTTAAGTATGAAGTCCTTTATTCTAAAAACCTCCTTCCCCACAACATGTTTCGACGGTATAGTGCCGTCTTTCTCAAGTGGAATCAGTCTTGGAATCTGAATCATATTTTTAAGTAAAACATTATAAATTTGTAATTTTAGATACATTTATAGAAATTTTGAATAGAGTTAAATATGTTTTGGTGAAAGATCTTACAGGTGTTTTCCCTAGAAATTAAATGTATCACCTATCCACTTATTCACAAGACCACCACACATCATTAGAGCAGGGATCATGAAGACTAAGTATAGTACACAGTTGTCTTCAATATTTACATAGAGTGCTATACCATACATCATGTGGAGGATATATAAGAGAAAGTTTATAGGGAATCTGTCAGTAGGTTCAAACGTCCTAACCAGATGAGCATGCAGGTCATAGACAGTTAAATAATACCTTGATATCTGATATCCGTTGTCTTACTTCTGAAAATCCAGGTTTTTCTTGATGTGTAAATGGGCTGTTAAGATGTTTGGGCAGAACACAGATCTCCCGAAGAGTCTTCCTCCAGTGCTTATTTTAACTGAAAGAAGGTTTTACCAGTGTGAGACATGTAGATCAGGAGATCAGACTGTCAGTTATTACATGTCTCACACTGGTAACACCAACTTTCATTCAAAGTATGCTCTGGGATCAGATTGTCAGGGAGATCTGTGGGCAGCCAAGAGATCTTAACAGCTATCTTATATATGACAAAAAGTATCGCTCTGGAATAAGACATCGGACTTCAGATATAAAGGTATCATTTCCATCAAACGTAATACAGAATTTGTCTGCAAATATTTAGAAGTATAGGGGAGAGGTTGTGTATCACAGATTAACTTTAAGTGACTTTAAAACATTTTATTATATTTGATAACCATACAATCTGTTGAGTACATGGGATTGTTAGTCCCTGACAAATTATTTGATCAGTGCATGACTCCTTCCACACTTCGCGGGGTTGATGACAAAAGTGTGTTTTGCTCTGCCACTTTGTGAGCAGTCCTTTAAGTGTCCTTTAGCAAATGTAGTCACCGTGTCTCCAGGATGACGGATACCATGCATATTCAGGTCTTGTGGGCGCTGCAAAGTTAGATCCTAGGATCTTGTAGTCATGAATGTTTATCAAAATCCTTCCACAGTTCAGGTATCGTGCCGTGTTCTCAATAATCAGTCTTGGAGTCTGACATATTTTAAGTAAAATTATTAAATTGTAATTTTTAGTCTTATAGAAATTTGATAGCAGGAGAATTTTTATAAGTCAGGTGTTTCCATTAACTTTGTATGTCTTCTCAACTTATTCACACCCTAAACATCATGAAGATAATATATCCATGCTTAATATTTCATGAGTGCTAACATCTCATGTGGATGGTGAAGAGAAATTTTTTAAATGTTTTGGATTCAAACGTCATATCCAATAGCTTTGCGTCATGAATAAATTATTGAATCTGATATTTTCTTACTTCAATTTTCAGTGTAAATGCTCAAATATTAAACCAGATCTCCGAAGAAGCCCTCGTGTAGTGAATGAAAGGAAATACACAGTGTGAGACATGAGATCAGGGGAATCCAGACTATCAGTTTTAAGTCTAACTGAAAACCATTTCACAAAGTATACTCTGTATCAAGAATTTCAGGAATTGTGTGAGCAAGGATTAAAATCTTATATACTTAAAGTATCGCTTGTAAACGGACTTCAATATTAAGTTCATTTCATATCGGACCTGCATGCCCATATAGACAGCTTAGGAGGGTTGTTAGTACTGACAGATTAACTTTAAGGACTTTAAAAACATTTTTATATTTAAGAATAAAAAAACAATACATTTGAATACAGTAATTGTTAGTCTGCAAAGTTATTTGATCATTTTCTCCTTACCCCTTCTGTTGGCTTGATGACAAAAAAAGAGTGTTTTGCTTGACGTTTGGAGCTTAGACCTTAAGTGGCGTTAAAGCAATGTATTCACCTGTTCCAGCTCTTGCACCGGTCACCATCATTTTCAGACCTTGTGGCTCTGCAACTGCTTACAGCTCTGACTGGTGTCCATGAATGTTCAGCAGTAGGTTCCCTGTCCAGGCAGTTTCAGTTCTGTAGCCAGTGTTCTCCTATCTTGCTGGTACTGCGTACTCCATCCAGTCAATAATATTAAAGTGTAATGTCAGTCTTGCTGGCCCATATGTCGCAGGAGCCAGCGAGCAATTTTTACTACAGTCGGTGTTTCATTAACTCTTGGATGGTCTTCTAGACTTCACACCTAGACTCCTTGATAATTATCCCTGCTTATATATTTCTGCCTGAACTGCCTGGATGTGAAACTGACAATACTCTTAATATGTTTTTGGATACAATTCTGTCATTGTGCCAATTGCTTTGGTCCTGAATCAGCTTATTGACACTTTTTCCTTCAATTTCACTCCAAAGCTCAACAATATAACCCTTAGACCTCACAGGCAGAACCCTGTGTAGGAGTGAAAGGGAAAACAACACTGTGACCTGGGTAGTGGGTAATGCCAAGACAATACTCCTTTTAAGTTAATTGAATCATTACAAATGTATACTTAAAACTGTATAAAAAATAAATTCATAATGTGTGATAGTGATTAAAATATATACTTAAGATCAAGTAAAGGATATTCTTATTTGCCATTCATGATATTAGTTCCACCAGCTACAGAAGAATATTTCTAAGTAAAAGTATTCTTTCTTGTGAATTATATCAGTTTTGACTATATTTTATTACAAAAGTAGTCTCTGTTAGAATCCAAATCACTGACACTGCAGTTCCCCATATTGGCCTCAGAGCGCCGCTGTTCACCTATAAGGAAAATATTCTGCAAATCCAGAATCTCCTCCATGATGCAGACAGTGTTCAACTGCAAGAAGAAATACACAGCATTTCACACTGGGATGTGCCGGGTACAGGACTCATAGAGAAGAGGGATTATTATCTGCTGGATTATAAATATAACAAGGAATTTTACCATCTGGTGAGGAGAAGGATGGCTGGATTACAACTGCAGGAAGGACAATCAGTGCAAGGACTCAGATGGCAAGTAATATTTCCCTTCTTATTCTCCTGGCTGTGTCATTCAGTCTCTGCTCAGATTCATTATTCCATTAATGAAGAATTAAGGAAAGGATCTATTGTAGGGAATCTAGGAAAGGATCTGGAATTAGATGTTAAGGATCTCTCCAGAAGGAAATTACGTATTGTGTCTAAAATCTCTGAGAAATATTTCAGCATAAACCTAGAAAATGGATACCTGTACATTGCTGATAGGATAGACAGGGAGACATTGTGCAGAGCTGCAGCTGATTGTGTCCTTACATTTGATGCTGTGGTGGAAAATCCCTTAAAAATTGTAAGTGTCACTATTGATATTCAGGATATAAATGATAATCCTCCTACATTTATTATTGATACAATTAGAATAGAAATGAGTGAATTATCCTCCCCAGGAAGAAGATTTTTTTTACATAATGCAGAAGATCTGGATGTGGGTGTTAATTCTGTGATCAGCTACAGACTCAGTGAGAACCAGTATTTTGCTCTTGGAGAGAAGGTCAGCACTGATGGCAGTGTATTTCCAGAGCTGATACTAGAGAAACCTCTAGACCGAGAGACACAGAACAAGCATGAACTCATTCTCACAGCTTCTGATGGGGGAAATCCTGTACAGACAGGCACTGCCATCATTAATATCATCATCAATGATATCAATGATAATTCTCCAGTATTTACACAGGATGTATATAAAGTAAGTGTCAGAGAGAATATACCGGTGAATTCTACAATTCTGCAGGTCAGTGCAAGTGATGAAGATGAAGGGGTCAATGCACAGATCACTTACTCTATTAGAACTACAGCAAATGATATTCTACAGACATTCATTATCAATTCTAGAAATGGAGAGATTAAGACAAAAGCTCAAGTAGATTATGAAGTCTCAAAGTTTTATGAATTTTCAGTACAAGCAGAAGATGGAGGAGGTTTAGCAGCCAAAGCCAAAATTTTGATAGAAATCATAGATGAAAATGACAATGCTCCTGAGATATCTATAACCTCATCATCAGATCTTATTCCGGAGGATTCTCCCCCTGGTACTGTGGTGGCTCTAATAAATGTTCATGATCCTGACTCAGGAGAAAATGGTGAAGTTCAATGTATAATAACAGGGGATTTACCATTTGAATTAATCTCATCAGCCAATAATTTTCATGAAATTGTTACAAAACATAGTTTAGATAGAGAAAAAATATCATCTTACACCATCACAATACAAGCAGCTGATAAAGGGTCTCCTGAAAAGATATCCAGAAAAGTTATAAACTTGATGTATCAGATGTCAATGACAATGCTCCAGTGTTTGAGAAATTAGCTTTTACTGCATTTATACCAGAAAATAATTTACCAGGAGCTTCAATATTCAGTATTCAAGCAACAGACATAGACATTGAGGACAATGCAAAAATAACATATTCTATAATAACTAAAAGTGAAGAGGATCCTCCGGATTCATATATCTCCATGAATCCAGTAACTGGGGTCATTTATGCTCAGAGGTCTTTTGATTATGAGAAACATAGAGAAATTAATATCCAAATCATGGCCAGAGACAATGGATCTCCACCTCTGAACAGCAGCACAATACTAAGAATATGTATAGTAGACCAGAATGATAATTCTCCAGTCATTCTGTACCCATCACCAGAGGTTGATAGCTCAACATTTGAGATGGTTCCTTGGACCTCTGAACAAGGCTCTTTAGTATCTAAGGTGGTGGCAGTGGACGCTGACTCTGGACACAATGCCTGGTTGTCTTACTTTCTACAATCGTCAGAGCCATCACTCTTCACCATTGACCAGCACACAGGAGAGATCAGGACATCACGTGGATTTCATGAAAAGGACATCATGAAACATGGAATTGTGGTTCTAGTAAAAGACAATGGGATTCCCTCCCGCTCAGCTTCAGTCACTCTGACCATGGTGATTGCTGATCATTTTCATCAGGTCCTTCCTGAACTGAGCAGTCAGTCTAATAAGGAGGAATCTCAGTCCAACCTACAATTCTACTTGGTGATCGCCTTGGCACTGATTTCCTTTTTTTTCATGTTGACTGTGATTATTGCAGTTGTCTCCAAATACAAGGAGTCTAAGTCGCCATCATTCGGTTCATTGAGTACAAGTCTCTATCCACAGATTGATTCCAGATTTATTTCCCAGTTCAACCCTGGAACATTACCTCTGCCATATTCCTCTGATATTTATGTAACTCTGGATCCAAGTGAGAGGGAATTTGCTTTCCTTAAACCTCAACACAATGTTCCCGTGGACAGTCTAATAGATGCTGATGATTCTGGTCTTGAAAGTGAACCTTTAAAGAACTCTGCACCAGCAGATACTCTCATAATGCAGGTATGTTTCATATTGTTCCATATCTAGTAATTGAAACATGGCAATTTATAACTAAATTACTGATTCATATTATTAAATGACTGTTTCAGTTCTTTTTTATTTTGTAATGTTTTGAGCTTTGGTTAGTAAAATTGTATTTTATTTTTTTCCCTATATGGGTTCTTTAGATGAGTTTATAGCTAAGTTTAAGTAACAAAGAATTCTCAAATTTGTGCAATGTTCTAGAATATCGCTGAGGCATAATATCACTGAATTTTATCATATTATCGTGTTTCAACTTTGGAGGAGATATTTTGTTTAACTAGTAGTGCAGCCCATTTATTATAAGGCTCAGTAGGGTTTCAGCTAGAGCTCCCACCACTTTGGATTATCACTTACAATACTGGAAAAAACAGTATTGAGTAGAAGTTGACAAGTCCTACATGTCTTGTCTTTATATAGGAATGCACAGCAGATTCTGCTGTCTTATACAATGATAAATTGAAGTCAACTTTCATTGTGTCTTTTTGTGTGCATTACTTTTAGAGTTGATGCAAGTTACGAAAGGTTGAATGAAAATAAATGTCTCCACCCTTACTTGGCTTTCGATGGGAATATTTTAATAAATAAAACACAAAAAAAATCCTTAGAATAGGCTCTTTAATTACCAAAATTCACTTTTCCACATAATCACCAGACAATTGGATACAGTTCTGCCAATGATGAAAAAGTTTTCTGAAGCCATCACGGAAGAAGTCGACTGTTTCCGCAACCAGCTTCTCACAGTTCTCTCAACTCTTTTATCAGAGGCATTGTGATGTCCTTACAGATCTTCTTTCCTTATCGGAAATGGATGTAAGTCAGATGGCGCCAAATGTGGACTGTATGGAGGATTTCATACTTTGGTGAGCTTCAGTCTGAAGTTCTTCTGTCGTGGCATGTGAAGAGTGATGTCTGGCACTATTATGCTGCTGGAAAACATTTCCCTTGTCTTTAGGACCCTTGTTAGTCGTCGTTTGAAAGTGTACAGCATCATGATGACAGCACGTTGCTTAAATCGCATTGACTGTCCATCTTCACAGGATTCCATTCTTTACACTGTGACAACACAACCATTCATTGCAAGGGCTTCCTGACAATTGGAGCTGTAGAGGACAGTCTACTGAACAGTCCAGTACCTGACACATACTAGTGCTGCTATATGCAGAGACGTTACAAAGATAGAGGGTAGAGGCATTAATTTTCATTCAACTCTCATAGTAAGTAGCAATAAGAGGTGTTGAACCCAACCTGTGAAACATTAACATCAATGTCACATGCTACTTTTATTCATAATATTGTATAGAGAATTACAATTCTTCAACATAAAGTCTAAAATGGAAGAAAATATAGACATGAGAGCTGAAAATGCTAAATCTGGGGCAGTATGAGCTACCTGACCCATCCTGTTCAGAGCATGGCTACTAAATGAGTTCACATAACTACCACTTTGTTATAGGAAACAGCTTCCCCCTTAAGGAACTGGAAGATGTTTTGGGCAGGGTCCATTGAGATCACTGGTGCAAATCATTAGGATTAATATTTTTTTCTGAAAATAACATGTGCAGGTTATATTTTTAATTGCTCCGAAGCTTTACTTGTAAATCAATAATATAAGTTATCGGCTCTGTAATCAAATGGGTATTGTCTGCTGCTAGGTATTTGAGGTTCATTATTGTAATAAGGCCTGCAAACATCAGAGGATTTTGTAATGCTCTGGAAGACCAGAGTGCTTTATTAGAATATTGAACACACTAGATACCAGTGATAAATAAGAAATAATAATTGGATATTGTATGATTGCGAGCGGCTACACTGTGAATAGCTTGTATGTATCACAGAAGTGGTTATCATCTGGGATGTAAACCCTTAATGTCTACTCTGGGACTTGTAGTGCTAGGTAAAGCATCCATTGTCCAAGTCTATGGATAGCTAGAGAGATGGGTGGTTTTGCCTATCCACATACCTAAAACCATGGGTGTCTCTCATGTCTATTAATGGTGACTATTTGTTGACACATTGCTCTTTGTTTGAAGGCAGCAGACTTCCAGATTGTGTGCACTGACAGGAATCAATGTGTATGGAGGATGCCATACATATTGAAGGTAACCCCAGTGAAAAGGGGCTGAGTATACTGACTGGGGTCAGTGAGTGATTTCTGAGGTTGTTCCATTGGGATACTTCTGTAGAGAAGTTGTATCTGAAGCTGTGCAGATACACCCAAAAATTAAACAGACTGAGAAACCATGTTAGTTTTTTGTAGACCTGAAGAAAGGCTTATGTTTGATTCCTGAAAAGTGGTTTATGTGTGCCTAAATAAACCAACTCAACTTTTTGAATAGAAACCATTCCTGTGTTTGCCTCCAATCCACAGTCAAATGAGTAACCCCCATAGACATACTGATAGGGAATTTAGATTTTGAGCCCCAATGGGGACATTGATGATGTCTGTAAAGCACTCTGGAATTACTGGCGCTATGTAAGGAATGCATAATATATAATATCCTAAGGGTGACATTTAATCATGGTGCAAAGGAGAAGTAATTGATATTTTAAAGGTCTTTCTCAATAACTGAAAAATATAAATAATAAAAGGAAATTTAATTTTCAATAAAATTATAAATACCTTTAATTAGCAAATCACACTTGTTACTGTCAAGAGAAGTAAAAATTGTGGAATAATGTCCAACATCTTGTTAAAAAGACAAAAACCTGTCCTAAAATGTTAGACAGGTGCTGGTGAGTGTGTACATTGTGAAGCTTCTCCCCCCATTGTTCTCTGTGTAAGAAAATGTGCTGAGGTTATTCTGATCTAATACTGGGGAAACCAGTTCTAAGGAAAGAAGAGGCTGCTCACACTGTTGTCCACCTTGTGTTTTTAATGTTGCATGGCTGCTGTGAGCAGGAGATGCTTGACAGTACATTAAATTTGTAATGTTCAGGTCACAACTGCAGTTTAGTACTGCACATGTTCACACCAGTCTAATAACATTTTAGGGACATATTTTTGGCAATGTAAAAAGACAGCACTATACTGATTACCTCCCAAGGAAACCTGAGTGTGAGTTTGATAATTAAAGTTGTGTAGTAATAGCTTTGTAGTTAAGTTACCCTTAAAGGGATCCTGTCACCTCCAAAACACCTCATAAGCTAGCAAAACGTCCCTGCAGCATCCTCTCACTAATCTCACACTCCTTTTGTCTCCTAAAAGCATCCTGTGAAAGTGCATAAAAACTTTTAATACTTACTCATTAGTGATTATAATTAGCAGGGGTCATATTCTTTAGTCACCAGGGCATGTTGTTTTGCAGCCTCGAGATTCACCCTCTCTCTGTCTGTGCTGCAGTGATGTGCAGCTGAAGGCAGGACTAATGATTTGCATTCTGTGAGTGATAGAGAGGGGGGAGGGTAAAGTCTGCACATCACAGCAGCACAGACAGAGACAGGGCTGGATCCCTGGAGCTGCAAAACAGCCCGCCCTGGTAACTAAAGAATATAGCCCCTGATAATTAAAATCACTAATGAGTAAGTATTAAAACATTTTTATGCACTTTCACAGGATGCTTTTAGGAGACAAGGAGTGTGAGATTAGTGATAGGATGCTGCAGGGACGTGTTTTGCTAGCTTAGGAGGCGCTCAAGAGGTGACAGGATCCCTTTAATACTATTTCTATATTTCAGAAAAACCCCTTTAAGAACACAGAATGAGAAAGATAAGCAATATTCAAACCTAGTAAACGGCAATAAATATACTAAGTAAACCAACAGCAATAGAGGTTTAAAGATTTAAAATACCTTATTAGAAACTTGTGTAATGTTTAATTTGTCCCATGGTGGAACTGCAGGAAAGTGGAACACTTCTCCTGTTCTCCCCACAGAGATGAAGGGTGTGGCTCCCCGAATCAGTGCACCCGATTATCAACCGATTGTATAGAGCTCATTTAACTATAAAATACAAAAGTGTTATAAGCAGGGAATCTCTCATTTGACAATTTTTATGACCAATTTTATATAAAACTTACAATTTAATTAGTAAGCATCACATAAATGGTTAGTAACATCTGTTTTCCAATAAAGGTATTTTGTAATTGAGAAATTAGCAGACAAGGTAGTTATGTAGAAAATATTTTACTATATGGGGGCACAAAGTAATTTGAAAAAAGTATAATATATAAAACAGAAAATTCATCCTACTTTACTTGATATTAGTAAAAAAAGATTCCAGCAGCACATCGAGAATAAAATCAAATTCTTTTTTTCGTTTCTTTAAAATATTCCATCGTAGATACGGGTTATAGAAACGTGTTAGAAATCCTATGTGATAACGATTATGCATTTTGGACATTTATGTCTTTACTCATGGCTATAAGTAAGGACATTGACGTCCGAAACACTTAAGCATCTATAACCTAGGAATTGGTACACATTTTTATAATCCGTATCTACAATGGAATATTTTAAAGAAGTGAAATAAAGAATTTGATTTAATCCTGGATGCGTTGCTGGTATCCTTCCCACTTGTGTTCCCTAAATTCCCCACCATTCGATCTCCTTGCACCACCTGGATTAAATTGAATTTCCTCTTGGATTCATATTACCTGTGATAGGGTGAGCTGGAATAATTTTACATTGTATACCTTCTTGTAATACTATGTATTTGAGTATATATATATATATATATATATATATATATATATATATATATTATTGTGTGTGTGTGTCTATATATATATATGTATATATAGTAGTATATATAAGTATATACTATTACATTACGTGATTGTGTGAACTTCAAAAGTGGTCTTGTTAGAATCCAAATCACTGACACTGCAGTTCCCCATATTGCCTCAGAGCGCCGCTATTCACCAATAAAGAAAATATTCTGCAAATCCAGAATCTCCTCCATGATGCAGACAGTGTTCAACTGCAAGAAGAAATACACAGCATTTCACACTGGGATGTGCCTGATACAGGACTCATAGAGAAGAGGGATTATTATCTGCTGGATTATAAATATAACAAGGAATTTTACCATCTAGTGAGAGAAGGATGGCTGGATTACAACTGCAGAAGGACAATCAGTGCAAGGACTCAGATGGCAAGTAATATTTCCCTTCTTATTCTCCTGGCTGTGTCATTCAGTCTCTGCTCAGATTCATTATTCCATTAATGAAGAATTAAGAAAAGGTTCTATTGTAGGGAATCTAGGAAAGGATCTGGAATTAATGTTAAGGATCTCTCCAGAAGGAAATTACGTATTGTGTCTAAAATGTCAGAGAAATATTTCAGAATAAACCTAGAAATGGAAACCTGTACATTGCTGATAGGATAGACAGGGAGACATTGTGCAGAGCTGCAGCTGATTGTGTCCTTACATTTAATGCTGTGGTGGAAAATCCCTTCAAAATTGTAAGTGTCACTATTGATATTCAGGATATTAATGATAATCCTCCTACATTTATTCTTGAAACAGTTAGAATAGAAATGAGTGAATTATCCTCCCCAGGAAGGAGATTTCTTTTACAGAATGCAGAAGATCTGGATGTGGGTGTTAATTGTGTGATCAGCTACAGACTCAGTGAGAACCAGTATTTTGCTCTTGGAGAGAAGGTCAGCACTGATGGCAGTGTATTTCCAGAGCTGATACTAGAGAAACCTCTAGACCGAGAGACACAGAACAAGCATGAACTCATTCTCACAGCTTCTGATGGGGGAAATCCTGTACAGACAGGCACTGCCATCATTAATATCATCATCACTGACTTCAATGATAATTCTCCAGTATTTACACAGGATGTATATAAAGTAAGTGTCAGAGAGAATATACCGGTGAATTCTACAATTCTGCAGGTCAGTGCAAGTGATGAAGATGAAGGAGTCAATGCACAGATCACTTACTCTATTAGAACCACAGCAAATGATATTCTAGAAACTTTTATTATCAACCCCAGAAATGGAGAGATTAAAACAAAAGCTGAAGTAGATTATGAAATCTCAAAGTTTTATGAATTTTCAGTACAAGCAGAAGATGGAGGAGGTTTAGCAGCCATAGCCAAAATTTTAATGGAAATAATAGATGAAAATGACAATGCTCCTGAGATATCTATAACCTCATCATCAGATCTTATTCCGGAGGATTCTCCCCTGGTACTGTGGTGGCGCTGATTAATGTTCATGATCCTGACTCTGGAGAAAATGGTGAAGTTCAATGTATAATAATAGGAAATTTACCATTCGAGTTAATTTTATCAGAAAATAATTTTCATGAAATTGTTACAAAACGTAGCCTAGATCGAGAAAAAATATCATCCTACAACATCACAATACAAGCATCTGATAAAGGGTCTCCAGAAAAGATTTCTAGAAAAGTTATCAACCTTGATGTATCAGATGTCAATGACAATGCTCCAGTGTTTGAGAAATTAAGTTACACTGCATTTATAACAGAAAATAATTTACCAGGAGCTTCAATATTCAGTATTCAAGCAACAGACATAGACATTGAGGACAATGCAAAGATAACATACTCTATAATAGCTAAATATGAAGATGATGCACTGTTTTCCTACATCTCCATGAATCCAGTAACTGGGGTAATTTATGCTCAGAGGTCTTTTGATTATGAGAAGTATAAAGAATTTAACATCCAAATCATGGCCAGAGACAATGGATCTCCACCTCTGAGCAGCAGCACAACACTAAGAATATGTATAGTAGACCAGAATGATAATTCCCCAGTCATTCTGTACCCATCACCAGAGGTTGATAGCTCCACATTTGAGATGGTTCCTTGGACCTCTGAACAAGGCTCTTTAGTATCTAAGGTGGTGGCAGTGGACGCTGACTCTGGACACAATGCCTGGTTGTCTTACTTTCTACAATCTTCAGAGCCATCACTCTTCACCATTGACCAGCACACAGGAGAGATCAGGACATCACGTGGATTTCATGAAAAGGACATCATGAAACATGGAATTGTGGTTCTAGTAAGAGACAATGGGATTCCCTCCCGCTCAGCTTCAGTCACTCTGACCATGGTGATTGCTGATCATTTTCATCAGGTCCTTCCTGAGCTGAGCAGTCAGTCTAATAAGGAAGAATCTCCGTCCAACCTACAATTCTACTTGGTGATCGCCTTGGCACTGATTTCCTTTTTCTTCATGTTGACTGTGATTATTGCAGTTGTCTCCAAATACAAAGAGTCTAAGTCATCATTTGGGTCCCTGAGTACAAGTCTATATCCACAGATCGATCCCAGGTTTATTTCCCAGTTTAACCCTGGGACATTACCTCTGCCATATTCCTATGATGTTTGTGTAACTCTGGATCCAAGAGAGAGGGACTTTGCTTTCCTCAAACCTCAACCCAACGTTCCCGTGGACAGTCTAATAGATGCTGATGATTCTGGACTTGGAAGTGAACTTTTAAAGAACTCTACACCTGCAGAAAATCTCATAATGCAGGTATGTTTCATATTGTTCCAAATATAGTAATTGAAACATGGCAATTTATAAGCTAATGACTGATTTATATTATTAAATCACTATTTTAGTTATCTTTTTTAATGTCTTGAGCTTTGCTCAGTAAAAGTGTACTTTATTTTTTTTACCTATTTGGGTTCTTTAGATGCATTTATAACTAAGTTTAAGTAACAAATCTCAAATTTGTGCAATGTTCTAGAAAATCGCTGAGATATAATATCACTGAAATATAATATTATTGTCGTACAACTTTGGAGAAGATATTTTGTTTAATTAGTAGTGCAGCCCTTTTTTTTTTATAATACTGAGTGGTGTTTAGGCTACAGCTCACACCCCATTGAATCAACACTTAAGGTACCGTTACACGGTACAACTTAACAATGATGTTGTTTGTGATCTCGGTAGCGCGCTAATTTTTTGCATTGTTCAACATCGTTGTTGAGCTGTCCCATGTCCAGATATCGTGGACAACTCACCAACGATGTTGTGAGCAGGGATCATTCGCAAGCACCGCAAACGATCCCTGCTCACTGCTGTGAATGGGCGAAGTCGGTCGTGACATCGCTATTGCGGTGTCACACCGAACGTTGCCGTAAGTTGATTAAGTTGAAAGGTTTTCCTGTATGCAGGAAAACCTGTCAACTCCGACTTGAACAATTATCATTGTTGAATCGTGCGTTTACACGCAACGACGCAACAACGATGTCTTTTCAACATCGTTCCTGACGTCACTTTTGAACGATGTCGGGAACAATGTTGAAAGGTGTAACGGGGCCTTTAAAATACTGGGAAAACTGGTATTGAGTAGAAGTTGTCATGCACAGAAGTCCTGCATGTCTTGTCTCTATATCTATGTCTCTTAGACTGTGAGCCCTCGTGGACAGGGTCCCTGCCCCTCCTGTACCTGTACGTCCTGATCGCCTAGATTTAGTGTACTGGTTCTTGTCTCCCTCATCCTCATGTAAAGCGCCATGGAACCTAATGGCGCTATATAAATAAATAATAATAATAATATAGGAATGCACAGCAGCCTGCTCTCTTATACATTGATAAAGTGAAGTCAACTCTCATTTTGTGTTTTTGTGTGCATTACATTTAGAGTTGATGCAAATTACAAGAGTTGAATGAAAAGTAATGCCTCAACCTTCGGAACCTGGGTTTTGATTGGAATATATTAATAAATCAAATGCAGAAATAATCCTTAGAATGTGATCTTTAATTACCGATATTCACTTTTCCACATAATCACCAGACAATTGGATGCACTTCTGCCAATGATGAAAAAGTTTTCTTAAACATCACAGAAGTCGCCACTCTGTTTGTGCAACCAGCCTCTCACAGTTCTCTCAACTTCTTCATCAGATACATAGTGATGTCACTGCAGATCTTTCATTATCAGGAAAAGATGGAAGTCAGATGGCGCCAAATCTGAACTGTATGAAGGATGTCATACGGTGGTGAGCTTCAGTCTCTGAAGTTCTGCTGTGGTGACATGTGAAGTGTGTGGTCTGGTATTGTAATGCTGCAGTGATGTGATGGCAGCACTTCGCTTAAATCGACGTCTGCACAGGGTTACATTTTTACCCTATAATAACACAACCATTCATTGCTAAGGTTTTCTGCAAATGGGGGGTGTAGAGGAGAGTCTACTGAACAGTCCAGTACCTGCCTCATACCAGTTTTGCAATTTACTGAAGGAGTTATGAAGGTGGAGGCATTACTCTTCATTCAATCCTCTTAGTTGGTAGCAATAAGAGGTGTTGAACCCAACCTGTGACACATTAATATCAATGTAACAAAAAACAGTGGATACTTAGCTTATAAATATGGCCATATTGTTAACTGCCCATTAGCCATGTCGAAGCGTGTCTCTTTTACTGGATCCCTATGCGCAGTCACAGCCTCTCTTTGGATTTTAAAACCTTCTCTTGTATGGGTGAGCAGGAAACTTCTAACAGAGATCAATAACAGCTAAGGCCAGTGGAGAAAGGGTGTACAGCAGAGGGCATGACCCCATAATATAAACAAGAAAAAACTGCGGCACTCCATCATGTAATGTGTACAGGTGCAACACTGAACACGATACATTGTAACTAAAAGACAGCGGACACTCTGAAATACCAAGACATGTAATTTTGAATTTAAAGGAATATAGAACATTATTATAGCTAAGGAGACATGAAAAACTGAGAAACTTAGCTTATAAATATGGGTGGTTATGGATATGGTCATATTTATAAGCTTAGTGTCTCATTTTTTCCATGTCTCCTTAGCTATAATAATGTTCTATGTTCCTTTAGATATAAAATTACATGTCTTAATATTTCTTTTTGTTACAATGTATCATATTTGGTGTTACACCAGTACACATTACATGATGGAGCACCAACGTTTTTTCTTGTGTACATTAATATCAATGTCACATACCACTTTTAAGCATAATATTGTATAGTGGTAATTACAACTCTTCAACATAAAGTCTAAAATGTAAGAATATATAGACATGAGATCTGAAACTACTAAAGCTGGGGCATTATGGGCTACACAACCCATCCTGTTCGGGACTATGGCTACTAAATGACTGCACATAACTACCATGTTATAGAAAACAGCTTCCTCCTTCAGGAATTGGAAGATGTTTTGGGCAGAGTCCATTGGGATCACTAGTACAAATCATTAAGATTAATATTTTTTATATGAAAAGAACATGTGCAGATCTATTTTAATTGCTCTGGAGCATGATTTTTAAATCAACAATACAAGTTATCGGCTCTGAAATCAAATGGTGTTGTCTGCTGTTGGGTACTTTAGGCATGTTATTGTGTTAAAGCCTGTTGGTACATCTTATTTCATGTGGCATTATCTGAGAAAGGGGCTTGACCCCGAAACGCGTAATAAACCACCATCTGTATTTCTAACAACCTGAATCATTGGATTCCTTGGAGCGGGAGCACGGTTCTAATTTCCATTTCTCCTAAGCACATTTGAATGTTGAACTCAAGGGAGGACTGCTGCAGACTGTATAGCTTGACATCTACAGTTGTCACAGGTTTATGAGGGGGTTGTGACATCTCACAACCCGAACAGGTGAGCGGTTTCAACAACTTGCTGCACTCACATTATCCCACGATAAACGCTATTGTGCACCCTTTCCTTTTTAGTGGTTTGTTTCTGTCTTAAAGCCTGCAAACAGAGGATTTTCTAGTGCTCTGGAAGACCAGAGTGATCTACTAGAGATTGTAAGCACTAAATGCCAGAGAAAATAGGAAAAAATAATTGGATATTGTAATATGGTGACTGGCTAAATTGTGAATGGCTTGTATGTATCACAGAGGTGGTTGTCCTCTGGCATGTAAACCTTTAATGTCTACTCTAGAACTTGTAGTCCCACGAGTCTCGTAAAGCATCCACAGGCCAAGTTTATGGCTAGCTATTGAGATGGATGTGTCCTGCTATCCACATACCTCCACCCATGTTTGTGTCTCATGTCTTTTATGGTGTCTATTTGCTGACACATGGTTCTGTGCTTGGAGGCAGGAGACTTCTATAGTGTGTGTACTGACAGGAGTCAATGTGTCTGGAGGCTGCTATACCTATCAAAGGTAACACCCAGTGAAAAAAATGAATGTATATACTGACTGTGGTCATTGAGTGGTGACTGAGGTTGCTCCATTGGGCTACTTCTGTACAGGAGTTGTATCCGAACCTGTGCAAGTGCTTTCGAAAATAAAACAGACTGGGAAACCATGTTTGTTTTCTGTATAGCTGAAGAAAGGCTCATGTTAGCTTCCTGGAGAGCGGTTTACGAGTGCCTGTATAAACCAACTCAACTTTTTAAATAGAAAGCGTCCCTGTGTTTGCCTCAAATCCGCAGTCAAGTGAGTATCCCCCATCACATTGAGTGAACTGTCACAATATGTAGCGTATGGTTACAGTAAGTTAAAATGTCCTAGTCAATATGTGGAAATTTTGCTTAAAACCTCTTGGAGTTCCTTCTTAATCTTCTGTTGTCTAGGTGGCAGATAAAAAGTCTGGCTAAAATGTAGAGTCTATAATTAATGCACTTCTACTCCAAACATGGTTTAGCATGAGGAATTTAAGTACAAGGTAGAGAATATAAAAGGATATAATAATGCATTTGGAGAATAATTTTAATCTCCATTGTAACGGGATGGCATGGCAGCTGTGTGGTTAGCACTGCGGCCTTGCAGCACTGGAATCCTGGATTCAAATCCCACCAAGGACAATATCTGAAAAGAGTTTGTATGTTCTCCCTGTGTTTGTGTGGGTTTCCTCCGGGTTCCCAGGTTTCCCCCACACTTCAAAGACAGTGATAAGGAATGTAGACTGTGAGCTCCAATGGGGACAATGAGAATGTCTGTAAAGAGCTGTGGAATTACTGATGCTGTGTAAACAATGCATAATAAATAATATCCTAAAGGTGACATTTAATAATGGTGTAAAGGAGAAATAATTGGTATTTTAAAGGTCTTACTCGATAACTGAAAAATATAAAGAATAAAAGGAAGTATAATTTTCAATAAAATCATAAATACCTTTAATCAGCAAATAACACTTGTTACTGCCAATAGAGGTAAGCATCATAGAATAAAAATGTCCAACGTCTTGTTAAAGAGACAGAAACCTGTCCTATAATGTTAATCATACAAGCGCTGGTGAGCATGTGCATTTTGAAGCTTATCCCCCATTGTTCATGTGTAAGAAGATATGCTGGTGATATTCTGATATAATACTGGGGAAACCAGTTCTGAGGAAAGAAGAGGCTGCTCACACTGCTGTCCACCTTGTTATTTTAATGATGTGTGGCTGCTGTGAGCTGGAGGTGCTTGACAGTACATGAAATATGTAACCTTCAGGTCACAGCAATAGTTTCCTACTGCACATGCTCACAGGCACTAAACCTATTAATAGTCTAGGACCCATTTCTGGCAATGTAGAAAGACAGCACTATACTGATTACCTCCCAAAGAAAGCTGAGAGAGAGTTTGATAATTAAAGATGCTTAGGAATAGATTTGTAGTTAAATTTCCTTTAATACCATTTTTATATTTCAGGAGAACTCCTTTGAGAACACAGAAATAGAAAGATAAGCAATATTCAAATCTAGAAAATGGCAATAAGTATACAAAGTAAACCAACATCAATAAAGTTATACTGATTTTAAAATATCTTATTAGAAACTTATGTAAAGTTTCATTGGACCTATGGTGGAACTACAGGAAAGTGGAACACTTTGTCCTGTTCTCCCCACAGAGGTGAAGGGTGTGGCTCCCCGAATCAGCACAACCTATCATCAACTGATTGGTATGGAGCTCATATAACTAAAAAAACATACAAAAGTGTTATAAGCAGGGAATCTCTCATTTGACAATTTTTCTGATCTATTTTATATAAAACTTACAATTTAATTAGTAAGAATCGCATAAATGGTTAGTAACATCTATTAAAGCGAACCTGTCACCCCCCCCGGGCATCAAAAGCTCTAATAGCCACCTTCTGCAGCACTAAGGCTGCATTCTGAGAAGGTGCCTATAGGCTTTTGATGCCCTTTCTAGTATGAAATATTAAGTTAGGTAAATGCTCACTCTTCAGAAGATCGAAGACCGGGAGGCGGGGTTTCACGCTCCTCCGGCCCGCCCCCTCTTGTCAATCATTGTGCGCCCCTGCTGCTGTCTCCCTCAGTGTGGAAAATGAACGCACGTCTCCATTCTCCTGTATGGAGCCGCGCATGCGCTGTGCGCCACGGTGTCCAGGAAGTCGACACCGGGCGCACAGCGCATGCGCGGCTCCGTGCATGAGAACGGAGACGCGCGTTCATTTTCCACACTGAGGGGAGACAGCAGCAGGCGCGCACAATGATTGACAAGAGGGGCGGGCCGGAGGAGCGTGAAACCCGCCTCCCGGTCTTCGATCTTCTGAAGAGTGAGCATTTACCTAACTTATATTTCATACTAGAAAGGGCATCAAAAGCCTATAGGCACCTTCTCAGAATGCAGCCTTAGTGCTGCAGAAGGTGGCTATTAGAGCTTTTGATGCCCGGGGGGGGTGACAGGTTCGCTTTAAGGCTATTTTCCAATATAGAAATTTTATAACTGAAAAAGTAGCAGACAAGATAGTCATGTAAAACTATTTTATTATGTACATATACCGTATATAAATTGACATATATATATTAGTATATACTATTAGAGTATGTGAATTTCAAAAGTGATATCTGTTAGAACCTGACACTGCTGCTGCAGTTCCCATATTGGCCTCAGAGCGCCGCTGTTCACCAATAAAGAAAATATTCTGCAAATCCAGAATCTCCTCCATGATGCAGACAGTGTTCAACTGCAAGAAGAAATACACAGCTTTCACACTGGGATGTGGCGTGTACAGGACTCATAGAGAAGAGGGATTATTATCTGCTGGATTATAAATATAACAAGGAATTTTACCATCTGGTGAGGAGAAGGATGGCTGGATTACAACTGCAGGAAGGACAATCAGTGCAAGGACTCAGATGGCAAGTAATATTTCCCTTCTTATTCTCCTGGCTGTGTCATTCAGTCTCTGCTCAGATTCATTATTCCATTAATGAAGAATTAAGAAAAGGATCTATTGTAGGGAATCTAGGAAAGGATCTGGAATTAGATGTTAAGGATCTCTCCAGAAGGAAATTACGTATTGTGTCTAAAATCTCAGAGAAATATTTCAGTGTTAATCCGGACAAGGGTAAACCTGTACATTGCTGATAGAATAGACAGGGAGGCATTGTGTGAAGCTTCAGCTGATTGTGTCCTTACATTTGATGCTGTGGTGGAAAATCCACTGAATGTCTTCAGTATAAAGATTGATATTCAGGATATAAATGATAATCCTCCTACATTTTTTCCTTGATACAATCAGAATAGAAATGAGTGAATTATCCTCCCCAGGAAGAAGATTTCTTTTACAGAATGCAGAAGATCTGGATGTGGGGTGTTAATTGTGTGATCAGCTACAGACTCAGTGAGAACCAGTATTTTGCTCTTGGAGAGAAGGTCAGCACTGATGGCAGTGTATTTCCAGAGCTGATACTAGAGAAACCTCTAGACCGAGAGACACAGAACAAGCATGAACTCATTCTCACAGCTTCTGATGGGGAAATCCTGTACAGACAGGCACTGCCATCATTAATATCATCATCATGATTCAATGATAATTCTCCAGTATTTACACAGGATGTATATAAAGTAAGTGTCAGAGAGAATATACCGGTGAATTCTACAATTCTGCAGGTCAGTGCAAGCGATGAAGATGAAGGAGTCAATGCACAGATCACTTACTCTATTAGAACCACAGCAAAAAATGTTCTTCTAGCCTTCACTATTGATTCCAAGAATGGAGAAATTACAACAAAAGGACAATTAGATTATGAATTTGCAAAGTTTTATGAGATTTCGGTGCAAGCTGAAGATGGAGGAGGTTTAGCAGCCAAAGCCAAGGTTCTAGTAGAAATTATAGATGAAAATGACAATGCTCCTGAGATATCTATAACCTCATCATCAGATCTTATTCCGGAGGATTCTCCCCCTGGTACTGTGGTGACACTGATTAATGTTCATGATCCTGACTCTGGAGAAAATGGTGAAGTTCAATGTATAATAACAGGAGATTTACCATTTGAACTAATATCATCAGCAGGTAATTTTTATAAAGTTGTTACAAAAAATAATCTAGATAGAGAAAAAATATCATCTTACAATATCACAGTACAAGCAACTGATAGAGGGTCTCCAGAAATGATGTCTAGAAAAGTTATTAGACTTGACATATCTGATGTCAATGACAATGCTCCAGAGTTTGAGAAATTAGATTACACTGCATTTTACACGAAAATAATTTACCAGGAGCCTCAATATTTAGTATTCAAGCAAGAGATCTGGACAGTGAGGAAAATTCAAAGATAACATATTCTATATTGCCTAGAGTTGATGAAGATAATTCTCTGTCTCTCTACATCTCCGTGAATCCAGTAACTGGGGTCATTTACGCTCAGAGGTCATTTGACTATGAGAAGAATAAAGAATTTAATATCCAAACCATGGCCAGAGACAATGGATCTCCATCTCTGAACAGCAGCACAACACTAAGAATATGTATAGTAGACCAGAATGATAATTCTCCAGTCATTCTGTACCCATCACCAGAGGTTGATAGCTCTACATTTGAGATGGTTCCTTGGACCTCTGAACAAGGCTCTTTAGTATCTAAGGTGGTGGCAGTGGACGCTGACTCTGGACACAATGCCTGGTTGTCTTACTTCCTACAATCTTCAGAGCCATCACTCTTCACCATTGACCAGCACACAGGAGAGATCAGGACATCACGTGGATTTCACGAAAAGGACATCATGAAACATGGAATTGTGGTTCTAGTAAGAGACAATGGGATTCCCTCCCGCTCAGCTTCAGTCACTCTGACCATGGTGATTGCTGATCATTTTCATCAGGTCCTTCCTGAGCTGAGCAGTCAGTCTAATAAGGAAGAATCTCAGTCCAACCTACAATTCTACTTGGTGATCGCCTTGGCACTGATTTCCTTTTTCTTCATGTTGACTGTGATTATTGCAGTTGTCTCCAAATACAAAGAGTCTAAGTCGTCTTCATTTGGGTCGCTGAGTACAAGTCTATATCCACAGATTGATCCCAGGTTTATTTCACAATTTAACCCTGGGACATTACCTCTGCCATATTCCTATGATGTTTGTGTAACTCTGGACCAAGTGAGCAGGAATTTGCTTTCCTTAAAGCTCAACACAACGTTCCTGTGGACAGTCTAATAGATGCGATGATTCTGGTGTTGGAAATGAAACTTTAAAGAACTCTTTACCTGTAGAGAATCTCATATCTCAGGTATGTTTATAACACTATAAATGATTATTTAGACATAATAAAATATTGAGATATTTGATATCGATACATTTTGATCATTGACATCTATTTGCTTTTTCAGAACAAAAATATTTGACGTAATTGCTTCTTGAGAACTTTAATTGCAAATATTAAATATTCTTAATGTATACTTATGTGACACTTTCTGGTTTTTAAAGTGAAGATTTGTGTACTTATTAAGAAAACATATTATATTCATAGAACAAAGTACACATGCTCTCGGAAAGTAGATCACAGGAGTCGGACCCAAATACTCACTTATCGCCCTATCCTATAGCTAGGAGATACATTGTAATAGTCAGTAAGAGCTCATATATGGTTATATTTAGTTAATTAATTCTGTCTTATAATATTGTATATAAGAAGAAATAAATGTCAAAGTGTTCATGTTTGTTCTGCACGGCATTTGTTTATTCTTTTACTTTTAGAAGTAATTCATTATCATATACAGTAAATATACTGTATTTTTTACATATATACATAATGAATGCATGGAACCATTATCGTATTTAGTCAATGTCTTTTGGTTTGCATTGAGCACTGTATTTTGGATTTTTTTTGTTCTAACTGAATGGCAGTGCCATTTTGTCAAAGTATAGCAATTTTTTGGCACCTTTACGGTGAAGCCACAACAATGGGCATGATACAAGGATCAATAGATGTAAGGCTGGCACCGGTGAAACAAACTTAAAGCTATACATTTATTAAGTTGGAATTGGAAGATTCAGATACATGATCTACATGGTTCATGTGGATGCATGGAAGTCTGCTTACAATATGGCAAAAAATTTAAATCGCCACCAGGTGCTGCTGTCATAGCTGCATTCTAATTTTCCTCCACTTCTGCCCTGAGCTTCATCAATTAATGTTGTCTATACCACAATCAGTATTGATCATGGAAAATATGAAGAAAATATATGGCTTATCCTCCCTGCTAGTATCATAGAGATGTCCTGCGACATGATTGTCTCTCATACCAAAATTGGGAAATAGGGTAAAGTCAATTGAACAACAATACTAAGATGGGGGGTTAATGATCTTGTCTCCTTGAAGAGGGGTATCCCCAAGGGCCAATACCTCAACTTTCTGTTGATAGCTACTATGTCCAAAGGCTGGGAGAAAGCCAGTGGTCATTGGATGTGGGGCTTGTGTGATGTCACAATGTCGCGTGCATATATGCTGGAACCATATCTGCACAGAAGGAGAGTATAGGGTTTATTCATTTAACAGGGGAAAAAAGTTGATTCAGAAGAGATTGTCCTAGTAGTGGACAGCCCTTATTTCACAGTCATTATCTTCCTCTCTTGTAGTCAACCACTTGGCCATCATCGAATATTTAGGGTTATTATAGGTGTCACGGCTGTGTCATCTGTCCTTTTCTCACAGTGAGCAAAACCTTTGTGAGTAGGGATACTAGAAAAGTCTGCAGCATTAGACTCTTTATTAATTGCCGTACAAGAAGTGTTATTTATGTATATTTGCCCCTGTGGGTTGGAATATAAAGACAAAGTCGTGAATTCCGCAAGAGAATTTCTGATTATGTTAGACTGGATTCACACTGCCTTATGAGTCACATGAAAATTACATCAGAATGCTCTTACCATCTGGCGGCTCTCCTGACCTAAGCATATCAGCTGCATAGAAAGACATTAAACTGACACGCTGAGGTCAGTAGAGCCGTGGCTGGTCCGGGCAATGTGATGTGATCCCTGCATGAGTCATATGGTACTGTGACTGCAGTGATATGGATATTATTAATAAATGTGATTTCTATTTTGACAACAAACTGAGTTATTTACCGTGGACCTAATTTTTCTGTTCCTCAATGTCTCCCCCTGCTGTTCCTCATTCACTAACATTTTTTCTTTTTGAATACCTCATTTAGGTCTCTGCTGTCCATTCGTTATCTCCATCCCATATTTATGCTGTAAAATTCAGTTCTCAAATGCTTAGGGGTTATGACTTTTGCCCTGCCCTATTCCTCTTATGGACCACAGTTGGTATCACATGACCTATCTGGTCTCCTTTGTGTTCCTGAAGTAAAGAGATACATATCTCGTGTTTTCAAAGATTACTAAATGCCACAAGTAAACAAATACCGTATATACTCGTGTATAAGCCGAGTTTTTCAGCCCAAAAATTGGGCTGAAAAGTCTACCCCTCGGCTTATACACGGGTCATATACGGTATGTGATGTGGTGGGGGCTGTGGAGGCTGCAGGAGGCGGGGGGAGGCTGCTGTATGAGCGGCCCCGTCACGTGGGGCCGCTCATTACATATGCACTGCATCCCCCTGTCAATCAGCGGCAGGGGGAAGCAGTGCATATGGCCCCCAAACGCTGCCACTCGCCCCCCCTCTGTGTCAGGGCCCCCCCCGCTGCTGTAAGGGCCCCCCCGCTGCTTATCTTACCATCCGGTATTCTGATCAGCGCTGCTCCTCACTGCTCCCGTCCTCGCGGCTTCCGGGATCCCCGGCCGTCGCAGGTATGACGTCATCGTGCGACGGCCTGGATCCCGGATGCCGCGAGGACGGGAGCAGCGAGGAGCAGCGCTGATCAGAATACCGGATGGTAAGTTAAGCAGCAGGGGGGGCGAGTGCCAGCATTTGGGGGCAGCAGTGTACACCTGGGGGCGGCTGTGTACCCCTGGGGGCTGCTATATACCCCTGGGGGCAGCTGTATACCCCTGGGGACGGCTGTGTACCCCTGGGGGCTGCTATATACCCCTGGGGGCAGCTGTGTACCCCTGGGGGCAGCTGTATACCCCTGGGGACGGCTGTGTACCCCTGGGGGCTGCTATATACCCCTGGGGGCGGCTATATACCCCTGGGGGCGGCTGTGTACCCCTGGGGATGGCTGTGTACCCCTGGGGGCTGCTATATACCCCTGGGGGCGGCTATATACCCCTGGGGACGGCTGTGTACCCCTGGGGGCTGCTATATACCCCTGGGGGCAGCTATATACCCCTGGGGACGGCTGTGTACCCCTGGGGGTTGCTATATACCCCTGAGGGCGGCTATATACCCCTGGGGACGGCTATATACCCCTGGGGGCGGCTATATACCCCTGTGGGTTGCTATATACCCCTGGGGGCAGCTATATACCCCTGGGGGTGGCTATATACCCCTGGGGGTGGCTATATACCCCTGGGGGCTGCTATATACCCCTGGGGGCGGCTGTGTACCCCTGGGGGCTGCTATATACCCCTGGGGATGGCTGTGTACCCCTGGGGGCTGCTATATACCCCTGGGGGCTGCTATATACCCCTGGGGGCGGCTATATACCCCTGGGGGCTGCTGTGTACCCCTGGGGGCGGCTGTGTATCCCTGGGGGCTGCTGTGTACCCCTGGGGGCGGCTGTGTACCCCTGGGGGTGGCTGTGTACCGCTGGGGCTGCTGTGTACTGCTGGGGCTGCTGTATGCCCCCGGAGGCTGCTGTACACCCCCGGGGCTGCTGTATATACTGCTGGGGCCTGTATACCACTGGGGCTGCTGTATATACTGGTAGGGTCTGCATATACCACTGGGAAGGCTGCTGTATACCACTGGGGCTGCTGTATATACTACTGGGGCCTGTATATGCCACTGGGGAGGCTGCTGTATACTACCACTGGGGGGGCCTGTATACCTGTGCTGGGGTCCACCCTCGGCTTATACACGAGTCAATAGATTTTCCCAGGTTTTGGGGGCAAAAGTAGGGGGGTCGGCTTATACACGGGTCGGCTTATACACGAGTATATACGGTATATGTTATAATGGTTTGTGCAAGCCCTATCCACGATCTCTGATAATGTGTCACAGGCTATATGCCTCTGGCTGCGATGTGCTGTGATGTCACTTCCTTTTTGCATTCCACACCTCACCCAGCACCCAAAAATGATATCATGCATTTCACACATGTGTTCCACTGCTGTCTATGTGGCGTCATGTATTCCAAAGCACTCTAGAATTAAGTCCACTCATTCAGTCGGTACCAGGAAGCTACACCCTTGAACATGGAGACTATATTTACTGTATAAAGTGGCAGCCACAACAGGCATTGAGAGGTTTACATATGATAGGCTTATACTGCCAAGGACCAGACAGGATTCTATACTCCCCTGATGGATCTTATATGAGGAAACGCATTGGGAAATTTTTCTGTACCCCCTGCTACTGTAATGTTGGACTTCATAATCCCCGTTAGGGAATGACCAATGATGTTATCATACATTTCTTGAGAGATTGTTCTTTTTTTATACACACCTCTTCCTTCAAGCCTACAACCCACACTGAGACCTAATCTGCCTCACCATCTCATCCTCACCTCTCCCCCTCCTACTGTCTCCTCACCCACCCCTTATAGACTGTGAGCCCCCGTGGACAGGTTCCCCTGCCCTACTGTACCTGTACGATTTGACTGTCATCATTTTACGTTCTTGTCCTCGTCTGCCCTTATATATGTAAAGTGCCATGGAACTATTTATATATGAGCCTCCATGTTATACATCAATCCTGTTTTTTGTACTTAGACATTGGGGTGTTGCATAGCAGGTGTATGTATGTTTTTATTGGTGCCCATGGAATATCCATTTCAGTGTGCATTTTTGTCACATTGTCTGTGGGTCTTAATGGTTTTATGTGTCTGTTAGTGTCTTTAATGGGTTCAATATTATTTTATGTGACTTAAGAAAGGTTATGATTTAATATTCCCACTATTGGCAATCTTCCCTAATTGGACCGATGGGTCATTTACATTATTTTGTGCTGTATTTATGATACCAAGGCAGACATTTACTACTAAAGGTCAATTTTCAGCAAATCTGTCAGCATGCTATGGGTACTAGATAAAGGTAACATATTAGGGGAACATGTTTGCTCTCCTATTAGAATAAATAGCAGATAAAAATATTGGTTAAGAGCAACTTTGAAGGAATATGTCTGATTTGTAGCTATGAATCCACTATATGGATGAGTGAAGCGCTTCCTCAACGTTTGCCCTCCCTATTCAGTAGTGAATAATGGACTACGCAGGCATTGGTAGGTCAATTGACTACTATGAGGTCCATTAGTTTGGTGGGACCATTTGTGGTGTGGTTCCATCCCTTGTTTGCTTGTTTGACGTTTGGCCACTATTGCCATCATGCACATGTAGTGTATGGCAGAATGAATTAAAATAAGCATGCTCACATGCTGAGCCTGTTCCACACTTGGTGGATGGCATGGCTTTGAACTAGCTTTGATTGCCGTTCAAAGCATTACCCTTAGATGACCATGCCATCTAAGAGGTCTGAAAAGGAGGAGCACTCTGCCATACCCAATGGACTCCTGAAAACATGATGAGAATGTATAATGGCAGGAGGGCCATGAATTAGAGTTTCACTGCAGTGCCCCTGGATTTCTATATGTGCTCCTTCTATTGTGCATCTGCATGTACAAAGGCACCATATTAATTAAACTTTACCCCTGATAGAATTAATGCAATGGACTTTTTTGAGGACACTTAAAAGCTAAAACTGAAGTTACTTGGAGTAATTTCGTTGAAATGTATTAAAGTGAATCTGTCAGCAGGATTTTACCTCCCCAACTATTTATATGCACATGTAGAACTTTCAAGATCAAGTTCAGTAATGCTTTTTTACAACCAGTCCTTTGTTAAGTTACTGAGAAATCAGCATTTGTATTATAATGCAAATATATATGGTAGATCTCCAGCTCTATTCTTTATCCACTCCCACCTTCTCCTGCTTGACTGTGGACTCCCTTGATTGAAGTCACACAGCATAGAAGCTGTCAGTCAAGCAGGAGGAGACAGCGGCTGGAGAATGAGCTGGAGTGATGGAGGCTTCATATGTACAGCATCATTTATATATTCACACACTGATTTCTCAGTAATAAAGAAACATACTAGCATTGTAAAGGTACTGCTGGATTTGTCTTTGAAAGGGCTACATTACATATAAATAGTTTGTGTTGTGAAATACTGCTGACACATTGTCTTTAATGTGTTGTAAATGTTCTTTATCATCGTCCTATAGGATGCACGGGACCAAAAGACGCACCAAGGTTTTAGAGGGAGGAAAAAAAGGAAAGAAAATTTGAAGCAAAAAATGTGTCATAACACACTGTTATGGGGGGTCTGCTGTTAACACTGTTATATGGGTAATGTCCCCATCCTGGGCCCCTTCCAGATACATATGTTCCCCATCCTGGTGTATGTTCTCCATCCTGATATATATGTGCCCCATATGCTGCTATTTGCTTTGCCTCATATCTGTTATATGTCCCTCAACCTGGTATATATGGCTCCCATCATGTTCCTCACTTAAAAAAATAAATGATTATACATTCCATCCTTCATTTCCCTGAAGCACTGCAACATCTTCCTATATCTTCTTATGCAGCGATGAAGTCACTGCCATTGCCTGCGCCACACACGATGTCAGCTCTGAGCACAAGAAGACAGGAGGACATTGTGATGCAGCAGGGGAATAATAGCTGGTGAGTATTCACTACTCATACTCACATGCCAATAATGATGTGTGTTAAGTAGTGAATATCCAAACACATGATCACCCATGACTGATCACATGTGTCGGCTATTTAAGGTAATTCAATATGCACCGTTCCCCCACCCATCATCCCGCCCACCTCTCAGCACCGGCTTCAGTGGGGGGAAGCAGTGAATATTACATGACCTTAAACATCGGGCATACGTTATCACTGCCAGGCGCTTTACAGCCTTACACTGCCTCCAGTGACCCACTCCACTGCCGTCATTCCCCCACAGCCATAGCCAGAATGTATATCCGAACTATAAGATGCACACCCCACTTTCCTCCAAAATTTGGGTTGGTTAAAGTGCATCTTATTCTCAGAAAAATGCAGTAGATAAATAATTAATTTAAAATAGAATTTGTATCTGTAATTAGAGACCAACTTAGTACTAATATATTTTAGTTAAGCAATTTTTTGTTACTATTCACCAAACTTTGCTATGTGAACTATGGTTATTTTTATTTTTTATTTGTTATTTCAAGTATCAGACTGGAGTTCAGCCATGTCCAGCAAAAATACCACCTTGGTTATCAAATATGTAAAGAGTTTACTCTAGAATTCTCTCTTAATATTTATTATATACAATATCTTACCATTGTACTAAGTGTTGTAATCTTTGTGATAGCAATGAAATTGTCACTGCTGCTGCAGTTCCCCACATTGGCCTCAGAGCGCCGCTGTTCACCAATAAGGAAAATATTCTGTAAATCCAGAATCTCCTCCATGATGCAGACAGTGTTCAACTGCAAGAAGCAATACACAGCATTTCACACTGGGATGTGCCGGGTACAGGACTCATAGAGAAGAGGGATTATTATCTGCTGGATTATAAATATAACAAGGAATTTTACCATCTGGTGAGGAGAAGGATGGCTGGATTACAACTGCAGGAAGGACAATCAGTGCAAGGACTCAGATGGCAAGTAATATTTCCCTTCTTATTCTCCTGGCTGTGTCATTCAGTCTCTGCTCAGATTCATTATTCCATTAATGAAGAATTAAGAAAGGATCTATTGTAGGGAATCTAGGAAAGGATCTGGAATTAATGTTAAGGATCTCTCCAGAAGGAAATTGCACATTGTGTCTGATGTTTCCTGAGAAATATTTTAACATAAATCCGGATTATGGAAACCTGTACATTGCTGATAGGATAGACAGGGAGACATTGTGCAGAGCTGCAGCTGATTGTGTCCTTACATTTGATGCTGTGGTGGAAAATCCACTGAATGTTTCAGTGCTAAGATTAATATTCAGGATATAAATGATAATCCTCCCAAATTTGTGCATGATGAATTTAGAATAGCAATGAGTGAAGCGACCTCCCCAGGAAGAAGATTTTTTTAAAGAATGCAGAAGATCTGGATGTGGGTGATAATTGTGTGATCAGCTACAGACTCAGTGAGAACCAGTATTTTGCTCTTGGAGAGAAGGTCAGCACTGATGGCAGTGTATTTCCAGAGCTGATACTAGAGAAACCTCTAGACCGAGAGACACAGAACAAGCATGAACTCATCCTCACAGCTTCTGATGGGGGAAATCCTGTACAGACAGGCACTGCCATCATTAATATCATCATCACTGATTCAATGATAATTCTCCAGTATTTACACAGGATGTATATAAAGTAAGTGTCAGAGAGAATATACCGGTGAATTCTACAATTCTGCAGGTCAGTGCAAGTGATGAAGATGAAGGAGTCAATGCACAGGTCACTTACTCTATTAGTACCACAGTAGATAATGTTCTTCTGCTTTCAATATTGACTCACAAAGTGGGAAAATTACAACAAAGGGTCTCTTAGATTATGAAGTCACAACATTTTATGAAATTTCTGTACAAGCAGAAGATGGAGGAGGCCTCGCTGCTCATGCTAAGGTTCTGATAGAAATAATAGATGAAAATGACAATGCTCCTGAGATATCTTTAACCTCATCATCAGATCTTATTCCGGAGGATTCTCCCCTGGTACTGTGGTGGCGACTGATCAAAGTTCATGACCGAGACTCTGGAGAAAATGGTGAAGTTCAATGTATAATAACAGGGATTTACCATTTCAGTTATTATCAACAGGAAATTTTTATAAAATCATTACAAAAAATAGTTTAGATAGAGAGAAAATATCATCCTACAACATCACAATACAAGCATCTGATAAAGGCCTTCCTGAGCTAACTTCTAGAAAGTTTATTAAGCTTGATGTATCAGATGTCAATGACAATGCTCCAGAGTTTGAGAAATTGGGGTTATACTGCATTTGTCACTGAAAATAATTTACCGGAGCTTCAATATTTAATATTCAAGCAAGAGATCTGGACAGTGAGGATAATGCAAAGATAACATATTCTATAATGACTAGAGAAAATGAAGAAGATCCTCTGTCCTCCTACATCTCCATGAATCCAGTAACTGGGGTATTTATGCTCAGAGGTCATTTGATTATGAGAAGCATAAAGATTTAATATCCAAATCATGGCCAGAGACAATGGATCTCCATCTCTGAACAGCAGCACAACACTAAGAATATGTATAGTAGACCAGAATGATAATTCTCCAGTCATTCTGTATCCCATCACCAGAGGTTGATAGCTCCAACATTTGAGATGGTTCCTTGGACCTCTGAACAAGGCTCTTTAGTATCTAAGGTGGTGGCAGTGGACGCTGACTCTGGACACAATGCCTGGTTGTCTTACTTTCTACAATCTTCAGAGCCATCACTCTTCACCATTGACCAGCAACTGGAGAGATCAGGACATCACGTGGATTTCATGAAAAGGACATCACGAAACATGGAATTGTGGTTCTAGTAAGAGACAATGGGATTCCCTCCCGCTCAGCTTCAGTCACTCTGACCATGGTGATTGCTGATCATTTTCATCAGGTCCTTCCTGAGCTGAGCAGTCAGTCTAATAAGGAGGAATCTCCGTCCAACCTACAATTCTACTTGGTGATCGCCTTGGCACTGATTTCCTTTTTCTTCATGTTGACTGTGATTATTGCAGTTGTCTCCAAGTACAAAGAGTCTAAGTCATCTCATTCGATCCATTGAGTACAAGTCTATATCCACAGATTGATCCCAGGTTTATTTCCCAGTTTAACCCTGGGACATTACCTCTGCCATATTCCTATGATGTTTGTGTAACTCTGGACCCAAATGAGAGGGAATTTGCTTTCCTGAAGCCTCAACACAACGTTCCTGTGGACAGTCTAATAGACGCTGATGATTCTGGAATTGAAAATGAAACTTTAAAGAACTCTTACCTGTAGAAAATCTCATATCTCAGGTAGGTTTATAACATTAAGTGATTATTTTACAGACTTGACAATAAAACATTGAGATGTTGGATATCAATAACTTTTAGTTACACATAATAGATCATTTACATCTGTTTGCTTTTTTAAAATAAAAATACTCGAATTAACTACTTCTTCAGAATGTTAATTGTAATGATCAAATATGCTTATTTTATACTTATGTGACACTTTCTGGCTTCCAAAGTGAAGATTTGTGTACTTATTAATAAAACATATTATATCCATATGACAAAGTACACGTGGTCTTGTGATGTAGGTCACAGGGTTCGGACCCCAAGTACTCACTTATCCCATATCCTACACATAGGCGATATATTGTAATAGTCAGTAAAACCTCATCTATGGTTATATTTAGTAAATCAATTTTGTGTTATGATATTATATATAAGAATCAATTGTCAAAATAAAAGGTCCATGTATGTTCGCTTTAGCACTTGCTTATTCCTTATATTTTTAGAAGTGATTCTTTATGCTGTGGACTTTTAAAGAATTGTAGTATATTTGTGCTACTTTACTATCTCACTGCATTGTGTTTTATCACAAAATGTAAAAATTGCACTACAATAATTATGTGTTAAGGCATTTCCTTACCTAGATTAAATTTTCAGAGGTTCATCTATAGCATTTGGAATATAATATGGGCCCAAGAAATGTCCATACTACGTATAAGATCTTAAGTTATTTTCACAAATAATGACACAAGAAAAAACTTAAAAATTAGATTTGAAAAAAAAAGTTGCGCAGTAATTAATAAGTTAGTATTGCTAAAGCCGAGTACGTAGGTGAAGAAGTATAGACAATCTTTAATGTGTGTGATTTACAAAACTTATGCTGAAATGTATGTATTTTAAAGTGCTGTAATAATTAGTATTTTAATACATATGACTAATGCATGGAACTATTATAGTATTTGGTCAGTGTCTTTTGGTTTGTATTGAGCATTGTATGGTGAATTTTATTTTTGTTCTAACTGATAGCAGTGTCATTTGGTCAATGTATAGCAATTTTTTGGCACCATTTTGGTGGTGGCACAAAATTGGGCACCATGCTGGGATCACTAAATGTATGGCTGGTACTGATGAAACAGTCATAAGGCTAGCATTAATGAAAGTTAGAAAAGAAAGATTCACATGCATGATCTACAAAGGTAATGTAAACGCGTGAAAGTTTGCTAAAACCATGCAACTTGTTCCCACAATATGGCAAAATATTATATCACCATCAGGTGCTGCTGTCATAGCTGCACTCTCACTTTCCTCATCTTCTGCCCTAAGCTTCATAAATTAATGTTGTCTATACCACAATCCATATTGATCATGTAAAATATGAAGAAAATGTATGGCTTGTCCTCCTTGCAAGTGTCATGGAGATGTCCTGCGACATGATTGTCTCATACAAAATGGGGGGAAAAAGTAAAGCCAGATGAACAATATTATTAAGATGGGAGAGTAATCATCCTGTCTCCTTGAAGAGGGGTATCCCTAAGGGCCTGTACCTAAAAGTTCTGAGGAAATGCTCTGATAAAGACACTTTCTGAAGACAGACCCGAGATCTGAGGTTTAGATTTCTTGAAAGAGGATATGCCATAAGAAATGTGAATAAGGCATTTGCTGAGATGAAACAGAGAGACAGAACATAACTGCTTACATCTACACCTAAAAAAGTGAAGGAAAAGAGATATGATTTATTACTACTTATAACAAAATTAGATCCATCCTTGAAAAATATCCTTAAAATGAATAGAGAAATTGGTGACTCCATTGCCTCCTACCCTCAGATTAAATTCAGAAAGTGGAGGTCATTGAGGAATAGACTTGTTCACAGTGATTGTATTCCTGCCTTGGAGTCAACCACTTGGCTATCATCAAATATTGTGGGTTAATATAGTTGACATGACTGTGTAGCCTGTCCTTTTCTCACAGTGAGTTAATCCTTTGAGAATAGGGATACTAGAAAAGTCTATATTAAAAGCTTTATTAATTGCCAGATGTGAAGTGTTATTTATAGAGCTATATGGCCCTGTAGATTGAAATACAAGCAAAACTGTGAATTTTGCAAGAGAATCTCTCAACATAAGGAATATTATTAATAAATGTGATACACCTACAGCTAAACAGACAACTCTTCCCATGAAGGTTCTAAACCCTGTATCAAGTTTATAAGCATTGACAAAGTAAATATATCCGTTAGGAGTGGAGATTGGAATAGATCAATCTTGAAATCTGAGAACAAACCATCTCCATTAGGACTAAATGAACAGAAAGATATACAGGGTCAAGTAGTGATGGTCAGTTGACTTTGGGTCCAATTCGCAATTTTTGGGGTGCCAACCCCTGTGGTTAGGTAGATTTCAGCTGCTAGGGTGGTATTAAGACAATTTACTGATTTCTCTTATCTTGTCCTTATTCCATACTCATTTTTCCTTTTGAGCACAAATATGTTATATGCCGTCGGCCTAATTTTTCTGTCTCATTTTCTCCCCTTGTTATTCCTCAGTCACTGTAGATATAACGCGGCACTTCTGACCCTGTGATGTGGGGTGCTCTGGTGGGTTCCAAAACTGTTTGTTCAAAGTAGAAGATAAATCAAGACCCTTCCATTGATAAACTTTTATTCAAAGCATGATTCCATTAGGTTAACATTTTTCAACACCTGGATAATGCTTTTTGAATAAAAGTTTGATAAAGTTTATAAGTTTATCACCATAATGGGAGGGCCTTGTTTTATCTTTTATTCCTTAGTCACTAACATTTTTAATTTTTGTATGCTTCATATATGTCTCTCCAGCCCTTACTCATGTTGTAAAATTCATGGTATCACAAGATTTATCTGGTCTCCTTTGTGTGGCTGAGGTATAGGGATAAATATCTTGGGTTTTCAAATATTACTAATTGCCACAAGAAGACAAATATATATTATATTGGTTGGTGCAATTACTATCAGCAGCCTCCGATAGTGTGTCATAGATTAAATGCAATGTGGATCTGCCACAATGTCACTTCAAGTGTCACCTTCTCCTGCTTAAGAAATGGGGTAGACAAGGGTGCAATGGGTCGAGTCTCCCAAAATTAATTTAAATCCAATTAATTAAACTGCTCACCTTATACAGTTGTGAGACCCACAACTGGTATCAGAGCCTGGTGTCAGCTGCTGCAGGACCCCCGCTCTAGGCGGTGAAAGCACAGTAAATATGGACAGGTATGGTCCGCGCTGCTGAGAATAAAAATGAAGGACGTCCGAGATAAAATTGGATAGGTGTCTTTATTCCATGCCCTATGTGTTTCAAGGCCGTCCCAGCCTCTTCCTCAGGAACAACACAATCAATAAACCATCATAAATAATTATTGATGGTGTTTTCCTGAGGAAGAGGCTGGGACGGTCTTGAAACAAGTAGGGCATGGAATAAGATACTATCCAATTTTACCTCGGACGTCCTTCATTTTTATTCTCAGCAGCGCGACCATACCTGTCCATATTTACTGTACCTTCTCCCGCTTGACTGACAGCTTCTTTGATTAAAGTCACACAACATAGAGACTGTCAGTTAAGCAAGAGAAGGCGGTGCTGTAGAATGAGCTGGAGTGACAGAGGCTTCAGATCTTCAGCTTATTTCCATATACAAATACTGAATTCTCAGTAACGAAGGAACAGACTGGTTATGTAAAGGTATTGCTGAACTTGTCTTTGAAAGAGCTACATGTGCACATATAGATAGTTTGAGGTGTGAAATCCTGCTGTGGTGTGACAAATTCTCTTAATGCACTTTTTCAGTAATAAAGAATTTACTTTAAATAGATTTTTGTGTAGAATTAAAGGGAACCTGTCAACTACTTTATGCCCCCAATCCTATGACTATCTGTCCTTGCAGCTTACTAGTACTATTCTAAGCATCCCTGTCTGACCTAATACTGTACTGTAATAGTGGAGAAAAATCAGCTAGTAATTTACTATTTCTGATGGTAATAAGGCTCCCATCTAGATGTTTTATCTGTTATCTCCGGGTCCAAGTCCCCTTCTGCATTCCTTGGTTATCATGTCCGGTGGGCATGATAACCTAATTTACAAGCATGCTTTCCATTTACACTGTATGGGCTTCTTGCAGGTATGATGCGACGGTCGCATAATTTCCGATCCTGTGCATTGATGGTAAGTTTTAGGTGTACTGGCCAGCTTCAGAGCATGTTCACTGCACATTAAGAAGCCGGCCAGTACACCAAATACTCACCCACAATGTACAGGACCCTCGCATCATACCAGGAAGGAATGGATACAATTCAGACAAGGAGCGTGCTTGTAAAAACCTATGTCATGCCCACCGGGCGTGATAACCAGAAAATGCAGGAGGGGACATGGACCCGGAGAGAACAGATAAAACATCTAGACGGGAGCCTCATTACCATAAGAAATAGTATGTTACTAAATGATTTTTCTCCACTATTACAGAACAGTATTACGGCAGACAGGGATGCTTAGAGTTGTACTAGGAAGCTGCAGGACAGATAGTTATAGGTTTGCTGCATAAAGTAGCTGACAGGTTGCCTTTACAAATCAACTCAGTACTTAGTTATGTGAACTCTGATGCTTTTTTTTAAATAATTTTTACTCCTAATATCGGACTGGAGTTAAGCCATGTCCATCAAAAATATCACATTGGTTATGTGAAAGTTTACTCGAGAATTTTATCTCAATATTATTATATTTAAAATGTTAATATACTGCTAGGTTTTCTATATTCTGTGCAGCAATAAAATTGTCACTGATGCTGCAGTTCCCATATTGGCCTCAGAGCGCCGCTGTTCACCAATAAGGAAAATATGCTGCAAATCCAGAATCTCCTCCATGATGCAGACAGTGTTCAACTGCAAGAAGAAATACACAGCATTTCACACTGGATGTGCGGGTACAGGACTCATAAGAAGAGGGATTATATCTGCTGGATTATAAATATAACAAGGAATTTTACCATCTGGTGAGAAGAAGGATGGCTGGATTACAACTGCAGGAAGGACAATCAGTGCAAGGACTCAGATGGCAAGTAATATTTCCCTTCTTATTCTCCTGGCTGTGTCATTCAGTCTCTGCTCAGATTCATTATTCCATTAATGAAGAATTAAGAAAGGTTCCATTGTAGGGAATCTAGGAAAGGATCTGGAATTAAATGTTAAGGATCTCTCCAGAAGGAAATTACGTATTGTGTCTGATGTGTCTGAGAAATATTTTGCCATAAATCTGGATAATGGAAACCTGTACATTGCTGATAGGATAGACAGGGAGACATTGTGCAGAGCTGCAGCTGATTGTGTCCTTACATTTGATGCCTTAATGGAAAATCCACTGAATGTCTTCAGTGTAAGATTAATATTCAGGATATAAATGATAATCTCCCAAATTTGTGCATGACAAATTTAGAATAGCAATGAGTGAAGCGACCTCCCCAGGAAGAAGATTTATTTTGCAAAAAGCAGAAGATCTGGATGTGGGTGTTAATTGTGTGATCAGCTACAGACTCAGTGAGAACCAGTATTTTGCTCTTGGAGAGAAGGTCAGCACTGATGGCAGTGTATTTCCAGAGCTGATACTAGAGAAACCTCTAGACCGAGAGACACAGAACAAGCATGAACTCATTCTCACAGCTTCTGATGGGGGAAATCCTGTACAGACAGGCACTGCCATCATTCAATATCATCATCACTGACTTCAATGATAATTCTCCAGTATTTACACAGGATGTATATAAAGTAAGTGTCAGAGAGAATATACCGGTGAATTCTACAATTCTGCAGGTCAGTGCAAGTGATGAAGATGAAGGAGTCAATGCACAGGTCACTTACTCCATTAGTACCACAGTAGATAATGTTCTTCTGGCTTTCAATATTGACTCACAAAGTGGGAAAATTACAACAAAGGGTCTCTTAGATTATGAAGTGACAACATTTTATGAAATTTCGGTAAAAGCTGAAGATGGAGGAGGCCTCGCTGCTCATAGTAAGGTCTTATTAGAAATAACAGATGAAAATGACAATGCTCCTGAGATATCTATAACCTCATCATCAGATCTTATTCCAGAGGATTCTCCCCCGGTACTGTGGTGGCTCTGATCAAAGTTCTTGATCCTGACTCTGGAGAAAATGGTGAAGTTCAATGTGTAATAACAGGGATTTACCATTTCAGTTATTATCAACAGGAAATTTTTATAAAATTGTTACAAAAATAGTTTAGACAGAGAGAAAATATCATCCTACAACATCACAATACAAGCATCTGATAAAGGTTTTCCCGAGCTAACTTCTAGAAAAGTTATTAACTTGAAGTATCGGATGTCAATGACAATGCTCCAGAGTTTAAGAAATTAGGTTAACTGCATTTATACCAGAAAAATAATTCACCAGGAGCTTCAATATTTACTATTCAAGCAACAGATATAGACAGTGAAGACAATGCAAAGGTAACATATTCTATAATATCTAGAAGTGAAGACGATCTTCTGCTTCATATATCTCCATGAATCCAGTAACTGGGGTCATTTATGCTCAGAGGTCATTTGATTATGAGGAACATGAAGAATTTAACATCCAAATCATGGCCTAGAGACAATGGATCTCCATCTCTGAACAGCAGCACAACACTAAGAATATGTATAGTAGACCAGAATGATAATTCCCCAGTCATTCTGTACCCATCACCAGAGGTTGATAGCTCAACTTTGAGATGGTTCCTTGGACCTCTGAACAAGGCTCTTTAGTATCTAAGGTGGTGGCAGTGGATGCTGACTCTGGACACAATGCCTGGTTGTCTTACCTTTCTACAATCTTCAGAGTCATCACTCTTCACCATTGACCAGCACACAGGAGAGATCAGGACATCACGTGGATTTCACGAAAAGGACATCATGAAACATGGAATTGTGGTTCTAGTAAAAGACAATGGGATTCCCTCCCGCTCATCTTCAGTCACTCTGACCATGGTGATTGCAGATCATTTTCATCAGGTCCTTCCTGAGCTGAGCAGTCAGTCTAATAAGGAGGAATCTCCGTCCAACCTACAATTCTACTTGGTGATCGCCTTGGCACTGATTTCCTTTTTCTTTATGTTGACTGTGATCATTGCAGTTGTCGCTAAATATAAACAATCCAAATCCTCATTTGGGTCCTTGAGTACAAGTCTATATCCACAGATTGATCCAGGTTTATTTCCCATTTAACCCTGGGACATTACCTCTGCCATATTCCTATGATGTTTGTGTAACTCTGGATCCAAGTGAGCGGGAATTTGCTTTCCTGAAGCCTCAACACAACGTTCCTGTGGACAGTCTAATAGATGCTGATGATTCTGGTATTGAGAATGAAACTTTAAAGAGTGGTCTACCTGTTGAAAATAATATATCTCAGGTAGGTTTATGACATTGAATATTATATTTATGAAAACGATGAGGTATTAGATATCAGCATTTTTCTAAGTTTAAACATGTTTTCCCTAATAGTTTTTTTCTGTTAATAAGTTTTATATTTATTTAACGATTAATAACCCTCCTGTACACCAGTGATGCTGATCCCAATCCTTGTTGGTAGACTTCAGATGTGACTACAGCTCAGATGATGGATGCAGTCAATGAGCTCAGCTGCTGTCCAGAGCCATCTACATTAATATATGATAGTGAGCTTAGTGATTGACTGCAGCTTTACTCAGGATGTCACCTTTGCCGCCTGACAAGGACAGGGGGCAATGGAGAATAGGCAATGCTGGAGTAGGGCAAGGTATGTATATCAGCAGAGTTTAATATTTTTACTAAATGTAAACTGAGACATTAACAAAAATATTAATACAAGTAACTAATTGTTGTGCTGACTTTAAGTAGTGACTTATAAAGTGTAAACTATATAACTACCGGTACTGAATCATAATTGCATAGTGAACATTAATACCATAATACATCACATAATTGCACAGACATTACATTATCAAATGACATCTTTTACATGTGTACATACAAGTTTTCTATCTGTAAAAAAATCTAAAAGTAAGACTTGTGCAGAAGACCCTTACATTTTATGTTGAGATGCAGCACCATGCACAACTATTTCCCTAAATTTTTGCAAAAATTTTCTATGCAGAGTAAGGGATATAATGGTTGGTATTAACTTAGAATTCAAGTCATTTAGACTAGTATTTTGTATGCACAGTTTTATTGAACTCACAGCAGGTGTATTATGCACCCAATACAGTAAGAGGGGCCTGTTAATGAATTCTTACATCTTACAGCTGCCATGTGCCTCCACCAGAAATGTTACTCTGGATTTACATTACTGGCATAGTTTACACTATTTAATTCACATAATGTTGATTAATTTTGCATGCCGGTCTCGCCACACCCTGTCCCACCCAAGTTCCACCTGCTTTGGTGGAGTTGCCTGGGGCTCATGTAAATGCACCAAAAGCTTCAAAATTTCTGCACAGCTCAAAGAAGGCTGGTAAAATCACTTGAAAGAATCGGGCCCTTTGACTCATCGGACTCTACGACTTGAAGGTCTAAAACTGCTCCAAATTATAAAATAAAATGAGCCACTTTGAACATTTGATGTATTTTACGACAGTCTACTTTAAATTTCCTAAAAGAAATTGACAATTTTAGTTAATCTGACCCAACATTTTTTTTTCTACTGCATGGGCAAATAAGAACCTAACCTTTACTACGCTTCTTGTAAGAATAATATTATAATATGCTGACAGATTCACTTTAATTGTACAACGGAAGTGCCTGCTATTGATTATTGATTCTGAAAGATATTACACTGTCACGTTCAGCAGTACTGTAATTCCAGAATAATGCAGTCATGATCTTCAGTAAACTCACTTTCCCTGCCCAATTGTTTCTATTCATGTTATTTTGGATTGTAAGAGGCTGCTGGAGATGTAGTCAATGGAAGATATATATATAGATATATATATCTATATATAGATATATATAGATATCGCTTGGGTAGTTATTCCTCAGTGATTTTAACCTGGTAGTACCTTTTGTACACTTAGTTCTAAGAGAGATATTGGGGTGCATCAGGGACATTTTTTTGAGTAATCAGAGAGATGGACAGGTCTGGCTGGTCGCATACCGCTACCCTTGGGAGTGGAACATGTGTTAAAATGGAGACGTTTTTTCTCGCACATGGTCTGTGTGTGGAGGTTGCTATACTTCCAGAGAGAAACTCTTTGTGAAAGGCGGATTTAATATCCAGAGCAGACGAGCCCACTGTGAATTGGACTTGATATTTTTCATGTTTTGTATCTTTATGCTGGAAAAGGGTTGCTTTATGGTTTTTCTCTGGAAGGGTTTATGGTATCTGCAAGATAACCAGCCAAATAGAAACTAATCCTGTTATTATCTCAACCAGCAGCTGAGTAGCATCATCACAGGAGGTTAAAGATAACCAGTCAAAATAGGGAGACCAGCACTAGTCCAGCCAATAAAAATTGTTGATTTGTTCAATCCAAAATGTTTGCCTTCCTGTGGATCAACATTTCAGGATATAGGTTGAACTCAAGTGACTTAAAGTAAACTTCCAACCTTATAAAACAATTTAACTAAAATCGAAAAAACATTCAGCCCAGCAGTAGAGTGCGTGGCACAAAATAAACGTACAGTAACACATTTCTATGGTCTTTAATCACTTTCTTGCTGTTTTTTTGGATTTTAACTATGGATTAAATAATTCTTATTGGATGGAACTTGTGCTGGTCTCCCTATTTTGACTGTTTATCTCCATGGAGGTTTTGACCGTGCACTATGACTGACACTGATTTTTCTTTTTCTCTTGAATGTGAAAGAGCTTATCTAACGTTTCTCAATTCTGCATTGGAGGTGAGTGGTCCAGATCACAGTATGACCCCACAAATTCTGAGTTCGAAGAGCAATTGCAGAGATTGTGTACTTCATGTTAATTAAAATGGGAAATATGCACGCTGCGTACTGATTGTGCACAAATCACAGCTGATGTTCCTGGTTATATGCACTGCTCACATCTGACGCAGGCGTGGCACCAGACATTAAACAAGTCTATTCCAAACATTGCGCCAACACACAGTAGTAGTAAACTTGATTTTTTTTTTATAAATGAATTACAAAACCTACACTAATTACTTGTGTGGAAGCAGCATTCTGTCTTAGGATCTCAGTGTCTTGTCAATAGCACAATTTGAAGGCGGACATCAATTGTCAGTACTTATTCCTCGGGATGAGCCTGTAATCTATAATCAAAGCACAACAGAGAAATGTCTGAATCAGGCCCTTTTTTCAGAACAGCAACCTTAGAATTGCTTAGCACTACCACCCTAGAATGAGGATAGTTGTTTTCCAATTTTTATTATACAACATATTGTAAATATATTGATGTTTCTGAAATATGTACTATTAAATTCTTACCACTATAATGTTATTTTTTAAAGAATATGGACATAGATTTTCAAGTTGAATATTAGCAATAAACCTTAGTCACTGACGATGCAGTTCCCCATATTGGCCTCAGAGCGCCGCTGTTCACCAATAAGGAAAATATGCTGCAAATCCAGAATCTCCTCCATGATGCAGACAGTGTTCAACTGCAAGAAGAAATACACAGCATTTCACACTGGGATGTGTCGGATACAGGACTCATAAAGAAGAATTAATACATCATTTTCTTTACGGGAATGCAAAAAAAATACCAAGGGATTGTACAATTATATCTTTTGTAAGAAGAAGGATGGCTGGATTACAACTGCAGGAAGGACAATCAGTGCAAGGACTCAGATGGCAAGTAATATTTCCCTTCTTATTCTCCTGGCTGTGTCATTCAGTCTCTGCTCAGATTCATTATTCCATTAATGAAGAATTAAGAAAAGGTTCTATTGTAGGGAATCTAGGAAAGGATCTGGAATTAGATGTTAAGGATCTCTCCAGAAGGAAGTTACGTATTGTGTCTGATGTGTCTGAGAAATATTTCAATATAAATTTAGATAATGGAAATCTCTACATTGCTGATAGGATAGACAGGGAGACATTGTGTGAAGATGCAGCTGATTGTGTCCTTACATTTGATGCTGTGGTGGAAAATCCACTGAATGTCTTCAGTATAAAGATTAATATTCAGGATATAAATGATAATCCTCCTACATTTATTCTTGATACAATCAGAATAGAAATGAGTGAATCGACCTCCCCAGGAAGAAGATTTGTTTTGCAAAAAGCTGAAGATGTAGATGTGGGTGTAAATTCTGTGATCAGCTACAGACTCAGTGAGAACCAGTATTTTGCTCTTGGAGAGAAGGTCAGCACTGATGGCAGTGTATTTCCAGAGCTGATACTAGAGAAACCTCTAGACCGAGAGACACAGAACAAGCATGAACTCATTCTCACAGCTTCTGATGGGGGGAATCCTGTACAGACAGGCACTGCCATCATTAATATCATCATCAATGATATCAATGATAATTCTCCAGTATTTACACAGGATGTATATAAAGTAAGTGTCAGAGAGAATATACCGGTGAATTCTACAATTCTGCAGGTCAGTGCAAGTGATGAGGATGAAGGAGTCAATGCACAGATCACTTACTCTATTAGTACCACATCAAAAAATGTTCTTCTAGCCTTCACTATTGATTCCAAGAATGGAGAAATTAGAACAAGGCGAAGGTTAGATTATGAAGTCAATAAATATTATGATATTTCAGTAGAAGCCAAAGATGGAGGAGGCCTCGCTGCACATGCTAAGGTTCTAATAGAAATAACAGATGAAAATGACAATGCTCCTGAGATATCTATAACCTCATCATCAGATCTTATTCCAGAGAATTCTCCCCCTGGTACTGTGGTGGCGCTGATCAAAGCTCATGATCGTGACTCTGGAGAAAATGGTGAAGTTCAATGTATAATAACAGGAGATTTACCATTTGAACTGATATCAACAGGAAGTAATTTTTATAAAGTTGTTACAAAAAGTTGTCTAGATAGAGAAAAAATATCATCTTACAACATCACAATACAAGCATCTGATAAAGGGTCTCCTGAAATGAGTTCTAAAAAAGTTATTAGACTTGATTTATCAGATGTCAATGACAATGCTCCAGAGTTTGAGAAATTAAGTTACACTGCATTTATTCCAGAAAATAATTCACCAGGAGCTTCAATATTTAGTATTCAAGCAAAAGATCTGGATACTCATGACAATTCAAAGATAACATATTCTATAATGACTAGAGAAAATGAAGATGATCCCTTATCTTCCCACATCTCCGTGAATCCAGTAACTGGGGTCATTTATGCTCAGAGGTCTTTTGATTATGAGAAGAATAAAGAATTTAACATCCAAATCATCGCCAGAGACAACGGATCTCCATCTCTGAACAGCAGCACAACACTAAGAATATGTATAGTAGACCAGAATGATAATTCTCCAGTCATTCTGTACCCATCACCAGAGGTTGATAGCTCAACATTTGAGATGGTTCCTTGGACCTCTGAACAAGGCTCTTTAGTATCTAAGGTGGTGGCAGTGGACGCTGACTCTGGACACAATGCCTGGTTGTCTTACTTTCTTCAATCTCCAGAGTCATCACTCTTCACCATTGACCAGCACACAGGAGAGATCAGGACATCACGTGGATTTCATGAAAAGGACATCATGAAACATGGAATTGTGGTTCTAGTAAAAGACAATGGGATTCCCTCCCGCTCAGCTTCAGTCACTCTGACCATGGTGATTGCTGATCATTTTCATCAGGTCCTTCCTGAGCTGAGCAGTCAGTCTAATAAGGAGGAATCTCAGTCCAACCTACAATTCTACTTGGTGATCGCCTTGGCACTGATTTCCTTTTTCTTCATGTTGACTGTGATTATTGCAATTGTCTCCAAATACAAAGAGTCTAAGTCATCATCATTTGGATCCTTGAGTACAAGTCTATATCCACAGATTGATCCCAGGTTTGTTTCCCAATTTAATTCTGGGACATTACCTCTGCCATATTCCTATGATGTTTGTGTAACTCTGGACCCAAGTGAGCAGGACTTTGCTTTCCTTAAAGCTCAACACAATGTTCCTGTGGACAGTCTAATAGATGCTGATGATTCTGGGATTGGAAAGGAAACTGTAAAGAATTCTTCTGCGGAAAATCATTTGATTCAGGTATGTATATTTACTATATTATGAGAGGTGTTGTTTTTCTGCATATTCATTGTAATGAATGGTACCTATTTATAGTGAAATATTTTGTCATTTCTTTTTTTCTATACACTTTATATGATTTCCAAGATATATGTATGGATGTTTTTTAATACCTAATGGTACCTTTACACGCCGCTACCGAAGGTAGCAACAGGTAGGCACCGCACGTGCACTCGCGCGTTTTCAGCGGTTCCTAACGGTACCTGATGCCGCAGTTACACGCCGCCATAAGGTGCTCCACAGAAGGTATTTTCGTTCCCCGGAAGTGCCGACGGGTGCCGCAGGTTACCTTCTGTGGAGCACCTTCCCTGATTTACACGCCGTTGCCACAAGGGAATCTGAGCGTACATATTGTGCGACGTAACTACATAGGCGTGACAGAGTAGTGTATTATGCGACGCTCGTACAGTGATTGGACAATGCAATAACATCATGATTGGCCACCCAGCGCAGGGAGGCTGCCTAATACATGAGGCTATACCAAATGTGTATTGTGACTGGTCAGCTCGTTAAATATGCCGCCCTGTGCAGGGACAGCCAATGGGTACACAGTAGTCTCCACCAATGATAGCTGATGGGGCGTGGTATACATGACGCTCAAGCACGCCCCAGGTAACTCAAATACCGTGCCTGTGCCCCGATTACACGCTGCTACCATAGGAGTTATACCTGCTTGTTTTTCAGCACGGCTGAAAGACAGGTATCCAAAGAGACAGGGAGGAACAACCTGAATTACATGCCGCCACTTCGCGGTGTTTTGAAGGTAAAAGGTACAATTGTCTCCGACACCTGCCGGTTTCTACATTTCGGTAGCGGCGTGTAAAGGTACCATAATATATGTAATATTTTATTTAGTTCTCCTATTAATTTAACTCAACTATTTAAAGAATTGGCCAATATGTGGTCAACCCCTTTTTAAACAAAGTAGATGCTCTTGTAAAATAAAAAGAACAGATACTCACCTTGCTGCTGTATCATGTGACATTGTTATGTAACATAATCCCTGAAAACAATGAGCGTCCACTATTGGGCTGCAGACTCTCATTTCCTCTACATGATTGACATTTCTAAGAGATCGCAGCAGCGCAATGGCAGCTACTGATTGTCTGTACAGTTCAGATGGCCTAAAAGTGTCACATGAACCTCGGCTAACCCAGCGTCGACATCTGTGGAACAGCGCCGCTGAGGGAGGTGAGTATATGTTATATTTATTTTACAAGTGGGGACTACTTCATTTTAAAAAGGGTTTTTCAAGTAGTGGATAACCCCTTTAAGTTAATGAATGTTATATATTTGAATAGTGTAATACAAGAAGGTGAAATTGAACACAATAAAGAGGCCTCAAAGTGCTAAACAGGATGCTAAAGGGAAAGCACTTCCTGTTTCTGTGGAGTCATGTGATGCTCTGAGGAGCTGCTGACTGGATGAGAAGGAGTCACGTGACTCCGCTATTTCATGTTTCCAACTTTTATTCCCCCATAGTTCTCACTTTGGAGGATTATTTGGAGGACTAAATCAAACTATACAATGCAGTTTAATTAGGATATTACAGTAGTGAGTGGTTTTAACATTCCTGTTACACTGATGGGATAACTATAACGATAACAAACATTTGTGGATTATATTACTGTAAACATTGCCCATGTTCAGTGCTGGTTCAAAGAGAATACGGTTCTTTCTTGATTATGCCTCCGTGCACACAGTTCCTGGTTATTGACTGATAAGGATGAACACTCATTGATCAAAACTGTCATGAATGAAAATCAGTTTTTGCTGCTCCTAGTGGCCAATCAGACGCACAATTTTTTTTTTTAAATAGCTCTGGTAAAATGAAAGCTGCACTGTGATTGGTTGTTCAGACACCAAAAACTGTTTTGTTTTTCATACAGGATATACTTTCTCATTTGATAAGTCCTGTGACAATGTGGCGGTATATCTTGAGTGTTTCTGTCCATCTCTAGGAGAATTATAACAGTATACATCTCTAAAAAAAACTATAATCATGGAATACTGATATAGAAGAAGAAAAAGGAAACATTCTGTGTTTTTTTTAATTGGCATAGATACCACCAGGACGTATAAGGGGAAATTTTACCATCAAATTTGCTAAAGTTTTTTTTCTATAAAAACGTGCATATTTACCATAATATTTGCTACTTTTCTCGCATCTTAATACTCTTAAAGGAGATCTGTGAGGAAGTTTTAGTTATTTAATCTGACAGTAGCATAATATATGTCACAAGAGCCTGATTCCTGGGATGTATCACTTATTAGGCTGTGTGCTGTAGTTTTAATTCAATCAGTGTTTTATGAGCAGGAGATTAGCACTGCTGGACTACATCTCACATGCAGAGCAGTCAGGCTAATCTGTGTAACTCTGCCCCTACCACTGACTGGCAACTTACTCACAACTCACTATGTACACTGAAAGCTGCTAATCAGGGTGTGAGTGGGGTTATACACAGCCAGAAGTCTTAGTATTGCTACATCTACAGTAGAGAAAACAGGGATTCTATAAAAACTTCACCAAGCCGCCCAGTAACTGACCCATCGCTGGAATTAGGCTTTCTTTTCTATATTATACTACTATCAGATTGTATAGTGAACCAGAAAAAAGGGATCCTCCACTGGTATTTGATATCTGGATGCTCTTTATTTTCCTGGCTCAGTAGCCACTCTTATGTATTTGTTCCTTTCTGGTCATGATTTTCCATTGTTTTTATCACTTGCACATTGGTTTGTATTTGGCTTGTGATTTATTTACTTATTGTTACAGCACTTAATATATTTTTTGCTAAGTCTTGTTTTCTCTTTAGATCTGTGTTATATCTTTTGCTCATATGTGGGAACCCTGTGGTTTATATCTGTTTATATCTGTCCAGACATGAGGATTGAGATGTTTACTGATGTGTGGTTGTTATTCTACAATGTGGCTGTTTCAGTTGTTTGTAGATGTTTTTAGATGTTTGTTGCTGTTGGTCTCAATAAATACGTCTATTCTTAGAAGTGCAGCCTTTTGTGAATGTACCTTACTCCATTGTGTGTATTACCTTCCTATACACACTGCTAGCACTCTAGATTTCCTGGTATTCGTCTGTGGATGTCTAAGGCTGGGGTCACACATAGAAATCCGTTTTTGGAAGTGATTTCCATGACCAATCCGTTTTTTTTTTTGTGCTTTTGGAGCCTCCTACACCCCTGAACGTTTTTGGACTTAGTCATTTTTTGACCAAAATTCTCAAAAAAACGGATCCGTTTTTCCATTGGGCCCATGTTAAAAAATTTTTTTTGGGGAAAAACGGACCCTAAAAACGTTGCTAGCAACGTTTTTGGCTAAAAAACGGACCTAGCAATGTTTTTAAGTGCAGAAAAAATGGACAGGGTGTTTATTACATCCAATCCGTTTTTCTATCAGTTTTTGGAATGAGAAAAAAATGCCAAAAATTAAGCCAAAAACGGACCAAGGGCTTATGTGTGACCCCAGCCTAACTCAGAAAGAAGAGAGCAGATGAAAAACTCAGATATTTATTATTAGAGAAGATGGCTAGGGTCACACTTAAAACTTGAATTGCGTTCACCGCATCCAGATCTGGCGCAATACCGATCACACACACTTTTTTTTAAGTTCGCATCATACCGATAGCCCCGCCCCTTTCATGACGCGGCCGCCCTGAAAACACAGGATAAAGGCCACAGGGGGCGGGCATCATGATTTCGTGGGCGGAGGCAGCAGCACACAGCCCCGCCCATGGAGTGATAATGAAACTTCATAAAGAAATACGTAACTATGAGACGTATTATGTACTGTAATACTTAGTTTTGGGCACAAATAGGGAGACTTATAAAAGAGGGGTGCAGGGACCCCTCAATAGAGATACGGGGGGGGAGTTTGGGGGACATGTACGGAGCTTAGAGGAGCAGTGGCATGGGGGCATTGTAGGTGAAGCCCACCGGAGTGGGCGTACGGTCTCTAGGGGGACTAAGCCCCCCTAGAGACCTCAAGCATTCTTTTATTTATTGAATTTTACACTTTACAATAGATAGAAGAGTTTGCTCATCTCGGCAATAGCCGGGATGCGCATACTATGCAGTAGCCGGATTGCTCAGGATTACACATCCTCAGCAATCCGGTTACTGCAGAGTGGATCATAGAACCGCTCCAAAAACTGCAGCATGCATGATTTTTCACGCAGGCTGCAGTGCCGGAGACGAACACCGGATTGCTTGTAAAGCAATCCGGTGTTTTGCATTGGCTCCTATGAGGAGCGTTTCCTGCTCCGGTTTTGAGCTTTTTGAAAGCTCAAAACCGGATCAGGATTTAAAAAAAAAAACAGAGATGTGACCCTAGCCGATAAGAAATTATTCAAATTGAATTCCAAATCTAGACCGGTTTAGAAAGTGTAGAATTCATTTTCTGTGTTTGGTAAAGGGCGGCTTAATTGCATCAAATGTATTCTAGTAAGCAGATTTTACTCCAACAGAAATCAGTAGAAGGCTTCATTTAACTGTTCATGGTTTTGGGGTGGGGAAGTAGGAAAATGGGGACAACACATGTGAAATGAGTGTTCTCAATCAGATTTTCTTCAGAGTTTTAGCATTTCTCTCATATTCTAAAGAAAAACAAAATGGTGACAGTTACCTACCTTTTCCTATCAGTCGGTGAAGAACAGAGATCACTAGGCTGCAGCTAACATATCCAAAGCTTGGAGTGAGTGAGTTTGATCCATGACTTGTATCAAAAGAAAACATCCATTATTTTTTCTTTAATGCGGACATTGTTCTGCAAAACAAATCACTGACATGTGAACAGCCCAATAAATTATAATGGGTAGGTGTTCTGTTCATGTAAAAGACAAAATACGCACATAGCACTTGCAAGTGTGAATAAGTCCTAAGTGGTCCAGTGCTCAAGGGTTTTTGAGGAGACTTTTGGAGCGATTGTGTTCCAAAAGATTAGTTGTAAAAAGCACTCAAAAAAAGTTTGAAGACTCTTTCTATTCTTTGCTTTTGTAAAATTACTTTGTTTGTATGTAAAGTAGTTTGGTTGTTTTTTTATTCTGTAATGGCCTATAGAAGAAGCATGTGGCAAAATTACTAACCATGCCTTAGTTACTCCATATTAGGTGCTTTGGTCCCCTCCTTAGTATATATGGAACTGAAAGGAAAGAGAGCGCAATAGGGTCTTATCTCAATGAGAAACACAAAGTGCAGATGGTCACTGCTCAGCTGGACAGGTTGTGTAGCACACAACCAGCATGCAAGTAATAAGGCTGCTGCAGGGCCCACACATCAACAGAACAGAAACCGTGGTAACAAAAATAAGGCAAATAGGACTGTGTTCACCAGACCCGCGCTGCTAATGGAGGACATGGCCAAGAGATTGTTGATGGCAAGTGGCTTTTATTTCAATCGACGCATTTTGGAGTCAGACCCAACTCCTTCCTCAGGGAGCACACAATACCTAGTATATAATCCCTTGAATAGCAGAGTATCAAAAGTGCAATTACTGTATTTTGCAGATTATAAAATGCCCTGGATTGTAAAATACTGTACATACCAAATTTAGAGGAAGAAAACAGGAAAACAGTTTTTAGTATAGTAAAAGGGGATCAGTCATAAAGTAAACCTGTCATCAGCTTTTTTTGCGGCCACGATCGTTAAAACACTTATATACAACATTCTGGAATACAGTATATAAATCCCCAGGCCAATCTGCGTAATGTAAAAAATACAGCTATTATTATACTCACTTGGGGGTGGTCTGGTCCACTGGATGTCACTGATCTTGATCTGGCACCTTTTTTCTTCTTGTGATCGCCATTCTTCTTCTCCAGTTCTAGTGCATGACATGTCCTACATCATCCAGACAATCTCCTCCTTTGCATTCCTGAACATTTGCACTTCTCTCTGCCCTGCTGAGGGCAGAGCAAAGTATTTTATTGTGCAGGCATGGAGAAGGTCAAAGAATGCTCATGCATCCACACTACGCAGCGATTTTCCTGAATCACATCGTGACCACTAACTGGAGATCAATGGTGCCCATATTATGCCGCTGCAACACACACTCCTTCCAGCCTCCAACCCACAGCTTGCCGTACCATCACTGGCTTCCTTCAGCTGCGACCCTGCCTCCATTAAGCTATATCCAGGTTATAGGATGCACCCCCACTTTACCCCCAATTTTGGGGAAGAAAAACTGCATTTTATAATCCATAAAAATATGGTAAATGCTTTTTCCAGCATGTTTTACTTGTATATCACCATATTAGTATAACTAGGATAACTAGTAAATAATTTAATAGTGCAAAACAATTTCTAAGAATTGTATACGGGAGCGTCACATTGTACACTGACAGCCAGTGAAGTACTGTCATTATCTGTTCTTTTGTGCACTACAAATCAATATCTATTTACACTGATCAAATATTCATTATTTTAATTTACTAAAGTGTCCATAAAATATAAAAGTACATAAAAGCCAAATATGTCCCTCGCTGCATGTAACTTCCACCTCTCCCTCGTTCATCTGGCCAGTACATTACAGACGTTCCCAAGTAGGTATATAAAGAGGTGGAAGTTGTGAAGTAATAAAATAACAAATACTTGTGTCTAATAGCAATCATTACGAGTTCGCTTCTGTTGTACAGGTCCATGCCCGATGGTTCGCAGTACAGATACTCTTTACTATTGATATTAAAGATTGAGAGCATTTGTTTACAATAATTTTGAATTCCGTTAAACATAAATGTTTGGCATCTCGCTTCAAACTAATTTATTAAAATGGCAGCCAGAAAAATGCCAATTTTAAAAATTTTAGATGGACAGGGAAAGAGTTAACGGGCTCCATGAGAGCTCTGACTAGGCTTTGGGTAATGCATGTCATGATGCCAGAGGCTACAGAAAACCCAGCACAGAGCAAAGATGCTCAAAGAGGATGTCATTTGCCAGAGGAAGAAGGAGGAGGCCAAAAGGAGAGGAGGTCCAGGCAATGAGCTGTGGCAGTAGGATGGGTGAGTGGTGAGGTGAGTATAATTTTATTTCTTTTATACTTTGTGTTTATTATGCGTTAGGCAGTGGCGGACACAGACAGAAAAGGGCCCCTGCGCAGGAACAGTACATGAGCCTTTTGCAGTTCAATATAGAAAAAATAGGAAAAAGGAGAGCGCACCTGTGAAATACCTCAGGGGTTATGCTATTGCGCTGCCGGTGCCCTGCTCACCTTTTAAGGTTGTGCACCCTCGCACAACCTTGGTAATACCTCCTAGGTTAGCGGTGCCTTCTGTGATCTCCAATGAGGCCTCTCGGTCAGACGTTCCGTGTCGCGTGACCGCTGCGTCAGAAGTGCGTCACTGCAGGTCCTGAGATCCTATTGCCGATCTCCTAGTGAACCACAGGTCCTTGCAGCGTTCTGTTTGGGAGCAATGTTCATCCATAGCAGCTCCTGCCGATCTCCCCGAGGGGAGTGATAGCATAAGGTACATAGATGCTTTTACCAGCTTTATGGAGCGCTAAGATGAAAATAAACCAGGGAAGAAATTTAAAACAGACCTTTATTGGCCCCTTGTACCAAACAAGGCACAAGGGGCCAATAAAGGCCTGTTTTAAATTTTGTCCCTAGTTTATTTTCATCTTAGCCCTTTTGCAGTTCAATAGCTCAGTCTATTAAAGTTATTGTCTGCTGATTTGGTGGTGGTAATGGGCCCCCTTACCTCCTGGGCCCAATGATATGTCCGCCCTTTGACTTAGGGTTAGGAGAGACTCCACAATGTAATAAGGAGCATTTGATTCATATCGAATAAATTCAATGGAAATCTAATTTCTTTGCAAAATCCAAAGGGACCGCTGAATATGAACATCGTCAGAGTCGTTTATCCCTAAGTATAATGCCAAGTCTGATAACATGGACATGAAAATTTAGCAATAAATTATTGTACTTTATGGAGTCTGTTGCCCAGGTATGTAAACATTTCTAGATTGTTAGGTAATACTGCATCATTTTACAGATATATTTTCCATCTTAGCAAAAAAAAAAACTACTCATAAGCAGGAGTAAAGGCAGTGGCATATGCGGATGCCCAGAAAAAAAGGTAGTTTAGAATCCATTCCACACCACATATCCATCTTAAAGGGAATAATACCTACTGTCTAAATATGGTATTTATGACAAGTGTTTTTTTATTTTTCCATTTTTTGAAACTTAGTTTTTATTATAATTACAATTGGTATTAAAAAGATATCGGAACATTTTAGTTTTGGTCGCTGAAGCTATTCACAATATCACTGTTTTTCCAGTAAATCCATATGGAAATTAAGAGCAGTAGACTGACTAAAACTGTCATTTGTATTGAAGCATCTAATGAGCGTGTGTAAAGGTCATTGTGAAGGGATGAGAAGCAGGGTCAGCTGTGATATTGTATTATCAGCTGTGTATAGAGGTGTTACCTATCATTGTAATCCTTCCTCTGATGATAATGAGACTGCTGAAAAATTCAATAGAGAACAGTAAGCATGAGTCAAAAATATCTCCAATGTCCAGTAGGAAAAATACATTTAACACAAAAACTTGATTGAAACAATATTCAATCATCTGGCGATACTTAGTTTGATCTTACGTGCTGAGAGGCTAATGTTCAATGATAAAAGGAAAAACATTGTAGGGGCTGTGTAATGTGAAACAACCATCACAGCAATGAAGGTGTTTAAAGAGTCAAGTGTCCGGCTTGGGGCTCATCATATCATGGCACTATGGTAGATATGGGATTATCAATAATCTATACTCTTGGGCATCGTTCTGTTTCAGTTCTTTTATGTGCTTGTTTGCCTCAGCCGCTGATGTTTTAAGTGCACACTACATATTGACAGCTCCAATGCTTTACAAATTTTCAATGACACTGCTGCAAAGTGCTTTGCCTTATTGATCACAATTTAGTTGTTTTGGTTGGTTTTTTTGCATTCAATTTAAATGAGAAACTGCATTTAGAAAAAATGCTTTCTGTAATTCTAAGTGAATAGTAGGGATTCACCAGGAGGTTTATGACGTAGATTGAATATACATTGGTAGTGTAAAGTTATATACATAAATTAGCTATATCAATAGATAATTAATTTAATATATAATTACAGTAATATAACAAAGAAAAAATAGTCACCACATTTCTTTGGTAAAAAAATATATGGATTATTTTTTATGTTCACATGTGCAATAATACAAAAAAAAACCATCAAATCACTTGTATTTGCTTGCAGTTAATGTGTTTCAAACAGCAATGTGTCAAAACTACTTTTTCAAGCAAATGTAAGTGACTTTATGACTCTGTATCATTGCACATAAGAAAATAAAGAAGAACCCATAAATTGTTCTTACTGAATGGACTTCTTTATTCTACGTTGAATGGTGATTACAAATTTGGTAGAGATACGTTATGGCATATTAGAGAGTTCATACTCTTTTTATGCATAGACACCATCTGCTACCTATGTCTCAATATATACATATGTGTGTATGTATATATTTTATATGTATACCATTATGTACCTATACCAAATCTTGGGTAGATTTTAAGCCATAAAATATAAAGAACTGCATTGAAGGTGGCAGTGGGCTCCCTAACTGTGGAGTAACTTCAGGCCCAGGGGCCCCGATGCGAAAGCTCCAACGGGGCCCCCAATTATTGCAAATCTTTAATAATATTAGTCTTTTTCTATGGGCCAAAGGGACTTTTGGGGCCCCCTAGGTTGCAGGGCCTGGGTGCGATTGCAACCCCTGCACCTGTGGTGGTTACGCCCCTGCTCCCTAACAAGCTGCATAGGTTGTAGATCTGGTATGTCCACCCCACAATGATAGCATGTACACTATCTACAGTATATACTTAAAGTAGTTGCTCTCTTTCAAATATTTTGCATCTATGCTGCATTAAAAACAAACAGGCTGTACTCACTTTCCCGGTGAGTCTGCGACGTTGCTCCTGATGTCTGGCATTGGTTGCAGCGCTGACATCACCTGGAAAGCGCGACAGCCAATCAGTGAGCTCAGTGGTTCAAAGTCAGGTGTTCTTTTTATACTGGTATGCCCCGCTCAGAGCCAGTGAGCTCACTGATTGGCTGATACATTGACATAGTGACGTTACTCGGAGCAGAGGTGGAGACTCGTCAGTGGACTCAGGGAAGGTGAGTACAGGATAGACCATGGTTTTAAAAAAAAAAATGAAGTAAGGGACAAATTATATATGAAAACTAACAATCACTTTAATCTATGTGCATACATTGAGTATTCGGTGAGTCTTTATCTCCGTGTTTAAAAGCTAATACAAGCTGTGGTTTGACAAATACAGAAGTGGTGCACGTGTTTCTATTATACTTTTCCTTTGATTGTTCCACTTGTGAAAAAACTCAACAAACACTCAACATGTGCATGTGGTTTTAGTCTAGGAGAGGAGTTTCCCTGCTAGAGTTCATCCACTTCTTCATTGAAGTGACAATTTGCATATCTTCAATTTGAATTATTCGACAACATATCATAACTTATTATTGTATAAAGTGCATGTGGGATCAACTAGTATAAATGTTTAGTGATGCTACAGAAGTAAAGTATACGAGCAAATCTGAGACAGATGAGGTGAATCTATTTAAGGTATATACTATATAATAAATATAATATAGGGTAATGCCTATATTAAAGCAGGAGAATTGCATTTCCGATGTGAGCCACTGTGTGTCACTGTTGCCTACTATGGTGACATTGTTTGGCATGCAGGACCGTTGGAGATTTCAGAAAATAGTCGGAGCGGACTAGGAAAGACATCCTCCTCTGATACACGGGATTGTAAGGCTCACAAAGGCTGTGGCTCCTACACTACATCCTTATTCATCACCAACAGACGTGGAAGAGCTTTCTGCTGCACTTTGGGTACATTTCACAACTTTTTACAAAGGTTCTTCAGGAATTCAGGGGCAGAAGTTGGAGTACAATGGAATGGCAAGTAATATGCTTTGTGTTACTCTGTTGTTTGCTTCAGGCTATTTCTGGTCAACTTCGTTATTCTCTTCCTGAAGAGACAAAGAAAGGCTTTTTGGTTGGGACTATTGCTAAGGACTTGGGTCTGAATGTCAAGGAGTTGACAATGAGGAAATTTCGCCTCTCCTCTGAAAATGCAGAGAATTTCTTTCATGTTAACCTAGAAGATGGCAACCTCTATGTGTCAGACAGGATAGACCGAGAGGCTGTTTGTGAGACGGCATCCAGTTGTTTCCTAAGCCTGGAAGCTGTGGTTGAAAATCCTTTGTCTGTGTTTCCAGTGACGGTTGAAATCCAGGATATTAATGATAATCCTCCTGTGTTTTCCAAGAGCGTTATTAATTTAGAAATAAGTGAATTGACCCAACCTGGGACAAAATTTGTACTTGTAAATGCAGTGGATCTAGATGTTGGAATTAACTCTTTGCAAAGCTACAAAATCTCTGAAAACAATTATTTCAATCTACGTGAAAAGATAAGTAATGATGGTAGAAGATACCCAGAGCTGGTGTTACAGAAGATGCTGGACAGAGAGCAGCAGTCCTCTTATGAAATTATTCTAACAGCTCTGGATGGAGGGCAACCTGTAAAGACTGGGACCGCTATCATTAAAATAAGTGTCAGTGATATTAATGATAATCCTCCATTATTCACAAAAGAGCTATACCAGGTAAGCATGGCCGAAAATGTCCCTATCAATTCCCTGGTTTTAAAGCTAGATGCCACCGATGGAGATGAAGGTATAAATGGACAGATTACCTATTCCTTTAGCCATATCAACAAAATAGCTCAACAGGTTTTTTCAATAGATCCAAAGACTGGAGAAATTAGAACGAAAGGTCATTTGGATTTCGAGACTACCAAGAACTATGACATGATCATCGAAGCTGAGGATGGAGGAGGCCTAGTCTCTCATGCCAAGGTGGTTGTAAAGATTATTGATGCAAATGACAATGCTCCTGAGGTTGTCCTTTCATCCATCTCTAATGTACTACCGGAAGATTCGTTACCAGGAACACTGGTGGCGCTTATTAACATACGTGATGTTGACTCAGGAGCAAATGGAGATATTTCCTGTAAAATAACAGGCTCGCTGCCTTTTGAAATAATGTCATCATCTAGAAATTACTATAGACTCCAAACATCAAATACTTTGGACAGAGAAGGTAATGATGTCTACAATATCACAATTACAGCCACAGATAGAGGATCTCCCCCGATGTCCACTAGTAAAACCATTAGGCTGGAGGTAACAGATGTGAACGATAATGCTCCTGTTTTCGGCCAACCAATTTATGACGTGTATGTCACAGAGAATAAAGCAGCAGGTTCCTCACTCTTTTCAGTGCAGGCTTCTGATCTGGACCTTAACGATAACAGTAAAATTAAATATTCTATCATGAATGGCAATATAGGTGATGTACCAGTATCATCGTACCTTTCTATTAACTCTGAAACCGGAGATCTTTATGCTCAACGATTATTTGACTATGAACTGTTGCGTGAGCTTAAAGTTCAAATAATGGCTGAAGATAATGGAAGTCCTCGATTGTCCAGCACTGTCTCTGCAAGAATTTATGTTATAGATCAAAATGATAATCATCCCAAGATTCTGTATCCCTCCAGTGGAAGAGGTGGGACAGCACAGTATGAGACAGTCCCTCGTTCTTCTCAAAAAGGTCATTTAGTAACCAAAGTAGTGGCAATAGATGCTGATTCTGGCCACAATGCCTGGCTCTCCTATGAGTTCCAGAGCAGCCCAGAACCATCATCCTTTACCATTGGCCGGTACAGTGGCGAGATCAGAACAGCTCGTACTTTTGAAGAGAACGATCCATTGAAACACTCTGTAGTAGTGATTGTGAAGGACCATGGAAAGCCACCTCTTTCTGCCACTGTGACCCTAAATCTAGTAATCACTGAAAATTTTCAGCAAGATATTTCAAAGTTAAATACAGAACCGCAGAACTCTGACCTCTTATCCAACCTGAACATTTATCTAGTGATAGCTTTGGCGGCCATATCATTTCTGTTTACTTTAACTGTTATGGCTGCATTAATATCCAGATGGAGGAGATCTAGGTCAAGTCATCCTAAAACATTTGGCTACCTAACAGCAGATATGTATTCTCAGGTTGGACCACGATTTCCAGTGAATTATGCTGCATCAACTCTTCCATATCCATGTGATATATCTATAGCTGGGGACTCAGCTGAAAACGAGTTTTCATTTCTCAAGCCAGCACAGATTGCTCCAACAGAAAATCCAATCGAGTCTGATGATTCTGGGATTGGGATTAATGCATTAAGTGACTCTTCATCAACAGATCTGATTAAGCAGGTAACAATATTTAAAATGCATATGATATATATTCTATATATATATATATATATATATAGACTGATATAAAGCTTAAATACATGGGACAGATCAGCTCTATCAGTGTTTATATGCTTGTTCTCCAGCTAATGACGCCCCCCCCTTGTAGGGTTTTTAACATGTCCAACTAGTCTCTTTTAAATTTAGAGAGACTAGTTAGAGACCTTTTCTAAGTTGAGTGGAGTAAAGATGAATTAATGGATGGTCCAAGCCAACCTGTCGTCGATTTAATGTCTTACATCAAATTGGTATACTGCAGTTATCTGCCAAGCTTTACAAATAATACATGGTCTAGAATACACACTGCTCCAGACTCATGCTGTAATCAATCATAATTCAAAGTGTCGTAATTGTTCTATATGCCAGATCACAACCTTGTGATTAAACGTTTTTATCACTTTCTTTGGACCTTCTCAATGTCATCCAGTTTGAGAATTCTCAATATTATGTATCACAAGGGTCAGGTGATGCTGCTTGCACAGTATCTTACTGAATCTGCTTGGTTTTCTTTCCTAAATGGTAAAAAGTATTTACTGCATACTTCATATAATGCACACCAACAGAACATAGACTTTGTTATAATGCTGATGTTTCAAAAATGTACCTAAACTTTAAAGTGTAATGATTCTGTTTAACATTTTCAATAATTTTAAGAAGATAACATGATTGGCCATTGAGGATAGGGATTGTATGTCCATATAGGTCATCATAGATGTGGAGTGCAAACATCTATATAGTCAGAGGTGAGTATACTGTAATATTGATCAGGTTAGGCTGTGTTCACAGTTGCTTTTTGACATTCCCTTTGTTCCATTTTTATGAACAGCAAATGAAATTAAAGGAGATGTCCAGTGAAACAAGTTATCACAGGACACTTTAACCTTTAGAGAGTGAATGAGCGGTGATCAAAACTTCACAACCTGCTTCTCCATTTTGAAACAGAAATAAACAGGGATAAAAGTGACCCATCATAGATAGAAACTCCCTGTTCTGCCAATTGGTTGACCAGTCAGAACATTTTCACTTATCCTACAGATAGGAAATAACTTTAGAATCATAGAATGGTAGAGTTGGAAGGAAACCTCTGGGGTCATCTGGTCCAACCCCCTGTTCAAATCAGGATTCACTAAATCATCCCAGACAGATGTCGGTCCAGCCTCTGTGTGAAGACTTCCATTGAAGGGGAACTCACCACCTCTTGTGGCCGCCTGTTCCAGTCATTGATCACCCTCTCTGTCAAAACGTTTTTTCTTAATCTGTGTCTCCTCCTATTCAGTTTCCTCCCATTGTTTTCATTTGGTAAAAATGGATCCATTGTGTAACTGATGTAAACAGAAGCAGAAGACCCTATTGACTATTATAGCCCCCGTCTGGGTTGCATTATCTGTCAGTTGTTAGATAGGAAGAAAATGTTCTGCATGATGCACTTATTTCTTTCATTTTAAAATAGGACACATAAGAAGAATCAATGTGGACCCCATAATAATCAATGGGTATTTCTACATCGATTTGCATCAGTTCTTCAACAAATCCATTGTTTTATATTAGTTTTGTTTCTGGATGCAAAACAAACAAATGGAACATTCAAACACAATTGTGAATGTAAAGTAGAAGATGATCTGTACTAACAGGAAAACTGATATGTGCCTCGGTTTAGTATTTGCAACAGATTTTTCTTCAGCATAAATTCCGTATTGCCACATTTGGTTGCGTTTTTACTTGCGTTTTGTTTACATTCGTTTGAATGGGTAAAAAATAATGAAAGAATTGGTGTGCTGCAGATTTGAAGAAAAAAACCTGTGAATGTTCAAATCTGCAAAGAAAAATGTGCAGCATGTGTGTGAGATTACAGGGATCTTATTCACTTTGCTGGTTCTGTAAAAAGCGGCATTCAGTCCATGACATAAATCAATGAAAAAGTGGCAAAAATGCAGCAAATAAGCTGGCCACATAGACACATTGAGTATTTGGTGAGTTTTTTACCTCAGTGTTTGTAGCCAAAACTAATTTTGAATGATAAATACAGAAGTGGTGACATGTTTCTATTATACTTTTCCTCTGATCATTCCAAAATGGCCAACTTCAAAATGGCCACCATGGTCACCACCCATCTGGAAAAGTTTTTCCCCTCCCATATACTAATGTGCCACAAACAGGAAGTTGATATCACCAACCATTCCATTTTATTTAGGTGTATCCACATAAATGGCCCACCCTGAACTTTTCCTCTGTTTGCTCCTCTCCTTTGTTTGGCTACAAATACTGAGGTAAAAAACTCACTAAATACTCAATATGTGCATGTGGCCTAAAAAAGTATGTTTCTGCTCATCCCCAGAACAAGGTAAAACTGCATTGATGCAAATTGGGTCTGTAAGGCCATGTCACATGTTACATATTTGGTGAGTTTTTTACCTCAGTATTTGTAAGACAAAACCAGGGGTGACACAGAAATGGTGACATGTTTCTATCATAATTTTCCTCTGTTGCTCCACTCCTGGTTTTGGTTACAAGTACTGAGGTAAAAAACTACCAAATACTCAACGTGCACACGTCGCCTTACACTCTGGATGTGCATCAATACAATTTTAACTTGTTCTGAGGGATGAGCAAAACCATGCTTTCTTAGGCCCCTTTCACATCAGCGGTTCTGTCGGATCCGGCAGATCCTGCAGATTTACCGCATCTGCCACCTAACGGCCACACTTGCAGAGCGCTTGCAGCAAGCCCCATGCATTGTCTATGGGGCTTGAGGTCGTGTGCGGTTGGGTGCAGCAAGTGCGCTTCTGCCGGATACGGCAGATTTGGCAGTTGCGGTCGCGTAAAAAAACAAAATCAGCAGCATTTTTTTGCCACCGGATCTGCCACATCCGGCAGAACCGAACTTGCCACACCCGACTACAGGCCCCATAACCAATGCATGGGGCTTGTCGCAAGTGGGCCACAAGTGCCGCCATTAGGGGGCAGATGTGGTAAATCTGCCGGATCTCTTAGACTGTGAGCCCTCGTGGACAGGGTCCCTGCCCCTTCTGTACCTGTACGTCCTGATCACCTAGATTTAGTGTACTTGTTCTTGTCTCCCTCATCCTCAAGTAAAGCGCCATGGAACCTAATGGCGCTATATAAATAAATAATAATAATAATAATCTGCCACAATTTAAAAAAAAATGCTGATATGAAAGGAGCCTTAGACCATGTGCACATGTTCAATATTTGGTGAGGTTTTTACCTCAGCACTTTTACCTCAGAAAAATAAATCACTGTCTACAATATCCTCGCTTTTAATGTGTCTCCTCCTGGCAGCGTGGCACTACATCTCTTCCTTGGCTTATCTGTTACTTCTTCCTTGTGGTGGCTGCTGCAGTCAGGATCAAATGCACTTATAGTGGTTTTGACTGGCACAACCTACCCAGGTAAGCCCCTACTATATCCTGAACTTTTCCACTCACTTTTCCAAAGACCCTATGTGCACTCCACTTGTCATCCGCAGTCTTTAATATATATTACCTCAGAATTTTTAAGCCGAAACCAGGAGTGTAATAATCAGAGGAAAACTATAATTAAAATGCGTCACCACTTCTGGTTTTGGCTACAAATACTGAGGTAAAAATCTTATCAAATACTGAACATGTGCACGTGGCCTTACTCACTGGTTATGCATCAATGCGGTTTTACCTTGTTCTGAGGGATGAGCCAAAACATGCTTTCTTAGGCCACGTGCACATGTTAAGTATTTGATGAGTTTTTTACATCAGGATTTGTAGCCAAAACCAGTTTTGGGTGATAAATACAGAAGTGGTGATGTGTTTCTATTATAATAGAAGCTTAGAATAGAAGCAATTGTCATGTTTTTTTTTTTTCATTTAATTTAAAAGCTGAGCTCTGATTGGTTGGCATAGGCAAATGACAAAGTTGTTAGGCAGAACTTTCCCCAAAAATAAGTGCAATGCATATGTAAGAGAAGGATATAGATGCAATGCAAAAATGAATATTCATATGAGATGCAAAAGTAGTTTACAAGTGGTGAGGAATATGTAATGAATTTAATAAAAATAAAACTCACAATTATAAGTCTGGTGCATGCAGCTGTAATGTTTAGCCATCAGAGCATCTAGCATTTGGACTGCATGGGAACATGGCCTCGATTTTAGGTCAGACAAGAGAATGCTGAGATGGTTTTTTAGAAGTTTAAAGAGTCTTGATGCTTTTGTTAATTTATGCTGCTCTGTTGGTTGTATGGGGTAAATCCCTAGTAACATGGTAACAGGACTAAGGTAAACTGTGATTGGCTATCTTTATCACTGAGGTAATTTAATGTGGATTGGTTGGAATAAGTGAGGGGGGAAATTGGGGTATATATCCCTCTCACAGGTAACCTGGCAATTCATCAATCTTGCCTCAGGCTAAGAAGAAGACGCCTACCCACCCACTGTCTTTTTCAAGAATTATATGGAGTTGTCATTTGGCTTTTATTGAGGGGATAAATTTGCCCTATAGTTTGGGTGGATTCTGGTTTTACGGGTCTTATGAGTTACGGGGTGGATGAATTCCCACCCAATACTTATTTAATATTATTGAATATTTAAATTGTAATCGTAACCCCAATTAAAGCCTCACGGCCATAAATTTTTCCAATAAATGCTTAAACATTGGTGTAGTTATTGGTCTGTTTAGTCTGTAGGTAATTATGGGTGGGTATCTAAGTTCCCATGCAATATGATAGATAGATAGATAGATAGATAGATAGACCATATATATATATATATATATATATATATATATATATAATCTGGCAGCACTACCAAACACAATTGGGTGCAACAACCTACAAAGGTAGGCTATATGTCCACACACCTGCGCTCTAAGTATTTAGCGGTTCTGCGCTAAATACTTAGGTTTTGTGAGAGATGTGCAGGTGCGTGTGTGCCGGCGCTTCCTTGAAACGCAGCCTCTGGTTACCCGATGTGTATCGTTGTAACCAGTTCATACAACAGGCTGCCTAGTGACCGCTTATGCCGAGCGCACAGGGAAACGCTGCTTGCAGCGTTTCCCTGTGCGCTCGGCATAAGCGGACACTATGCAGCCTGCAGTATGAAGTCTTTACCACGATACACATCGGGTAACCAGAGGCTGCGTTTCAAGGAAGCGCCGGCACACACGCACCTACGCGTCTGTCACAAAACCTAAGTATTTAGCGGAGAACCGCAAAATACTTAGAGCGCAGGTGTGTGGACATGGCCGTAATGTCCAAACCTCATAGATACCAAAATGAAAAACAGTAATTCATAAGTTGTGGCGACGTTTCAGTGAACTTCTCCACCTCTCTCAAGCTTTTTTCACTTGAGAAAGGTGGAAAAGTCCACTGAAACGTCGCCACAACTTATGGATCAGTAAAAGCTACAAGTTTTTATCATAAGTATGCGTACACATTAAGTATTTGCAGTTTTTTTTCCATGCACGAATAGTCAGGAATTTCCTTGCACCAGCAAAGTCAATGAGATTCCTGAAGTCTCCGCACACATTGACCATTTTTACCTTGGAGATATGAAGCAGTCTCTTATGTATTGCATGTAAGTTCTTTCAGCGTTTTTCTCCAATTCTAATGAATGGGAAAAAAATACATGAACTATTACACGTATTTTATGCTGCATTTTTTCTGCCAACACTTTAATATTTGCAGCAAATACTTATCATGTCCACATAACTTTAATGTGAACAATTAGACAATGACAATAAGCATACTGATATTTAATGACCTCCAGGGCAGGTGGGATCATCTTTTGTGGTTGATCAAAGAGACATGTCACATATATTCGTGGACCCATTTTAATGTAAATGTATTTAGTAAATTTCATTTCTTTTCTTATTGTAAGCCATTTAACAACAATAATGTCAAAACTAATTCATATACTTCATTAATTAGCTGTATAAATTTATGCATAAAATAATACACATCACTTTTTCCGAAAGATGATGTATGTGTCTTTTTTCTACTGTATCACTCGCTATGGTTTGGTTAGTGATTCGTTTCGTTTCTGTGATCATGTTTTGATGCTGTTATAGTGTTTCCCATTTGAGGTGGATATATATATATATATTTTTTTTTTTCTTGTTTACCATAGGGCATGTAATTCCGCATTCTGCAGTAAGTCAGCCCTTTGTTTTTGGCTTACGGTCCATCTTGATTAATTTTGTAATCTGATCATTTAACAAAGATCAGGAGGCTTTGTTGAGGGTTTCGAGAGAGATTAGTACCTTTGTTGCTATGTGAAAAGCGTCCAGTGGAAAAGTACATGTTGTTATTCTCCAGCTGTTTAATATTTTACCACTAGATGGCAACATGATTTCTTCTCTCGAAAACTCTATTGTTACCATACAATGTCTGCGCACAGCGCACTAAAGTGACAGCAGTTCAGGAAAGCAGATCTGCAAAGCACATTGGAAAAGACAGAGCCGCTCTGCTCTCTCGCATCTTGTTCATTATATTTTCTCACGTTTCATCGCCTTTCATCCTGACAAAATTTACCAATGGAGCGAAAAGGAGTCTACAGTTCCTGGCACTGGCAAGTAATGGGTTTATTTTTTGTCGGTATCTTGAAACTAGCTTCGGCACAGCTGAGATATTCTTTACTGGAAGAGTCGGAGCCTGGGACTTTAGTAGGCAATGTTGCTAAGGATCTGGGATTAAACACAGCAGGGATTTCAGAGCGAGCTCTGAGGCTGGGCTCTGAACAAAGCCAGCAATACTTTGCTCTCAATCTAGAGAGTGGAGAAATTATAGTAAGGAGTAGAATAGACAGAGAGAAATTATGTGGCACAAATGTAAACTGTGTTCTGCCTGTGGAAATTGTTCTCGAGAAGCCTCTGGAACTTTATCGCTTGGAAATAGAAATTTTGGACACAAATGATAACTCGCCTGTTTTTCAGAATGCAGAACGTGCCATAAAAATTACAGAGCTAGCTGCAGTAGGTACAAGATTTCCTCTAGAAAGAGCTCAAGATCCTGATCTGGGTACCAACTCCGTGAGCACCTACAAACTAAGTCAAAGCAAATTTTTTTCTTTAAATGTACAGACCCGGAAGAATGAAAGACCCTCCCCTGTGCTTGTCCTAGAAAAGGCTTTAGATAGAGAAGAACAAGGGGAGCACAGGTTGGTCCTGACTGCCTTTGATGGGAGCAGTCCACCTAGATCTGGAACATGTTTAATCACTATTATTGTGGTAGATCAGAATGACAATGCCCCAGTGTTTGATAATGCATTCTATAAAATTAGCTTAAAAGAAAGTGCGCAGTTAAATACTCTTGTTATAAGACTGAATGCAACAGATAAGGATGAAGGCCCCAATGGGGAGATTCGTTATACTTTTGAAGATATATCATCTGAGGATATAACCAATGTATTTAGCTTGGACAGTAAAACAGGAGATATACGACTAAAGGGACACCTGGATTATGAAAAGCATCATTCTTATGAAATCTCCGTTAAAGCTCTGGATCATGGGACACCAGAAATGGAAGGACATTGTGTAATCCAGGTGGATATTGAAGATGTCAATGATAATGCTCCTGAAATTCTTATCTCTTCTTTGGTATCATCCATTCCAGAGGATACCCCTCCAGGGACCACTGTGGGACTCTTAAGAGTAAGTGACCAAGATAGTGGCAAAAATGGTGAAGTACTCTTGGAAATTTCTCCAGATCTTCCATTTACTATCACATCCACCCAAAACCATTATTCCTTTGTTACACATGGATTCCTGGACAGAGAACATGCAAGTCAATACACAATAATACTTCAGGCGACAGATTTGGGAGACCCCCAGCTTAAGACACAAACAGCCATAAACATAACTGTCACTGACGTTAATGATAACCCACCAAGCTTCGAAAGATCAGTGGTCAATGTAGACATAAAAGAAAACAATAAGCCAGGAGCCTTACTTTGTACTGTCTCAGCATCAGACAAGGATTTTGGAGAAAATGCACAGATCACTTACTCCATAATTAACAGTCTCATCAATGGCTCCCCGGCTATGTCCTTTATCTACATGGACACTCAGAATGGGAACATTTATGCCCAGCAATCATTTGACTATGAACAAGCTCAGGTTCTTCAGTTCACAATTAGAGCGGAGGATTCTGGAACTCCAAAATTATCATCTAACATTACTGTCTATTTGCACATTCTGGATGAAAATGATAATACCCCTTCAATACTTTATCCTGGAAATTCACGACATGTTCCAGCACAGCAGCCGGTTCCAAGGTCTCTTCCAGTTGGATCATTGATAACTAAAGTCGTAGCGATTGATGCCGATTCTGGATACAATGCGTGGCTCAACTACAACATTGCTAAAGCAACAGATCACTCATTATTTAAAGTTGCTCCTCATACTGGTGAAGTCCGATTGGCTCGAAGCTTCCAAGAGACAGATTCACCAGTACAAAACCTCTGCATCATGGTAAAAGATAATGGGACGCCGGCATTGTCATCTACAGCCACCTTAGTAATATCTCTAGAAGATAGCTCATCCAAAGAGAGTCGTTATTCTGCAGATCTACAGTCTGACACCAAGCAAACCCCCAACATAACTATGTATCTTATTATTTCTCTTGCTGCCATTAGTGTAGTATCATTTGTAACATTGATTATTTTACTGACAAAATGTTTTAGGAACAAACGGCAGATGCCCGACTCTGAAATTAATAACTATATAGGGCATACCCAAAAAACTTTACAGCTAAACCCCAATAGCACGCTCAGGTACATGGAGGTATCTATGATGCCAGGGAGTCTACAGAATCAATGCCCTAAGACAGGTGGTACATCAGACATTAATAGGGACACACTGAACATGATGAAGTCTTTGAACTTCCCGCAGTTAAAGCAACTTGTCAATGAAAGTGATGATGTTATTTCCGGGCAGTTTGAATGGCAGGACACAGTACAGGTGAGATAGGGCCTAGTTTGGCTTTTGTATGTTGCATAGTTCAATGGTAACAAGTTCATTTGCTGCTGCTTTTCTACTTATAGGCACGCTTTATAAAGTGCAATGTTTATAATTAGATGGACAAAATTCTATTCTGTTACATGATGATTGTTTTTTATTGGATTTTACTGCAATTTATAAAGTAGTTTGATGGATACATACTCAAGAGCACATACTAGAAAAGAGCCCCAGGCAGCTATTTCTGGATTTTACATTCCATATATATTGCACGGATCCAGCAGAGGGCAGCACACTTCCCATTGCTTACCTGAACGTCTGCGCTGACTAACTTTCAGCAATGTCTAGAGTCAGATTTGCAGACTGCTAGTAAGCAGGAAAAAAGTCAAAGCTGAAAGCGATATATTTTTTTAATTATTATGAATTAGTGGTGTTGTACACTACTCTTTGTATAGTTCAATGACACATTCCTTATTTTTGTTTTCTAACTTTCTTATTACTTTTTATAAGTGCATTATACTAGTCAGTGCATTCAAAACTATTTTTTACAGTTTCTATCCTATATATGTGATCTAGCTTTGTCATATTTGGGACTGTAATACTGTTAAAAGTCCAGTATGGCTTGGTGTAATATTCTCTCCTCCCCATATTCCAGTTTAGTAATCTCCATGTCCATATTCTGTAGAAGAGAATGCACAGCTGACATTAAAATGTAAACCCTGTACATACTTGAGACACGGGCTGGGCTCATATACATTTCAATGTGGCTTCAGGCGGACATATCACCCACTGTACCAGGGAAGACGCTGACATAATGGGCCTGCAGATCTCCAAGATAGTTTGGATATGGCAAGTAATAATTCTATTTTTTTCTCCTGGATCTTCTAAAAACCTTCAATATTCCGTATTGGAGGAAGCAAAAGTAGGCACCTTAGTTGGCAATATAACAGATGATTTGGGTCTACCAACAGCTATTATGTCTGAGCGTAGGGTACAGCTAAAATCATCAGGGGGTGGTCAGTATTTTGCTGTGGACCAAAACAGTGGTACTTTCTTTGTAAATAGAACTATAGATAGAGAAATTGTGTGTGGATCTACCTTACAATGCTTAATAACTGTAGAGGTCGTGCTTGAAAAACCTTTGGAGTTGCATCGAGTGGAAGTTGAAATTTTAGATATAAATGACAATTCTCCTATGTTCCCAAGCTCAGAGCAGGTGATAAAAATAACAGAGATATTTGCGTATCCAGGTGCCAGGTTCCCTTTAGAAGAAGCACAAGATCGAGACTCGGGCATCAATGGGGTTAGACAATATAGCTTAAGTCCAAACATGTACTTTTCATTGTCTACGAGAAGTCCAAACGATGGTGCTCAGTCTCCAGAGCTGGTCATAGAGAAGGCTCTGGACAGAGAAGAGAGAGGAGACCATCAGCTCATCCTCACTGCCTTTGATGGTGGAGATCCTCCAATGTCTGGGACTACACAAATAAAGATCATTGTTATAGATTTCAATGACAATGCTCCTGTGTTTCAACAGACATTATACAGAATAAATGTAACAGAAAATCTACCAGCGGACACCCCAATACTGCAGATAAATGCCTCCGATTTGGATGAGGGGGTGAATGCTGAAATAGAATACTTTTTGGATGGTCGCACACCAGTCTCTGTCAGACAGTTATTCTCTCTTGATCCAGACACGGGAATTATTAGGACAAGTGCAATTTTGGATTTTGAGACCTCTAACATTTATGAGATTACTGTACGTGTGAAAGACAAAGGAATACCACAAATGGAGGGCAGCTGCATCATTCAGATAGCAATTGAAGACGTCAATGATCATGTGCCACAGATATTGCTGACATCCCTGTTGGGTGAGATTCCTGAGGACACTGTTGTTGGAACAACTATTGCACTTTTTTCCATAATTGACAAGGATTCAGGAAAAAATGGAGAAGTACGACTGGCTCTGTCACCTGATGGACCATTTCAAATAAAGTCATTCAAGGACCACTATGCTTTAATCGTAAGTAACCCACTTGATAGAGAAGATATTTCGCTATATGAAGTAGCGTTGACTGCCGGGATATGGGATCTCCATCGCTCTCATCTAAGGTAACAATTACCGTTAATATTTCTGATGTTAATGATAATCCACCAATATTCTTAAATGAAGATTTCAACACATTTATCCCTGAAAACAATGAACCTGGACATTCACTATATACATTATCCGCTTTTGATCGAGATGAAGGCACGAACGCCAAATTTACCTATTCTATTGCTGAAAACCAACCTAGAAGTTTAACTGTTTCTTCTTTCATTGCAATCAACCCAATAAGTGGAATTATTTATGCCACCAGCTCATTTGACTATGAACAGGTTAATGTTTTAGAAATCGTTGCTCAAGTTGAGGATGATGGAGATCCAAAACTGTCTACCAATACGACTTTGTATGTTTTTATTTTGGATATTAATGATAACCCTCCAAAACTGCTGTATCCAAAGCTTTCCAGAGAGCTAAATATATCGAAAACTGTGCCAGTGGGTTACTTGGTCACTAAAGTGTCTGCATTGGATTCAGATTCAGGCCAAAATGCTTTGTTGTCATATAGTCTTGTGGAACCGGCCAAGGATTTTCCCTTCAATATATCATCGTATTCCGGAGAAATTAAAACTGTCCGGAATTTCTTGCCAACTGATGAATCCCAACAGAAACTTGTGTTATCAATCAGTGATAAGGGATACCCATCATTGTCTATTACTGTTACATTACTTGTGGCTTTAGTGAACAATGCCGAAGGATCCAGAACATCTTTTTCTCTTCTGTATTCAGGAAACAGGACTGACATACTGATATATCTGCTCATTTCATTGGTGGCAATTACCTTGGCATTTTTGGTTACTTTGATGCTGTTGGTAGTAAAATGTGTCAAAAAAGACTTGCACGTGTGCCAATATCCTTGCTGGTTTCTAAATTCATCAAATCCAGACAGCTGCCAACAGCCTGCCCTCTATTTCAACATGGATGGCACGCTAAAGTATATGGAGGTTAGGACAGATTCAGCCAATCCAGAAAGCCACCGCTACAGAACATATTTTTCTCAAGGAGCCGAAAATATCAATCTTGCACTTCTGAAGCCTTTTACAATTCAAACAATGGGAGAGATGTTCGACAATACTAAACCGTCAGATGTTAATAACACAAGAGATGCTTCTCAGGTGAGAACTACCCCATATTGCACTGTTATTACTTATTCTGCTTTTTATTTATTGAGCTTTCTAACTTTTTTATGCCAACTTTCACAGTTTAATTCCACTCCAGCATTAATTATATAAATTTACTTACGCATAACACCCACCTATAACAGATTGCTTCTATTCTGTTTGGCTCCGTAGTGATCTATGCAAAAATGTTACAGCAAACTGATTTGCATAAATCTCCCACGGTGCAAGCCTTAAGTCTTTTCAACTCAGCTCATTTTTCTAATATGGCAGTATTTAAGGTAGAAATCATTTTTAAAGTTTTTTTTAACACATTTAAGCTTTTTTTATTATTGGATCTCTGATAATGTAATTTCTTTCCTGCAGAAGCATAAAGTAATATCCTATGACTACATCAGAGTAAAGTTGTCCAAACACCCCAATAATAGCAGGATTGCTCGTAAGTTTAATTGTGAAACTCTACCCCCAAAGATAATGTCAGGGAGACAAGGATTCAGCCTTTTGGATACTTTTGTTCTACCCAGAAATGTGCCCATGCTGGAGACGTCTGGTGGGGGCAATGTCATAGAGAACAAGGGTGAGCAGTATGCGAGTGTCGAGATGTCAATAATACTGTTTTCATAGCTATTTTGGAACCTTTTGATTAAGAAAAAATTAAAGGGGTTACCTACTACTTTACAACCCCATTTAATCAATTCAGGACACCAAATAACATAAGATCAGTGTATACTCCCCTCCAGCAGCGGTGCCATTCTTGTGATACGACATCAGCATTCCCGGGGTGATGTACACCCTGCACAAGACAATGTCACATCAACACTGGCACCAACATCTCTGGACTGCACTGCAGCAGCTGAGTGTACACTGTTTTTTCTTTATATGGGGTCCTGAATTGATAAAATAGTATATCTGGGATTTTTATTAAAAAAAAAGTGCCGAAAGACTAACAGGCAGGTAATTGCTACCCTACCTGCCTGTGGTGCCCAGCTCCGTTCACCACTGCCACAGTGCGGTCACAGACCGCGACCACTCCTGCTAGGGATAAAATGGTTGTGTGAACAGAGCGGCGGCTTCTTTTCCGCTCTGCTCTGTGGAAGGGGCTAGACAACCAATATCATGTTGATTGACAGCCGTCTCCCCACTACCTATTATCAGTATGTATGGTGTTAACTATGACGCCTAATAGCAAAAGCAGAGAAGCCGCCTCTCTGTTGACGTGACTTCAGCAGAAGCTGCAAAATCTCCAACAGCCGTGTTCGCAGTTAATGCACAAGGGGCAGGTAGGTGGTAGCTACCTGTCTGTTAGTACTTGGGCATATTTATTTTATTTTTATTTTTCTTCAATTTCCCGATATCCCCTTTAAGCAGGGATTGTCCAGTAGTGGAAAACTGCATTAAATGTGAAACAATCTAAGCAAGTATATCAAGATCACTATTACCTTGTCGCTCAAAGAAAGTTATGTTGGTAAGAAAGTACTATATGAACAATACGGTGGCTGAGTGGTTAATGTGGTGGCTGAGTGGTTAATGCAGTGGATGAGTGGTTATTCGGTGGCTGAGTGGTTAATGCGGTGGCTGAGTGATTATTCGGTGGCTGAGTGGTTAATGTGGTGGCTGAGTGGTTATTCGGTGGCTGAGTGGTTAATGCGGTGGCTGAGTGGTTAATGCGGTGGCTGAGTGGTTAATGCAGTGGCTGAGTGGTTATTCTGTGGCTGAGTGGTTAATGCGGTGGCTGAGTGGTTAATGCGGTGGCTGAGTGGTTATTCGGTGGCTGAGTGGTTAGCACGGTGACTACACCACAATTGTCCTGATTTGAGCCAACCCTGTACTATGTCTGCTCTACCTGCACATGGTAGGTTTCGAGTGTATACAGTCACTAGTGCAAATGATGACAATCTTAGTACACTGCTGTTGAATCATCTTTAGTGACAACTCTCACTATCCATATGCTTATTTTCCAGGTTGTGATATAATATTACTCAGTCCCGGCTTCTGTTCCTGTATAATACTAGAATAACAAACATATTGATTCATTGTTCAGTTCCTTCCAACATTTAAGAACAGACTAGATCACCCGCTCCTACAAGTAAGAGTAGGCGGCATTAGGTAATTCCAACTAAACCTCTTACAGCTGGGTTGTGTACAAGATCATGGGTCCTGCAGGCAGTCCAGAGGAGTGACATATTGATGTACAGAGGACATTACAAAGTATCTGATCAGAACCTAATACATCTTAAATCATCACTAGTTTACATTTTCTGCACAGTTAGGCCATGTTCACACATTGCATTTTTGCTGCATTTTTTGCATGTTTTTTCATGAGTTTTATGCCACCTAAAAGCTGCTTTTCAGTACCAGCAATAGCTATAATATTTCAGAAGTCTCATGCACGCACTTGTTTTTTTTCCAGACTGAAATAGAAATCTGCTGCGTTTTTGAAGGAAGCAGCATGTCAATTCTTTTAGCGTTTTGCAGCTTTTTTTAAGCATTGAAAGCAATGAGAACGTCCAAAAATGTAATTTTTGCTGCATTTTGCTGCTTTTGTGGTGAATAAAACTAACTTTGCTTGGAAAAGCTAAGTATCTGATGGAGCATAGGATATCTGGTAGTAACTCTGCATGTCTCCATACAAAATCATAGAGACACAGATGTGCAGTAGAGATCCATACACTTCTTTTCGTGCCCTATTGCTCCATGCTGATCTGAGCCATAATACGACCTAGTGCATAAGATCTGATTAATTGTGTATTTATAACTTGAGTAAATGCATTTTCTAATATAATTAAAAAATAATCCAATCAGTCCATTTTCTTTGCAGTCAGTATGGCTGCACTTACGTATGATGTTACTCAGCATTACTGAAGCCCCAAAGGACAAATATCACCAATATGAGAGATTTCTAATGTATTATCAGGTTTCTAACCAGGCTTAATGCCTTCCTTTTGTGATGCCTAATGCTCATTTTCGATGGCCAGGTAGTTAGAGAATGGGTGGTTTTAGTACTGTATTTTTCCTGTTATCCACCTGTCTAAAAGACAATCACCTGACCAACCCTTAAAACATTCATTTGTTGAGTTTCATTGATTTTTATGCTGGCTGAACAATACCTATCTTATGTCATCGGGATACATACTGCTGATAACATGAAGTTCTGTGAACATAAAAAGATCACATTAATGAGAACAATCTAATTATTAAAGGGAACCTGTCACCCCTTGGGCATTCTAAACTGTGCCCACCAGCTTTAACATTATGTAATTGGGGGTTCTTGTAACCCCTCTATGTGCCCAGACGTCCCCCTCATATCTGAGAAATGAACTTTTATTGTCGCCCGTGCTGCATCTTAAAAAGTCCGGGAGGTCTGCTCTCTGGTCTGGTGTATTTGGGTCATTGCCGCCCCCTGTCTGCAGCGTTTTCCTGTGTGCTCTGCTAAGCGCACATCATGCAGCTTGGTGTGTGACCGCTGCTAAGATAAACACCGGGTTGCTAGGGGGCTCCGATTCACTGGCAGTGCATAGCATTAACGCTATGCGCTGCGGCTGCTTTTCAAAGATTTTAGCGCTGGCGACAGGCTCAAGTGTGACCCTAGCCTAAGGGGATTGGAGAGCTAAGTGTTCATGGTGATATTGGCAGTGTGTTCACATACAGCATTTATGTCCTGTATTTCAACTTTGAAAATGTCTATGATTATATACACATATACATACTTAAAAATAAAAGCAGTTTAATAGATATGTCTGGGATTTAAATAAAAAATGTGCCCAAGCACTAACAGGCAGGTGGTTGCTACCTACCTGCCTGTTGAGCTCGACGCCATTCTCCATTGGCACAGAGCGGTCATAGACCCCTCCTGCCGGGTATACTATAGCTTTGTCAACAGAGCAGCAACTTTTTTCCATAGACAAGGTGGGACTGCTGTCTTCGTATTGATTGAGAGCTGATTGCCCACTACCAAATTGGGGGAGCAGGCTGTTAAACAACATGACATCGGTTGTTGTGACGCCCGTCAACAGAGCATAGATTCTGCTTGTCTGTTGATGCAATGTCAGCGGAAACTGCAGAATTGCCAGCAGGAGCTGTTTTAGACCACTCCATTTTGTCAGCGAACACCACCAGCCCCAACAGACAGGTAGATGGCAACTACCTGGCTGTTAGTTCTTAGGCACATTTTGTTTGGGGTGTAGAATCCCGATATTCCCTTCAACACTAAAAATCTTGTTACCAGTACTTAATTTAAAAGGAGAGGACATGCAAAATCAGCTTGAGTAACCTTCCATTAAAGCAGAAACTAACAACCAGTGAGAATGATAATTGAGCACATGATACAAATAATCTCTGTGTTGGGATTGCCTGAAATCCCCTGATGATCTGGTTTTCTAGGCAGTGGAAATGAAAGTGTGTGTTCATCAGGTTCACTTTGGGTCACAGGAAACAGCAGAAGTACATAGTACATGTAGAGTCTGGATCTTAGAAATCAGTCTTAATACATCAAATCTATCTATAAAAAATTGATGTAATGAACAACAAATTGGCTAATAAGGTTGTGCACACCCGCTACAACAAGGAGCACTTTTATATACATTTGTAGGCATTGGCCTAGGAGATGTTAGTCTGGTAGTGCAGGTTCCCATCAATAAATATGGCTTCGTCATGGTTGGTGGGCACACACCAATTAGTCAACCCTTTTCAGCTTTGCTTCATTGTGTTAGTATGGGCAGGTCAGATTTGTTTCTTTGAATCTTTGTATAATCTATATCAAATGTATACACACTATCCATTTATGTATTATTTTATTTATTACAAAATGTATTTATTTGCTAATATATTTGTATCAATGAATTGCATCCTACTATATAATCGTCTTATCGTGTCTGTCTGTCTCACTGTAACGGAAATCCTGCGTCGCTGATAAGTCGCGCACGGCCGGCCGCGACCAATCAGCGGCGCTGGATTTCCGTTACAGAGATACAGACAGAATTAGCTGCAGATGGCCCCACCCACTATTCCCTGGCAGCTCGGCGGCAGAAAATGGCGGAGCTGGGGAGCAGGGTCAGCGTCAGCACCCGGCATATCCGCCCAAATGCCGGGGCTCCGGCGTGACTGAGGGGCTCACCATCGCCCGCCCCGCATCGGAGGTCAGCGACGATGCAGCCGGGAGATAACCGGCTTTAGCCGGTCATCTCCCGGCCGCTCAGTCACACTTGGCGACGTGATGCAGCCGGTCATTTCCTGGCCGCTCGCAACGGAAGTACCCTCACCAGCGCTAGCGATGTCGCTCAGTGTGACATGCAGCAGCGACCAGGCCCCTGCTGTGAGATCGCTGACGTCGCGATCAGTAAGATACCGTCACACTTGGCGACGCTTCAGCAATCCCGACAACGATACGACCTGGTAGGTATCGCTGGAGCGTCGCCAAGTGTGACGGTACCTTACTGATCGCTGGTGAGGTGTCACATGTGCAGATATATTGAATGAAGCCGCGTTGCTGACGCCCTGTATTGCCGTTGCGATATTGGCGCGGAATTTAACCCCCACTCACAGCGCGAATAATAACATTTAATGATAATGTATATATTTTACCTGGAAAATCCTGTTTATTCATTGCATTATTTTAAAATCTTCATAAATAAACTACATACATATTCTAGAATACCCGATGCGTTAGAATCGGGCCAACATCTAGTATTCAATATCACTCTTTAATATTGTGTTGTTTTTAAGTTATCTCCCTTAAACTATTTTTAAACCAAACTGCGCTCACAACTTAAAAGTATCAGTCAATTCCAGTATCCTTCTTACTCTTCCCATCCTCCACCTCTGTATGTGACTCATAGGAAGCTGAGCTATGGGGAATTGTTTGGCAGCGTTTTCCTGAAAATCCAGCTCTGTGGGATGAAAAAAAAAATGTTTTGAGTAATGATGAGCCAGCACTTAAATTGCTGGAGTGCTCGGTACTTGACACTTGGACAGGCTCAACTCAAGTACCAAGTATGATGGAAGTCAAGGGGAAACTCAAGTATTGTTCCAGAAAACATTTTTGTCACTCTCTTCTTCCCTGGGCAGGACCTAGAGCATTGCTCTGGAGCACCCACGATACTCGGCTGAGCAACAAGTGTACCCGATCACCCCGATGCTCAATCGAGTATTGACCAGTGTCAAGCGTGCTCGCTCATTACTAGTTTTGACTTATGGTAAATTATTCAGGACAACTATATTTCTTTTACTCAACTGTGTCACAACCCAAATGTCACCCATGGAGAAAAGTTCAATAATAAAAGTTTCAGTAGTGTTAGTGCATTTAAACATATAAGCGGCTTTTTGTGGATATATTGTTAGTGACTTATTCTTCGGATAGGTCATAAATATCAGATCAATAAGGGTCTAGCACCCATACTGATCATCTGATAGAAAGAGCTTTGGCTGGATGAGGACTGCAGTACTATTCACAGCCACAAGACAGTGTGAGGAGCTGTGCCGGCCCAATACTTCACAGTACAGAGAAGGCCGGGAATGTGTCACATTGTATGTGGTTAATAAACTACAGATGTTGTGGCAAAGTTTTGTGTTAAACACCAAGTACAGTATACTGATGACAGTGAAACACAACACAGAAAGTAGAACAAGCAGAGATCAGACATTCTCTGTCATTTATACTTGTCTGCCAATGAATGTATCTATTTAGTGGTGGAATTTATTACAGCGACTGTTTGCTTTTATATGGTTTTTTATTTCATGTTATATTATTTGGGGAACATTATTGAGCCAAATGTCGCCCAGGCCTCCCTCCTGGTAATAAACATTCCCAATATAAACCATGAACGGTAGCAGATCTATATGTATGTCAGTGTCATTTATTTGAATACCATCTAACTATGAGACAGTACAAGGGTTATTCCCAAAGAATAGTGACACATTTGGGTTCGGACTATTCTAACCAAATACTTTTTACTGTTTGTGCATTCGTCTCGAGCACTTAATCTAATGCAAGTCAATGAGGACCTGGTATATTTTTCTGGAAGATTTCAATTCGCCATTGACTTATATTAGGTTCAGTACTCGAGACAAATACACAAACAGTAAAATGTATAGAATAATTCATACCTGAATATTTCACTATTGGCTCATCACTACTTAGGAAATTCACACTAAATGTGTCAATTATTATAATGCACCAATATTATTGGGTACATTTGCCTGTATTATGTGTATTATGTACCACAAGCACGCATACCTTCAGTAATACTAACTGATCACATTCTTAATAGAATTTTGATCTCTTGCGATAATAAAATATCAATAATTTGTCTTTGGTGATCATAGACACATTAGTGACATGATGAGATAAAGTACCAGGTCAGACTTATACCATTGGAGTAAAACTGTCAAAGGTATAAGTCCAGAGCTTTTCCTGACATACACAGTAACATGCCTATAGGTGATCATTCACCAGATGGAGGCCAAAAAACATGTTCTTTCCTCCCTCTGGCAGGTATATGGCTGGATATTGTTTGTTTTTCTGTATAGGAAAGCAAAGTAAACTGTACTTACATATACAGAGGTATAATGTAATGAAAGGTATATCATCTGCATTATATTAATTTATAATGGGCCCCTATGGTGGATGAACACCTCGGCATTTGTCCTGACTGTGACCACTGTGGGAGGCCTACCTCTATAGTGTGTGCCCCCGATTGGGAGCACAGATGTAATGTGTGCCATGTCAAACTTTATATTTTGGTAGTGATTACTGAAAATGTTACAGTTTAATTCTCAAAATAATTTTGCAATGATGATGTTATTGAGATCTTGTAATGTTTTTACCAGTGCTTGAACATTGGGCAGATCTAATGCTACTTTGCAAATTTTGATTAACTTTATGCTGGTTCAGCCACTAAATTTCCTTCTTATACCTTCGTCCTCTGCCATGTCAGTGATATCCAATGTGTGGAGATACAGCTCCATAGGTTGCAGATCACTGCCCTAGAGCGCTACAAAGATCAAGAATAATGGTGCTCAGACTGTCCGGCTCCGCTCAATGGGGAGCAGGAAATTTTACAAAACACAAACATTATTTTTCCTACCCTATAAACTTGGGTGTATCATACTGTAAGTTGATGTGACATGTTTATTCAGAAGTGAGTCTGGAAGTAATTCATGTGAACTAAAGAAACTGATTACCGTAATTTTTGTTTGCAGAGAATGTAGCTGGTCAGAATACCAGTTAAGCACACTTTCTGTTTTTTTTCAGCAGGGACAACCTAACACAGACTGGCGTTTCACCCAGGCACAGAGACCCGGACCCAGTGGGTGAGTTATCTCCATGTTTTTATAATGTATAAAGTAACATTTCCTAGCAAAGAAAGAAATAATGCTAACTATTATATGATGTTAGTAATGTATCTTGAAGATCCTGGGCCTCAATGCGAGTTTCCAAAAGAGCCCCTATCTATAACAGGTCTTTAATAGTGTTGGTCTTCTCGTATCAGCCAAAGAGGTCTTTTTTTGTTCTCTAGGTCCTGGCTGTGATTACAACCCCTGCACCCACTATAGTTACACCCTGATAGTCTTCTTACTTACTGTAGGAGATCATAGATGGTGATAGTTGATTGTCATTCCTTCTGACTAGTCATATACATGCTGTCTCCACTCAGCCATGTGTTCTTAGGGGATAAAAAGGGAGTATAGTACAGCCAGACTCTGAAGCCAATGACTTATCTACTGTGGATCATAAATCAGACAGGTTAAATTTCTTTCCCCAAGAATTAGGGGTAGTCTGGACACTCCCATACACTCACATGTTTTGCAATTCCCACCTGAATCAGGAGAATACAATATATCACAAAAGTGAGTACACCTCTCACATTTTTGTAAATATTTTATATCTTTTCATGGGACAGCACTGAAGATATGACCTTTGATACAATGTAAAGTAGTCAGTGTACAGCTTGTATATCAGGGTAAATTTGTGTGCTCTCTAAATATATCAACACACTGTCAATAATGTCTAAACTGCTGACAACTGAATTGAAAACAGCAAATTATGCCGACAGTGTCAATATTGTGTGCAGCCACCATTATTTTAAGCTGTGCCATAACTCTCTTTGGTGTGGAGTTCACTAGAGCTTCACAAGCCTATGACCCTCTTCCCTGACATCACGGAGCTGGTGGATATTACAGTCCTCTCGCTTCTCTACTTATGCTAGAGGAGGCCCCACAGATGCTCAGTAGGGTTTAGTCTGAGGACATTGCTTGGCCAGACTAGCACCTTTTGCCCTTTGTTCTTTAACAAGGCAGTGGTGGTCTTGCAGTTGTGTTTGGGGTCGTTATCATGTTGGAAATACAGCCTGCGGCCAGTTCCGAAGGGAGGGATTATGCTCTGCTCAAGTATGTCACAGTACATGTTGGCATTCATTGTTCCCTCAATGAAATGGTAGCTCTCCACAGCCGGCAACACTCATGCGGCCCCAAAGCATGAAAGTCCCACCACCGTTCTTGCTGTAGAAAATACACACTTGACTTTGTACCCTCATCTTGTTGCTGCCACACATGCTTTGACACCATCTGAACCAAATACATTTATGTTTCTCTCATCAGACCACAGGATATTGATTCCAGTAATCCATGACCTTAGTCTGCTTGTCTTCAGTGAACTCTTTGCAGCTTCCTTCTGGAACGACAGACATACAGACCAATTTGATGTAGTGTGTGGCGTATGGTCTGAACATTGACAGGCGGATCCACCCCTGGAACCTCTGTAGTGTGTGGTGTATGTTCTGAGTATTGACAGGGGGATCCCACACCCCTGTTACCTCTGTAGTGTGTGGTGTATGGTCTGAGCATTGATAATCAGACCCCCCACCCCTGTAATCTCTACAGTTTGAGGCATATGGTGTGAGCACTGATAGACTGAGCCCCCCCACCCCTGTAACCTCTGCAGTGACAGGCCTATGGTCTAAGCCAGGGGTGGGGAACTCCAGTCCTCGAGGGCCGCAAACAGTTCAGGTTTTCACGATTTCCTTAGTATTGCACAGGGATTGGAATCATCACCAGTGCAAGTGATTATGTTATCACCTGTGCAATACTAAGGAAATCCTGAAAACCTGCACTGTTTGCGGCCCTCGAGGACTGGAGTTCCCCACCCCTGGTCTAAGCACTGCCAGTGTGATCCCCACCACTGTAGCTGCTACAGCAATTCTTGCAGCGTTCGTACATCTATTTTGAAAAGAATCTCTGGGTATGACGATAAGCAAATGCACTCAACTTCTTTGGTCGGCCATGGTGAGATCTGTTCTGAGTGGAATATGTCTTGTTAAATTGTTGTATGGTCTTGGCCATTGTGCTGCAGCTCAGTTTCAGGGTGTTGGCGATCTCTAATAGCCTCGGCCATCCTTAAGCAGGGCAACATATTTGTTTCAGTTCCTCAGAGAAGTCTTTACCATGACGTGCCATGTTGAACCAGTATGAGACAGTGTGTGAGCAATAACACCAAATATATCACACCTGAGACCTTGTAATATTAATGAGTCACATGACAGCTGGGATGAGAAATGGCCAATTTGACACAATTTGCCCACTTTTACATATAGGTGTACTGGTTTTTGTTGTTATTGATCTTGACATTATTGGCTATGTATTGAGTTATTTAGAGGAAACACCAAATTTACACTGTTATACAAGCTGTACACTGACTACTTTACATTGTATCATATCTTCAGTGTTGTTCCATTAAAAAATATAAAATGTTTACAAAAATGTGACGGGTGTACTCAGTTTTGTGATATACTGTAAGCCAACATTATTCTAAAGTACCTCTTGAGTCTTTTCTGGTCCTAGAACCTTTTTCATGTTACACCCACAAATTTAAATGGATTTTATTTGGATTTTTTGTGACATACCAACACTAAGTACAAGTATGTGTGAAGTGTATAGGAAATGATACATGGTTTTCTACATATTTTAAAAATATAAATCTGACAGTCATGATGTGCATTTCTATTCAGCCAACTTGATTCAATTCAATGTAGGACCATCTTTCGCTGCTGCTTTCAGACTGCTCCTGGTCTTTTGGGAGATGTCTTTACCAGCTTTGCACATCTAGAGGCTGACATTTTTGCCCATGCTTCTTTGCAAAGTAGCTCTAGCACAGTGAGATTGGATGGAAATGGTCTGTGAACAGCTATTTTTACGTTTTGCAACATATTCTCATGGGATTTAGCTCTGGACTGTGACTGGGTCATTCACATACATGATTATGCTTTTATCTAAACTCTCCATTGTAGCTTTGGCAGAATGTTTAGTGCTGTTTTACTGCTGGAAGGGGAACTTGTGCCACAGTCTGAAGTTTTTGCAGCCTCCACCATGTTTGACATTGAGAATGGTGTTTTCAAGGTGATTTACAGTGATAGTTTTTCACCACACATAGCGTTTTGTATTTAGCCCAAAAAATCTACTTTGGTCTCATCTGACCAGAGCACCTTCTTTCACATGCTAGCTGTGTCCTCTACATTGCTTTCAGAAAGTTGCAAATGCAACTTTGTTTGGCTTGCCTTCAAAAATGGTTTTCTTCCTGCCAACCTTCCATAAATGCCAGATTTGTGGGGTGCATTACTAATAATGGTCCTGTGGACAGAGTCTCACACCTGAACTCTGAGTCTCTGCAGCTCCTCCAGACTGACCATGGGACATTTGGTTGCTTCTCTTTGTTTGGGATGTCATTTTAGGTGGATGGCTATGTCTTGGTAGGTTTTCAGATGTGCCAGAGTCCTTCCGTTTTTGGGTGATGAATTGAATTGAATGGTGTGCTGTAAAGGTTATAACCTAACCCTGTTTTTCTCTTCTGCACTACTTAATTCCTGACCTGTCTGGTGTGTTCCTTGGTTTTCATTATGCTGTTTAAGCACAATTGTTTTCAAATAAACCCCTGAGGCCTTCACAGTGTAGTAGGTATATTGAGAATAACTTACACACAGGTGTATTTATTGTTCTATCTAGGTGAATTCTGGAGTCAATTGGTCACTCAGGATTTTATGTAGGACTATCAGACTACAGGAGTAGGCATACAAATGCATGTCACAAGTTTTAGATTTATATATTTTTGCCAATATTTAAAATAGAAATGTTATTTCCTTTACACTTCACAGATACTTGCTACTGTGTGTTGGTATATGACATAAAATACCAATAAAATACATTTAAGATTGTGGGTGTAATGTGGGAAAAAATGTTGAAATAATCAGTGTATGAATACTTTTGCAAGGTATTTATGTGCAGTACCCAGCAAGTATGTTCATAGAAATGGTTGATTAAAAGTCCATTTATTAGACATTCCTTAAAATCATCTTGAGAAATAAAAAACAGAGATATCTCAGGAGAAAGCGTCATTTCTAAAGGTACCTTTACACGCCGCGACGGCAGGCTGGATACATCCCGCTACTTCACGTGCACGAGCACGCTCAAACGGTTACAAACGGTCAACGCACCCTCTTTACACGCCGCCACAAGGTGCGCTACGCCACGCTACATCTATAGCTAGCTACATCGCCGGGTGTCTCAAGTAGCCAGCTGTAGCTCATTTACACACCGCTATAACCAGCTACTATGGGCGGACCTGGTGCAGCAGGGCCAGCACATAGGCGTGCCACAATTGTGGATTACGAGCCGTCCGTACGCTGATAGGACGAAGCAATAACATCCTGATTGGGCAGGCAACGCAGGAGGTGAGTAATACAGCACGCTCGAGCAATTGTGTAGTGTGACTCGTCAGCTCCTTTAAATATGCCTCCCTATGCAGCGACTACCAATCGTCATGCAGCAGCTTCCACCAATGATCGCACATGGGGCGCGGTAACACGGAGCCAGGGTCACGCCTTAGCTACATTGCAACTACATCGCAGGCTGTCCAGAGTTCCCTTCCGTTGCTTCTTTACACGCCGATACAGCTCGCTACCATCGGCGTTGTAGCCATCAGTTTTCGAGCAGAGCTAGGAAACAGATGTATCTGTTGCCGGCTGTAGCGTCACGTCTTCAGACGCCGCTACGACGGGCTACATTGGCGCTACAAGCTACATTTGTAGCCTGTAGCGGGATGTATCCAGCCTGCCGTCGCGGCGTGTAAAGGTACCATAAGGAAGTGTTTGCTGGATACAACACATACTTACCTGGATCTGGATTGCCAAACCATTTTCCTTGCACCACCCTGGAGCCGCTCCACAGCTATTAATGGTGCACCGGATTTTTCCAAATTGATTTGCATTTTTCAAGACATTGTATATGATATATATGAAGTGATATCAATGTTCAGCAATAAGCAAATATAACATCACCCTCATTCACACTGCTTCCTCTGCTTCCATATTGAAATTTGGGTAGTTTGATAAATGAATGATGAGATGCTGCCCTTGTCTGTCAACTATATTGTGCCAATTAATGCATAAGGTGATGGGAGAATTCAGGGGCCCACTGAAGAATTCACATGTCCTTGTGTGGCCAGTCCAAGCCTGCTTGTGTGTCTTATTGCACACAAGAGCATTAAATAACGGTGGTTTGAGAAAGCGAGCACCATGCCAGATAATGATGGGGATTCACTGTTCAGTGTTTCTAGCATAAATCTATCTTCTGGTGGTCCTACTGGTGGTTAATGTAAACAACATCATTGGAAAAAATACGACATTATAGAAAATAAATCTGTACAATGGTGTAAATGAATAACTGATATTTCTTATGTGAAATAGAACCTGTCACCAGATTTTTTGCATATAAGCTGTGACCACCACCAGTAAGCCTTATATATAGCATTCTAGAAGGCTGTATGTAAGACCAAAGGCCAGTCTGTATAATGCAAAAAAAACCTGAGGGTCCCATGGGTGTCGCTGATCTTGATACAGTGGCTCCTTTCTTCTTGCAATCGCAGTCCTCCTTACCTGCTTCTTATGGATGATACATCCTACATCATCCACGTACTGCTCTTCATTCTGCTCCTGTGCACATGCATTCACTCTGCCCTGCTGAGGGTGGCTAAAGTATTGTAATGCGCAGATGCAGGAAAAAAGCAAAGAACACTTGTGCATGCGTACTACGCAAGCACTTTTTGACCTTTCCCTGTACCTGCGCAGTGCATCACTTTGCTTGGCCCTCAGCAGGGCAGAGACAAGTGTGTATGCGCTGGAGTTCAATAAAGACCAGTGAGTGAATGACATAGGACACATCATCCATAAGAAGCAGGGAAGGAGGGTGATGACCTTCACAGGAAGAAAGGAGGCGCCGTATCAAGAACACCGACACCCATTGCACCCCCAGGTAAGTATAATAAAAGCAGTTTTTTTTACATTAGGCAGATAGGCCTGGAGACTTATAAACAAATTCTAGAATGTGTATATCAGTGTTACGTCATGGACTAAGGTGCGCCTGAATACAGAGCGTGACAGTGGTGCACAGACACATTTTGATCAGCACACTACACAAAACAACAGACTGGGGAATCACCGGGGGGGAACAAATACAATGGAGGACCATGCTCTTAGGGAATGGGGGAGAGGTGACCTCCTGCACTCAGCTATGGCTGTTCCCTGATCCTCCCACTGTCCCTATACAGGTTCTTTTACCCCGTCGCCGAGTAGGATAACTAGTCCAGCATTGGCCTTAATGTTAGTCCTCAATAGAGTGATGGCCAGGGCCAGTGGGAACACTAGTCCCAACAGCTGCACTAAAATCAACAAGAGGGTAAGGAAAGACAGACAGGGTAACGACTAAGCAACTTCACACCTGCTGCCACACTCCTAGGCAGCAGACAGCTTGGCAACGAGTCAGCATTTCCAGCATTTCCAGAGTAGCACCTTCACCTCAGGTAGCTAGGCAAAGAATGGAGTTCAATCACCAACAAGAAATGCTGGACCATGTGACTATATAAAGGAGATGGGAGTGATCACAAATTAAAGAGAACTAAGGAGCTTTGCTAGCAACAGAAACTGACATTAACTCTTACACTGCCAAAGGAAAGAAACACATTTAATATGAAGTCTTAATACAGGAATGAGACACAGGTCCAAAACCAGTCACAGACTTGTGACAATAAGGGCTTGCTGATAGTGGCTGCAGTTTATATGAAAAAAAACTGCTGGCAGGTTCCTTTTATGCTTAAATTCACATGTGCAGAAATAGAGTAATTACCCCCGGCACTCATACTACTCTATTGATACTTATTAGTAGTCTTGTGACAAGACTGATTACATGTTCCACCCCCCAAAAAAGAATTCCTAATTCTAAAGTGTTAAAATTTGTCCTGCAATTTAATGTATATTGAAGAATTGATAGTGTTTTTGTTCTTAGATGTCATAAATACATCAATAATTCCAATTTTCATTGCATTTCCTTATTAAAAAACAGTGTTTGCTTATATTCCCATCTCCAATCCCAATATGTACTACTACTACTACTACTACTAATAATAATAATAATATTAACAGCAAGTAACTTTAGTTAGAAATGTAGTATAATTCTCCTCATTAGCTGGGTCACTTACCTCATGACGATGGATACCTAAGCAGTAATGTCCTGCACATGAGTTAAGTGACAAAGTGAATCCGGAGAACTATACTACATTTCAAAGTATAATGTGAAAAACAGCTTTTATTCTACTTACTTGTGGAGTAGACTGGTCCAATGTGTGTCTTGTCTTGGTCCGGTGCCTCCTCTCTTTCTGTGAATGCCGTCCTCTTCTGCTTCATAGGGATGACGTGTCCTACGTCATCCACACAGTGTCCTCCATCGCTGTCCCGCACACGCGCACTTCCTTTTGACCTGCCGAGGGCAGAACAACGTACTGTAATGCGCAGGCGTGGGGAAAAGTCAAAGAACATTACAATACTTTGCTCTGCCCTCAGCAGGGCAATGGAAGTGCGAGCGTGAAGGAGCACAATGAAGAACACTGTGTGGTTGATGTAGGACATATCACCCACTATAAGCAGAAGAAGACGCCCTCCAGGTAAGTATAATAAAAGATGTGTTTTTACATTAAACAGATAGGCCTGGGCACTTATATGGAGTATTCTAGAATGAGGTATATAATGCCTTACTGATGGTGGCCGCAGGTTACATATGAAGAACTGCTGACAAGTGCACTTTAATTCAACTGTAAAGGGCTGTGCTGACAAGTGCAAGGTTAAAACAGTACAAGGTTAAAACAGTGGCAGGATCCATGGCGGCCCTGCCACTAGTGAGATATAATTATAAGACAACTTCTTTAATTCATCACTTTTAATAATATATTCATCCTTAATAATAATATTAATAACCTTGTACAATTATAGCATAGAAATAGAAATGTCTTCAACACTGTAGCATTAACCATCTGTTCCCCTCATCTCACAGAGCTCCTGCCAGGAGGGGTAGACACCTGTTACTACTTCACATTTGGCCTATTTCTTATAACAAAATATCTTTTAATTTCTTTAGAGTTCAACAACCCACAGAAGAAGCTGGAGTGTGGCCAAACAACCAGTTTGAGACTGAAAGACTACAAGCAATGATCCTGGCGTCAGCAAATGGTTAGTTTCTATGACCGCTAATGTGAAAACTATTGGTCAAATTGAGAGAACATTTCTTCATATAGAGCACGAGTGATGTGATATTCAAGATACCGCAAGATATCAAGGAAGGACAATTCTCAATGTTATGAAGCATCATAGATCTCAATACCATTCTCACATATATTGTATAAATGGGACAAATCAAGTAATGCAATGAGCACTAACTGGCCTCCTGGAGAGAGTGGTGCTCACCCTTCAATAGACAATATAGCTGAGCCAAGTGTAGAAGAAAAAGATGGCACTCACCGATCCAGAAAAATGCTTTTTTTTCCATTTGCTAAAATTCATGGATGCAGAAGGACGTGAAGAGCGTTATAAACAACGGCCTTTCCACGCAACACTGTGCTTCAACAGGTTCTAGAACCAATGTTGCATGAAACTCCCATCACCCTTGACACTGCTTGTGTCCTCCTACATCCATGGATTTTATCACATGGTAATAAAGGATTTTTATAGATCGGTGAGTTCCACCTTTTTCCCCTACACTTGTCTCACACAGTGTCAGCGCAGGAACCGAGTAAACACACCCAACTCCCACTTCCATAGAATTTGTCAACTTTTGTGTGTTTTTTTAAACTCTGCTCTATTTGTAATCTGTTGACAAGTGTGTAACATAGAGATCCACTAACACACCAATACGCATTGAAATGTCAATGGTTCTACACTTGTACTTGAATACGAAAATATGCACATTCATGCACACACACAAACTACAGTACATATACATTAATTTACCATACATAATCAAGAATACACACATGTAATACATATATATATATATATATATATATATACACACAGAACAAAACTCGCTTCCTTCCTTTCCTTCCCTAGTGTTGAGCATATAACAGTTCACTACACCCCCCCCTCTCCCAGGTCCTGTTGTATAGTACAGTGCGGGCATATAATTGGTACAGCCTATGTGGCTACACAGGTCCTGAAGAGATGAGTGGTCCCATTGCTACTTCCAGAGCAGGAGGAATTTGGCATTATGATGAGCTGCAAGGGGCCACATATTGTTCTTGGACAGGGGCCCTTCTCTGTCTGTGTTCGCCAGTGCATTATGCTTCTTTTCCAAATGACTCTTTGTCAGCACTGTAATAAGTAATACATTTAGGATAAGTTCACATGTCCAGTAATCATCCATTAGAATGGATCCAGTACGATCTGTTGGCAAAAATATAGAGAAAACATAACTTTATTGTACATTTTGAAAATATTTATTTTTACAGGATCTGTTTTTTTTAACATGGGAGTCTATGGCTAGGGTCACACTTGAGTAGTCATCCGCTAAAAGGATGTGTTAAAAGTATGGGTTTTTGTCCCTGGCATTCACATTACATGTGTGTACATTTTTGACGCATGAATTAACTCATGTGTTAATGCATGATACATGTATGTACCATGCGTAAACGGATGCGTTTGGCATAGACTCCAGTGTTAAAATAACGCATCAGTTTCCCAAAATGGCCCAGAAAACGCTACAGACCGCGTAATGATGTGCGCTACAAAAAACGCATAGTGCCAAACACGTAGCAATTTGGCCAATACATGTTTTGTATTGGAGTCTATGGGTGCGTTAATGCATCTGTTTGCAGAAATGTAAAGATAAAAAAAACGCATCTATTGGTGGATACATGGCGCTAGTGTGACCCTTCTCTATGGAAGATGGATTCGTTAACTGATTGCTGTTTAGCCACCTGTTTTCTTTAATTTGTAAAGGATCTGTTTTTTTTGCTTACTGGATGAGTTTCAAATTGAAGATAAATATCGAGCGGGTAATGGATCTCTTTTCCATGTTAAAAAAAATGGATCCTGTAAAAGTAAATTTTTTCAAAATTTGCTAAAAAAAGTTGTGTTTGCACAACTTTTTGCTAATGGATTTCTGCCGGATCCGTTTTAACGTATGGTAACTGGACGTGTACGTAGCCTTAGTTAGATGAGGTCTCTGTACAGGTTTATTGAGGGCTATTCTAGTACTATGTACTATGTACTAAGTACCGTGTACTTATTATTCTAGGGTCCTCAGCACAGATCAGGTTTTCAGGTTGGCAGACAGAGCAGCTGTTGACCAATAGGCACTTGTATACAGCAGTGATGAGCGGTGTGTTAACTTAATATAACAATATATCACTAATAATGTACCTGGTATGTGCATCCTTCTCTTTCATAGTAGCTGCCCCCTCTTTTCTCTTTCTGCTCCCCTTCATTCCTTCATAGCCCTTTCTAGGTAGCAGTTGTTTTATGATCTCTCAGTGAGATGATATTCCCTGTTTTATCTGAAGTCTGATTTTACTAGTAAAGGCCCCGTTACACAGTACGATGTTCCAGCGATCCAACCAACGATTGGGTCGCTGGGACATTGTTAGCTGATCGCTGGGGAGCTGTCAAACAGGCAGACTCACCAGCAATCAGCGACCAGCGAGAACGCTGGTATCCAGGGTAAACATTGGGTAACTAAGCGCAGCGCTGCGCTTAGTTACCTGATATTTACCCTGGTTACCAGCCTCCCAGCGTGTGCTGTACGGCGCTGGGAGGTCGTTGATGATTGATCTCCCACTGTCACACACACCGATGCTGGCCACCCAGCGGGAGGCCAACGATAAAATAATGGTCCTGGCCATTCTTCCACAATCAACGATCAATAAACTTATCGTTGGTCATTGATACGTGTCACACGCAACGATGTTGCTTCGACGTCGCTGCAACGTCACAAAACCGATAACGTTGCAACGATATTGTTAACGATATCGTAGCGTGTAACGGGGCCTTTAGATGAGAGGGAATGATCAGTGTAGGAGGCAGGGGGATGTGAAGATGAGCATTACCAGAAGAGTAAAAAAGTCTGTCCTAAGATAAATAATAATAATATGTATTCACTTATATAGCGCCATTAATTCCACAGCACCCTACGTACATCACCAACACTGTCCCCATTGGCGCTCATAATCTAAATTCATTATCTGTAGGAGTGAAGGAAGGAATCTACACAAACATGGGGAGAGCATACAAACACTATAAAGTCTCCCATTACCGTGTGCTATTGAAAAAAAGGGAAAAATAAGATGACTTACTTATTAAAGTTTCTATCCCCTGAGAAATGTCTTGAGTAAAATGGAGAGTAGTAATGGGTCTAATGACAAATGCTCTGAGCCTTCTAGCTGCTCCTCATGATAATAGATATTGATTAGAAACATGAGTGCTACAAATGGTGGAGTTCGGCTGTAGCTCACCGGTAATCCTCCGCAGTTATCATCTATGATCTAACTCCACGGAGAAATTACAGCACATGAAATCATTCAGTTCAGAAGACGGAAATATATTTCTTGTACTGGACAATGTTTAGTGACATGTTGTTCCCGTCAGTATTTTGTACTGTACCCCTAATTATTTCCAAGGAAATTTCTTAAAAGGAATCTGTCAGTAAGTTCAACCCTTCCCCGACCAAACCATATATATTTCCATGCAGGCCTTTGAAAGCTAAATCCATTGATTATATCTTGTATCTCTTGCAACATTTCCAAGAAATCAGAGGTTTAATTCATATGCAAAGGTTAACCTCTTTACGACCAATGACGAGTATACTCGTCATGAAAAGCTGTCAGTTCCCGCATCATGACGAGTATACTCGTCATGGCTTTGAACTGTCACTGCTCCTAAACGAACAGTGACAGCTCAAATCTAAAAGCTGTCAGTGACAGCCAAGGGTTAGGGGCAGAGGTGTGGGCACCCCTGTTAACCCCTTCACCCCCCTCCCCCACCGCAATCACTCTTATCTGCGGGCGGGTTGCACCGCAGCCGCCGGCCATGAGCTGATGCTCCAGCTCACACTGTGTCCTGTCCCAGCCCCCTGTGTCCAGCTCCCCCTGTGTCCTGTAGCCCCCCCCCTGTGTCCTGAGCCCCCTGTGTCCTGTCCCCGTCCCCTGTGCAGCCCCTCCTGTGTCCTGTCCCCGTCCCCTGTGCAGCCCCTCCTGTGTGCGGTCCCCGTCCCCTGTGCAGCCCCTCCTGTGTGCGGTCCCCGCCCCCTGTGTCCAGCTCCCCGTGTCCTGTAACCCCCCCTCGTGCCCTGAGCCCCCTGTGTCCTGTCCCCGTCCCTGTGCAGCCCCCTGTCTCCCGTCCATCCCCGCCCTCCACCCTGCATTGTTTTGCTGCCGGCGGGCTTGTGCGCCCGCCGACGAAGCTGCAGGGCCCCCTCCTCCTCCTCCTCCTCCCTGCTGGTCCCGGTCCCCAGCCCCCGGTCCCCGGTCCCCAGCCCCACTCACCTATCCCGGCGGGCTGCACGCTCGGTGCACCCGCCCGCACCGTCGGGCCTCCTCTGCAGTGTGGCTCCTCCTCTTCTCAGGGGCTCCTCCTCCTCATCGCTGGGTAAGTATGAATGAATGAAAGAATGAATGAAAGAATGAATGAATGGATGGATGGATGGATGGATGGATGGATGGGTGGATGGATGGGTGGATGGATGGATGGATGGATGGGTGGGTGGATGGATGGATGGGTGGATGGATGGATGTGTGCGTGCGTGGATGTGCTTGTGTGGATGTGTGTGCGTGGTTGTGTGCATGCGTGGATGTCAGCACGTGGATGTGCGTACGTGGATGTGCGTACGTGGATGTGCGTACGTGGATATGCATGTGTGGATGTGTGTGCGTGGTTGTGTGCATGCGTGGATGTGCGTACGTGGATGTGCGTACGTGGATGTGCGTACGTGGATGTGCGTACGTGGATGTGCGTGCGTGGATGTGCGTACGTGGATGTGCGTACGTGGATGTGCGTGCGTGGATGTGCGTACGTGGATATGCATGTGTGGATGTGTGTGCGTGGTTGTGTGCATGCGTGGATGTGCGTACGTGGATGTGCGTACGTGGATGTGCGTACGTGGATGTGCGTACGTGGATGTGCGTACGTGGATGTGCGTACGTGGATGTGCATGTGTGGATGTGTGTGCGTGGTTGTGTGCATGCGTGGATGTGCGTACGTGGATGTGCGTACGTGGATGTGCGTACGTGGATGTGCGTACGTGGATGTGCGTGCGTGGATGTGCGTACGTGGATGTGCGTGTGTGAATGTGCGTGCGTGGAAGTGTGCGTACGTGGATGTGGATGTACGTGGATGTGTGTGTGGATGTACGTGGATGTCAGCATGCGTGCGTGGATGTGTGCATGCGTGGATGTGCGTGCGTGGTTGTGTGCATGCGTGGATGTGCATACGTGGATGTGCGTGCGTGGATGATGGGTGCATAGGTGGATGGATGGGTGCAACAAGGGATCAAGTGTCCTCTTGTTATAGTCTCTGGGATCATAGTCATGGTGCACTGTATAACTGATCATTGTCATACAGTGCACCATAACTCTGACCCCTGAGACTGTAGGAAGAGGACACTTGATCCCTTGCTGCAGTCTCTGGATTGAGCAGAGGCGATCGAGCGTCGTGGGACCTTCGTTGTGGACTACGTCGGAGGCAATCGAGCGTCGTGGGACCTTCGTTGTGGACTACGTCGGATCTTCATAATAAAGATGGAGTCCGAATTTTGTTTGTGTTTTTTTTCCAAATAAAAAGATTTTTCTATGTGTGTATTTTCTGACTATTTACCAGAGATTCCTAATGGCGGGTCTAACATTGGCCCTATATTATGAATCTCGGGCTTAGTGCCAGCTGCCAATAAAAAGCTGGCATTAACCCCTTTATTACCCAGTTCGCCACCGGCACCAGGGCAACTGGAAGAGCATGGGTACAGCGCCAGAAAATGGCGCTTCAATGAATGCGCCATTTTCTGGAGCGGCTGCGGGCTGCAATTCGCAGCATGGGGGGCCCAGAACGCTTGGGCCTTTCCATGCTGAGGATTCCAGCCCCCAGCTGCCTAGTTGTACCTGGCTGGGCCAAAAATATGGCGGAGCCCTACGTCATTTTTTTTTCTAGAATTAGTTCTAGAAATAAAAAAAAATGGGCTTCGCTGTATTTTTGGTTGCAGCCAGGTACAGCGAGGCAGCTGGGGGTTGCTGGCAGTCTGTAGCTGCCAAGTTGTACCTGGCTGGACCAAAAATATGGCGGAGCCCTACGTCATTTTTTTTTCTAGAATTAGTTCTAGAAATAAAATAAAGCCTTCGCTGTATTTGTAGCCAGCCATGTACAACTTGGTAGCTGGCTGACTGGAATCCTCAGCGTGGAGAGACTCAAATGTTGTGGGTCCCCCACGCTGCAAATTTCAACCCACAGCCACCCAAGAAAATAGCGCATTCATTAGAGGCGGCATTTTCTGGTGCTGTACCCCAACTCTACCAGTTGCCCTTGTGCTGGTGGCACACGGGTTCTCCATATGCGACATAGTGTCCGCTAACAATTTCAATAGAAAATTAGCTCCAATTGTTAGCGGAAACCATGTCGGGTATGGAGAGCCCCTCCCTGTGTGCCTGAACATTGGAGCTCCCCCACAAGTGACCCCATTTTGGAAACTAGACCCCCGAAGGAACGTATCTAGATGCATAGTGAGTACTTTGAACTCCCAGATGCTTCACAAATTCATCCATAAAAATGAAAAAGCACGTTTTTTTTCCACAAAAAGTTTTTTTTTCATTTTTACGGATCAATTTGTGAAGCACCTGGGGGTTCAAAGTGCTCACTATGCATCTAGATACGTTCCTTGGGTGGTCTAGTTTCCAAAATGGGGTCACTTGTGGGGAGCTCCAATGTTTAGGCACATAGGGGCTCTTCATATCCTACAAGGTGTCCGCTAACAATTCCAATTGTTAGCGGACACCATGTCGCATATGGAGAGCCCCTGTGTGTCTCCACATTGGAGCTCCCCCACAAGTGACCCCATTTTGGAAACTAGACCCCCAAAGGATTATATCTAGATGCATAGTGAGCACTTTGAACCCCCAGGTGCTTCACAAATTGATCCGTAAAAATGAAAAAAGAAACTTTTTGTGGAAAAAAACGTGCTTTTTCATTTTTACGGATGAATTTCTGAAGCACCTGGGGGTTCAAAGTGCTCACTATGCATCTAGATACGTTCCTTTGGGGGTCTAGTTTCCAAAATGGGGTCACTTGTGGGAGAGCTCCAATGTGGAGACACATGGGGACCCTCCAAACGCGACATGGTGTCCGCTAACAAATTGAGCTCATTTTCCATTCAAATTGTTAGCGGACACCATGTCGCGTTTGGAGGGTCCCCGTGTGTCTCCACATTGGAGCTCCCCCACAAGTGACCCCATTTTGGAAACTAGACCCCCTAAGTAACGTATCTAGATGCATAGTGAGCACTTTGAACCCCCATATGCTTCAGAAATTCATCCGTAAAAATGAAAAAGCACTTTTTTTTCCCACAAAAAATTTATTTTTTCATTATTATGGATCAATTTGTGAAGCATCTGGGGGTTCAAAGTACTCACTATGCATCTAGATATGTTCCTTTGGGGGTCTAGTTTCCAAAATGGGGTCACTTGTGGGGGAGCTCCAATGCGGAGACACACAGGGGCTCTCCATACGCGACATGGTGTCAGCTAACAATTTGAGCTCATTTTCCATTCAAATTGTTAGCGGACACCATGTCGCGTTTGGAGGGCCCCGGTGTGTCTCCACATTGGAGCTCCCCCACAGGTGACCCCATTTCGGAAACTAGACCCCCTAAGGAACATATCTAGATGCATAGTGAGCACTTTGAACCCCCAGATGCTTCACAAATTCATCAATAAAAATGAAAAAGCACTTTTTTTTTCCACACAAATTTTCTTTTTTCATTTTTACAGATCAATTTGTGAAGCACCTGGGGGTAGAAAGTGCTCACTATGCATCTAGATATGTTCCTTTGGGGGTGTAGTTTCCAAAATGGGGTCACTGGTGGGGGAGCTCCAATGTGGAGACACACGGGGACCCTCCAAACGCGACATGGTGTCCGCTAACAATTTGAATGGAAAATGAGCTCAAATTGTTAGCGGACACCATGTCGCGTTTGGAGGGTCCCTGTGTGTCTCCACATTGGAGCTCCCCCACAAGTGACCCTATTTTGGAAACTAGACCCCCAAAGGAACATATCTAGGTACATAGTGAGCACTTTGAACCCCCAGATGCTTCACAAATTGATCCGTAATAATGAAAAAATAATTTTTTTGTGGAACAAAAAGTGCTTTTTCATTTTTACGGATGAATTTCTGAAGCATCTGGGGGTTCAAAGTGCTCACTATGCATCTAGATACGTTCCTTCGGGGGTCTAGTTTCCAAAATGGGGTCACTTGTGGGGGAGCTCCAATGTGGAGATACACAGGGACCCTCCAAACGCGACATGGTGTCCGCTAACAATTTGAGCTCATTTTCCATTCAAATTGTTAGCGGACACCATGTCGCGTATGGAGGGTCCCTGTGTGTCTCCACATTGGAGCTCCCCACAAATGACCCCATTTTGGAAACTAGACCCCCTAAGGAAGGTATCTAGATGCATAGTGAGCACTTTGAACCCCCAGATGCTTCACAAATTCATTCATAAAAATTAAAAAAAACACTTTTTTTTCACAAAAAAATTCTTTTTGCCTACATTTTTTCAGTTTCACATGGGCAAAGGGATAAAATACATCCCAAAATTTGTTGGGCAATTTCTCCTGAGTACACCGATACCTTATATGTGGTCATAAACCACTGTTTGGGCGCACGGCAGGGCTCAGAAGTGAAGGAGCGCCATTTCACTTTTTGAACGGAAAATTGGCTCTAAAATTCAAATTGCGCTCCTTCCCTTCTGAGCCCTGCCGTGCGCCCAAACAGTGGTTTATGACCACATATGAGGCATCGGTGTACTCAGGAGAAATTGCCCAACAAATTTTAGGATGCATTTTATCCTGTTGCCCATGTGAAAATGAAAAAATTGAGGCTAAAAGAACATTTTTGTTACAAAAATTAAAATGTCCATTTTTTCCTTCAACATTATTTTAGTTCCTGTGAAGCACCTGAAGGGTTAATAATCTTCTTCAATATAGTTTTGAGTAGCTTGAGGGGTGCAGTTTTTGGAATGGTGTCACTTTTGGGTGTTTTCTGTCATGTACACCCCTCAAAGGGACTTCAAATGTGATGTGGTCACAAAAAAATTGGTTTTGTAAATTTTGCTGGAAAAATGAATAATTGCTGATGAACTTTGAACCCTTATAACGTCCTAACAAATTTTTTTTTTTCTTCCAAAATTGTGCTGATGTGAAGTAGACATGTGGGACATGTTATTTATTAACTATTTTGTGGCACATAACTCTCTGGTTTAGCAGAATAAAAATTAAAAATTTGAAAATTGCTAAATTTTCAAAATTTTTGCCAAATTTTTTATTTTTTCACAAATAAACGCAAAAATTATCGACCTAAATTTAATACTAACATGAAGCCCAATATGTCACGAAAAAACAATCTCAGAATCGCTAGGATCCGTTGAAGCGTTCCAGAGATATTACCTCATAAAGGGAGAGTGGTCAGAATTACAAAAAATGGTCTGGTCATTAAGCTGCAAAGTGACTCGGTCCTTAAGGGGTTAAATGCTCTCAGGGCGACCGGGCACTTCCCGAACCTCTGTCTCCGGAGGCAGTTTTCTCAACACCAGACGCTTTAGATTGATTGTTAGAAAACTGTCTATGTGAAGTCATGCACCAGAAATGGACAACATACTGTGAGCTATTAATTACCGTAATCTAGAGGCCGGTGTTGAGCAGGAAAACTATCTCAGAATATAGAGGATATAGAGGCGTGGGAAGTGCTCTAATTACGCCCACAGCACTTAACTCTTATTGCATATGAATGGAAATGGTAAGTAATTATGAATGCAGCAACAGATAAAAGAAGAAAGGTGTTGATGGATTTACATTTCAAAGACCGGCATGCTCATTTAGACAATTTGTGAGTGGAAAATTGATTTTACTGACCTATTACCATAAAATTAAAATAATTCCTGGGTCAGGGCCCGGGTGTAACAGCAACTTCAGGTTTTAGCTGAATCACCAGCACTCACACAATGTGGTAGAATGAATTGTTTTACTTGAGACATACAGTAACCCTTATCTGCATCATCATCATCATGATCATCATCAAACAAAAGTACAAGAAAGAGATGACACTCAATGTAATGTAGTCAGTACAACCAACACAGCGCCATCTGTTGTCTGCTCATCACCGTTCTTACACAGCCTGCAGTTGTGTGCTCCAACCACAGCTACCTCTGTACTCCATAAAGTTGTACAACTGTCTTCTATGGATGAGTCCACAATGCACATGAGCTGAAAAGGAATTTGTCACTAGGTTTTGCTCACTCGTCAGAGAACTTGATTGCAAAGATGTCTCACTTTCTGGACTGCTTGCTGCAGTTTTTATGAAATCACTGTTTTATCTGCTGCAGACTAACCAGTTCTCTGAATATTGAGCTCTGCATAGCCCTGCCAACATCACTGATTGGCAGCTTTTTGTGTGCATTGTACAAGAGTAGAGAGCTGCCAATCAGTGGTGGAGGGCAGGGCAGTGTTATACTGATTTCATGAATAAGGCAAGGGTCAAACCTGCATCAGCCCTCAGGCTGACGATTCTGTTTAAAACTTAGTTTTTCTCAGCCTGAGTGCATAGCATTACTGACATGTAACGCTATGCGCCGGCTGCCTATTCATCACTATGGATACTTGATGCTTCATGCAGCCACCGACTCCACACACAAGGACGGATATGCGCTATTGCACAGCGCACAGGAAACGCGGTTTGCAGTGCTTTCCTGTGTGCTCAGCAAAAGTGCATATCCGGTCCTTGTGTGTGGAGCCGGCGGCTGCGCGAAGCATCAGGTATTCATAGTGATGAATAGGCAGCTGACGCATAGCGTTACATGCCGTTAATACTATGGCTCAGGCTGAGAAAAACTAAGTTTTAAACAGAATCGTCAGCCTGCGGGCTGACACAGGTCTGACACTAGCCTAAGGAAGACTACCTAGCAGCATATTTACTAGTCCTGTAGTGATAATCCTTTCCTGAAAAATTAGTGATCTTGCTGAAACTACAGCAAAAATCCCTGTAATATAATATAATAATAATATTTATTCACTTATATAGCGCTATTAATTCCATAGCGCTTCACATACATCAGTAAGGCTAGGGTCAAACTAGCATTTACCCTTGTGTTCAGGGTGTTCCGTCTAAAACTTAGAATTTTTCAGTATTAGCGCAGTGTTACCGGAAAGGTAAGACTGCGTTAGCACTGCCAATTAATTCCTATGGCAGACGAAATCCGAGCGCAGGTGAAACGCTGGCTTCTCACTGCCAGAGTGTCAAACCTTGCTCTTTTTCCAAATGCATCACATGATGCGCGCTCCCGCATCACATGTATGTGATGTTTCCGGTGTGTCCGGACTAGCGCATGCGCTGTGACACAGCCGCATTTACACTTGCGCTTCTGGGTTCTGTCTGCCTGCGCTCGCCCATACGAAGTAATGGAACCGTTAGCGCAATGTGCTTCATTTGCGCTCCGATGCACTTGGCAGCGCATGCACTGTGCTACCATATGCGCTAGTGCATTGCTATCAAACGCACCAGAGCTCAGATGTGAACTAGGCCGTAATATTTTTAGTCAAAAGCTATGGAGCACTAATGCATCTAATGGCCAATGGGGGTATTATTTGAAAAATCATTGCCGGTCCAACCTCACAAACTTCCACCTTCTCAGCAGTTTTACAAAACCAGAGTCACATTTAATTTCTTTGATTATTGTTAATGTGCCTGTCTGTTCTACATTAATGGGAATCTGTCACAAGATTTTTGCCACCTAATGTTAGAGCAGCATGATGTAATGGCAGACACCTTGATTCCAATAATGTATGGGCTTTTTCACATTTAAGTCGGGGCTGCGTTTTTATGCATTTTTACTGCTAAAAACGCATCCAAATGCATTAAAAAAATGCACCCATAGGGTTTAATGCAAAACGCATTGCAAATGCAGCCAAAAACTTGGGCTGCTGCGTCTAGGGCTGCGTTTGCAATGCATTTTGCATTAAACCCTATGGGTGCATTTTTGGTTGCGTTTAGATGCATTTTTAGCAGTAACAACGCATGCAAACACAGCCATGCCACAGATATGAACTGGGCCTATGACTTACTAGGCTACTTGCTGCAGTTTTAGCTTTTGCTAATACAGATCTACAAGCTCTCTATATGCCGAGCTCTGTGTATTCCAACCAACATCACTTATTTGCAGCTTTCTGTGCATAGGCAGAAAACAATGGTGGAGCACGGTAATACAGACCTTATAGTCCTCTAGTGATAGGGCATGCAGCCCAATAATTGACACACCACTGGAATCAGGGTCTCTGCCCCTTGCCCCAAGATTATGCTGCTTTCAAATTAGGTCTGAAAACTTGTCGTGACAGACTATTTTAAGGGTTATTTCCATCTTTAGGAACTGTAATGGCCTAATTCACATCTGAGCTCTGGTGCGTTTGGCAGCAATGTGATAGCGCAGGTGGTAGCGCAGTGCATGCAATGCCAAGCGCATCAGAGCGCAAATGAAGCACATTGCGCTAACAACACCATTACCTTGTATGGGTGAGCGCAGGCAGCCAGAACCCGGAAGCGCAAGTGTGAATGCAGCTGTGTCACATCACATGCGCTAGTCCAGAGGCACCAGAAACGTCATATCACGCGTTTCCGGTGCATCCGGACTAGCGCTGGCGCTGTGGCCCAGGCCCTTACACACTTGCGCTTCCAGGATGCGGTGCGGTACGCTCACCCATACAAGGTAATTGCAGCACTAACGCAGTGCGCTTCATTTGTGCTCTGATGCGCTTGGCAGCGCATGCACTGCACTACCTCCTGATCGAGGATAATGCTACCAAATGCACCGGAGCTCAGATGTGAAGCAGCCCAATCTGTCCAGGATAGGTGATTGCTGCTCCATGGTCATTGGACATCCACCGTTATGCTTGCCTTTTTCCACCAGTCCTGTAAAAAAGGAATGAAGTGATAGTGCACATGTCCCTCTGCACCATTCAGACGCAATTCTGCAGAGCCCCATTTTTGGGATCGGTGTGGGTCCAAGGTGTATGGACACACACTTATCAGCAGTTTATCATCTATCCTATGGATAAGTGATATCTTCCAAAGATGGGAATAACAATTTGTTATAGATATGCTCCAGAATACAGAATACTTGTCTATTGCACATATGTCAGCTGATTGGTATTTCTTTGCTTCCCAATAGAAGCTGCTGAAGGAAGTTCTGCTGTCGGACCAGGAGCAGGTACAATGGGCCTCAGTGCTCGCTATGGACCACAGTTCACACTGCAACATGTCCCAGACTACAGACAAAACATCTACATTCCAGGAACAACATCCACCCTCACCAACGCTGCTGGAAAACGAGACGGAAAAGCAGGAGCACCTTCAGGAAACAAGAAGAAATCTGGCAAAAAGGAGAAGAAATGAAGATAAATCCGGCTAGTAAACAGCGCGGAATCCAGCAAGAACATCCCCAACAAATCTCTCCGAGCGATGTTCAATGTCTTATCTACAAAGGAAGAGAGCGTTCTAATTGGCTGTATCTGTCATCATCAGGGCTCGTAGCACCGTCCTCTCTGCTATCAGCTCCTATGATGAATATACTAGTATGGACACTGGATATCTGAGCCCTTTCGAAATGCGCCAAGATTTTCTATTGGCCAAGTTATTCTATTTTGCAAAGTCATTTCTTAACCAATGATGTACTCTTTTTACCTAGAGTCCAGCCTCGCTGGTAGTATTCCACATTCTTATAGAAATTCTTCCAATGTATATATGTATTGCTAAATAGTTATTTATAATTTATCAGCATCCAGAGACGTATTCTTTAAGCTTTGTTAACCCACGTGGCATTTTTTTTTTTTAGCAGAAAATGATCTTAAAAAATGACAAAAAAAAATATATAAGTTGATGTTTGGTTGTAGAATTGAGAATGAACACATACATTTCCTTTGGTAGAAGTTTTTTGTTTTATTTTAGGATTTTTGGAAAAGAATTTTATGACACCCGAAACAACAAAAGCAAACAAAACAAATTAGTTTGTGGCTTTAGAAGCCAAGAAAAGCCTAGTACGTCTACGAGAAGACGGTTTACCATTTGGGGGTGAGAATAAATACATTTTTGGAATTTGGGGGAACTAGATGTTTGGGAACATGCGAGAATCCAGAAGATTTAGACTTAGAACAAGTCTCGGTGTCGGATGGGGACAGGATTAGGATTATTCTCAGCTCTTAAAGAGCAATTTATCGGTCTCATTTGCTGCACCAAGGTCTGCATGTGTAATAATTGCTCTCAGTCGGCATTTCTACGGATAGTCTTCCTTCTGCATGTCTGTACCCAGCATGGAGTGTGTGCATTCTTTATATAGAATGAGGATAAAAAGTAAGCTTGTTTATTGCAGGCCAGATGTTTTAGCTTTTAAGAATTAGAAGTTCCAAAGGAGCCATTGTTGGTGAAAAAAAAAAGTATAACAAAGATCGACACAAAGGGTTTTATCACTTTATCTAATAAAAACATATTCATTGTTCATAATCAAATCAAAAGGAAATGACGCATTCAAACAAGTCATTAGAAGAAATGACGTAAAACCGACTCCATAAATCAGAATGATACGGTAGACTCCAGGTATTACATATAGATTTCCCCTTTATGGATTTTACATTTCTACGTGTTATTTTTGGTGTTCTTCTTCTTGATTTACATGTGACATATTGTAGCTGCTAAGAGCCAGTAGAGCACGCTTATTTTTTATGGATGGTTTTTACCTTTCACATATATTACACTATCTGTTCAGTCAAAAAGGGCAACGATTAATCCTGACTATTGCGATGGATATGAGAAAACGTTCATTTTTATATACATTATTGCTTGAATTTTCTGTTCTGGGCTTTCTGGAGGCAGATAAGACTTTCCGATGCCTTGAGCAGTAAAGCCTTGTATCTTGTGCTTGCTGCTTGACAATGATAACAGCACTAATGACGGTTCTCTGATATTAAAGCGTCATCCTCTATCCGCCGCGTACTATGCCAACGCCTCTCCTGGATCATCAGGTTGCGACCACTAATCCGCCCTTTATATGGGTCTCTACACAATAACCTTTCCAGAGCTTGTAACACTATTGAATAGGGGCGGTCACACAAGTTGTTTAGTGGTAGGTGATTATTTTTTTTATTTTTCTTTTATTTTTAGTTCTTTATAACAAAACCTTCACTGTAGTATAGATGGTATTGTAATATAGTAATTACGTGATCCTTTCATCCCTGTATATAACTTGTGGGCTGCAGTACTTTAATTCCTCCTGTATCTCTGTGTGGTTTGTGATATAAATGTACATTAAACCCATCTGTCTTTTCATTGTGTCTATTTCTGACCTGTACTTTGATTATAAATATGCTTTCACCCTTCTTATACCAGTATAGACTAATGTCAATGTATTACACTCACGTTTTATACAATAATATTTATATTGCTTTTTCTTTCTTTGAAGAAAAAAAAAGAAAATAAATAAAATGTTTTCTTCCAAAAATTTTTGTGATGTTACTTTGTTCTATAGTCATTTATGATGTAAATGGAATAAGTCAGAAGCATGATGTAGGGGAAGAGAGGCTGATTCCAGTGACTGTCTGATAGAATCACTGTTTTCTGTGTTGTAGATGTAGCAGGGGTCAGATTGCTGAGCTGTGTATAACATCGGTCACACCAGTAACTGGCAGATTCCTGTGTGCACTGGCCATTGTCAGAAGGATACCAATCAGTGGTGGGGTTAAACAGATTATCCCGGACTGGCAATCAGTGGTGGGGTTAAACAGATTATCCCAGACTGGCAATCAGTGGTGGGGTTAAACAGATTATCCCGGACTGGCAATCAGTGGTGGGGTTAAACAGATTATCCTGGACTGGCAATCAGTGGTGGGGTTAAACAGATTATCCCGGACTGGCAATCAGTGGTGGGGTTAAACAGATTATCCTGGACTGGCAATCAGTGGTGGGGTTAAACAGATTATCCTGGACTGGCAATCAGTGGTGGGGTTAAACAGATTATCCCGGACTGGCAATCAGTGGTGGGGTTAAACAGATTATCCTGGACTGGCAATCAGTGGTGGGGTTAAACAAATTATCCTGGACTGGCAATCAGTGGTGGGGTTAAACAGATTATCCCGGACTGGCAATCAGTGGTGGGGTTAAACAGATTATCCTGGACTGGCAATCAGTGGTGGGGTTAAACAGATTATCCTGGACTGGCAATCAGTGGTGGGGTTAAACAGATTATCCTGGACTGGCTCACATGCAGTGGTGATCTCCTACTGATAAAACACTAGTTGTATTGAACCTACAGCACACAGCCTAATAATTGACACATCCCTGGAATCAGGCTCTCTGTACTGAGAATAAATACCAAAAACATATTGATAGACTCCCTTTATAGGAAACCTATCACCTGATTAATGCTGTCTGAACCATGGACAACACAATTCAGAGAACAGATCCTATATTACATCCAATATACCGTATGTCTCCGGTTTGTTGCCCTTAGATTGAACAATATGAATCATGGGATAAGGATTCCTTTATATGACGCAAATGAGAGCAATGGGTGCTTGTAAAGGGATGCTTTGGGTCCTGTTCACATAGTGAAATCCATGGTGCTATGCGCTTCTGTTAAAAGATGGACTTGATGGACGTAAAAGCCTTATCATGAGGCTGTCACATGCTGAGGTGGAGATGGGAAGGAATTTTTCTCCTAATATGGGGACCTTTAGGATTTACCTTATAGGGCTTCTCCTTCCTTTGAATGAACATTTTAGGGTATAACCTAAACTCAATCTTATACTATGAAACCATGTGGATCCCATTATGAACATGCTGCCTCTCCTTACCAGCATTTCGTGCATGAGGAGGTGCACCATTGCTATACTACAGTGTTAGTGCACACATGAGAGCTTGCTGTTACCAGGCAGAGTCATTTTTTAATAGTGATCTCAGCCAAATATGATAGGAGCAATCAATGGGGTGTAAAGGGTTTTCCAACTTAATGAAAAATGGGTCAAAGCCAGGGAATATTATAAAATAACAAATTAACTCATGAGTTTACATGACGCGACTGCAGTACATATAGAATTTATGGTCAAATGTACTGGTATACCTACACATGGGAGACTTATAGAAATCTTTGCCCAAACATCAAGAAGAACATTTGCAAGATCTGATACTGATGTGGAGTGAAAGGACCAGGCTCACAATTTCCCAAATGAGAAATGTTCGTCCCAAAGGTGTGCCCTGATGTTGAGGTCAGAGCTCTGTGTGGCCAATCAAGTTCTTCTACACCAACCATGCCTTTATGGACCCTTGCTTTGTGCAACTGGGTGTAGAAAAGAGTCTTCCCCAAACTGTTTCCATGAATTTGGAAGGCTACAATTGACCACAATGTCTTATTTGCAGAATCATAAAGAGTTCCCCTCACTGAAACTAAGGGGCCTATTTCAACACCTGGAGAACAACCCTATAGCATTGTCCTTCTTCCAATAAACTTTACAGCAAGCATAATGAGGTCAGGCAGGTAATGTTCTCTGTTATCCATCACATGCCAAATAGGGAAGCTATATAACATGTTTCCAGTATTCCATAATCCAGTGTTTGCTGCTTTACACCCCTCCATCTGACGGCTGTCATTGTCCTTGGTGATGTAAGGCTTGCATGCAGGTATCCGGCCATGCCATGAAGCTCCCGACTCAGCGGATGTTGTGCTAAGGAGGTTTAGACTCCGCACTGCAGCTGTTTAGTCAGCATAATTGATGTGACTTTTATGCACCAAGTACCTAAGTACTCCACAATCCCACTCTGTACCTTTACATGGCCTCCATTGTGTGGCTGAGTTGCTGTGGCTACTAATCACTTTCATTATTTAATATTGAACTCACACATGATAGTGGATTATTTTGGGGGAAGAGATTTCATGAAGTGACTTTTTGGAATGGTGGCATCTTATTACAGCACCACTGGGATCCATCAGCTCTTTAGAACAGCCCTTTCTGTCACAAATGTTGATAAAGGCAGACCCTATGAGTGCCAATACTTTTGTCCATATAATACAGGTTTATTTTATTTACTACATTATCTTTTGACAATTTGGCAACTTATTAACTTATCCAACCACAAGAAATATGTTATAAACGATGGCACCTGTGACCATTTGGAGGTTATCCCTAGATTAGAGACAATGTATCATTTGGTGATGTATTATCATAGGAAAACATTGCAGCTTCATAAAACATATCACCATCAAAGGGTAAAATATCTCCCACTCTAAGTCATTGTTACTTTTTTTGTATTAATCAAGTATAGCAAAATGACTGAAATCAAGTCAAGCATAGATAAGGGCCACTGTAATAGCATAATACAGGCACATTATTGACCCATATCATGGCCACAAGTCACAGCCCAATCTAGGTTTTAAAGTATTACCTATCATTTCTGGAGTACTTGCAGTAGAATATCCGTGTTCCGCTTATACTCTGTCCATAGAATCTTGTGAGCACCAACAGCCATCTCCTATCTATGTGATGTGAAAATCTGTCTTAGGCCCCTTTCACATCTGCGATTATTGTAATTTCAGGGTAGATCCAGCAGGTGTCGCCACATCTGCCAGATCTACCGCGTAACGGCCGACTTGCGGCACTGATCTGGCAAGCCCCATTCATTCTCTATGGGCTTGCAGTTAGGTGTGGCAAGTGTGATTTTGCCCTAGATCCGGCACTTGCAGGCGCGCAGAAAAACGCTGATAGCAGGGGTTTTATTGTGGTTCCGCAAGTGACGGATCCAGCAATACCGCACTTGCCGCACCCGACCGCAAGCCCCATAGAGAATGAATGGGGCTTGCCTGATCGGTGCCGCAAGTCGGCAGTTTACGGTAGATCTGGCAGATGTGGCACACACTGATCTACCGTGAAGTTACAATAATGTCAGATGTGAAAGGGGCTTAACTGAATACAAATTTACCCAAAAAATTCAGTGTAAAGGATTGGTCAAGGAGGATAAAAATTACAGAAAGTAGAATTCATAAGAGAATCATTGAAAAGTGAAGAAATTGGCCGATATTATAGGTCAGTGGGAAACAGATATATAAAAAATATGTGCAATAATTAGGTATAGAAATGTCTGAGAGCTCATTGAATATGAGCAATTATAATGCAGTATAAACAGAAAACACCGCCCCATCGGTGTTCATATGACCTATTAGTAGAGGTTATGATGACACCAAATGATTGGAACTCTAGCCTAAAGAAATTATAGCTGGTATAGAGAATATATAGAACAATGAAGGTAAATACATACCCCGAAATAGTTTCAGCTTGCTTTTTTATGTTTATTTGGTCCATATTGTTAATTTTACCTCCTTGGGTGACTGAACCACATATTCAGGGCTGCCACTAGGAATTTCGGGGCCCCTGACTAGCAAAATTTTGCGGGCCCCCCTGAGACTCCACCCCATCTCCGCCTCCACCAAGCTGCACCTCCACCCAGCTCCACCTCCACCTAAGCTCCACCTCCACCCCTCGAACCTTCCATAGTTTCACCACCCACTATTGGAAAAACTCCCTTTCTGCACCACGTCCTCCCCAATCACACATTATTCTCTTTCTATACATTGTTCTTTAACAGAGCTGAGGAGGGATGAGAACAATAAATGCCACGTGAGGCAGAATAATACTGATGCTGTTATTCATCACCTTGTACAGGGAGGGGAACCTTTTTCCTACCGGGGGGGACATTTGGAAATTTCTACATCATTCAGGGACCGCACATCACCATGACAATTATCCGGCTACATTTAATTAATTACCTCACCTAATTTGATGGCTGCAGCTGCTTCCTCTGTGTCCTGCGATGTTCGGTGATATCTGATCTTCCAGGTTTGTGTTGATCTGGAGCCAGTCGACTCTGTGACAAAAAGTTTTGTAAATCAAATACATCACACAGGAGACTACAATATATACAATATACAGGACAAAGAGAGCACATACAGCACTGCAGAGGGCTAGGGGGACACAGACTGGGGGTGAGCTGAGATCTGCAGGAGCCACAAGGGATGTATGATCTCTCCACGGACCCCCACCCATTGAGGGGGTGAGCTGAGCTCTGGAGGCAGGAGCCACAAGCTTTCGGAAAATGGCCACGGATCTCGATCTGTGCATGCAACTGCCTCTGCAGCCATTTTCTGGAAGTCTGGACAATAGAGGCTGTCAAGCTTGGAATGCCCCTCTCTGTGCATATCTCTCCCCCATGTGCGCAGTCTCTCCCCTCTTTGTGTCTGGCACCCCCTTTGCTCAGTCCTCTCTCTCCTGTGCACTGTCTCTGTCCCTCCTGCTTGCTGTCTCTCCCCTGTGCCTGTCCCCCCCCCCCCGTATGATGTGTCTCTCCCGTGGCCTGTCTCCAACCTTTGCACTGTGTCCCTCCTGCGCTCTGTCTCTCTCTCTTCTTCACCTGTCTCCCCCTGTACGCTGTGTCTCCCCCCTGCACCTATCTCCTTCCTGTGTGCTGTGTCCCTCCCTACACCTGTCTCTCCCCTGTGCGCCTGTCTCACACCTGCACTCTGTCTCCCCCTGTGCGCCTGTCTCCCCCCTGCGCTATGTTCCCCTGCGTGCTGTGTCTCTCCCCTGCACCTGTCTCCTGCTGTGCACTAGTCTCCTTCCTGTGTGCTGTGTTCCCCCTTCACGCTGTCTCCCCCCTGTGCCTGTCTCACCCCTGGACACGGTGTAATTGGCCCCTGACATGACAGCGGGCCTCGTGACTGGAGGCAGACCTAGCGGCAGCCCCTGCATAAAAAATTTGGAGTGCTAAACACATAACAATGTGGGTATAAGACATACTTATACATTCTGTATATACAGGAGCAGCTCAATGAATTAGAATATCATCTAAAAGTTAATTTATTTCAGTAATTCAATATAAAATGTAAAGCGCATATATTATATAGAAAAATATATATTAGAATCTGGGAGTCCTTTTAATGGTATCAACCACTGGGACTTTCAGATTCTAATAATATTTTTCTATCTACTGGCCAATACAGTGCAAACATTTATTGTACCTTATATTATATAGAGTTATTATAAACAGAGTGATCTATTTCAAGAGTTTATTTCTGTTAATTTGATGATTATGTCTTACAGCCAATGAAAACCCAATGGTCATTATCTCAGAAAATTAAAGTAGGGAGGATGAAGAGTTAAAAACAGCGCTGCTGTATTCCACAAGACATCAAAGGGTGAATAAATATTGATTTATTAGTCAACGCATTTCAGCGCTCCCTGAAACATGGCAATATGATATTGATTTGCACTGTGGAAAGGTCTAGGGAAATGTATTGACTAATAAATCAATATTATATTCACCCTTTGATGTCTCGTGGAATATGGCAGCGTGATTTTTAACTCTTCATCCTCACTACTCTATATGCACCACACTGGTGCATATACGAATGGAAAATAAATATAAAGAATAATAAAAACATAAAACTAAATAATAAAGAAATAATAATAATCCACCAATCCAGATATGAAATGAATATAGAAATTAATAAAAAATAATAATAATAATAATAATCCACCAATCCAGGTGGAAAATAAATATAAAAATTAATAAAACAGTAAATAAAAAAATAAGAATAATAATCCACCAATCCAAATGGTACATACATATAAAAAATAATAAAACAAGAAAAAATAAATAATAATCCACTAATCCAACAATACGAATGGAAAATAAGAAAATAAATTTGTAAAAAAATAGTAAAGTAATAATAATAATAATAACATCAGATAGAAGCCCTGGGCCTGCTGGGACTTGTAGTTCTGTAACAGATAGAAGCCCTGGGCCTGCTAGAACTTGTAGTTCTGTAACAGATAGAAGTCCTGGGCCTGCTGGGACTTGTAGTTCTGTAACAGAGAGAAGCCCTGGGCCTGCTGGGACTTGTAGTTCTGTAACAGAGAGAAGCCCTGGGCCTGCTGGGACTTGTAGTTCTGTAACAGATAGAAGCCTTGGGCCTGCTGGGGCTTGTAGTTCTGTAACAGATAGAAGCCCTGGGCACGCTGGGACATGCAGTTCTGTAACAGATAGAAGCCCTGGGCCTGCTGGGACTTGTAGTTCTGTAATAGAAGCCCTGGGCACGCTGGGACTTGCAGTTCTGTAACAGATAGAAGCCCTGGGCACGCTGGGACTTGTAGTTCTCGAACAATAAGTTGTAGACATGGGCCTGCAGGGACTTGTAGTCCATCTGAGCTGTAGAGCACTGCTGTATCCAGCTGGGGGAGGACCCTGCCCTGTAATCACCTTGTGCCATATACAGGACTCCTCTCCACCCACCATATTATAATAACAATTCTCCACACATTGTCACTTCCTCCACACACAGGACTACTGCCCCCATCATTCTCACCTGAGCCTGTGTGTCACACACACCTCCAGTCAGAGAGAGTCAGCGCTTACAAAGTACACAGGCTGTGCTGCAGCTGCGGCCAGCCTGTGTCTAGTGATGTCTGCAGTCTGCTCTCTCTGGCTATTGCTGCGCTGGCCGCCTGTGCAGCGGCTCTGAGTCTGCACAGTGCACAGCCCCCGGGCCCCTGTAGTCGACTGTCTCTCTGACTCTGAGTGAGAGCGGGTGGGCAGGGCCGAGCGTTCCGAGTCCCAGGCCTTCCCCTCTGTGCACAGAGTCAGACTGCAGTGTGCAGCACACAGCCACACAGTCAGAGACTCAATGCTGGCCAGGGGGGGGGGGGGGCGGTCCCTGCTCGCTCCGAGTCCATGATGCACACACCCTGAGCCACGCCCCCTACATTCATGGCCAGGCCCCCCTCTCCCTCATGAAAATGGCCACGCCCCCTGGGAGAAGCATGGGGCCCCTGACTGCAGGCAGAGGTGTCACCCCTGATGGTGCGCATTCACATATTTATTGACACTTCTTTATATAAACAGTGGGGAAAACAAGTATTAGATACACTGCCCATTTTGTAAGTTTTCCACCTACAAAGAATAGAGAGGTCTGTCATTTTTATCAAAGGTACACTTCAAAAAAAGTCCAGAAAATCGCATTCTATGATTTTTAAATAATTACATTGCATTTTATTGCATGAAAAAAAGTAGTTGATCACCAACCAACCAGAAAGAATTCTGGCTGTCACAGATCTGTTAGTTTTTCTCCTCTTAAGGCCACTTTACACACACAGATATCTGTGTCCAACTTCTGAACAGATCTCTGGATGCAGTGAAATCATGGACACATTGCTCCATTTTGTACACAGCCACAAAATGGAACAATGTGTCCATGATTTCACTGCAACCAGAGATCGGATCAGAAGTTGGTCACAGATATCTGTGTATGGCGGCCGTCACACGCATCAATATAATGCACGATATCGCTTAAGCGATCTGCGTTTTGATCGCTTAAGCGATATCGTTTGTGCATCGCTGCGTGCAATCATTAGATCGCAGATTGGTGAGCCAGAGCTCATATCAAGCGATAAACGCTTGTTCAATCTGCCTCATCGTGGTGTGTGACACCACGATGATCCATCTCCAGCGGCAGAGCCTATGCTGGGAGATGGTATCTATGGTAAACGTCGGGTTACTAAGTGCCGCGTGGCGCCTAGTAACCCGATGTGTACCATAGTTACCAGCGATCTCGCTGCTCCACATCGCTGGTAACTATGTGAAGTGAGCGATATTGTTAGCGATCGCGCGTGCATGTGATCGCTAACAATATCGCTAGCGATATTGAACCGAGTGACGGCCGCCTTCGTAAAGTGGCCTTTACTCTGCACTCATTACCTGTATTAATTGCTCCTGTGTGAACTCGTTACCTGTATAAAAGACACCTTTCCACACTCAATTACACTCCAACCTCTCCACCATGGCCAAAGCCAAAGAGATGTCTAAGGACACCAAGGAAAAAATTGTAGACCTGCACAAGGCTGGAATACACTACAGGACAATATGCAGGCAGCGTGGTGAGAGGGCAACAACTGTTGGTGCAATTATTAGAAAATGGAAGAAACACAAGATGACTGTCAATCTTCCTTGGTCTGCGGCTCCATGCAAGATTTTGTCTCTTGGGGTAAGAATGTCTAGGTCGCAAAGGCCAGGTTACTCAGCCACTGGAGAAAAGTTCAGTTTATAGTAGCCGTGCCCAGCTGCTGTGGTCCTGATTGCACATATAAAAGGGGTAGTAGCAGGGATAAAGTTTTATTTGAGGCCAGTTGGAAGAATCAGTCTGATGTGGTCGGCACTGCAGATGATCCCTGTGGTTAAGTGGTGTGGCACCCCTGCGGGGAATTGCCACAGGTTCCACCGGTGCAAGGAGGGAATTACACCTTGGTTAACACAGCACACACCACCTTCCACCCCAGACCTGAAGGGGGAGCTCTACTGGCTGCCTTAAGTCAGTTCCCCTTTAAGAACATCCAGGCCTGAGGGGAGGAGTTAGTTAGACCCTGTAGTTTCAGTTCAGTTCCTGTGAGGAGAGGGAAGAGAGGGGAGAAGGAGGAACTGGTCGCTAGTGGAGATCCAGGCCCAGGACCAGGGACCACTGACCGCTGTGTGCACCCTAGGGAAAGGGTTGGAGGCAAGTGGAAAAGCAGGGAACTAAGAAAGGGAAACGTTTTCTACAGCCCTTTAGTACACCATGACACTGGAGTCCGATGCTGCCAGCATTCAGAGCTGCAGCAAAAGCCCAGATGACTCAGGAGGCGTTCAGCCCTGAGGAGAGCAAGTAAGAGACACTAAACTGACCAAGCACAGGACCAGAGGCCATAAGATAAACAGGGACCCTGCAGAAGGATCTCATTGCCAGTTTAGGACAAAGCCAAAAGAGGGAGAAGAAGCGGTGGGTTCAGGCTCAGGCAGGACTCATCCCATAACACAGAGCGCAAACACAGAGGAGGCCTCATAACTTTCTAAGGTGGAAGTCCCAAGTTGCACCGGCGACCTGGTTAAAGTGATCCTAAACCCAGAAACTGACCCCCCTTATCTTTAGACCTGTCCCTGCACCCCCTCTTACCATTCCTAGCCATCCCTTTTGCATAAAAAAAATCGCTTTTGTAAAGTAAGAGAAAAGGATATAATAGTTTGACCTGTGTGAGTTCTCCGTTTCTGTTGGAAGCCGAGATAGGAGGCGCCTGTCTGCTGCTGCCTGATAATTATTCACGCCCTTCTCTGCTTGCTGCCTTTGTGAGTGTGTAGCCGCGTCATGAAAGGGGGCGGGGCTCCGGCATGACGCGATTTAGCCCCGCCCCTTTCATGACGCGGCCACACACTCACAAAGGCAGCAAGCAGAGAAGGGCGTGAATAATTATCAGGCAGCAGCAGACAGGCGCCTCCTATCTCGGCTTCCAACAGAAACGGAGAACTCACACAGGTCAAACTATTATATCCTTTTCTCTTACTTTACAAAAGCGATTTTTTTATGCAAAAGGGATGGCTAGGAATGGTAAGAGGGGGTGCAGGGACAGGTCTAAAGATAAGGGGGGTCAGTTTCTGGGTTTAGGATCACTTTAATACTCTGGACTGTACCTGTTACTCTGTCACCAGTAAAAGGTACTGAAACAACAATCCCTGGGTGTCTGTGTGCCTGTCTAACCACCGCAATTCATCGCTGTGTCAGCAAAGGCTTAACTACTACTCCCATCATCCATCCCTGCTGCCCTGAGGTAAAGCTCCAACTGTGGGGAGCTGTTTCACACTCTGCTGCACCCACCATCACCTCAGCGGTCGGCTGCAGCGCTGATATACCATAGGTGGCGTCACATTAACAATCCCCTTATCCCCCACCATTCCCCGCCATTGAGGGTCCAGGGCATGGGACCGGGGATCGACCAGCCGTGATCCCCCATCAAATCCGCCATCAGTCCCGGTTCCCGAGTACCCCATACCCTGTCGATCGCCTCAGTGGTATAGCAGCACAGATGGAGAACTCTTCCCATCTAGGGTTGGCCCCAGGAAAATGATAAGGGTAGTGGTGGTAGGTGTAACAAGAATGAGATAACAGGAGACAGTCTTTGCTTTACCTTTTACTGAAGCTTATGCAAAGTCCAGAATACAGGAGTACAGCCTTCCCGAGGCTACAGCCTGGCCAGTCTGATGGGAGCTTTTGCCTACCGCTGCCTCTTCTTTGGTAATAAGGTTCTTGCAGCCTGGAACTCCCTTATACCACCTTCTGGTCCTTCAGTGAGTTTCCTCCAGCCGGACAGGTAACATAGGTCCTGTGGGTATCTGTGTTAGAGCAGTTCCCTGACCCTATGTGTTACTGTTCCCTGGAAACTACACTTGTAAGGGACCAACACAGCCTTCTCAGGTTCTGCTACCAAGCCTTGAAAGCTTAGGGATCCTGGAGATTAAGGCCCTGACATATCCTAGATGAGCACTTCCCAGTCACTCCATCTAGGGTGTCACTTCATGCTCTACTATCTGTAAATTGAAACTACTTCAAACTCTAACCCTTTTCCCTAACCAGAGCCCTGTGACACAAGCTTAATCCAAGCCTCAAGTGCATAGCCTACTGGCAGGGATCAGGCATTATGTGTGTGAATGCTTCAATCTCCTGCAAAGCTATCATCACTGCCATCTAACTAACAGTTCAAAGTATGTTATATTCAGTACCATTATGTGGTGACCAGATGCAGGGGCACCACAAATGATTAATAGAAAGGTGAGGAATCGGCCTAGAACTACAAAGTAGGACCTGGTCAATAACCTGAAGAGAGCTGGGACCAAATTTTCAAAGATTACTGTTAGTAACACATTACTGTGACCACCATCCGCTGTGAGGCTGAGCTGCTGGTAAGGCAGCACCCTGAGAAACCCCGAGACTCTTAACCTCTATACAGGGATCTGGAATTACAGCGGAGCCCAGGGGGTAGCTGCCTATTATGACCAGCAGAGCAGGAAGGTCGCCAGGAAGGGAAAAATCAGGACCCGAAAAACGTAGTCAGGAGTCTGAGTCAAAACCGAGAGGGCAGCTAAGGTACAAAATCGTCAGGCTGTAGCAGAGCCGAAAATCCAGGCAAAGGTCAAAGTCAAAACCAAGAGGGCAGCTATGGTACAAAATCGACAGGCTGTAGCAGAGTCGAAAATCCAGGCAAAGGTCAGAGTCAAAACCAAACACACACTATATCACTGGGGAACCAAGACTATATCTGGCGGCCTGCAAGACAGGCTCCAATGTATGTGAAGGGCGCGGTTACCTCCCATAGGCTGGAGCTCACAGCCTGATGATCTCATCCGGACCGCCCCTAGAACCAGGCCAGATGGTGATGCACGACTGGCACCAACCACCCCACTTCTGACAGAAGAATGAAGGCTGCGCCTATCAGACCCCTCTGCAGGGCCCTCTCCTCTGCAACCAACATCACCCAAAGGAGAAACACGGCGGCGTTCAGTGACAGAGGCAGACGTCGAAGGAGCAGGTCCATATGAGGACATGGCCCTCCTATCACCGGCACCAACAGCTGAAGGAATCCGGAGCCTCCCAGTGGCCAAGGCAGGAACACCAGCCACCGAGTCCAATGGCAACGTGACAATTACGACATCATGAATTAACACCCTGCAAGGCACACAAGGTCCCCCTGCTCATGCCAGCACATGTCCAGGCATGTTTGAAAATCACGAATGACCCTTTGGATGAGCCAGAGGGGTATGTGAGAAGGTAATGTTGTAAGATGAGACTAACATACAACTTTTTGCCATTAACTCTACTTCGCGTGTTTGGAGGAAGAAAAAGGATGAGTACAACCCCAAGAACACCGTCCAATGGGGGTGGAAATATCAAACTTTGGGGGTGCTTTTCTGCACAGGGGGGGCAGATAACTGCAACGTATTGTCATGTGCTGCCAGATTTTGGCCAACAACATCTTTCACTCAGTAAGAGCATTGAAGATGGGTCATGGCTGTATCTTCCAGCATGACAATGGCCTGAAACACACAGATAGGGTAACTAAGGAGTGGCTCTGTAAAAAGCATTTCAAGGTCCAGGAGTGGCCTGGCCGGTCTCCAGACCTGAACCAATGTTGCCCAGCCACAGCCCTTAAACCTGACAGATCTGAAGATCTGTATGGAGGAGTGGGACAAAATCCTTGCTGCAGTGTGTGCAAACATGGTCAAAAATATTAAATATTAAGGTCGGTTTTTCTTTTTTATCAAATACTTATTTCATGCAATAAAATGATCAAAATCATACAATGTGATTATCTGGATTTTTTACGAGTCTGTCTCTCACAGTTGAACTATACTTACAATAAAAATTACAGACCTCTCCATTCTTTATAGGTGGAACACTTGCAAAATTGTCGGAGTATCACATACCGTATATACTCGTGTATAAGCCGAGTTTTTCAGCCCAAAATTTGGGCTGAAAAGTCCCCCCCTCGGCTTATACACGGGTCAATACGGTACCTCAGGCTGGAGGAGGCGGGGGGAGGCTGCTGTATGAGTGGCCCCGTCACGTGGGGCCGCTCATTATATATGCACTGCTTCCCCCTGTCAATCAGCGGCAGGGGGAAGCAGTGCATATATGCCCCCCAAAAGCTGGCACTGTCCCCCCTTGTAAGGGCCCCCCCCCGCTGCTTATACATTACCATCCCGGTGTTCTGATCGGCACCGCTCCTCGGTGCTTCTTCTTCATCCTCCCGTCCTCGCTGGCTGCATCCGGGATCTCCGGCCGTCGCAGCGATATGACGTCATCGCGCGACGGCCGGAGATCCCGGATGCAGCCAGCGAGGACGGGAGGATGAAGAAGAAGCACCGAGGAGCAGCGCTGATCAGAACACCGGGATGGTAATGTATAAGCAGCGGGGGGGGCCCTTACAAGGGGGGACAGTGCCAGCTTTTGGGGGCTGTTGGTACCCCCAGGGGGCTGCTGGGTACCCCCAGGGGGCTGCTGGGTACCCCCTGAGGGCTGCTGGGTACCCCAGGGGGCCGCTGTGTAACCCCTGGGGGGTGCTGTATAACCCCTGGGAGCTGCTTTATAACCCCTGGGGGCTGCTGTATATACTGCTGAGGCCTGTATACCACTGGAGCTGCTGTATATACCACTGGGGCTGCTGTATATACCACTGGGGCTGCTGTATATACCACTGGGGCTGCTGGGCTGCTGTATATACCACTGGGGCTGCTGTATATACTGGTGGGGTCTGTATATACCACTGGGGAGGCTGCTGTATACCACTGGGGTTGCTGTATATACTACTGGGGCCTGTATATGCCACTGGGGAGGCTGCTGTATACTACCATTGGGGGGCCTGTATACCACACTGCTGGGGGCTGTACACCTGTGCTGGGGTCCACCCTTGGCTTATACACGAGTCAATAGGTTTTCCCAGGTTTTGGGGGCAAAAGTAGGGGGGTCGGCTTATACACGGGTCGGCTTATACACGAGTATATACGGTACTTATTCTCCCCACTGTGCTGTAGATTCTAAGATGTTTTAGAAAAGGTAAGACATTTCTTCTAGTCCAATTGTTTCAGGAGAAAAAAGAAGCAGATTTCTCTAATAAGATATATTATAAAGTAACTTATTTTCATGTGTATCATCGATTTACGAAATAAAAATTAAAATGACAGTTACTCTCTAAGAATCAACATACTAATGCCTCTCAATGAATTAGAATATAATCAAAAAGTTAATGTATTTCAGTAATTCAATCCAGAAAATGATACGCATATATTGTATATAGTCATTACAGAGGGATCTATTTCAAGTGGTTTATTTCTGTTAATGTTGATGATTATGGCTTACAGCCAGTGAAAACCCGAAGGTCATTATCTCAGAGAATTAAAGTAGGGAGAATGAAGGGTTAAAAACCACACTGCTGTATTCCACGAGACATCAAAGGGTGAATATAGTATTGATTTATTAGTCAACGTGTTTTAAGGGCTCCCAGAAATGTCCTGACACATGGCAATATCACATTGAGTTTTGATGATATTCTAATTCATTGAGATGCACTAGTACATTTCTAGCCTTTTCTATGAATTCCATAGTCTCCTATCCTTTCATTTTTTATAAAGAGCATGAAAAACGCAGTAACGAAACCAGAGTGACAGATAGGCACTAAAGGGCAAGGATGGCGCCACTGTGCGGAGCGCCAAGCTGTCAGCATTATACCTGATGACTATAAATATTACATCTTAAAACTGGTGTGATACCCAGAAAATACGTCTTCACGCCATTGTAAATGAAGCAATCTTTTTCTGTCTTTTTTGGTATTATTTTTTTCCATTTGTGAATTGCTATACCAGAAATAGCACAGAAAGATAGGAAAATCCTGGGATCCAGAGACGTAAACAGTGGTGGCGTCTGGCGGAGGAGGAGAAGGACAGAGCAGCATAGAAACAAGGAGGAGAATTAGCCGGCTAAGGGGATTATTGATTAGACGCTCCGCCACTGATCTGCAAAACAAAGGATAAAATACATTAGTGACGGAGTATTGCCTAGAGACAGAGGAGGCAGAAAAGTGCAATGTAGGTTACAGTCCTACGCGATAATCACCAATTACACGTCTGTCTGCAGCCACTCGCGTTGTTACCAGGCAGTGTATGTAGAGCCGCAGCGGTTTATGCTGTGGAGCGTAATTACAGGGATTTCCCGGATTTCAGTCATACTCGGCACTTGCTGTAGAAGATACGACTCTGTCATATGTCTATTTCAGTTTTTTCATATTTGTATACAGACCTCACATAATTATAACCATGGGCTATATCCGTGCGGAGAAGTAATTGGAGACCCTACATTAGGCAGTGATGAAGCCCCCACTATGCCCAATGTTCTCATGAGCAGATGAGCAAAGAACATATCAACACCGCAGTGCTTATATGACCCTGTAATTTACTATTGTTACTATTGTTATAGTCTTAGTGACTTTTTCTCGACTGCACATCAACTATTTTTCTGAGATCAGGATGCACTGATAAAAATGAAAACACAGTCTATGCAGCAGATGCCACCCTGAAGACTGGGGACCATGAGAACTGCTGCTCCTGAAAGCAGCGCTTTCATATCTCCTTTGTAGAGGTATAGAGTTGGAGTTGCGTAACTACCGTCCTATGGGCCCCAGTGCAAAATTTGGACTTGGTTCCTCAACAGCATGTTGGTCAATAATACTGTCCTCTATCCTTTCCCCTATACAGTAATAATGTCCCTTGACCTGACCTCTTTCTTTTATAACTGACCCACTTCCAGGCCCCCTATCCTATACTAATGTCCTCCACCCTGGCCCCCATCCTGTAATAAGGCTTTACAACCTCTAATGTCTTCCATCCTTTAGAAATATCCTAAGTTGTGGGCCCCTGTTCTGTAATAAAGTCTCCTATTCTATAATAATGTCCCATGTCCTGGCCCATATTCTATAATATTTTCCCCTGACCTGGGTTCTCCTTCTGCAATAATATCTCCATTCTGTAACAATGTGCCCCATCCTGGGCCCCTTCAATTCATCTCCAGTACATTTTAAAAAGAAGCACACACTTATTCTTACCTTCCCCCACTTATCATGACATACGGCCTCCTCCTCTATAGCTGGCAGCTGACTTGTGCCAGCATGAGCAGCACATGATGTCACTGTCATGCACTGCCAGTCACTGGCATACCAATGCCAGCTGCTGGCCTCTGATTGGACATCAGCGTGTATTGCAGCAGAGAGAGCAGGTGGGTCTCTGTGCTGAAATACATTTCAGCTCAATGTACGTCGGAGGATGTACATCCAGGTGAAATTGACGTTTGTGGGACCCCCTCCCACACAGGCCGGCTGCAGTTGCGACCTTGATCATTACACCTCTGCTAAGTTGCCAGGGGCAAGGCCAGTGTTTTTGTGGAGCCCACTGGGACGGGGTACTCGGTACCGGACCGGGGTATCACGGGGGTTATCACGGCGGTCTTGGTCCGGACTGTGTCCCGAGCCCACAAGTAAAGGGGTTATTCACAGGGATGGAGTTGTGACGCATCCGTGGTATGTGGTCAGGGTGACCACCGCTGCTGCTGAACCTCCGGGGATGATGGATGGCAGCCTGTGATGTGACGGCTCTCCACGGGCAGAGCCTGGTCCCCGGGGCAGTAGTGATGATACAGTTTGTGAGGGAGAACGGGGCTTGAGCGCAAGGATTACACAGACTCACGGTTTTATAGTTTTCCAGGTCTTTTGCTGTAGATGGTAATTCAGCTGAGTACTGTCCATGGAGTCTGTACAGGGGCCGGGTTGCTCCCACCCTGGCCGGGTCTTCGGCTCCCTATTCCTGCGCTGTGTGTGTGGCCTTGCTGCCGCTTTAGCTAAGCTGCCAGCCCTGTCTCCCCTGACGGGTACCAACTTGCTAGGCAACTTGAGTCTTGTCCTGCATTCCTGACCCCGCCGTGTTGCTTCGCTCTGGTACAGTGAAGATGTGGGACCTTCACTAATCCGGTGTTCACTGTGCTGTATGTTTCATACACAGTCCCAGATCCGGTATCAGTTCTGTGCACTCCTCTGGGGTGAGTTTCAAGGTAACTCGGTCTCCCAAGTGTGTTCCTCTGCTTCTCCTTTCCTCTCAGACCCTGGTTTGGCCTAGAACTGGACAGTGGACCATGGGGTGAGCCTAACGCAGCTCTTTTACACCCAGGTCCTTCTTCCTCAGTGCTGCCCCGGACTGAACTGCCCACTTCCTCTCCACACCAGAATATATAGGGAAGCAGCTTTAGCTCCCCCTTCGGGTTCGGAGGCGCTAGTGTAGTGTTGTCTGGGGAGTTAACCCTCTGTGGTGTTATTGTGGCACATGAACCCTGGGGTGCCACATTTTGCACTCTTGATCCATGAACCAATAGCACATGAAGATAAAACAAAGCTTTTGTTGCCTTCCCAGGTTCCTCTTCAGTTCTGGGGGTCATCCTGGGTCCTCATCACCTAGCATCTAGCACAAAATTCCAATAATGCTAACATTAGGTCTGTGTTTGTTACACTGTGCAGATCTTAATTGAAACCTTGGTGTGATCTACACAAGAGTTTAAATTAATTCTACGGTAAAGCAGCTGGAGGTGGCTGCCACAGCGAGGGGTGAAAGATGTCTCAGCACCAAACTCTGCAGTCATTATATCAACCTGGGTGGGATAAGCAGAAAAGGCAAAAGAGTGTCACCATTTGTCTCTCGCTCTTGCAACATGTCTGGTTTTAAAAACATGTATTTTTCATTGCAGAGAAATTGTGGAATAACTTTTATTAGAGCTTTGTTGTTCCACTGCTTCTAGCAATATACTGTATATAACTTATGACTTGGGCTAGATTGAGATACTTGAGGTATATGCCAGAGTACTAAACTATATAAAGATGTCACTCTTCAAATCAATCAGTAATGCTAAAAAGCAGTCTGTGTAGCTGTATCCTAATAGGTGTGCTGTGTCTCGGAGCCATCGCCGGGTCCCCTTCCTGTTTGCTGACCACCAGGCTCACACATCAGCACTCTACAATGGTTGAAGTCATGAATCTAATCAGTGGCTCACTAGGCGCGGCTGCGCTCCTCCCATGTGAATCTTGGGGTTCGACACGGCTCAACCTGACACTCCCCTTGACCAATAGCTGTCCGTCCTCCAGTATATCAGGCCACCTCCACTGAGGGGAGCTGCCTGATTATTGTGTTAGTATGCTTCTGCTTTTCTGACTGGTAGTCAGGCCCACCTTGTGCTCTCCTCTGGTAGAACCCATTCCAGCTTTCCTAAACCTGGGCTCTAGTGCCTCCTTCCCTGTTTGGCCTTACCATAGTATAGGCTAAACCTACGAGCTGCCCCCCTGGTACTAGCAGCTGTGGTATTTATATCTCCTGGGCTTGCCCCTGACAATCCCTGTATAGGGGTTGGCTAAACTAGGACCAGCTCACCCAGGGGAGTTCGGTACTACAGCCCAGTGGGTCCACTCTAAGACACCTTCCCCCGGAAGCGTGACAAATACTCAATGTACTTGCGGTCAAGCGAAGGTTGACTGCCTTACTTGCTTCTTTCCTTTATGTCAATTCTTGGTTGTCCCTTCCTTCTCCTACCCCCTTTCTCCTATTTTATATTTAGTCTTTACAAAGGTATAAAGGTATATTATTTTTTCATCCAAATGTTTAAGAACCATAAAAAGAACACAGGTGTTCAGACACTGATGCAGTTCGTAATTACACTCCCTAAAGAAGTTGAAATACCGAAACGCGTCAGTGTCTATATCTTTGTTCTACTTGTGTTTTTTATGCAAATTGGATGAAATAAGGAAAATCCTTTTTAAAAGTGCAGTTTTATCTTCATCGTGTATATGTGTGCAATATGTCTGTTCAAATCGTGCTGTATTTACAGTGTGTCTATGTTACAAGCATAGTAAATACACTAGCATATTCCTAGGGAAGTTGTCCAAGCATCTGTCTGGAATAAGATAAGGTGTTACTACTGTGGACATATGATCTGCTTTGGATTGGCCTTGAAGTTGAAACAGATCAAAGCTGTTCAAGCTGACTGCCCAGTGACATGGTAGGGTTTCCTGAGTCAAATATAGCAATGACAACAGCAATGGCCATAGTATAGCAGATGGTAGGTTTTTTTAATTCTTTAAGGCTCTTTTCTTTCCAGGCAGTGGCCACATTCCAGGAGACACCGAGGGAATCCATTTTCACTGTGACAGCCCATCTGCTCCTGGTAGTAACTGCAGATGGCAACATATCTGAATTGGGCACACTCCGCATTCCTTGTCGCTGAGCTGCAGCTCCTCTACTGACATTTAATCATGGAAGGTTATAGGCATAGATTGAATGTGTAATCACGTGTTGTTGGAGAGAGGCGATGCTTCCCCAGGCAACCAAGTCATTTCATCTTCTCAACTGCACTAGAAAAAAAGCTCTTCCCGTTATGTTAAAAAAAAAGAAAGAAAAAAAGTTTAAAATAATTTTAAAACTTTTTCTTTCATTTTGTATTCTTCCTTGTGAAGCATCAATCGACATCAGAAGTAGATGTATGCTTTCCACACTTCTCTCTTTCCCATCGCCTTAATTATGCATGACACAGACTACCAGCAACAACATCAAATTCCAAAGCTGCATAAATAATTGAAAAAATTTTGGAATATGCATAAGATTATATGAGAAGAAAAATAACTAGAGGAATAGAATGGAAAACGGTGCACAGAGCAGAAAAAAATATCCAAATATAAATGTGACCATATTGGCAACACAACCGTGTTATACACTGCACCAATTACCACACAGGGTGCATAAAAAATATTAAAGACTTTATTGAAAATGAATATACTGTACTGCATAACAATAAAAGAACGTGTCATCACCACACAAATAAGGTGCACGGTCGTCTGTGGATAAACCCGGTGAGTGCAATCCAATAAAACACGCCCCGATTTAAACAATAGGGTCAGGGGCATACCGAGCGAAGGGCAGGGGGGGTAGCTGTCCTCCCCAGAAGCAAAAAAAGATAATAGTAATTAAAGGGTTGCCTGCAAAAACCACCCCCTGTTTTAAAATAGCTGCCCCTCCTGTGGACGACCGCTGATTGACAGTCATACTCACTCTTGTGCAGTGGAGCGGGTCACCTTGCTCCTCCATCTCACGAGACTTCGGGCACTGTGTATCTTCAATGGAGCATGGTGACCCGCTCCACAGTGCAGGGTGAGTATGTCTGTCAATCAGAGGTCCTCCACAGGAGGGGCAGCTATTTTGATATGATACAGCGGGGCGGGTTTTGCAGGAAAGGGGCAGCGAGGACCCAAATACACCAGACCATAGAGCAGACCTCCCGGACCTTTTAAGATGCAGCACGGGAGACAATCAAAGTTCATTTCTCAGGTATGAGGGGGATGTCTGGGCACATAGAGGGGTTACAAGAACCCTCAATTACATAATGTTAAAGCTGGGGGCACAGTTTAGGATGCCCAAGGGGTGTAACATGTTACCTTTCACTTTAACTTATAAAGTACTATAATTACATATAATTTTCTTAAAATTTTCGTTTCATTCACTTTTTACATTATAAAATTTTACAACCTGAACGACCAAAGCTTGCCCCCACCAGTTTTGATCCTGGGTACACTTATGAATAGTGCCATGAATATCTGTAAGTCTTTTCCTTAGTATGCTGTATATGGCTGCGGATCTCGCTGAGATTCCCCAATACAAGTGTATGGATGCAATGAAAACATTGCACAGCACAGCACTTGCACTGCAATTTTAGCATGGACATTTCCATGCAGTCAAAAGTCAGAAAACAGCCAGACAGACAGATAGGATGGATGGATGGGATGGATAGATAGTAGATAGATAGATAGATAGATAGATAGATAGATAGATAGATAGATAGATAGATAGATAGATAGATAGATAGATAATGTGAGGAAAAAATTTAAAAACTTACGTTATTTTAAAAAAAAACAAAAATCTTATTTTTTTATTTTCATGGGGCTCTTGGTACGCACATTGGCCAAGTGTTTGCCATCATCAGCCGCACTGGCGACCCAGTAGTAGCTGAGCTGTGCAGATAATTTTTTTCTAGTTTTTTGACCAGTGTCCTATGACACCAGTTTACATTATGTTGATGATGTGCAGCACTCCAGTAGTTGATGTCTCTTATGCCTTTACTCCAGTAGTTAAGTTTGTTGTGTGCACCCAGAGAGGAAGTGCTGCTCCTAATTTAGCATTTAGATAGATAGATAGATGTAAAAAAAAGGACTGCAGCACTCTTTAGAATACCCTTTAAGCATTTATTGGCCTTTAGGTTAAAAATGGCGACGTTTCAGTTAACCTGTGACCTTCTTCTAGCCTGGCTGGAAGAAGGTCACAGGTTGACGAAACGACGCCATTTTTCACCTGAAGGCCAATAAAGGCTTAAAGAATATTCTAAAGAGTGCTGCGGTCCATTTTTTACATATATGGTCGGTATTTTGGTGGTTGATTCCCACCCAGGGCTGATATTTAGCACCAAGGCTATGCGATTTAAAACGCTGCTCTAATTTTTTTCTAGATAGTTAGATAGATAGATAGATACATAGATAGATACATAGATAGATAGATAAAAAAACTAAACAGCACACTTCACAGGTCGGGTGCAAAGCCCTCCTACCGCAATCACTGGTAATAAGTAGATGAAAAAATGAAAGGCAGCACTTCCTCCAGTCCTAGGACCAAATAAATTCACATGCTTTGAACTGGAGGAAGTGCTGCCTTTCATTTTTGCATCTGATAGATAGATAGATAGGTAATTAGATAGATAGATAGATGCTAGTATAGTTAGATCGAGGTTACCAATGTCTTCTGGGGCTGCCCATTAAGTTTCATGCATATTCACTGCACTGAGCAGCAACAGCCAATCACAGACGCTCACTCTCCGTCTGTCATAGGCTGATGAAATCAAATTTACTTTCCACAATCTGGATGGTGTATGTGCTTGGTTTCCCTACACATTAGGGTACGGCAACCAACTGCTATCATAATGTGTTAAATAAATAAACAGTGAAATAAAACACATATGGCTTCGCAGTATTTGTCAGCCTAGCACAGATAAAGCAGACAGCTGCGATCTGCCACTCTCAGCTGCCTAATTCTGCCTTGCCTGGCAAAAAAATGCATAGAGCTCCGCCCTGTTTTTAATTGCCAACCAAGGTAAAACTAGGCAGTTGAAGGCTGGTCTTCTCAGCAGGACGAGGGCCCATCGTTTCAGGGTCCACGCTAAAGAATAGCAGACTGCATCTGCCCCTTAAAATGGCGCATTCATCATAGCACCATTTCCAGATGCTTTACCCAGCTCTTCCAGTGGGCATGGTGGCAGTGGCACAGTGGGTAATAAGGGAATAATGCCAGCTTTGTATTGCCAGCTGGCATTAAGCCCAAGAGTCTTACTGTCGGGCCAATATTAAACCCGACACAACACACATAAAAAACACATTTTATTAGAAACTAGCTACGCCCGGGTTAATAAATAACTGATGTTAGCTATAACAAAATAGAATTTGAATATGTCATATTAATGACCTGTAAGAAAATGGAAGCTGAGCTGTGATTGGTTGCTATAGGCAGCCTAATAAATCTCCAGCCAACAGTAAACCCTCCCCCTGGCCGGGCAGTATGTTACCTCACACATACACAAAATAGACAGCTCATGTGACTGACATCTGCCTTAATTCCCTATATGGCACATGTTTTGCACATTGACTGTTTTTAATCAGATGTTTATGTTTGGAAATTAAAGATAGCACACGTATGAGGCGAGTTTATGTGAGGTGATTTGTGCACATCTGTGTCTGTCTGTGTGGTGTGTGTGTCCCTGGGGTGTGCGTGTGTGTCCCTGTGGGGTGAGTGCATGTGTCTCTATAGGGTGTGAATGTCCCTGTGGGGGGGGGGTCTGTGTGGTGTGTGTTTCTGTTGTGTGTGTCTCTTTGTGGTGTGTGTGTGTCCCTGTGGGGTGAGTGCATGTGTCCCTATAGAGTGTGTATGTGTGTGTGTCCCTGTGGGGGGGTCTGTGTGGTGTGTGTGTGTGTGTGTATCTGTGTTGTGTGTGTCTCTTTGTGGTGTGTGTGTGTTTGTATCTGTGTTGTGTGTGTCTCTTTGTGGTGTGCGTGTGTGTCCCTGTGGGGTGAGTGCATGTGTCCCTATAAGGTGTGTATGTGTGTGTGTCCCTGTGGGGGGGTGTCTGTGTGGGGTATGTGTGTCTCTGTGTTGTGTGTGTCTCTTTGTGGTGTGTGTGTGTGTCCCTGTGGGGTGAGTGCATGTGTCCCTATTGGGTGTGTATGTGTGTGTGTCCCTGTGGGGGGGTCTGTGTGGTGTGTGTCTCTTTGTGGTGTGTGTGTGTCTGTGGGGTGAGTACATGTGTCCCTATAGGGTGGCTATGTGTATGTGTCCCTGTGGGGGGGGTCTGTGTGGTGTGTGTGTCTGTGTGTGTCCATGTGGGGTGAGTGCATGTGTCGCTATAGGGTGTGTGTCCCCGTGGGGGTGTGGGGATGTCTCTGTGTTGTGTGTGTCTCTTTGTGGTGTGTGTGTGTTCGGGTGCGTGGTGAGTATCCAATATTGGGGCTGCACCTTAGCGACTATACACTTGCTGTTACTCTTTGTGTGCGTGTGGTGTGTGTATACATGTCCCCGTGCGTGGTGAATATCTCATGTTGGGGCCTCACCTTAGTGACTATATGCTGGTATGCGCTGTTAGTCTTTGGCACTATCATTAAGCCCCTCTCATTCACAACTGTCAACTGGTAACTGTCACTTTTTCCCCATTATGTAGATAGGGGCAAAATGGTTTGGTGAACTGGAACGCGCAGGGTTAAAATTTCACCTCACAACATAGCCTATGACGCTCTCGGGGTCCAGACGTGTGACTGTGCAAAATTTTGTGGCTGTAGTTGTGACAGTGTAGATGCCAATCCCGGACATACATACATACACACATACATACATACACACATTTAGCTTTATATATTAGACTAGCTGGGTGCCCGATGCACATGCATCGGGATTCTAGAAGAGCGAGTCTCTGACTCGCAATGGCCGCTTCGCGGCCAATGCTTCGCGCTGCTAAGGCGACTCGCCATGCCCGCTGCGCGGGCATAGCGAGTCGCCTTAGAACTGCTCGCAATGGCCGCTGCGCGGCCAATGCTTCGGGCGTATCCACATGACGACACTGACTCGCAGCGCGAGCGGACTCAGAAGGGGCAAAAAACCCATTTGTGATTATATAATAGATAAAAACACAAAGACATTTCTGGACTCCATCTTTATTAACCCATTCTACCCATACTTGATCTTCTGCAATGTCTTCTCTCTGCCAGCCATGACGCACTCTTAGCTCTGCTTTATCAGAGGCCGCAGTGGCGAACAAAGCATCCTATCCCGCGGCCTCTGAACACTGAATGAATGAGCCATGAGCTGCGGACAGGCAAGCGGTGAGTAAGACTAGCTTCACACCACGGTTGTGTGCATCAGGTTTGAACCGGACAGAACCTGATCCAGTTGTGCACCCCATGTCTCCCTATGGTGCCGGATTGGTCATATTTGGCCATCCAGTGTTGTGTTTTCTGTGCCTGATCTGATTTTTGTCCGGTTTTTCATCATGCACAAAATTGGAGACTGCAGTGGTTTTGGGCTCCGGTGAAAAAAATCAGACAGTCCCTGCTCCGGTGCGGTCTGTCACACTTATCTATGGGCAACGGATCTGTGAAAAAATCAGATCGTCTCCGGATCCGATTTTTTGCACAGAGCATGCTCAGAAATCCTGCTGTCCAAATTTCAGCACCATGGACAGAAATATTTCATGCACAGGCTGTAAATTCAGCACCAAGGACAACGGCAGAGCAGACACAGGCAGACTTCAGCACCATGGACAGCAGCAGAAAACAAATCCGGGACCATATTTTGCCACACTTTGGCATATCCTGTCCTCTCAGGTTCTGTCCAATGGATCCTGTAAAAAACAGGATCCTCCCTGACAGATAAAAACTGTGGAGTGAAGCTAGCCTAACTGAAGTCACCCGAGAAGACTGTTGCCATAGTAACTAGTTATAGCTAGTGGTTACTATGGCACCGGTGTCCTCGGGTGACCTCAGTTACTCCCTGCTTATCCAGCTGCAGCACGTGGCTCAGTCATTCATTGTTCGTAGGAATCACTGAGGTCACCCAAGAACACCGGTGCCATAGTAACCGCTGTTACTATGGACACCCATTTAGTTCAGCATTACAAGCCGAGATAGAACGCCCCCATCTGCCCAGTTTTTCCTTGGCTGGCAATAAAAAAATAGGGTGGGGCCCTACCCATTTTTTTGCCAGCTAAGGTAAAATTGGGCAGCTGAAGGTGGGAGCTCGCAGCTGTCCACTTTAACTGTGCCAGACTAAAAATACAGCAAAGCCCTATGCATTTTTTTTCATTATTTATTTAACACACTATGACAGCAGGTTGGTTTGCATACACTAATGTGTATGACAATCAAGCACAATCACCATCCACAGTGTGGAAATGCAGTCTGATTTCATCAGCCAATCACAGATGCTCTCACAGAGAGAGCGCGTTTGTGATTGGCTGTTATCGATCAGTGCAGTGAATATGCATGAAGCCTAATGGCCAGCCTGGAAGCAGCAGCAGGATACTAGTAAGCTTAATCTAGCTATTTTATATTTACCTATTCTAGCTATCTATTTATCTTTCTGATATTCTGTCTATGTCTACCTATTCTACCTTTCCTGCAGGTAAGCCCATGTTAAAATAGCATGTCATGCGCATTTCATATTTATGACATACGCATGACGTATGGATGCTAGGTGCAGGGAAACCACACACTGGCATGTCATCGCATGTCATCCGCATTACATCCAAATGACATCCCTTGACACTGTTATTACTTTTCTAGCCTAGATATGCAGTGAGAAAAGATACACGATGTGAGTATTCCCTAAAGCCGAGAATAACATTAATTTGTAAGTATTCACTAAATAGCATCAAACAAGATAAAAAAAACTATAACATTCACCAAAAGAGTTTACGAAAAATAGAAGAAAATACAATTTAATAATTTGACATGCGCATGAAATAATGACCTTTGGGTTTTCATTGTCTGTAAGTCCATTATCATCAACATTAACAGAGATAAACACTTGAAATAGATCACTCTGTTTGTAATGACTCTCTATATTATGTGACATTTCACTTTTTGTATTGAATTAGGGAAATAAATTAACATTTTGATGATATTCTAAATCATTGAGATGCACTAATATGTCCCACATCCTGGTATATATCCCCCATCCGGGTATATTGGCTCCCATTCTGAGCCCGTCCTTATGTATATGTATGTATGTATGCATATTCTGGTCCCCTTCCTGGTATATATGTCCGCCATCCCGGTATATATCTCTCCCATATCGAACCTGCCCTGGTGCATATATTCCCCATTCTGCATTTAATGCATTAAAAAAAAAACATTCTGCTCACCTACCCTAGCAGCCATGTCACGTGGCTTCCCCCCCTGTACTGGCTCAGTGGCATCAGCTGACTGCGTGTTTGCTGCAGTGATGCATGATGTGACTGCCCTGCGATGCCAAGGCCTGGCACTGATGTCAGCCGCTGGCCTCTGATTGACGTGTTTTGTGCAGTATTTTATTTCAGCAGGATGTGCTACACCCTCCACCCTCCGGCCCGGTCGTAGTAATTATATCTGCGATTTTGATGGTTATGCCATTGCGAATAGAACAATCTTCAGCAGATCAGTAGCCTACAGCTGGTTCACACACAAAGTGCTTTCTCAAGGTACTTTGCCCCATTATGTCTTTATATTGTACTGTCCCTCCACATAGTAATACTGACCCCACAAAATAATTGAATCCCCCTTAGTTGACCTTACAAAAAAGAAAGTTGCCCATTTGAGTCTTCCCATTTCCTAATAATAATAATAAACTGAAACTTACCTCAACCCAAACTTACCTCAACTGTGATTCAGACACCTACTGTAAAAATGTTTGTACCATGTTATCCAGTAGATAGAAAAATATTGCAATCTGAGAGTCCTAGTGGTTGATACCTTTTAATGGCTAACTGAAATGATGCTAAACATAGCAAGCTTTCAGACACTATGGCCTCTTCATCAGGCTAATAATGACACAAATTCTGAAGACACACCAAATATACATATGCAGGTAGGATAATGCAGTAAATACGACAGGTGACGTAAAGCAGTGTCAGGCTGGGGAGGTGAAATCAAAATTCCGAGATAAAAGGAACAGATTGTTGAGACCTGAAAATTCCTTAGTGAATGTAGAAAGCATCCATGCGAGACAGTTCAGTAAGCTTTCTACATTTCTTATCTCGGAATTTTGATTTCACCTCCCCAGCCTGACTCTGCTTTATGTCACCTGTGTATTTACTGCATAATCCTACCCTGCATATGTATATATGTGTACAGTATGTCTTCAAAATGTGTGTCACTGTTAAGCTTGAAGAAGAGGCCATAGTGTCTCGAAAGCTTGCTTTGCTTTTTCTTACCATCTTTTCAGTTAGTCATTAAAAGGTACCAACCACGGAGGACTCTCAGAAATTTAACCTACCAACATTTGAAAATCAAAAACTGCAAAGCCAAACAGACAGATCTAAATAAAGGATCCTAATGACTGATTTTACTCCTTAGATTAATTAACTCCCATCTAATTTGTGTTCATGAAATATAAAATGTAAGACCAGAAGATGCAAACATTGTAGACTTCATCTTTAATAACTTAACTCTGAAACATTTCCCCGGAGGGAGTGATAGAGTCATCAATTCCAATCACATGGAAAATTAGAATCTTTAGGTTCTGACAATCCTCGCCCCTTTTAGAAACCGTTAAAATCTGTCTCTCAAGCAAATTATTAAGCTCTTTGATGTTTGTGATAATTCAGAAGAGATGAAAATAATATATTACCAAGGGGAAATTCCAAACATACAAATTAAACATCTCAATTTACAGCACTGCCGATATTAATATCCCTGTAGGGGAAGAAGCAACATATACAATTGTTCTTTTAGTTTTCAAAACTGTTCCTCCATTACCTCCCCAAAAAATTGCAGTCAGTGAAATAAGTATTAAACACGTCACCAGTTTTATAAGTAAGTATAATTTTAAAGGTACTATTGACATGAATTTCTCAACAGATGCCGGTAACAACCCGTCCAATCCACACAGGTAAATAAATCAAACTGTAGATGTTCATAAATGTAGTGATTTTTAACAATGAAAATTGATTAAAGGAAACGTATTGAAAATGCTTACTCAAGTTTATTTAATACTTCATACAAAGGCTTTGTGATGACAGTTTCAAGACGCCTCCTCTAAGGAGAAACTAATGGCATACATTGCACAGGTGTGATTTTGCCCCATTCTTCCACACAAACACTCTTCAAAGCCAGAAGGTTCTGTGGGCTCCTTCTATGAACTCTGAGCTTAAGATCTATTGGATTCAGGTCAGGTGATAGGCTGGGCTATTTTAGAAGCTTTATTTTCATCTTCTTTCTCTGAAACCAATTGAGTTTCCTTGGCTGTGTGTTTGGGATCATTGTCTTGATGAAATATCCACCCTCATTTCATCTCTATCATCCTGATAGAGGAAGCAGATTTTTATCCAGAATATCTCTACATTTGTCCATTCATCATTCCTTCAATTACATTAAGTTTGCCAGTGCCATATGCTGAAAGATAGCTCCACACCATGATGTTCCCAGCTGCAAACTTTAGTTCGAATGGTGTTTTGGCGCAATATGCATTGCCTTTTGGCGTCCAAATTTAAGGTGTATTATGGCATCCCAAGCTTTACATATTAAGTGAATACACTAAATACTACTTCACTGCACTATATTATACATAATAAGGTTACATTCCTGTATCCATGTGCAGTGTCAGTCTGTTGCCTGAGGTTTTTCTCAAACAGCACACAGACCCATTGAGTCCTATTCCTCATAATCAGATCAGAACAGCACATGATCAGAGTCTTACAGATCTAATTTTCTGATCCGTGATGTTTGTCTGTGTGACGTCCGATAAACTCTGGCATTATCACATCATACGAATGTGATCTAAAGCAGGGGTCCCCAACCACTGGTCCACGGACCGAGATTGGGCAATGGAGGTCCCTGTGCCGGTCCGCGCCGCCACAGACAGCACTACATAGAAAGTGCTGCTCAGAGTGGCATCCCTGCGCACCGCAAGCTGCACCTGCAGATACACCGCTCTGAGCTGATGCCTTACTCAGTTGCGTGCAAAGATGTACGAGTGGAGCCATCGGCCCATCACAGTGCAGAAGCCAGGCCCCGATTGGCCAGTGGCTGCTGCGCTGTTATTGGCCAACAGCTCCGCCCATACATCTACGCAGCTGAAGCAGAGCGGCACCAACTGCAGTGGTGAGCAAAGTATATGTCTGTGTCTGTGTGTGTGTCTATGTGTATTGTGTGTGTCTGTATATTGTGTGGTGTGTTTCTATGAGTATGTATGTGGCTGCGTGTGTGTCTGAGTATGTGTGTGGCTGTGTGTGTGTGGCTGTGTGTCTGTGTGTATGTGTCTGTGTGTGGCTGTGTGTGTTTGTGTGTGACTGTGTGTCTGGCTGTGTATGTGTGTGGCTCTGTGTGTGTGCCTGTGTGCCTGTGTGTCTGTGTGTGTGTCTGTGTGTGGCTGAGTGGCTGTGTATGTGTGGTTGTGTGTCATCCCATCCCAGTCTGGAGGGGGAACAAGGTAGAGGGTGTGGGTGAAGGAAGTAGATAAGGGGAGTAGTAGTGAAGGAAAGTAGTGAAGGAAGTAGTGAAGGAAATAGTGACAATGGAGGAAGTACGTTGGGGAGGTAGAGAATGTGACTGATGTCGAAAATCGTGTAGAAAAGTCGAGAAGACAGTTATGGTACCTTTACACGCCGCGACGGCAGGCTGGATACATCGCGCTACTTCGCGTGCACGAGCACGCTCAAACGGCTACAAACGGTCAACGCACCCTCTTTACACGCCGCGACAAGGTGCGCTACGCCACGCTACATCTATAGCTAGCTACATCGCCGGGTGTCTCAAGTAGCCAGCTGTAGCGTAGCGTACCATGTTTACACACCGCTCCAACAAGCTACTATGGGCAGACCCGGTGCAGCAGGGATAGCACATAGGCGTGCAACAATCTTGGATTACGAGCCGTCCATACGATGATAGGACAGCGCAATATCATCAGGATTGGCCAGGCATCGCAGGAGGCTGGTTAATACAGCACGTTCGAGTAATTGTGTAGTGTGACTGGTCAGCTCCTTAAATATCCCGCCCTATGCTGCGACTACCAATCATAAAGCAGGAGCGACCTCCAATGATCGCAGATGGGGCGCGGTAACATGGCGACTGTGTCACGCCTTAGATACATGGCAGCCACATCGCCGGGTGTCCAGAGTTGCCTTCCGTTGCTTCTTTACACGCCGATACAGCTCGCTACAATCGGCGATGTTGCCTTAAGTTTATGAGCAGAGCCCATAAACAGATGTATCTGTCGCCGGCTGTAGCGTCGCCTCTTCAGACGCCGCTACTACAGGCGATATGGACGCTACAAGCTACAATTGTAGCTTGTAGCGCGATGTATCCAGCCTGCCGTCGCGGCGTGTAAAGGTACCATTAGAGAAGAATTGGTGACAGGAGTCTGTCACAAGTGGAGTGGCTGAGAGAGACATCCTGGGGACTGGAGTGGTGAGAGGCTCGTCCCATGACAAGGGAAAGAGGATGGACCGAGGAGCCAATGAAGGGCTCCAGAGACAAAGAAGGGGTCCCAGGAGCACAGGAAGTGAGGAATCCACCCGTGGCACCCGCATCTACACCGACCATGATCGGAGTCGGATGGAGGGACCTGGTCATAGAGGGGACTGACCCCAGACTAGTGGAGAGACTGTAGGACTCAGCTAGTGAACCGAAGGCTGTGGTATCTTCATGTGCACCAGCCAAATCCACACTTAAAGGCAGCCGCATAGGGTCAAGGGGATTAGGAAGACGTCGCCCGACAGGACCCGAGACTGCTGGCTTGGGACACTGAGTGTAAGGTTCAGGGCAGGAGAACGTGAGCCAGCGCAGAGAGATGACCCGGGAAGGCACATCAGAAGGGGGTTCCGGTAAAGTGCACCCAAGTTACCCGAGAGTTGGCTGGATCCCTGACCCGCAGGACACAGCACCCGGCTGGTTTTTAAAAACCTGGAGAACTGTGAGAACTGTAAGTAAAATGTGAAGACTTCATCCTGCTGTCTCCTCAAATTATTAACTGCATCATCTGCCCTGAACTTTATGTGATACCATCTGCAAATAGACTTTATAACTGACCTGGGGCCTCGCTCTACCCATGGAGAGCTGTATCAACTCTGCTGCATCACCAACTGCCCCAGTGGACCTGAACCACAGCGTTGGCCATCCAATTGCCGAATACCACGGGTGGCGTCACAAATTAATTCCACATATGAACTTCCCCCATTTTTATGACACAGCCAGGGTCACGGAGCTGGGTCACGCCACCGTGACCTCCCTCGAAGAATTGTACGACCCTCTTCCAAATACACCACGGCCCTGGCGGGGCGTGTCAATAGCTTCACATAGAATAGTGGGATAAGGGGACACTATCAGAGCCATATAATGAATTGCAGGGGGAGGGACACCATCAGGGTCATATAATAAATTGTGGGATGACAGGAAACTATCAGGGACATTTAAAGGGAACCTGTCACCTAGATAAAGTCCCCCAGGCTATCACTACCTGTCCCTGCACCTTCCTATTACTAATCTAACTATCCCTCTGTCTGCTAAATCTGCCCTGTGTCATGTAAGAAAATGTATTTGTAACTTACATGGGCATATGTTAATGATCCAGGGAACTACCATTGCTAGCCCCCCTGTGCGTCCTGTCTGTGTCCCTGTTGCCGCGTCCTGCTGTTTCTTGCACGGCCCTATGAGTATGCTATTGTAATCAATATGCGCGCTCCCCCAGCCAGGCTCGGTCGGCTCTGCTATGCAGCCTTCCTCTTATGCCGCGGGGCCATACCAACCCACTGTTTAGCTTAACAGCGCAAGTCCTGGAGCCTCTATGCCTCCACATAGCAATAGTTCCCCACCCTGTAATAATGTCCCTACATGGTAATAGTGCCTCCTCTGTGCTTGGTAATAGTGTTGTCCTGTGCTCTCACATGGAAATATTGTCACTCTGTGTCCCCACACTGCACAAGTGCCCTCTCTGTACCCCAACAACTTGATAGCGCTTCCTCTAAGGACCCGTATGAAAATATTGCCAATCTATTACCTTACAAAGTAATAATGTCTGTATGGGGTCCTCATACTTTATTCGTGCCTCTGTTTTCTCACACATTCTATTACTGCTCCGTCTTTGCTTCCACAAAGTAATAATACCATTCTATACCCCAACACAATAATTTCACTTTTTGTGTCCCCATATAGATTTTCTTCGCCCAATTAGAGCTACATACACCTAAATTTGTTGTCTAGTCTTAATCCACAGTTTTGCATTCACTCTATGTGACTGCAGAGTTGTGAATCGTCACATTGCACACACGGTGTCTACACAGGAGGTGGCAATCAAGTGGACGCAAGTATGTGATATGCATAAGCCCAGCTACTTTCTGATTAAATGGGCACAGCCTCACTCAATGCAACTATATTGAAAGAAGCTACACCAATTTAGTTTTATTCTGGCTGGAAGTATTCATATTGCATACTGCCGCTGACTGCCGTTCCCGGTTGACAAATCCTCACAGGACGTGCAATGTGAAGATTGACAAGTCTGCAGTCACATAGAGGGACTGCACACTCGTGGATTTAGACCAGACAACCCCTTTAACTCACCTCACTCCCATCACAAGCAGTGCTACACTTTTCTTCTCCCTTGCAGTCTGTTGTCTGGTGCACATGGTACATTGAAATAGTTAATTTGTCACCTGATGTTCTTAAGAATGTGGCAGGTTTAGAGTGGTCTGTGGATGACCAAAGTCGTGGTGGAGCAGGGAGCCGATGGCTTTATGTTTCGCCATAGCTTAATATTATAGAGTTGGAAGCAGGGGCATAACTACAATAGGTGCAGGGGTTGAGTTCGCACCCGGGCCCTGCACCCTAAGGGGCCCCAAAAGTCCCTTTAACCCATAGAAAAAGACTAATATTATTAAAGATTTGCAATAATTGGGGGCCCCCTGAGCCCTGTGAAGTTACGCCACTGGTTGGAAGTGCTCTCTATTCCCGGAGATTTGCCAACTAATCTGAGAGTCCGAGAGATCGCCACTATTTCCCTACTTCTGAGTTGTCTCAGAGGAGAGATACAGCTAGAGAAGGGGGAGATGAATAGATAGATCACTGGAAGATGAAGAAGAACATACACAGAACATAGTGGAGTCCAAGTTATATTAGGGCCCATATGGTTCCAAGTTACAGACTTGACCACCTCCCCGTGTTTGCAGCAGTACATCAAATGCATTCTATATTTAATCACAGATATAGATGTAAAAAGCAGATCCTGTAATACACAGAATACGGAACATTTCTTTTTATTATTTCCAAATTGTGAATCCTTGAGTCATTATATCTAATCTTTCCAAAATGAGCTGTTATGAGTCAGTAGTTATCCAGTACGTGCCATCATTGGCTCTGAGAACCTAAATTTATGTCCTCAAGAGTTGCCATAGAAACTACCGTACCTTCATATTTTCCTAAATATGTTCATGCTGGGTACAAATAAATATATACAGCATGTTAATACAGTATATGTACAGCCATGGCTAAAAGGTTTGAGACCAACACAAATTTTGTTCTTCACAGTTCGCTGCTTCCATTTTGTTTTTAGATCTTGTTGTCACATGTTTTCATAGAATCATAGAATGGTGGAGCTGGATCCATTGGGTCATCGTGTCCAACTCGCTGCTCAAAGCAAGATTCACTAAATCATCCCAGACAGAGTCCAGCCTCTCTGTGAAGACTTCCATTGAAAGAGAACTCACCATTTCTCGTGGCCGCCTGTTCCACTCGTTGATCACCCTCACTGTCAAAAAGTTTTTTCTAATATCTAATCTGTGTCTCTTCCCATTCAGTTGCATTTGATTGCTTCTAGTCTTTCCTTGTGCAAATGAAATTCTATCTGATAACAATTCATTCTTGACTAATGAGTGCTTGGAGTTTATCACAATTTCTGTGTTTTTGTTCTGACATCCGTTTTTTGAAGACTGACCACAGGGATTGCTATACTTTGAGTTTCCTGGCCAAGGATCCAAATTTTCAATGCTTTGTTCTCCGAGCCACTTAGTTATCACTTCTGCCTTGTGACTTGTTGCTCAATCATGCTGGAAAAAGCACCAAATTGCTCCTAGATCATTAGAAGTGGTGGATGGAAGTTGGAGGATATTTTGATACCATTCTTTACTCCTGCAGTGTTCTTAGTCAAGATTGTGATTGAGCCCACACACATTGATTAGAAAAGCATGAGCGGACTCAGGATGATTTTCTGTTGGCATAACACAGACCTCATGGTAGCTATCACCTTTACTTCCATGGACAATCACTCTTCCAGATGCCCCAATCAATCTAAAGGGGCCTAGTTAGAGATCATAATGTCACCACAATCTTCTACAGTCAGTACAATTCCTGTAATTCCTGCAAAGTTATTTTCCCTGATGAAACCCTTCCCCTCTTTACAGTATTTGGAACATAAGGAACAACCATTGTCTTGGGATGAAATGGTGAGCGCTACCATGAGTCTGGTGTCATGCTAACAGTAAAGCATCCTGGAGACCATCAGGCTTTTCATCGATGGGAGTGGGCTCATTCACGATTTTCTCACTCAGAACACTGCTATGAGTAAAAAATGTTATCTAATCATCCCCCTAGAGCAACGATCCAACAACAATTTTGGGATGAACAATGCCTTATCCAGCATGATGGACCCTCATGTCACAAGCAAAAGTGATAACTAAGTGGCTCGGTGAACAAAATGTTCAAATTTGGGCCCATGGCCAGGAAATCCCATATCTCAATCTCAATATACTTCTTTGTTAGTTATAACACATAAAAAAATGTGATTTTTTTGGACACAGCCAGTCTTCATCAAGCCATATCTAAAGACTGAGAGTTTGGCTTCCACCCTTGCAGTTTCACGTCCCAGCTCTGTCGGGTTTCCTATCGGGATACAGTTTTTCTGGGATTCTAATGAAAACCCTGTTTAAGTGCTCGGTGCAGAGCTCTACATTAGAGTGAATCTACACTTACAGTAGGTTTATCAGATACCTTCATTATGAGAGGCAGGAGGAAAGGAGAAGGCAGGAAATGTGCTCATCAGCTTTCAGTAAATTAATGTTAGCAAGTACAAGCTAGTTATCACTGGGCTATTATCAGGGTGACTCAGGTATCATACCACAAGATGCCAGTTCTGGAAACAATGTAATATATTGTACTGCCCGACATTTACATTCACCATAAAATAACTCCATGGTGGGATTATGAGGAAAGTATTTTTAGAAGCAGTGTTCATTGCCATCTGATCATTCGTTGAAGATAATGTTCAAAAGAAGAAATTTAAGGTAAGGGTGAAGAATAATGCAAATGGCTCCGTGGCACCATGTGCATTGCCACAAGATGCATTACTAATCATTATTTAGAGAGTTGTCCTATCAGTCTAGACCTGGCCCCTACACATATGTTCCAATAGTGACCATCAGGATTCATCTTGCTTCCTTATTGGGAAATGTGTATTAGGTAATTGTTTGACAATTTATGTAGCCACTGTTTAATTGTATTGTTTGAGCACGCTATTCTTTATAATAAAATGGTGGGGGTTAATAGAAGGTAGAGTACCGGATACCGACTAATCAAGGCCAGCTGCGAATGCAAGTGAGGCGGTCGACAGGGAAGGGGGTACTTGGATACCGGGATAGGCAGTTGCTTCGATGGGGGAATCACGGCTGGTCGGTTCCCGGTTCCGTGCCCTGGACCCTCCCTGGTAGGGGATGGTGGTGATGATGATGATGGAGGGGGAAGGAATGGTATCGTGACACCACCTGTGGTACCTGGTAATAGGTTACACGCACTGCGGCCGGCCACTGAGGTCATGGGAGTCAGCGTTGGGTAGTACAGCTCCCCACAGGTGGAGCTTTACCTCAGGGCAGCGGGGATGGATGAAGGGAGTTGTAGTTCTTACCCCTCTGATGATGCTGAGGCCCTCTGGGTGCCGGAGGAAAGGATCACAGAAACCGATTCAACTCAAACGCCTCTTTACTGGTACCGGGTAGATGATACAGTACACAGTCACAGTCTGATTGAACGGAGACATAGCCACAGATTGTAAGGTGATCCTGTAGAGTCTGTTGATGGTCCCTTTTAATGGCTTTCGGGGTCTGTGTTCCTCTTTACCCTCTTTAACCACTCTGCAGAGCTCCTACGCCAGTCCACTGGTCTGTTACAGTTAAGTACGTTCGGTTCCTTACCAGTATGGACGGGAGCGAAAACACGCTAAACCTCCCTCCACCGAAGTTCGGGCCTTTTCCTTAAAGTGTCCTGGACCCAATGTAGGACTGCGGTAAAGGTACAGTCTGTGGTGCTATGGCTCCCTTCTGTTGGTCCCACAGCTTGTCGGTTTGCAACCGGGGATAGACCACTGGTTGCCTTGGCTCTGGTATGCCGGTGTCGACCCCGGACTTTCCCAGCTGGCTCCAACCAGGCCTGGTTCGTCCCCCGGTTCCCGGGTCACCTCTCTCTAAGAGGCCCCTTCTGTCAGGAATGCTGTCTGGCACGTCCTCTCTGGCTGCCTTCTCAGCACTTACTGACTAAAATTAGCTCAACTGTCACTCAAGTCTCCCGCTCTACTCTAAGCTCCACCCCCTGGACCTACTGAATATACGGTCCCTATGCTAAGGGGGGGCTAGTGTATGGGTGCTTAGGACAGGCTCTACAAGGAAATCCCAAATCCATAATTACGGAGGCACTACACCTTCTGTTTGGGGTGCAGTATCTCCCTGTGGCACCTAGCCATAGGGGCACCACACAAGGTAGCTCAGACACCATAGTGATAGACAGGAAAGAGTGAGAAAACCATTAAAAGACTTGTCCATTACCTGGAAAAAGCTCTTCTCATTCCCCATGTTTTCCTCCATTAAAATAAAAATCTTATACTCACCTTTGCTGCTGATGCGATTCCAGTTGTGCCTGCACTGCTGTTACTGGGGCTCACGTCAGGTTGTTAACTCACACTAGCCCCATGCCAGTCTCCACTGGCTTCCCTTTACCCTCCTTCAGACATATAAGTAACAAGGCCATATCAATAACTGCCCAGTAGGCATGTTAAGGCATGTTTCTTTTACTGGGTCCTACGCTACCTTCCCCCAGACCTTTCCTCTCCCACTCACCTCACACACTACACTGAACTGAAACTAACCCCTCCCCCAACCAGAGACTGAGCTACAGCCACAAAATCAGATTTTAGTGCTTAACGTTTTGGTTAGGCATCAGGCAGGGTGTGTATTCTTTGGACTCCCAGTATAGGGTGTTCCAATGACCTTTAGACATGGCATTACTAACGATGTAGGGGAAATACCACTTTCACCCAAACTGCAGGGGTTGCCACAAGTGCACTGCAAGGGAGGTGAAGATGAGGGAGAAGGTAAGTGCTCCACCATGGAGCTGAGGATGTGATGACCTTTTACTGTAGAGTGATGGTGGGGTTAATGGGGTGTTCACTCAGTATACTAAGTGAGGGCACAGTATGGGGGGAAGATTACAAAAAAAAGAACAGTCTGTGAGCACACTATGGGGCGAGCAGTATAGGAGGGACAGTGTAAGTGCATATTATGGAGGCTGCACAGTGTGAAAAGGGGACGCAGTATGAAGAGGGAGCAGTGTAGGGAGGGGGATGGAGGACTTGGACAGTATGGAAGACATTCTACAGGTACAATGGTAGTTTGGATAGCATGTAGGCCACAGTTCATACGGAGGAATGGTTTGAAAGATATTTTTCATAAGGAATGACAGTGTGGTGGCCATATTTCATATGGGAGAGATGGTGTAGTGGTTATGGTATATGAGGGGGAAAGTATGGAAGCCATGTAAAGGAACAGTGTGGGGGTCACTTTTTGGGCAGGGAGCATAATTGGGCAAATATTTATTCAGATAATAATTAAGGATTATTTAGTGCACAACATGTGGGGCTATTGTTTATTTATGCGTAATGATAAGGACATTGTTAGTTTTAAGGTCATTGCATCGGGATGTGCTGCAGGAGACCAGAGAAGATGGAAGTCTGTAAAGATGAGCTGTGGATGTCCAAAGTCATCATGATGTTTGAACCAGATAAAGAAGAATTAGATGAGACAATTCCAGTTGGAGAAAAAGTCAACCAATAAGGTACCTAGATCTAAGGGAACATTTATATTGGATTGTCATTGCCATCGCTTGTCATTTAATAGCCTGTGACAGCAGACCTGTGAGTCTTCATAGCATGTGCACTGCGCACAGTCAGGATTTTCCAGGGCCTTTCAGTGAGAGCGGGTTGTCGTGCGACCACAAGGATGCGATATGCACACTTCTGTACACATTCTGATTAGATGTGCGTGGCCTCGCTCACTTCACTTGTATCACATCACAAACTTGGACAAGCCCTTTAAATATGCCCCTTATGTGCATGATGCACCCCCAGGCTATGGGGTACTCGGGAGCCGGGCCGGTGCTGTCTCTCTGGGGTATCACGGTAGTCATGACCCGGTCCCATGGCCTGTGATCAGTCTAAAAGGGGTTATTTACAGGGGATTTGTCGTTACGCCAACTGGGGTATGTGGTTAGTAGAACCACCGCTGCCGTATTCCTGCTGGGGATGGTGACTCGTGGCAGCGTGGATGGTAAGCCCTCTTTAGGTAGGGCTGAGGGTTCCCAGGGCAGGAGTAGTAGTTAGTGATGGATGGGCCTGGTGAGGGATTGTACTGGGTGTAGTGCACTTCAAAGCTGCAGCTCTCCAGCCAGTGTGCAGGGGTGACAGTCTGTGGCTCCTCAGGCGGGGCTTTACTGAGATGCTGGAAGGAAACTGTCTCAGGCAGGGATGAGCTTACTGGGTACTTTACTTGGTCTTTCAATGGCAGTTTACAGAATTTACAGTTCTTCAGTCACACTTAAACACTTCAGCACTGCTCCGGGTTACTAGACTGTGCAGCTCAGGTGGCTCCTCCGCATTGCTCCCTCTAAGTCCGTTCAGGCCCTTTTAGTCTCTCCTTTAGTACCTCACCCATAGGTTCAGTCTGGTCATTGCGGGCTTTTGGATGAATGTTTCCCTCTCAGTCAGGGTCACCAGTCCTAATATGATGACTGTGTTCTTAGACCGTGGTGGAAAGTTAGGCTGCAGGTCATAGAGCACCTGCCCCATGCCGGTGTGTCTTGTGATTAGGGTCCTAAAGAGACCCCAGTCACTTCTACATAGCCGGCTCTCTGGCTGTAGCCGCCTAGCCTCCAGTATCCCAGGTATGGCTGTGGGATCACCAGGCTCCCTCTGTCAGTCACTGTTTCAGCTCAGGGTTCCTCCGGTCAGCTAAGATGTGTGCGGCTGCCGTGCCCTTGTCCTCCCACCTTCCTTCAGCTGTAGGGTTTCTCTGCTTGCGGCTGTAGTCTCCCTCACCTCTGGCTATGGAGCGAGCTTTCTCTCATAAGGTCTGTGCCTCTCAGGATTCTGCATCCTCCAGGGAACCACTCCTCCTGGGAAAACTAACTACGACTGTGCTCTTCTTCTGTTCTCACTGCTCCTACTGTTCTGCTCTAACTGTGTGTTTCCGGGCTTTTCTAGTGTTGGTCTCTCCACCCACTTTGTCAATGCTACTCTACGCTCCACCCTCACTACTTTTAACACCTGTTACCCCTTGCCCAATCTAGAGTCCTAGGCATAGGGTCAGTGTGTGCATCTGTGTGAGTGTTTTGTCAACCGTCTTGCCTTACCTGGCTGCACTTCCCTTTGTGGCCACCTGGTCGCAGGGGCGCCACATGCATATGTTATAATATTGTTATTTCATACAACGGACAAACGTTTTGTTCGCACATTGGGTGACTGACAGCCTGTTTTGTTAAAATACAGAATAACCGTAGCTATCGGAAGCCAACCATGTGCAATCTCTTTTTCACTGACCGATAGATAAGAGAAGCTACAGAAACGTTCTTTAAGTTTCTCAAGGTAAAAAATGCTTATACCGTCTTAGCCAGTAGATAGAAAAATATTAGAATCTGAGAGTCCTCAGTGGTTGATACCTTTTAATGGCGAACTGAAAAGATGGTAAACATAGCAAGCTTTCGGGACACTATGGCCCCTTCGTCAGGCAGATAATGACACAGATTCTGAAGACACATACATCTTCAGAATCTGTGTCATTATATGCCTGACGAAGGGGCTACAGTGTCCCGAAAGCTTGCTATGTTTACCATCTTTTCAGTTAGCCATTAAAAGGTATCAACCACTGAGGACTCTCAGATTCCAATATTTTTTAAGTTTTTCATCAGTCTAAAAAAACTGATGAAAATCTGACCAAACTCCAATGAAACTCAGTCAGTTTGAATGAGATCCTAACTCTAGAACCATTTATTATGTTCTGTGCAGGGGCGTAACTACAATAGGTGCAGGGGTTGCGATCGCACCCGGGCCCTGCAGCCTAGGGGGGCCCCAAAAGTCCCTTTAGCCTATAGAAAATGACTAATACTACTAAAGATTTGCAATAATTGGGGGCCCCATTGGAGCATTCGCACCGGGGCCCCTGGGCCTGAAGTTACGCCACTGGTTCTGTGTCACACATATTAGTGTTGTGTTAATCTGATGTTGTGCACAGATCGCTGCAGTGAGGTCCCAGTCTGGAGCTTTTCAGCCAGTGTGCTCATCAGGAGATCCTGCTTATACGCCAGCTCCAGTGAACACTCAGCGCCTGGATCAGGCATAGAAATGCCATCTGGGACTGTGCATACAGCTGCTCACTGACAGAATGACATTAAGCAGACGGTGTAGAGAAGAAACCTATTGTTACCTTCAGAGGCAATGCAGGGGCTCCTGCCACACAGTAACCATTGAGCCCAGTAGCACTGATTGGTTAATGTAGACTGCTAGATGCTTGTCATATTATCACTGGGTGACAGCAGCCTGTAATAACTGCTTTCTTCTGTGCTCACTGGTTACTGTGTGACTGGGTAGATTGTGTGATAGGAGTCTGTAACTACCAATGAGAACTCTTCTCCGTAATGAAGTAAAATACTGATTTATTGAGCAGCAAAGTAGCTGTTATTCCCAGTAATATTCATGCAGACACATAGTCACATGGCAGGTGATATTAATTGTGCCTCTGACCAGCAACTAACAGCAGCACAGTGCCAGGCTTGGAAGGCCAGGGTAGCAAGGAGCTGGACATAGGGGTTCAGGGGAGCCTACTCTGGCCCTGATACTGGGGTCCCTGGCTCGCCCTGATCTTGGAGGTGCCTCTAAAGGTGAGGAGGTCCGAGCCACCAGTCTAAGTCCCTAAAGCTCCTGAGAAGCCCTAGGCATAAACCCGTATCTCCACCCACGGACCACGGTACCCAGCAACCTCCAAGGGAAAGAAAACCAGCAGCCTGAGATCAGCATCTGCACTCCACAGGTCACAGAGCAGAAGTGAACTGAATCAGTGACATCAGGTAGAAGTGAGCTGACCCATTTATGACCGAGGGGTGGGAAGCAACCAGCCAGGCACACCTCTCAGCTCACCTAAGCATGAGTCATATCCATCACACACACCTGCAGCAACCTCACCTACAGAGCCGCATACTGAACAGGGAAAAATTTCAATTCAACAACAGCAACAGCAGCACCCATGAGCATAAGACAGCCATAGGTAACACACAGACCCAGATTCTACACCCCTACAAGACCTTAATAGAAACCTGTCATGTAAAAAAAAAAAAATGCTATTATGAGATTAATCTGCAGGTTCTTATCATTCTGACACTGAACAGCCGCCGTACTGAGAACCCTACTAAATGGAAGAAATGATATTTATTCCTCCCAGCAGCCTCCTGATTTCAGTCAAAGGGGAGGCGCCAGTGCGGCTTCAGTCACCTCTCAGTGTGTAGTGAGCGGCGGCTGTAACCGCACCCCCTGCACTGACTGACAACTCTACTGAGCAAGTTGTCAGTCAGTAATTAGGCATACTTACTGCAGCCAGTCACTTTACACTGAGCGGTGACTGAAACCGCACTAGCGCCTCCCCTATGACTGAAATCAGGAGGCTGCCAGGAGGAATAAAGTACATTTCCTCCATGTAGTGTGGGTCCTCAGTGGAGGCGACGGTTCAGAATGCTATTACCCTGCAAATTATCCCTATATTTGCAAATTAATAGCATTTTTTACATGACAGGTTTCCTTTTATTTTCACATCTTCATACACACCTGATATTACAAGAGTCATGCAGACCTCACATCTTTTACAGAACAGAAAGAGGGTCAAACTATGAGGTGCATGTAGCACTCTGCCACAATTTTGACTGTGCCCTTAGTCACACCTATAAACCACACACGTGGACCATTTATTTTTACTCTGGCAGGAGGATATATTAGACAGGACATGCAAGCTGTGAGGGACATTCAGCAGACCTCTCAGGAATGCAGGGTATACACCATAATTCCTGCTGTAACTGGAAAGGTTGGAACCCCCCAGGAGAGGGGCCTTTTTGTTTTGTGTATTTATTCATAACCAGGGCCGTCGTCAGGGTATGAATGCTCTGACTGCTGTGAGGGGCCCTGTGGTGATTTGCAGGAGAGGGGCCCATAGAAGAGGTGAGTGGGTGTGGCCCAATCTCCTCCAGGCCCCGCTCCTTCACCTTTTGAATGGGCCTTCTCTGCTGTCAATCACAGTAGTCAGAGCATTCATACTGTCGATACATCTCTATATACTAGTGCAAATTTACCAATACTCTAGGGGTAAAATTAATTAGATTTTATTTATTACCCATAAAATTAGCAAAAAATAATGAACACAATTACAATAATAACTTTGTCACATGTGGACTATAAAGATGTCCACCGCACAGCGTAACACAATGGACAGCGGGATGGTAAAGGGAAGAAAGGCCTTAACAGTAGGGAGCCTTGGTAGGGGACACCTCCTGACCCTGGTCTGTGTCTGCTCCTACCTGTCCTAACAGCCCTGAGCAGGTCCTTCCCCCTGTCACTATCATGTGTGTAGTCCCTGTCACCTAAGGCAGCCTTGGCTAATGTGTGTGCTGGTGAATTCACTAGATGTCACCTCTAACATAATAACACACAGGGATAGTTAGACAGACTAGGGATAAACAAAAGGATACAAATATTTGAAGGAAGCAGCCCAAATCCAAGGCTACAAAATGAATTTTCCCAGATCTAATCATCTCTACTTATAACATACAGCGGATGAAACAAAGTAAATACATTTCTAAAGGTGCTATTGACATGAATTTCCCACTAGATATTGGTAATAACCTATCCAATCTACAGATGGAAAGAAATAAAACAATAAATGTCCAATGATGTGTAATAATAAGAAGTGACACGGTAGAAGTATAGAACACATGAAGAAAGAGAGATGCAAAAATCCTTGAAAAGTCATGATACCAGCTGAAATCTAATTAGAAAGCTATCCTTTCACTTAGTGAAAAATAATATTAGCTGGTTCAACTGATGGCCTATAAAAAGGTATCTCATTACCATGATGTGAAATACTGGGATGATATAGTCTGGTCAGATGAGGATAAAATGGAACTCTTTGGATGCCATAATACACACCATATTTGAATGCCAAAAGGTATCATCCCCAAAACACTATACCAACAGTGAAGTTTGGAGGTGGGAACATCATTGTGCGGGGATGTTTTTCAGCATACCGCACTGGTAAACGTAATTTAATTGAAGGAAGGATGAATGAACAAATGAACAGAGACATTCTTGATAAAAATCTGCTGTGCTACCATTTACCAGGATGATGAAGATGAAATGAGGGTGAACATTTTAGGAAGACAATGATCCCAAACACACAGCCAAGGAAACTCTTGTCATGATTTCTTCTACCAGTGTGTAGTGAGTGACAATTCAGCTGTTCAATTGTGTGCTGACCTGCCAGTATAGTGATGGACAGTAAAACCTTTCAATCGGAGGCAGAGGGATTTTGAGCTGTCAGTATGGCGATAGACAGTCCAGCCATCCAATCAGGGGTACTGATACACTTTGCAATCAGTTGATGAATCTGACCAAAGTTGGTCAGTATCTGGCCACATAACACCAGAGACAAGAGAGGTTGAAGTCCCACTTGGCGGGTCAGTTACCTAGCACTATTGGTGCCTCCTAAAGTTCTCTACTGCTGGCGGTAGCATTGACACCTATATCTTCTAAGCAGTTGATCGCTCCCAAACCAGTAATGGCCCTCCCTGCCAAATTTTGGGAGGAGTAAGACCAGTTTAGTGTATTCAGAGAGATAAAGGCCATTCCTTTACCTGCAACCCAGCTCATAAAGGAATGAGTACCAGAGGGTATGAATGTGGCCCTTCGGATATACTTAAGGAGGCCATGGCTCTGCATTCACAACCCTGTTCCTTTGGAAAGGCTTTGACTTAGGCCATTTGGTTGGTATCAGGGTTTGAAAAAAGCATGATGAGCAATGTGGTGTTTCGGTTAATTTTCTCGAAATTTATCCACTTTCGTGAGGCAGAACAAATGGAAATTGGAGCTGCCAGCTCTTGGACCATTGAGAGGAGACATCCACATTCTACTGTGGTAGCGCTAGGCATTTTCTCAAGGACTGCTCAATAAGCTCTCAAGTAAGCAGTCGGGAAACAGCTAAGACTGGGTGATTGTCAAGGAGAACACCCAGACTTCCAGGTACTTTTTTACTCCTCAGCTAATGAACTGCTTGATGTGGATCTGCAGCTAATTTCATCGATTCAGGCCTGGTTCTGAGATTAGGATTAGGGACAGTTAGGTTAGAAGGACCCATTAAACATGTTGCCATTTGCAGGACATCGTTACTACAGAACCTTCTCTACCTGGTAACGATATTTCAGTCCTGAGGGCCCCCAACAAATCATATTTTTCAGGATTTCCCTAGCACAAGTAATGGAATAATTATCATGACATCAGAAATTGACATATTTTCTCTCATCTGTGCAATACTAAGGCAATCCTGAAAACATGACCTGTTGAGGCCCCTGAGGACTGGAGTTTGTTCAACACTAGTATATATAATATACTAAAACCACAGAAAGAACAATGAAAACAATGTCTCAAATAAACAATAACCTTTATTAATTAAAATTATAAAATGACTTGGTATCTCTCATAAGAATGGAAACTCACAGCCCTTTACCAGAGGGATGTACATGGTCGACAATAAAACTAGTATATATTAGTAGTTTAACTTTTTTTAACTTTTGCACTATTTGTATATTATAGGATTGTACCTGGCCAACAAAATGCAGACAATATTTTATTCTTTTGTATACAATATGTGGCCATTTTTGTGTCTCCATTCTTATGAGTAATCCCTTGTCATTTTATAATTTTAATTAATAAAGGTTATGGTTAATTTGAGACATTGTTTTTACTGTTCTTTCTGTGGCATTACAACATTAAACAATACAGAGTAATATTAATTCAAGCACTAGGAGTGAGCATCCTGATCACAATATCTTACAACCTACTGAACGGATCACGTTTTATTAATAAACCAAGAAAGGAGCACAATGTGGATCAGTCCTGACTAGCGTTGTCACATTAATATGATATAGAGACAACTTAGAACTTGTGCTGACTTCCTGAGGACATGTGGAGAGTGAAAAACGAGATGTCTAGAAATGTGTAATGAGTAGGGAAATATTCCATTTCAAACAGCTGATGGAACATAAGAGACAGAATATATCTTGGGTGGGGAGATGCCTAGACAAGTGGAGATGCCTGTTAAGGAGGCGAGGGATTGTATGGAAAATAATAAGAGTGTGCCAAGAAGGAAGACTAGTTTTTGTCTTAGCTTCAGGTATCATCATTGCTGACCAGGGACATTTTCGTCTTTGCTAAGTAATTGAGTGTTGGCGGATCTTTTGGGGTTTGCACCTTGCTTTCAGTCAGCTCAGGAAGACATAATTCCTGAGTCGTTAGTCACTTAGTCTTGTGCAAGTATAGAGGCAAAGTAGTCGGATGTTCCGTGGTCATATACCAGAAGAGCTTGTTGTGGATAAAGGGAGTAAACTGGGGCATAGTTAGGTCACAGCCCAGGGTCAGAATACAAGGAAGACATGTTGTGAGTACAGGGAGTAAACAGAAGTCGTCAGGCAATGGTTTAGGGTCAGACAGCAATTATCAGACCCAACATAGCACAGGAATGCTGGCCAACAGCACCACTAAAACAGAATGCTATGACTGGCAGAGTCCTGGGAGAGACTGCTTAGCTAAGTAGCTGGACAATCACTGAGAACAGGGAACACCAGTCAGTGACAGCTCAGCATGCCCCAGTACTTAATTTGATGAGCGAGCTATCACTCACTAAATTGATAGCTCAACACTCCTACATTACATAGCAACAGCAGACAGTAAGTCACTGCATTCTAGGCATGCTCAGCAGAGGAATCAAGACAGCCACCAAACTTTTAAAGGTGGCCACAGGACCATCAAGTTTCCCAGGAAACCTACACTTGAAAGCAGTGACCAAAAGATCGACCCTCACAGAAAACCAAAACCCAGGTTCCCTCCTTGGATCCGAAACTCCCTTCCAATGAACCAGATATTAAAGGAATTCCAGATATTTCGAGAATCAACGATCCTCTAAACCTTGTACTCTATACCCCCATCAATGGAAAAAGAGGAGGAGGTGGAAATGAGGAGTTCAATGGTGAAGGGACAAATTTTACAGGCCAATGAATTTAAAACTCAAACCTTATCCTCTACCTTGAAGACAGGACATGCTCACCACTTCCTATCAGCTTTCCATATTTTTTTTTTTTGTAATCAATATGTTTTTTATTTATTAGAAATTCACAGCAATTCCAACAAACAAATATAAAGACAAAGGGTAAGACATTACAAAGGTGGTCAGCAAGTTTCTCAAATAAGTTTAGGAAACAATCTTTACAATTAAGTATGCGTTAAATTACCAGCAACTTTGTCTCTAGACAATCTTCAACATTCAGCATTCAATATTCAGTATTAGTGGCTCCAAATCTGCCCAGTGTCCTGTGTTAAAGCGTATATCAGGGAATTATATGCCATTACTTGTTGCGTAGAAATGGAGCCACCTAGGAAACAAGCATTAGTAATCAAATGATTAAATATTCAAACAAAGTTCCGCTAATATTGCTGTACAAATCTTTTTAGGGAGTTTCCTGACTCTTCGCCATTACCTTATAGCAAGTATGGTAAGCACTGCTTATAGTAGTGATTCATTAGTGATGGCATTTGCCTGAATGTATGCAGCCCACCTTATCAGAGTCAGATCAATGACGAGGAGTAGAGGTAAAAGATAGAGATAATTAGAGTAAAGAGGGAGAGTGGGACTAAGATGAAAAGGTTAAGGGTTGATGCCCCTGGGATAGGGGGCCTAATATGTGGACCAGATGGAGGGGGGAATCAGCATAGGAGGAGGAACAGGAACAGGGGTCTAGGCCCGAGAACCGTGGGGACAATCATACAAGGGACGGACAGCCGGAGGGCAACGTTCAACTCCCAAAAGTGGTTAATGTGGTATTTACATTGCCAGAGGGTGTTTAGCCCATAGATCCCATGCTTCCGCCACATATCTTCTCGCTCCTCTATCCATGGCAAAGTAATATTCGTGACAAAAAATTGTATTACGTTTATCCGTCAGATCTCCCATCGAAGGGGGGTGGAACCTTTCCCCTTAGCAGCCACACAGGTTCTAGCCGCCGTGAGAACATACGTCATGAGATGTCTCACAACTGGAGGGTTAGGCATGACCCCCACGTGGAGGACCGCAAATTGCGGTGAAAGGGGGATATCTATGCCCGTAATCGACACAAGCAGTCCTGACACCATGTGCCAGAATGGGGACAGCTTGGGGCATTTCCACCACATGTGGGCCAGGTCTCCTATCTGCCCGCACTGTCTCCAACACAAGGGAGTTGTACCTCTACCAAATTTTGCCAGTTTTGAGGGGGAGGAATACCATCTCAAGTGGATTTTTTTTAGTAACTCCAGATGAGTAATGCATCTTGATGCAGCCACTACACAATGTGATGCATTCTCCCACTCCTCTACACCCGCACAGAAGCCCAATTCCTTCTCCCATTTATTCATATATAACAGCTTGGCAGGCATTTCCCTCTCTTGTATGTCATTATACAGCTGAGACAGATTTCTCGGAATCTCCGAGCTGGACAGTAAGCTCCGACGAAGTGCGGAGGGATCCCTCGGGGAGCCCAAGTCATAATGACAAGAATTTGATCGGAGACAGTGTGAAATTTGATGGAACTGTAGGAAGGAACCAGCCAGGGCAGGATACTTAGTGGTAAATTCTTCTAGTGTCAGCACTCGGCCATGGGCCAAGATGTCACTCAGCCTCTCAGGACCACCTTCTCTCCACCCTGAGAGATTCAACGAGGGAATGAGCCACCGCAACGCCTCCAGAGGAATCTCCTCTGGCGGCAGTTTAGCCCACCCCGTCGCATAACTCCCCCAGATGGATAACAACGCCCGAGCCGTTCCCAGCAGTCCATCCTTTCGCACTGTTCCCAGGGACTCCGCGGCCAATAGGGCCCAAAGCGGACCCCCTCTGGCCTCGGTCCCTTCAATTTGCAGCCAACCCCGAGGAGTGTCATCCCTCCACCAGAATCTAGCCGCCTCCAGTATAATTGCCTTATGGTATGCCACTATCTCCGGAACTCCCATCCCCCCTCTAGTCAGACGTAGATGCATTACAGACTTTCGGACTCTAGCTGGTTTGTCAGCCCAGACACATCTGTTTATCATGGTTTGCAAGCGCGAAAGCAATCTTGGCGGGAATAAAATAGGTAGGCATCTAAATAAGTAGAGAATTTTCTGGAGCCACATCATCCACACTGTCTGCACCCTTGCCATCCAGGACAAAGAGGACAGCGGAAATCCTCCGAACGCCCCCCCCAGATCCGTCATAAGACGCATGATATTCTGCGTCGCCATCTCTGCTGAGGAGCAAAGAAATATCCCCAAGTATTGGATGCCTTTAGGACACCACCTAAAAGGATAGACCTGGGCGAGACGCTCCGAGTCCCGCTTTGAAACTCCAATGGGGAAGATCATGGATTTGGCAGCATTTAGTTTATAGTATGAGATTCGTGCAAAAAGGTTCAGCGCGTCCACTATTCCAGGGAGGGAGGAGAAAGGATCCGAGGTGGCAATAATGACGTCATCGGCATAGAGGCCCACTACATGTTTTTTTCCCCCAACTGTGATCCCAGGAATACCAGGGTTCCCCCTCAGCAACGCTGCCAGAGGTTCCATTACCAGTGCAAACACCAGTGGGGAAAGTGGGCATCCCTGCCAGATGCCATTCGAGATCAAAAAAGACCTGGATAAATAGCCTGCAGAACATACTCTCGCACATGGGTGAGAGTAAAGGCTCAGGATTGCTGACACAATAGGGCCCGAAAATCCGAAGGTGGAGAGGACCTCCCGGAGGTATCCCCAATGTACCCTGTCAAACGCTTTTTCTGCGTCTAGAGAAAGGAATACACTGGGGCACCCCCTCCTCTCCCCTACCTCTATCAAATTCAGCATCCTTCTGGTTCCGTCCCGCGCGTTACCTTCCCTGCACGAAGCCCACTTGATCAGGGTCCACCAAAAGGGGGATCACCCCAGCCAATCGGTTCCCCAGTAGTTTGGAATAGATCTTAAGATCTACATTCAAAAGGGATATCGGGCGGTAATTTTCAGGTCGGTCTTGTGACTTCCCAGGCTTAGAAATGGTGGTTATTGTGGCCTCTAAGGCTGATTCCGGGATGGAACCTACCGCTTGCCAGTGGTTATACAGCCTAAGGAGATACAGGGCCAGAACCTCACTAAACGTTTTGAAATACTCGCCAGCAAATACGTCTGGGCCCGGGGCTGAGTTGATTTTCAGGCCTTTTATCACCGACTCCACCTCAAGGAGGGAGAAATGGGCGATTCAAATCCTCAAGCACATCTGAAGGGACAACCGGGAGGTCAAGTGCCTTTAAAAAATCTGCAATGGCAGCCAACGTGGGTTGAGGAGTGTCTACATCGTTTTTCAATTTGTATAATTTCTCGTAATAGGCAGCAAAGACCTCCACGATTTTAGTCGGCTCCCTCACTAGCTCCCCACCCTCTCCCCTCATCTCTGTGATCATCGTCCTTGCCGCTCTTTTTTTAAGTCTAGATGCTAAGATTTTCCCCGCACTATCCCCCGCCTCATAATATTTGGTTTCTAGTCTACGCAACCCCACTTCATGCTGTCGGAGGAGAAGCGTTCTCAATTTGTTACGGGTGGCAAGTATTTGGGACAAGAGTTGAGCCGAAGGGGAGGATTTATTCGCCGCTTCCAAGCGCAGAATATCTGCCGTCCATTCTTTTAGCAGCCTCTCTCTCCTCCTCTTTAGCTGTGACGCTTTCTGAAGGAGGAGGCCGCGGAGGACTGCCTTGTGCGCGTACCACAGCACATCGTCCCCGACCCCTCCGTTGTCGTTTATGAGAAAATAGTCCTGAAGATGTTTTTCCACCTCCTTGGCGACTTCATTTTCTATCAGGAGACCGGCATTTAGTCTCCAGCGCCGAGTAGTACCACCACCCACTTCAAGTCTGACCTCCAGGGAAATCGGGGCATGGTCTGACCACGTGATCACTCCCATCCCCGATGATGTACAATTCTCCAATGCCACATCATTGACCAAAAAATAGTCTATCCTGGAGTAGGAATTATGCACATGCGAGAAGAAGGAATAATCCCTCTCCTCTGCATGGTGGTACCTCCAGACATCGTGGAGGTGGTACTCCCGGCACAGCCTTCCCAACGCCCCCGATCTCCTAGTCACCGAGGAGGAGGAATCCAGCCGGGGTTCCATGACCTCGTTAAAGTCACCGCCAACAATCAGTTTACCTACCATATGACATTTTAGCAACCCAAACATCGTTCTCGCAAATTTAATCTGACCCACGTTAGGAGCATATACACTCTCAATCGTGAAGGGGGAACCCCCTATTTCACAAATCACTATGACATAACGCCCCCTGGGTCAGAGATCACTTTCTGCAGTTGAAATTGTACTGATTGTTTTATCAGCACGCATACTCCCACTATTTTCTTTGGAGAGTTAGCATGGAAGATATGGGGATAATTCCGGTGGTGGAGCCTGCGTTGTCACTCTCCAAGAAGTGAGACTCCTGCACACATATCACGTCAGCCTGAGAGACCCGGATTTCCTTCCATAGGAAGGAACGCTTAGCCGGGGAATTTAGTCCCTTTACATTAAGGGACAAGATATGAAGGGACATCGTGAACAGGGGTCCCCCTCATACCTATTTCCCCACAGCTCCCGGACCACAAAGCTTGAAAGGGGTGACTGAAGAAGAAAGGGGAAAGAGGGACACTAGAAGGAAGAGAGAGGCCCAAGAGGGGTTGAATGGGGGATGACTGAATACCAGGGGAAACGAAAGAGAGGTGGAGATAGGGAGGAAACTGACCAGGGGAAACAGAGGGCAAAGAACCCTTAGAAAAGCAATTACAACAAGTAAAACATGTAAAACATATACGTAAACATTAACTAAGAATCCACAAAAAGGATATTTTCCTGGGGGGGGGGGGGGTGATAGACTCCCTATGCTTCAAATACTGATGTAACAAGCACCAGCCTTTAAAAGTCCTAAGGAAGCACAGAGAGCTCTCAACCTAAAAAAGTTCAAATTTGAACCTTAAAGAAACAGTTCCTTGAAGAGCTTGTCAGAGGAGATCCTAACACCATTGCGTCCCTTGTCTTTCAAGCGACCCCATCTTCCACAGGAACCTCATTGGCCTCTTGATCTCGATTCCGGGGGGGGGTTCGTTGTGGAGTGAGAGAAGTGAGACGCCATACTTTCAAAGATTTTCTCAGTAAAGTAGGGGATGAAAAAGAGTGTCTTTTTCCTTGGTATCTGAAATTCACCGCCACAGGGGAACCCCAGCTGTACAAAATCCCCCTTTCCCTGAGGGTCTTGCAGCTCGAGGCGAAGTCTCTGCGTCTGCTTAAGGTCCCTGAAGACAGATCAGGAAAAATTGCAATCCCTGTATACGGGTCTGGGAGGGGGGGACCACGTCTCATCCTCTGCAGTAAGCGGTCGGTCACCCCAGGGTATCCCATACAGACTAAAATGTCTCTTGGCACTTCTTCTGGTAGATTTGACGGTTTGGGAATGCGATAGGCTTTTTCTATTGTTATATCCGCACTGGGGAGATCCGGAAGAGCTGCTTTAAGAAAATCCATGGCTGTCGCAGCTACATCAGTGTTTGCCTCCGACTCCCTCATGCCCCTGATTTTAAAATTATTTCGTCTCAGTTTGTCCTCCAAATGGCATAATGTGGCTTTAACGGACCCCATCTCAGTGTCCAGTTCTGCATGACTATCAGCCAGGCTGTTATGGGCTTTTGCATAATCCCCCATTTTCTCTTCCATGTGAGTAATTCTTTCAGATAGAGCCCCCAGATCTTCTCTGAGAAAGCCTATAAGCTCCTTCATGTCATCCATAATCGATCTCCTCAGGGAGCCCAGAAGTGATCTCAGGGCTCCCTGTGTCACTGGAGCATTTTCCTCACTCTCTGCCTCCCATCCCCCTCCAGCACGAGGGGAGCTGGCTCCAGTGTGAGAGGTGAGAGACTGGTGCTTTGTGGCCTGCTCCATCTTAGGAGGGGATGATCGGAGGGGCACAGCATTGAAGTAGTCTGTGACCCTGTTCTCTGTTTGTCTCCTTTTGGGGGCTGTGCGCGGCATGTCTGGGGGTTCCTGGGGCTGTCACCAACCTGATTTGATGCTTTCAGATTCTGGAGGGGCCGCAGTTCTGCCGTTATAAGGATCTTTCCTGAGGAGCTCTCCTAGTGTGTGACCAGTGCCATCAGCAGCAAGACACTCTCGGCTTTCCATTTTTGATGACGTTGGGTTTCACGATTATTCTTTTCAAACATCGCTGATTTTCTGTATGGCTACCTCTACTCCAGGACACCCAGAACTAATCATATAAAATTCACCAAAATGAGTAAGCATTCACCTAAGCATCCACCTTGACAATAAATGGCTTCTGGAGACCGGGTTAGATAAATACTAAAGTTGACATAAAACACTTTTTCAACTTATTACAGTAAAGGCCCCAACAGCATCCAGCGACTAAACTCTTAGATCCGCCTCCTATTTTGTGAGATCAGTAAGAGGTTTGACGATGTGAAAGAAACCCTTAATTAATTTTCTGTAGTAATTGGCGAACCTCAGAAAATGTTGCAATGCTTTAATGTCACGAGGTTGAACCCAATCGATTGTGGCCTGTATCATTCCAGGATACATCTTAAACCATTCAGCTGATATAATGAACCCCAGGAACGACATTTCTTTCACTAAAAATGTAGATTTCTTCATCTTAGCGAACAGAGAATTTTCTCTACCCCTTTTGTAAAGCAAAACAGACATGTTTATCATGTCTCTCACTCCCTCCTCCCTCTCACAGACCTCGCCTCCTCACACGATGTCAACACTGCTACCACCCTCTACAACTCCACACTAACTGTGGCCCTCGACCAGGCTGCCCCCTCACACACACCAAAACCCGCACACAGACAACCCTGGCTCACCTCTCTCACAAAAGAACTACGCCGAACGTCCAGGGTCGCCGAACAGAGATGGAAGAAATCCCACTCCACGGCCCACCTCACCATGTACAAGCAATCCCTCTCCAACTTCAAGGATGCACTCACCACAGCAAAGCAAACCTATTTCTCTTCTTTAATCAACACACTGTCCCGAAACCCCAAACAACTATTCAAAACCTTCAACTCCCTACTCCGTCCCCCGGCACCTCCTCCTTCCCCCCTCATCTTCGCCGACGACTTCGCCACCTTCTTCAAACAAAAGATTGACAAAATTAGAGAAAGCTTTGGCCCAACGCCCCCCCAACCCACCCCTATTACCGCCCAACCCTCCTTGACCAAAGGAAGCTTCTCCAGTGTGACTGAAGCCCAGCTCTCCGCCCACCTGTCACGATCTCACCTCACCACCTGCGCCCTCGACCCAATCCCCTCCCACCTCATCTCAGACCTCACCGCTGTCCTCATCCCTGCCCTAACCCACCTTTTCAACCTATCACTCACTACTGGCATCTTTCCCTCATCCTTCAAACATGCCCTAATCTCACCCATCCTCAAAAAACCCTCCCTCGACCCTTCATCAGTCGCCAACTACTGCCCAATATCTCTTCTCCCTTTCGCATCCAAACTACTTGAACAACACGTCCACTCCGAACTGTCCTCCTACCTATCCTCCCGCTCCCTCTCTTCGACCGCCTACAATCTGGTTTCCGACCTCACCACTCCACCGAAACAGCCCTTACTAAAGTCACCAATGACCTACTGACCGCAAAGAGCAAAAAACACTACTCTGTCCTCCTCCTCCTCGACCACTCCCTCCTACTACAAATCCTCAAATCCCTTGGTATCACCGACCTCTCCCTCGAATGGATCTCCTCATACCTTACGGACCGCACCTTCAGCGTCACCCACTCCCACACCTCTTCCTCGTCCTACCCCCTTACTGTCGGCGTCCCCCAGGGATCGGTACTGGGACTGCTACTTTTCTCCATCTACACCCTTGGCCTAGGTCAACTCATTGAGTCCCATGGCCTACAGTACCATCTCTACGCCGACGACATCCAGATCTACCTCTCCGGGCCTGACATCACCTCCCTCCTGTCTAAAATTCCCCAATGCCTGTCCGCCATCTCATCTTTCTTCTCTGCTCGCTTCCTCAAGTTGAACATGGACAAAACAGAGTTCATTGTCTTTCCCCCAGCCGCCCTCCCCCTCTACCAGACCTTTCAATCCTAGTCAATGACTGCTCCCTCTCCCCAGTCCCCCACGCAAAGTGCCTCGGGGTCACCCTAGACTCCTCCCTCTCCTTCAAGCCCCACATCCAAGCCCTCGCCACCTCCTGCCGACTCCAGCTCAAGAACATTTCACGTATCCGCCCGTTTCTTGGTCATGACACTGCCAAAACCCTCGTCCACGCCCTCATCATCTCCCGCCTTGACTACTGCAACTTACTGCTCACCAGCCTCCCTGCCTCTTCCCTTGCCCCCCTCCGCTCTATCCTAAACTCAGCTGCCCGTCTAATCCACCTGCCTCCTCACTACTCCCCTATCTTCCCTCTCCGCGTGGCACTTCACTGGCTCCCCACCCCCTAAGATCTCGCTTCAAAATCCTAACCCTGACTTACAAAGCCATCCACAACCTGTCCCCCCCCTACATCTCCGACATGGTCTCCTGATACCAACCCACACGCAACCTATGCTCCTCACAAGAACTCCTCCTCTCCTCCCCCCCTCATCTCATCCTTCCACAACCGCTTACAAGCCTTCTCCCGCGCCTCCCCTAAACTCTGGAACTCTCTCCCCCAGCACGTCAGACACTCGCCTACCCTTAGGAGCTTCAAAAAGAACCTGAAAACTCATCTATTCCAACAAGCCTACAACCTACAATGAGCCGAGCGCCACTCCACCACACGCTTGCCGCTTCCCCTCCTATCGTGTCCTTCCCACCCCTATAGACTGTGAGCCCTCATGGACAGGGCCCTCTACCATCGTGTATCGGCAAGCCTTGATTGTTCATATGTACTGTACCTGTTTTTGTTACCCCCATATCTTATATAAAGCGCCATGGAACCAACGGCGCTATATAAATAAATAATAATAATAATAATGTTTACAGTGTGAATTTAGATCAGGCGAAAATGTTAGGCTATCGTCAAGATAAATTACATTCAATTTTCCAATACAATCAGAAAAAAATTTGTTCATAAAGTTTTGAAAGTCTACTGGTGCATTAGGTGATCCAAAAGACATGGCAAGATTTTCAAGTCTCACACTCATCACCCGCAAGGATGTGTATCAAATTATAAACTCCTCATGTTTGGAAAACCATTTAGCCACCGTAAGATGACTATATACGTCAGGAATAAGTAGAAGTGGGTAGGTATTCTTAATTGTAATTTTGTTTAATTCATGCAGATCGAGACAAGGACAAAGACACTGTGCGGTTCCTACAAAGTTTTAACTGCACCTTGCCCAGGTCTGACTTTGGGTCAAGTAGCAGTGCCACAAAAACATGTAGTGTAGGCCACTTCTAATAGAACCAACTACACCGCCTGTGTGGTTCCTACTAATTTTTACCTGCACCTTGCCCAGGTCTGACTTCGGGTCAAGTAGCAGTGCCACAAAAACCTGTGGTGTCGGCCACTTCTAATAGACCCAAATACACCGCCTGTGCGGTTCCAACTAATTTTTAACTGCACCTTGCCCAGGTCTGACTTCGGGTCCGGTAGCAGTGCCACAAACACCAGTAGTGTAGGCCACTTCTAATAGAACCAACCACATTGCCTATGCGGTTCCTAATAATTTTTAACTTCACCTTGTCCTGCTGCTGGTGGGAATGGGAGTAGGCATGGTGGAAAGGGTAAAAAAGTTTGTGTCCGTGGGGTAGATGCTAAATCTACATTAACATCTGCTGAAGAAAAACAATCTTCCAGCCAAAGTAAAATGGCAAATTCTTTACGTGGCCAATCGGATATGATCCCTTTCTTACAGACACGAGCATCGGTGCCACTTGTAAATGAGGCACAAAAACAGCAGGTGCTTGAATGGATCACAACTGCTCCATCAAGTGGTCTCTCCTCCACCTCAACTTCTACATCACAAACCCTCCAGTCATCTGAGGTGTCAGCCAAATCGCACTTGATTCCTCCAAGCTCCCAAGTCTACAGCCACCTTACTGAGTCTGGGGTAACATACATGGTTGAGTCTGCAGAGCTGTTCAGTCACACAATAGCCTGGGAATCAGAGGTCTGCTCCAAAGCTGCAGTGAGTCCAGAAGAGTTAATGATCTGCCCTGATGCCCAGAAGCTTTGTGAGTCAGATCCAGGCCCACATGAAGAAGGTTCTGACCTTCACGTAGGTCATTCCCTAACAGTAACTACTCTTGGTGGACACAAGGAGGATGATGCTGATGAGGCTCAGATACCGGATTGAATTGACAAATTAAGTTTTCGGTCAAGGCAGGAAGAGGTTGTCTCTGAGGAGGACGAGGGGTGTGAGAACATAGAGGATGATGATGAGGTTGGAGATCCCACTTACTGTCAACCCACAGTAAGCCAGTCGATGAGGTCAGCACAGGAGGTGGAGGAGGATGCTACTGACGACGAGGTTAGTTGAAAAACAACGAAAAACCGTATAATGCACCTAAATAACAGGTATAGGAAATTGTTTGGTTGCAGGTAAAAATCATCAGTTTATTACATTAAAAAACAAGCATACAATGACCAGAACCAGTAAGTACATAAAAGGAGGGTGCAGACAAGTTAAGAGACAGAAAACACTCTATGCCTCAAAGTTCAACATACCACCAGGGGTAAAATCAGCAGCCGAAGTACAATGTACAGCACAGGTAACACGGGTTTCACAATTACAATCCATACAAACAAGTCAATAAATCATAATATCGTCACATTATAAAGAGAGTGTAATGAGTACCACGGCCCCCTGATGAAAACAGGGAAACACATGTGTCGGGGCTCTGACACTCTGTGCCTCTCCATCCACCGTCCTAGGGCATAGATGCACTTTAGCTGCAGCACTATGTAAGATTTATTTGGGTACTCATTACACTCTCTTTATAATGTGACGATATTATGATTTATTGACTTGTTTGTATGGATTGTAATTGTGAAACCCGTGTTACCTGTGCTGTACATTGTACTTCGGCTGCTGATTTTACCCCTGGTGGTATGTTGAACTTTGAGGCATAGAGTGTTTTCTGTCTCTTAACTTGTCTGCACCCTCCTTTTATGTACTTACTGGTTCTGGTCATTGTATGCTTGTTTTTTAATGTAATAAACTGATGATTTTTACCTGCAACCAAACAATTTCCTATACCTGTTATTTAGGTGCATTATACGGTTTTTCGTTGTTTTTCAATTAGACTTTACGTAGCACCCTTTACTTATGAGGTCCAGTACGCCCTTCACTGAATCTGTTATTAATGACGACGAGGTTAGGTTGCGCTTTCCTGGACATAGACTGAGTACTGGAAGCATGTCAACAACTGCATCCTAAGCCACAACTCTGCCTCTGAGCGGAAGTCGTGCTGGCTCTGCAGCTCGCATGGGCTCTAAGCCTTGCCTAGCCTGGGCCTTTTTCGACATCGCCAAGGATCTCCCAACTCATGTCATCTGCATGATTTGTCACCAATCTCTGAGTAGAGGCCAAAAACTCACTAACTTGAGTACTTCAGGTATGAACCGCCACATGGACATGAAGCACAAGTCGCAGTGGAAAGCTCACCGTGCTAGAATGCGGGCTAGCGGGGCGGGCCTACCACCATCTGCCCCATCAAGTGCATCCGTGTGCTCTTCATCGTCTGTGACTGTAGAGACAGCTGTCATACATGCTTTTGGACGTAGACCTTCCACCTCTTTACCCACAACAGGCAGTGTGATTGGCAGGTCGTCACTTGGTTTTCAACTGGACAATGCTGGTGGCGTTGAGCTCTCTCAGACCACCACATTTGGATGAAGGCAACATTACATCTTCGCCTGCACCTCCCTCCCAGACCAGCAGTTTGCTGGAGACACCCAACTCAATTGTGTCTCAGCACAGCAGCCAGCCCTCCGTCCCTCAGATGTGGATAAGTAAAAGGCCATTTCCTCCTAGCCATGAGAAAGCTAAGCACTTGAATTTCACCATCTGCAAGCTGTTGGCTTCAGAAATGCTGCCTTTCCACATGGTGGACACAGAGGATTTTCGAGACCTTATGTCCTTCGCAGTGCCCCAGTACCAGATGCTCAGTCGCCACTACTTCTCCAAGAAAGGTATGCCTGTGCTACACCAGCATGTCGCAGACAACATCACTGCTTCCTTGAGAAACTCTGTGTGTGACAGGGTGCATTTCACCACAGACAATTGGACCAGTAAGCATGGACAGGGGCTTTACATGTCGCTGACTGGGCACTGGGTAACTATGGTGAGAGCTGGAGAAGGGTCTGCTGTACAAGTCTTGCTGTCCCCACGAGTTGTGTGTCAATCCTCTGTAGGTAGAAGTTCCTCCACTGCTTCTGCCTCCTCAACCTCGTCTCGGTCCTCCACCTCTGCCTAAAGCCTGTCTAGTAATGCCACCAGCGTTGTAACTGCAGAGAAGGAAGCCTGCACACCTCCCAACTATGCTGGCATCAGGGCTCAACACCATCAGGCGGTCTTTACCTTGAAATGCCTGGGAAATGTGAGTCACACAGCTGAGGAGTTGTGGTCAGCTCTGGCGACCGAGTTTCAGCAGTGGTTGTCTCCACTCAACCTGCAGCCAGGGAAGGCCGTGTGTGACAATGCTTCAAACCTGGGTGCGGCCCTTCGCCGGGGCAATATCACACACGTGCCTTGTATGGCTCACGTGTTGAATCTGGTTGTCCAGCAATTTTTGACACACTATCCCGGCCTAGATGGGCTTCTGCAGAGGGCACGGTCACTGTGTGCTTACTTCCAGCATTCACATCTCGCAGCTCAACGACTTGCTTCGCTCCAGAAGTCTTTCGGCTTGCCCGTTCACGGGCTGAAATGCTATGTGCCAACATGCTGTAATTCTACTCTGCACATGTTGCAGCGACTGTGGCAGCACCGCCGAGCCCTGGTGCAATACTTTATGACGTATAGCCTGGGCCAACGAGATCCAGAGGTTGGCAGACCACGCTGCAGGAGTGGTCTCAGATCAAGGACCTATGCACCCTCCTGCACAGTTTTGAGATGGCGACGAAGATGTTTAGTGCTGACGATGGCATTATCAGCTTGACTATTCCGGTCATCAACATGCTGGAGCACACTCTAAGCAATATTCGGAGTCAGGTGGTGGGACAAGAGGAGGTGGAGGAAGTACAGGAGGAGTCCTATGCGGAAGGGATGACAACATCTCAAAGGTCCTCACGGTCGGCAGCACCAAGACGGCAGGCGAGGGAAGGAGGTGGAGAGGGATTAACAAGGGCACTTGGTAGCAGCCAAACTGCTGAGGAAGGTGCCGGAGCCTAGGAAGAAATGGAGGATGAACTGGCGATGGGCATGGAAGAGTCAGCAGATGAGGGAGACCTTGATGACATTTCTGCTGTGCAAGGTTGGGGGGAGAGGGCAGAGGAAGGAAGCATGATTCTCACCTTCCCATCAGCAACACAACAAGGACTTGGTCCTCCTGGATGCACAAGACATATGATCGCCTTCTTGCTGCACTACCTGCAACATGACACTCGGATTGTCTGAATTAGAAGCAATGCCAACTACTGGGTTACCACACTCCTAGATCCCCGGTACAAGACCAAATTTGCCAAAATAATTCCTGTTATACAAAGGGACGAACACATACAGGAGTATCAGCAGAAGGTGATACATAATCTCAGATCGACTTTTCCATAAACCACCAGTGGTAGACAGAGTGAATCTCACAGTTCTCACTTGTCAACCATGGGACTGTCAAGTCATCATCACTTACACCGTACCAGTAACACTGTATCTGGTGGTGGTAACACCAATTTAGTGGTCTTGTTTCACAAATTTTTTAGACCATCGCTTGCAAGGCCTGAAGACACGAGAATTCTGACACATAGTCAATGCCTGGGGTGGATGGTACACGAGTATCTCCAACTTAACATCAATGCCATGATTGGGGAACTGGAGCCTTGCTCATTTTGGGCTTCCAAACTGGAAAAATGGCCTGAGCTCGCCACTCATACCTTGTAGATCTTGTCGTGCCCCGCAGCCAGCGTTCTCTCGGAACGTGTCATCAGCGCTGCTGGTGGTGTGCTGACAGAAAAGCGGACGCATCTGTCCGACCAGAATGTGGACAGACTAACGTTCATAAAGCTGAACAAGGCATGGATCCGCAAGGACTTTTCTACCCCTGTGTCATCCTGGGGAGACTAAAACCTTGTGGATTTTTGCCTAAAAGTAACCATTTAAAGTTTACAACTGTGGTGCAATTGATGCCACTTAAGTGTTGTCTGTGCCCAAATTTTTGGAAAAAATGTAGACTCTTCTTGTAGTCCCCTAAATGTGACACAATACTCATCGTCTGCACAAGGCCTTACAGATAGTGAGGAAAAACATCACCAAATACTCATCGTCTGCATGAGGCCTTACAGATAGTGAGGAAAAACATCACCAAATACTCATCGTCTGTACAAGGCCTTCCAGATACTGAGGAATAACATCACCAAATACTCAGCGCCTGCACGAGGCCTTCCACATACTGCGGTTAAAACTGCACCTAATACTCAGCACCTGCACAAAGCCTTCCAGATACTGAGGAATAACATCACCAAATACTCCTCTCCTGCACAAGGCCTTCCAGATACTGAGGAATAACATCACCAAATACTCAGCGCCTGCCCAAGGCCTTCCAGATCCTGAGAAATAACATTACCAAATACTCAGCGCCTGCACGAGGCCTTCCAGATACTGAGGAATAACATCACCAAATACTCTGCTCCTGCACGAGGCCTTCCACATACTGCGGTTAAAACTGCACCTAATACTCAGCACCTGCACAAAGCCTTCCAGATACTGAGGAATAACATCACCAAATACTCCTCGCCTGCACAAGGCCTTCCAGATACTGAGGAATAACATCACCAAATACTCAGCGCCTGCCCAAGGCCTTCCAGATCCTGAGGAATAACATTATCAAATACTCAGCGCCTGCACGAGGCCTTCCAGATACTGAGGAATAACATCACCAAATACTCAGCGCCTGCAGGAGGCCTTCCACATACTGTGGTTAAAACTGCACCTAATACTCATTGCCTGCACAAGGCCTTCCAGATACTGAGGAATAACAACACCAAATACTCGTCGTTTGCATGAGGCCTTACAGATAGTGAGGAAAAACATCACCAAATACTCATCGTCTGAACGTGGCCTTACAAACACTGAAGTAAAACTCACCAAATACTCATCGTGTGCATGATGCCTTTCAAATACTGGAGTAAAAACGGATTTTAGAGAGTCATGACATGCCTATATCTGTGTCTCCTCCTCCTTTTAGTCATCCATCTCTTTTCTTTTCACATTTTTATATGTACTTGTCACTTTTCCATTTGTTTGTTGTGTCTTCTGAGTAGTTTGTTACCTTTTGGACACCTTAGAAGGTGCTTTTTATGTGTTTTCTATGTGATTGTATGTGTTTGTGTTTGCCCGCCATTGTTTTCAATGGGATTCGGCGGTGTTTGACGAACATTCGATGAACACACATCAAATTCGACGAATTGAATTCGAACATCGGGGTGGTGGCTCATCTCTAGTAAAGAAGGGGCAACCATAGATAAATACAATGAGCGAAGGCTCATAGTCTACAATGGATGGGTGAGGATACAGTAGGTGAGGGGAGAGGACCCTGCCATGAGGGCTCACAATCTACAAGGGATGGGTGAGGATACAGTAGGTGAGGAGAGGGGACCCTGCCTGCGAGGGCTCATAGTCTACAAGGGATTGGTGAGGATACAGTAGGCGAGGGGAGAGGACCCTGCCCACGAGGGTTCACAGTCTGCAAGGGATGGGTGAGGATACAGTAGGTGAAGAGAGGGCACACTGCCCATGAGGGCTCACAGTCTACAAGGGATGGAGGATACAGTAGGTGAGGAGAGAGGACCCTGCCCACGAGGGCTCACAGTCTAAAAGGGATGGGGGAGGATACTGTTGTTGAGGAGGACCCTGCCTGCAAGGGCTTACAGTCTACAAGGGATTGGTGAGGATGCAGTAGGTGAGGGGAGAGAACCCTGCCCACAAGGGTTCACAGTCTGCAAGGGATGGGTGAGGATACAGTAGGTGAAGAGAGAGCACACTGCCCATGAGGGCTCAGTCTACAAGGGATGGAGGATACAGTAGGTGAGGAGGACCCTGCCCATGACGGCTCAGTCTATAAGGGATGGATGATGATATAGTAGGCCCATGAGGGCTTACAGTCTACAAAGGATGGGTGAGGATACAGTAGGTGAGGAGAGAGGACCCTGCCCATGAGGGTTCACAGTCTACAATGAATGGGTGAGGAGGGTACAGTAGGTGAGGGGAGAGCTGGTCGTGCAGCAATATACTGGACTAAGGGTCACTGCAGGTTGCAGGCTTGTCAGAAGAGATGGGTCTTCAGGCTCCTTTAGAAGGTTTCCATGGTAGGTGAGAGTCTGATGTGTTGTGTGTTGGGGGAGAGAATTCCAGAGTATGGAAGATACACGTGAGAAATTATCTAGCATTAGGGTAAATTCTAAGATCTCTGTACAAGACAGCCCACAGACCCTTGATCATTTTGAATACTTATTAAAAAAAAGTGCAACTTCTTTTAATATGTTTTTATTTATTTATTTATTGTTTAATAAATCATGACGTCTATGACTTTTAATGCCTGGTGAGTCCTGGATCACTCTGTACAGCAGCTAGGAACATAACCTTCCTGTATGTAGACTGTATCAGGCTTCTGAGGTCGGGAATTGTCAGCACTTCCTTTCCACAAATGAAAAATAACGATGACTTGGAAATGGAAAAGGCAGAAGAGGAGAATCCAAATTAACAATGAGTAGGAGGGTGAAGGAAGATGTACAGGAGGGAAGAGGAAACAGCTAAAATTAGTGAACTCCGCTGCCCGCAGTGTTGTGGATCCGGTTTTCATTCATTGTCGAGCTGGATGTATTACTGACAAACTAGGGGAATATCCTGTTTTCTTGCACATCAACAATACCAGTAAACAGTGCTGCAGCCAAAGCGACATATACCGTATATAATGTGTATAAATACCCAAACTGAAGGAATAAAATTAAAAGTATAAAGTATAAAATAACTGAACATCTGAGAATACCAAAGGTCTCCTTCTGCTTGTATGTACAGAAATTGGATTTAATGGATTTTCACCAAATAGAGCAAAAATCAATGAGCATAGCTCCCAACGAGACCAAATTTAGAACTACCTTGATTTGAGGGCTCGGGTCCTGCTGTTTCAGTAGTCAGGGATTCCTCTCATCCCTGGCTCTATAGCTCATCCTTTGATGGGGCTCGGCAAACATCTCACTGCACACAGATAAATTAGGTAAACAATAGTGATGGGTTTCGGGGTCTGCACTGAACACCTAGTGTACGGGTATGGACCCCAAATGCGGTCTTTCCTGAGAAGTCTGTGTTACAGTTTATGTTTGGCTGAAAAAATAAGCAAAATGGTGATTAAACAGGAGATTTATGCTTACCTAGTCTCCGGCAGCTGCAGGCACGCTATTTCTGGGTTGCTCATTAACTCCATATTTATGTACTACACTGGCTCCAACAGACAATCACAGATGCCCATTCTCTGTGACAGAGTCTGTGATTGGCTGTAGCTTCCCCACACATTATGCCAGCATCTGTGATTGGTTTCCATTGGCAACAAACCTGCCATCATAGGGGGGTAAAAATAATTAAAAACATTTTGCGTAGGGGTCCCCTGTATTTTTGATTCTCAGCATAGATAAAACAGCCAGCAGTTGGAGCCAGTGCAGCAAATATTTGATGAGGTTAATGAGTGTGACCCAGAAGTAATATGACCATAGCACCAGAGACGGTTAGTACAGTTGTGGCCAAAAGTATTGACAACCCTGCAATTCTGTCAGATAATACTCAGTTTCTTCCTGAAAATGATTGCAATCACAAATTCTTTGGTATTATCTTCATTTAATTTGTCTTCAATGAAAAAAACACAAAAAGAATTGTCCTAAAGCCAAATTGGATATAATTCCACACCAAACATAAAAAAGGAGGTGGACAAAAGTATTGGCACTGTTAGAAAAATCATGTGGTGCCTCTCTAATTTGTGTAATTAACAGCACCTGTAACTTACCTGTGGCACCTAAAATGCGTTGGCAATAACTAAATCACACTTGCAGCCAGTTGACATGGATTAAAGTTGACTCAACCTCTGTCTTGTGTCCTTGTGTGTACCACATTGAGCATGGAGAAAAGAAAGAAGACCAAAGAACTGTCTGAGATCCCGGCGTGTATTTTATCAGTCGACGCAGAGAAGGCTTTTGACAGGGCCGGTTGGCCTTTTCTCCGTTGGGCACTTGGTGGAGCGGGGTTCGGGCCTGGCTTTAGCAGCAAGGTTCTGGCCCTGTACAGTACTCCATCAGCGAAAATAAGATGTAATGGCATACTGTCAGACTCCTTCCCTATTCGCAACGGGATCCGGCAGGGCTGTCCTCTCTCGCCTTTGCTATACGCAATAGTGATGGAACATCTAACAATTTCTCTTCGACAAAATCAAAATATCCACGGTATTCAGATTGGAAGAGTCCACCACAAGCTAGCCCTATATGCAGACGATTTATTACTGTACATCACTGACCCTGAATCTTCTCTACCGGTAGTCCTACACGAGTTTGAAAGATATGCGAAAGTTAGTAATTTCAAGGTCAACCTTTCCAAGTCAGAAATCTTGAATGTTACTCTTTCGCTGGAGAGGAGGACGGGGCTGGCGCGGTCTTTTCCCTTCAAATGGTGCGAAACAACACTGAAATACCTGGGGATTAATATCGGTTCTAACCCGGTGATCTAATACACTCTGAACTATAAGCCCCTGCTCTTACGTATAGCTACCGATCTGCAGACTTACAGCCACAAGAACCTGACCTGGTTTGGAAGAATAAACGTTATAAAAATGGATGTCGTCCCTAAGCTGTTGTATGTCTACCAGGCGGTACCTATAGCTTTACCGAGAACATTTTTCTCGCAGCTTCGACACTTAGTCTCCACCTATGTCTGGAAAAAATGGTAAACCCCGATTAGCGCACAAAATACTGACGAGACCCAAAAGGATGGTTTCATGGAGTCGGTAGGAGGCAGTGGGTCACGTTTCATACAACGCTGGTGGGGTGGAAGTTATTTGTCCTTCCATGGCTGTCTAGAGGTTCTTTATCCACCATCCTCACAATCTTGCGTTGAAATCTCTCGTCAATTTTTCTTTTCCGTCCACATCTAGGGAGGTTAGCCACAGTGCCATGGGCATTAAACTTCTTGATGACACTGCGCATGGTAGACACAGGAACATTCAGGTCTTTGGAGATGGACTTGTAGCCTTGAGATTGCTCATGCTTCCTCACAATTTGGTTTCTCAAGTCCTCAGACAGTTCTTTGGTCTTCTTTCTTTTCTCCATGCTCAATGTGGTACACACAAGGACACAGGACAGAGGTTGAGTCAACTTTAATCCATGTCAACTGGCTGCAAGTGTGATTTAGTTATTGCCAACACCTGTTAGGTGCCACAGCTAAGTTACAGGTGCTGTTAATTACACAAATTAGAGAAGCATCACATGATTTTTCTTACAGTGCCAATACTTTTGTCCACCCCCTTTTTTATATTTGGTGTGGAATTATATCCAATTTGGCTTTAGGACAATTCTTTTTGTGTTTTTTCATTGAAGACAAATTAAATGAAGAAAACAATACCAAAGAATTTGTGATTGCAATCATTTTCAGGAAGAAACTGAGTATTATCTGACAGAATTGCAGGAGTGTCAATACTTTTGGCCACAACTGTAGAGATACATCTGAACATCAGTGTATTTTTATATATCTGTATTTTAGAAGTGAAGAAATCATCAGATTGTTTCGTTTGTATAAAATTTCTGAAAAAAATAATAAAAAAAATGATTGCAAAAATGTGCAGTGTATTCCTATGTCCCTGTATTCTAGGAGAGTAAAATATGTTTTTCTTCTTTCATATAAATTACTTAAAAATAATAAAATAATGGCATTTTAATGCACTTGTTAAAAAAAAATAAATATCACAAATCAGCAGAATAACATGGAGATATCTGGTTTCCCTGTAATCATAATGACTGGTGATTGGAAAATAGCATAAAAATGTGACGTGATTAATTATTTCTCTATAATAAATCCATAAAAGGATGTAATAAAATTGTAATGTTAAGGTCATGTTCACACAAAGCGTACATGCTGTGTTTTTTCTGCACACGTCTGCACCACACGACACAATAACAATCTTTTCTGATTATTGCGTGTTTGCTCCACAAGGAAGCCTATAGATAAAAAAAATCACCAAAACAGCCCAGTTCAAAAAAGTTTACAATGCTAAAAAAATAAGATTTTGTGCTAGCATTTTAATATCTTGTTGATAATTCATCACTATCCTAAAAAGTACATTTGATATACAGTATCTTTCTATAAACACCAGTAAATTGAGAACATTTGATCTACATCGATTTCAGATTAAAGGATTTATCGTATTTTTCGGATTATAAGACATAGTTTTGTTCCCCAAAATTTTGGGGTAGAGTGGGGGTGTTTTTTATAATCCGAATCTACTTTCTGTTCCGTACTTGGAGGAGGGAGCCGTTTTGGAGCGGTGTCCAGGGGCTGGAGCGGGCTGCTGTCCATTACCTCGGGGAGTGGGAGTGGCGCATATTACATGTTCCTGCACTCACCCCTCCCATCCCAGATATGGCCCACCCGTCACTCTATATGCCCCCCTGCTGGTGTGCAGCAATACTTTTAACTCACCCTCCATAGCTTGCTCCGTGCTCCCAGCTCAGCAGTGTCTCTTCCTGTGTCTATGCCAGCATCCGATCTTGTGATCAGCACAGCACTGTGATGTCATCACTGTGGACCCCGGTCACATGATCCCATGCCCGGGACCGACGCTGGAAGACACCGCTCAGCTGGTAGCACGGAGTGAGCCACGGAGGGTGAGTTAAAAGTGTTTGTTATTTTACTAAGTGCACGCCAGCAGGGGGGCATATAGAGAGACAGGGAGCCATATCCAAAATGGGGGGCTATGTGCCAGCAGCACAGGGGGGCCATGAGCCAGGATGGGGGTTATATATATATATATATATATATATATACTAGAATAAGGGACATATATATGACTTGTAAGGTGAACCCCATTTAACATAAATTATTTTTTTTCTCTTTTCCTTCACCAAATTTGGGGAGCGTCTTATAATCCAGTGCATCTTACAAAGCGAAAAATACAGTATACTGTTGATTGTAAATTATGATTCCGATAGTTCTTCACTGTTACTTTTCTATCAATTTAGTCCCTTCATGCAATCCAAGGCTTGAGTCACATGGCCATATGACGCGTGCGAGGATCAAACTGCCCCGACTTGACAGTAGTTTTCCTGACCCGAGCATGACAGCTTCATGTATTTCTATGCAGTTGACACGCTCAGGTCCGGCTGTTCTGGGCAGTCCGATGCAATGCTCACAAGAGTCACGTGCTAGTATGACTTTGCCTAATAAACATGCACAGGACACTAGTGTGTTTCAGATCCCGTGTAGATTCCTCTGTACAGTAATTGGGGAAGGTCCCCGGAACTTTAAAAGATAATGATGTCTTTTCATTTTAGTAATTATTAAAATGTTATTTCATTTTTTTCCTGCAGGAACTCAGGCTGAGGACCTGGAACACAGGAGGCAGAAACACTAACAGTGAAAGCTGGACCTGTGCTGGAGGAAGGACTGCCGACTCCAGCGGCTGTGTTAGCTGGATGTTCATCTGAGGAAGAAATGTATGGTGACGTAGAGGCACCCCGAGTTTATGTATAGAAATGCACACCTCCGGCCAATCAGTGCCCTGCATCTGATGTCAACAAGCTAGGCACTTGGCACTAATGACATCTGCTGTCTGTCACTTGCTAGCTGAAGTAAATTTGCCGGCTTCTGTGCCACTTAGAATAAGACGCCACATGTCGTGGGAGCAGAGGAAATTGAGTAGAATAGTTTATTTAATTTTTTTTTATATTTGTTGAAGAAGAGCAGTAGAACAGTAACACTATTACTGTAAGGGGCCCTGGATACAGAACATTATACCAGAATGAGGGACATTATACTAAAAAAGTGAGACATTATATCAGGAATAGGCCCAGCATGAAGGACATTATACTAGGAAGGGGCCTAGGATGAAGGCCATTATACTAGGAAGGGGCCTAGGATGAAGGACATTATACCTGGAAGGGAAAAATTATAGGGGACATTATACCTGAAAGGCACCAGGATGGAAGTCATTATAACAGGAAGAGGCTCAGGGTTGGGCACTTTCTTCATACTAGTAAAGACCCCAGACTGGGGAAAATAAGTACAAAAGAGGGCCCTGGATGGGGACATTATTACAGGAATGGGTGACATTACTACAGAAAGTGACACATGGTGGGGGACTTTATTTCAGGAAGGACCCAGATTTGGGGGCATTTTTACTGAATTGGGATACACTATTAAATGGGGGAGCATAAACGTATGTGTATAGAATGTGGATAACGGCCCATACTGATAAACATGTAGGTGGGGAGCCAGTTTTGCCCTCCAGTTATGCCACTAGCTACATGTAATATTACAGATAGTAAAAGAGCAGAAATAGGAAGGCTTCTGTCAGCTCCTTGTATAGCCATCAACAGGCTGCTGCAGTTCGGAAACATTTTTTATGTTAAAGCAAGCTAGCACCTGCTTGTAAGGTGTTCATTATATTAGATCTGCCCTGCTCCTGCTCATAAAGTAAATGATTATCATAGTATTAGATAAGTGGTAAACTCCAGTAGGTCACATGTGATGCAGGTGACCGGATTTGTTGAGTACCAGTTTTCAGGAATAAGCAGGGTGGTGCTGGTAGGGTCATGTTCAGACGTGCATCCAATCTTTCTGAATGGTACAGTTGTGTCAGATTTAATTTTGTAAACTACATAAATGACTTAATCTTACATCTCACAGTTCAGGTTTTGCATTAATCATCCTGGGAACAAATGCAAAATCTGTATCAGGCCTCCACCTACCATGCACTAATGGTAATATAGGCTTCTTATGTGGCCTTTGGACCCCTCAAGTACCTGGGTCTGGGCGTCTCTCCATTCTCTGCATCAATATCTATGACACTGTTACTACAGTTCTTACTAATAATTGCTATTTGTCATGTGTGTACTGTAGATAGTCACCTAGCAGATCAATAAATAGCTACAATGATCAGGCTTGGCACAAACTACTCCATTTCTCAGAACCCGGGGTTTTTCCAGGTCTTCACACTTTAACCCCTGTACAGGGATCTGGACTTAACAGTGGTCCCGGGGTAAGGGCCACAGAGGCAGATGCTGTTTGGTGGCGCAAACTGGCAAGAAGGATAGTCAGGAATCCAGGTCAGATCCATAAGGTCCTGTCATGACCGGAATCAAAAAACACGTGGGAGGTCGATGAATGGTAATAAACAAGTCAAAGCACAGGACAGATACCAGGTACCACCTGAGGAAGATAGCTTGGGCTACTTTAACATATTGTGGTGTGCAAAGATTTTATCAATAAAAAGGTTTGTGCCTTCAAACATTAATCACACCTGTGTGCCTAAAAACCATGCTTTTTCCTTTGGATTTGGAAAACACAGGATGGAGGCACAAACCAGAATAGAAGATCTTTTGACCTGCAGTGGGAGCTGGATCTCTGGGGCTTAAATAGAACAGCCCCAAGTAGTAAAACAGCAGACAGAAAATAAAAAAAGAGATTAACCCTGTAGCTTCCAGACTGGATGGAACCACAAGTCCCAGAAATAAAATAGGATTGAAGCCATCAAGCATCACCTACAGTAACAGTGTAGCGCTACCCAGCTGCTGAAGCATAAATTGGCCTAGATACTACACAATTTCATTACAGCATGTGCTCTGGTCACATTTTCCAATGCATTGCGTTTAGTAGACGTAACTCTCATGTGATCCAATTTACTGTAAATGTCAATTATCACATTGTATTCTGTAACAACAATATGGGAATGTTTATATTAACCCCTTAGTGACAGAGCCAATTTTGAGCATAATGACCAAGCCGCCAAATCTGACAAGTGTTAATTTATATGGTAATAAATCAGGAAAGCTTTAATTTATTCCAGTCATTTTGAGATTATGTTATTAATATAAACACTCTCACACACAGTTAACAGAAAAAGGGAAGACCTACTACAGGGAGATGCCGCACCTGCACCTAACTAGAAAGACCCTAAGCCGCACAACTCAAAACACCATCTTGGACATGACTAATTACAAAGTCAATGGGTTTCTTCTACCGTCTCACCTTCTCAAAGACCAGATGGGAGACCGCAACACGTTGCTAACAAGGGGAGAGGAATGCCAAGGAAGATACAAAAGCTAAAGAGAGATACAAATAAACCAATCAAGTAAAACCTTTCAGAAACTTAAAAGAGGTAAAAGAAATAGGTGCTGGGAAGGAAAACAAAAAGATTCACTGCAGAACTAAACTGGTGTTTACCCAATAAGCTAAAACCCTAAGCTGAAGGGATGGAACTCTTAAACACAAGTCCACCTAGAGATATAGCCAGCAAGGAAGTGCAGTGAATGTTTAACAGATAAAACCCAATCCAGAATGTAATAGGGAAGACCAAGACGTGAAAATACAAAACATCTGGATAGGACCAAACTGAGAAGCAAGAACAAAGACTATTGGAAGTGTCAGGATTTAGACAGGGAAGAAAAGGAAAAAGCAGGATAAAATTTTGGCTGCAACTTTTCATTTTTTTTCAAGGATATTTACAAATACTATTTTTTAGAGGCCTATTCAGTTTAAAGGGCTTATATATCAGAAAAATCCCAGAAGCGAAACTATTTTGAAAAATGCACACCTCAAATTATTCTAAACTGTTTGTTGACCTTTTAGGTATTACACTGCAATAAAGGAAAATGGAATGAAGAAAAAAAAAACACTTTTCCTCTAAAAATGTCTGTCACTCTCTACCTGCCCTCCATGTGTAGTGTGTGGTCTATCACTCTCTAACTATCCTCCATGTGTACTGCAGGGTGTGTCACTCTCTACCTGTCCTCTATATGTAGTGTATGGTCTGTCACTCTCCCTACCCTCCATGTGTAGTGTATGGTTTGTCACTCTCTACCTACACTCCAAGTGTAGTGTGGGGTCTGTCACTCTCTACCTATCCTCCATGTGTAGTGTGGGGTCTGTTACTCTCTACCTACACTCCAAGTGTAGTGTGGGGTCTGTCACTCTCTATCTGTCCTCCATGTGTAGTGCAGAGTCTGTCACTCTATACCTGTCCTCCATGTGTAGTGCAGGGTTTGTCACTCGCTTCCTGCCCTTAATGTATAGCACTCTCCTCCTGCCCTCCAGAATGGAAAATGCAAATAAAATGTTGCTGCTATAAAGGTTCCTCTGTGCTCTGTATTAAATATGGGTCCTGGTCACCCTTTACAGAAACAAGAGGACATCTATCTTTTAGGCTAGCTTCACACCATGTTTTTGGGGATCCGGGTCTATCTGTTTTGAAATAGATAGGCCCAGATCCGTTTTTGTCTCCCATCTATCCCTATGGTGCCGGATTGGTCATATATGGCCATCCGTTTGTGTGCATTCAGTCCGGGATCCGTTTATGTCCTGTTTTTCCCCATACCCAGAATTGGAGACTGCTACGATTTTGGGCGCACTCTCTTTCTCTCCAGAACTGACATTACCATTATTTCCTATGGCTGCACTGGTTGCATGCGCAAAACGGATCCTTCAAAAAACAGGATCCGGTAGCATAATTTCCATTCGTTTACACATATCCGTTCCTGTCTGTGTCATCCATCAAAAAACAGGATCCACATGGACAGCAACAAAACGTGATGTGAAGGAGGCCTTACAGTGTGAGTGAGGTTGACAAAAGGCTGACAGCCTGTAAAACTGGTAAATTGACAAGTACTCTTGGTATTATTTATGCATTGTACGATGGTATTTACTGATAATTATAGTGGCAATTTTACTAGTACATACTGTATATAGCACATTTTATTGTGGTGGCAGAACTGTCTAATATTATTTAGATAAGTGTATAGTTACATTAGCAATATATTACATGATTACTTGTGCACTATTTAACACTACACCACAGTGACGTAACTTGAAGCTCATGGGCCCTGATGCAAAAGCTCCATTGGGGCCCCCAATTACTGCAAATCTTTAATAGCAATAGTTTTTTTTTCTATGGGCCAAATGGACTGTTAGGACTCCCTGGGCTCAAGTGCCCAGGTGCAATTGCAACCCCTGCACTCATTGTAGTTACGCCCCTGTTGCACCATATGGGAGGATGCCCAGAGAAGATGTTGTACAGTGCAATCTCTAATGTATGGCTGACCTTCCGCCTGGTGCAAAGTAATAGTTCACATTTACATGTAATGCAAATAATAAAATAACATTGGATAGAAGCCATGTAACATAAGCCGCCGCTAAACTGATATTTCCCTTTTAAGAATCAATAATATGTTAAATTTTCATTCCATACGTGTGAAGATGACTAATGGGAGAAAGTGGAAATATATTAATAGCGGTGAGTCATGATGACTAACGAGCTAAGAAATTATGCAGTGGAGTTACATAACCATATGTCTTCAGGTTAAATTATATATCAGAGATCTCTGCACAGCTCTTCCTGAGACCAGGAGATTCATTTGCACCCTGATATAGAGACGTAGCGGAACTGAACCTGTTATTAACTAGAGGAGACATTTTACCGCCTGCAGTAGCGTTTCCTACAGTCTTCTAGTCTGTTACAGTATATCTGTACATGTATCAATAAGATGACCTAACCCAATGGTCGGTAGCTTGTGGCTCTCAAGCTGTACAGAAGCAATTTCCACCTATCTAGACAATTGATAAGGAGCAAAAAAGAGGGTTCTCAAAAAAAGCGATACTACCCAGACTGATTTTGGTTTTTCAAAAAAGGTTAACAATTTTTATTCAACAAATTAAGCAGAGAAAAACATCAACAAGATAAAAACATTTAAAAGACTGTGATAGTCAATTGCATAAGCCAATCATAATATGTATTGGACATATAACCCACTCAGGAGAGTCCTGGGTACCCAGTGGAATTTCTTAGATGTATTATATCAAGAATAATATAGTAACACCAGCAATAACAAAGATGTTCAGTAGTATACACCAAAACCAATTATCCAATACTCAAAGAGATGCTCAACCTGAGCCAATCCTTATATTTATAAAATACTAGCTGTAGTACCCGGCTACGCCCGGGTTAATAAATAACTGATGTTAGCTATAACAACATAGAATTTGAAAATGTCATATTTATGACCTGTAAGAAAATAGAAGCTGAGCTGTGATTGGTTGCTATAGGCAGCCTAATAAATCTCCAGCCAACAGTAAACCCCCCCCGGCCGGGCAGTATATGTTACCTCACACTTACACATAATAGACAGCTCATGTGACTGACATCTGCCTCAATTCCCTATATGGCACATGTGTTGCACATTGGCTGTTTTTAATCAGATGTTTATGTTTGGAAATTAAAGATAGCACACGTATGAGGCGAGTTGTGTGAGGTGATTTGTGCACATCTGTGTCTGTCTGTGTGGTGTGTGTGTCCCTGGGGTGTGTGTATGTGTGTGTCCCTGTGGGGTGAGTGCATGTGTACCTATAGGGTGTGAATGTGTGTGTGTCCCTGTGGGGGGGGTCTGTGTGGTGTGTGTCTCTGTTGTGTGTGCCTCTTTGTGGTGTGTATGTGTGTGTCCCTGTGGGGTGAGTGCATGTGTTCCTATAGGGTGTGCATGTGTGTGTGTCCCTGTAGGGGGGGGGGGTCTGTGTGGTGTGTATCTGTGTTGTGTGTGTCTCCTTGTGGTGTGTGTGTGTTCCTGTGGGGTGAGTGCATGTGTCGCTATAGGGTGTGTGTGTGTGTGTGTCTCTGTGTTGTATGTGTCTCTTTGTGGTGTGTGTGTTTGTTCGGGTGCGTGGTGAGTATCCAATGTTGGGGCTGCACCTTAGCGACTATACACTTGCTGTTACTCTTTGTGTGCCTGTGGTGTGTATACATATCCCCGTGCGTGGTGAATATCTCATGTTGGGGCCCCACCTTAGTTACTATATGCTGGTATGTGCTGTTAGTCTTTGGCGCTATCATTAAGCCCCTCTCATTCACAACTGTCAACTGGTAACTGCCACTTTTTCCCCATTATGTAGATAGGGGCAAAATTGTTTGGTGAATTGGAATACGTGGGGGTTAAAATTTCGCCTCACAACATAGCCTATGACGCTCCCGGGGTCCAGACGTGTGACTGTGCAAAATTTTGTGGCTATAGCTGACAGCTGTCGATTTTCCTCCAACACTTTTCCTTTCACTTTTTACCCATTATGTAGATAGGGGCAAAATTGTTTGGTGAACTGGAACGCGCAAGGTTAAAATTTCGCCTCACAGGGCGTGGCTAGGCCGTGCATGAAGCCAGCCGCGTGATACAGGAGCTCCCGGTTCCCGGGGAATTAAAGCGGCTTACCAGCATCTCAGACCGGCGGAATCGTTACCAAATATAGCCGCAAGTCTGCCATACAGGATGGGCAAGTCTAAAACGGGCCAGGCCCTCTTACCGAAGAGGGTGTCGGACTACTTTCCCCCAGGCCGCGGGGCCCAGGAACTGCTTGCAAACATGGCGCCTCCCTCGCCTCGTGCTGCCCGGGCTGCGCGTAGAGAGACATCTGCTCAGGAGATCTCCTCGGACTCCTCGGCGGCCCCGAGACCGGAGGACCCGGTAACCCATGCCCAGATGAAGGGGCTCTTCAACGACCTCAGAGCTTCCATACAAGGAGATATAAGGTCAGTAGTGGCGGAATTGAAAGGGGACGTGGCGGAGCTGGGAGGACGCACTGACCACCTGGAACAGAAGATGACAGAGCTGGTGTCCTCTCATAATGCGCTCCTAGATGAGAATGAACAACTACATCGTCAACTTGCTACTATCGGGGCGAAACAGCTTGACTTAGAGGACCGTAGCAGGCGTAACAATGTACGCCTGAGGGGAGTCCCGGAGTCGGTGCCCCCACAAGATCTTAGAGCCCTGCTGCGTGACTTTATAGCTGAGGTCCTCCCCACCCTAACTCCAAGAGATCTGATTATAGATAGGATCCATAGACTCCCGAAACCACCTGGGATAAAAGCAGACCTCCCAAGGGATGTACTTGGCCGTATTCACTTTGCTGAAACCAAGGAAGAATTCCTGGCAGCCCTGCGTCACTCTCCTACACTATCTGACCGATTTGCGGATCTGGAAGTATACCCCGACTTGTCTCCAGGCACTCTGGCCCAGCGTAGGGCTTTCAAGCCCTATACCTCCGTCCTTTTGCAACAAAAGATCCCATACCGATGGGGACGGCCTACACGTCTGATCATCCGTCGCAACGATGTCACACACATGTGCTTAACCCCTATGCAGGCTGCGAAGTTACTCAAGCAATGGGACCTTCTTCCGTTTTCTCAGACGAAACCTCCGTCACAGTCGCTGCATGATCGTGATCGTCCAGATCCTGACTGCCGTGAATCTCGATTTAATCAGAAGAGGCTGGAAGTGGAATGGGAAGTGGCTTGACTGTACGGCACCCTCTCTGCCGCCGCCGGCATTATTCTACTATGTTGAATCCCCGGGATCTGATGTCCTGGACTTGGTATTGGTCCCTCAGGTGATTGTTTCCCTTTGTTTTGTTTTTTTTTCTCTTCTTTTGGGGAGCCCTGAGGGATCTCCCCACTGAGTGGATTTTTTGCCGCTCTAAGAACTGCTGAACTTTGACTGGTTTTTCCTTTTGTTTTGAATTTTTCTTTTCCATTATTTTGCCGTTGCTCCGGGTAACGGCTGCTTGAGCCGGTACCATCCCTGCCCCGGCTGGAGCTGCATTGACGATGCGGTCACGTAATTGGTTTGAGACCGCACGTTTGTTAATACCTTTCTGTTTTTTGCTACTTGTTTTTTCCCCTCCCCCTCCCTTTTTTCCCTCAGCTCGCTCCTTCAAACCTAATGTTACTACGATGCATTGTATACGTATTAACGTGGTGTTTATTTCACTATGCCAATTGTAGTGGTCTCGTTTAATGTGAACGGCTTGAACTCTCCCCAGAAGCGTGCGCTCCTCCGCAATTATCTAAGAAAATCGCAGCCAGAGATTGTGCTGCTTCAGGAGACGCACCTTCTGGAGAGAGACAACCACCGACTGGTTTCACGTTTTTATCCTCACCAATTTTTCTCGAATTCTTTGTCTAAGAAGGCTGGAGTGGCGATTCTTGTTCGCTCGACCCTAACTTTTGATTTGATAAGGTGTGTGACCGGTGCAGAAGGGAGATATTTAGCAGTAACCTGTCGCATTAATGATGTTGTATATACTTTTCTCTCAATTTATGCCCCCAATACAGGTCAATCTAGCTTTCTTAGGTCCCTCCTTGAGGATCTTTCCCCCTCCATGATGGGCCATAGAGTCATTGGAGGAGATTTCAATGCTCCAATTCAGAGGGCACTTGATTGTTCGACTTCCACGGTTTACCGCTCTGATCTGGCCCCTGTAGTAGCCTCATTCAAAATGCATGATGTTTGGCGCTACTTTCATGGCTCAGAAAGAGGTTATTCTTTTTTTTCTCCTAGACATCGATCATACAGCCGGATAGATTTTCTGTTGCTAAATGACTCGCTCTTGCCATATTGTGTAGCTGCTGATATTGATGTGATCACGTGGTCGGACCACGCCCCAGTGTCCATTACGCTGGAGGATAAATTCTCTGGCGCTGCTCCGTACCACTGGTCGCTGAATGTATCTATGCTCACCTCATCGGAGAATTGTGAGATACTTGGAGAGTATTTGCAAGAATATTTTCACCTTAACAACTCTAACTCTGTATCGGCGGACACACTGTGGTTTGCCCACAAAGCGGTAATGAGGGGCCACCTGTTGAAGCTGGCTGCACGCTCTAAACGCTTATATAGCGAGGCTCTGGACTCCCTTCTCTCCACTTTGAAATCCTTAGAGCATAGTTATGCCACCTCCCCTGACCCTGCTTTAATAACCGAAATAATGTCAACCCGTTCCAAATTACGAATTTTCTTACTCCAAAAAGTAGAACATCGCCTTCGCAAGACAAAAGCACTTTATTATGGAATGGGGGATAGGGCGGGCAAGTTACTAGCGAGGAGAGTTAAAAAACTGGAGACTAAATCCAGAATTGCGCAGATTAATTCCCCTTCGGGAGATGTGGTTCGTAACCCCATTCACATAGCAGAACAATTCAAAGATTATTATGATCGTCTCTATAACCTGTCGTCTTCGGCCTCAACCCCTCAACCTACCCCTGATATAATTCAAGCATTTCTAGATAGAGCTGACTTGCCTGCTCTCTCGGCAGCTCAGTTGGATATGTTGAACGCTCCCTTCTCCCAGGCGGAAATTATCAAAACCATTCACTCTGCAAAAAAATCCTCTGCACCGGGACCTGATGGCTTCCCTTACCAGTATTACGCCACCTTTGCTACCCTCTTAGCCCCACATCTTCTCGCCCTTTTTAATCTTTGGCAGAAGGAGGGGGTGATTAAACCAGAGGGATTGTTAGCGTCAATATCCACAATTCCTAAACCTGATAAACCCCTCGCAGATACCAGTAGTTACAGGCCTATCGCACTCCTTAACTGCGACTTGAAAATTTATTCTAAAATGTTGGCTGAACGTATTAAGTTGGTGCTGCCGTCTTTGATTGGATGGGACCAAGTTGGTTTTGTACCACATAGACAGGCAAGAGACGCCACCAGACGGGTGGTTGACGTCCTGGATGTTTTGGAGGGGAGGGGGACCCCTAGTGCACTCTTGTCCCTAGACGCAGAAAAAGCGTTTGACAGAGTGCACTGGGGATACCTGGCGGGGGTTCTAGACAAGTTTGCCTTTACGGGCAACATCAAGTCGGCAATTCTGGCTCTCTATTCATCGCCTAGTGCGACTGTGAAGGCGGGGGGATTTTCCTCCACCCCCTTCCAGATTACGAATGGAACCCGCCAGGGTTGTCCCCTCTCCCCTCTGATCTTTGCATTAGTGATGGAGCCCCTGGCCGCCATAGCTCGCACCCACCCCTGCATCTCGGGAGTGCAGATAGGCCCGATAAACCATCGAATATCGCTCTATGCGGACGATGTCCTGTTCACATGCACTAAGCCTTCGTCCTCTATTCCCGCAATAGTTGAGTTGCTGGAGGATTTCTCCAAAGCCTCGTTTTATAAATTAAATTTATCCAAGTCAGCTATTTTTCCGGTCAACATTCCCGTACCTGAGCTGAACTCTCTCCGCTCCCTCTTCCAATTCACCTGGGCGCACAGAGGGTTCCGTTATCTGGGCATTCATATTACAAACCTATCTCGCATAGTCCAAGTTAACTGTGAATCTCTTCTATCCTCTATTAGAACAACTCTTGCACAATACTCCACCCACCAGCTCTCGTGGATAGCCAGGATTCATCTGACCAAGATGATGATCCTTCCAAAAATTCTTTATCTTCTGCGCTGCGTTCCCCTACCATTCCCCCGCAAATATCTTAATCTTTTTCAAACAGCTTTAGGTGGTTTTATTTGGAGTGGGAGACCCCATAGGGTAGCTCTCTCCACCATGACACTTCCATATGCGCGGGGTGGCTTGGGAGTACCGGACGTAGCTGCATATTACACAGCTGTAACGCTGGATATAGCTAAAATGTGGTGGGCTGGATCCCCCCATCTCATTGGTTACAGATTGAGTCCTGGCTCTCCCCTCGACACTCTGTTCGACTTCTACTGGAAATGTATCTTCTTTCTAGTTCGCCCTCACCTGGGCTCCTGCGATCAATGCTGACGGTACTTAGGGTCTGGGCGCTTGTGGCTAGAACACACCTGCCCTTCCTATATAAATATATTACGCTGGGAGCAGTGGAGGCGCGAATGGGCGACTTCTCCCTACAAACGTGGAAACAGCAAGGAGTTGTGTTGTTGGGAGAAATCATGACTCAAGGACGACTGGAGACATTTGAGGCTTTGTCAGCGAAATTCTCACTTCCTCCAGCGACTTTCTTCGCCCACTTTCGACTCAGGCACTTTTTGCATTCGAACCCTATCCCTGTCTGTGACCTCACTACAATAAATCTTTCCCTCCAGTCCCTTTTAAAGCAACAGGGGCCATCGGCACAGGGAGTATCTACCATATATAAGGCTATTTTAGATTTGCGGTCCACAACTAAACTTCCTTATATCGTGAGATGGGAGTCTAGACTTAATTTTGAAGCCTCCTTGGAGCAATGGCAAGCCGCTTCGGGACATGCCGCCCATTTTTCGGCATGTGTGAACCATCTAGAGCAGGCCAAAAAGGTTTCAATGGGATGGTACCTCACCCCAGCGAGGTTGGCTAAATTTAATTCTCCTAGATTTTCTTCCTCATTTAACTGCTGGAGGGGATGTACAGCCCTAGGCTCGGACTCTCATATTTGGTGGGATTGTCCAAAGCTGCACGTATTTTGGCAAGAAGTCGAGACTTTACTTACCACCCTGACTGGTTTGCCCCTAGTTCTTAATGCCCAACTGGCACTGTTGGGTATAGATCTTGATACTTTTCCGGCTATCCTCCGCCCCATGATCTCGAATGCACTTATTGCGGCTCGCATGACGATTGCAAGCCATTGGAAGTCCCCGGCCTTACCTACCCTGTCGGAAATGATCAATAGAATAAATCAGCATTGCTCTTATGAAGTGCTACTCTCCCAAACTCGGGCACGTAAACTGAAGGTCCTGGCGTGGTGGGACCCCTGGACAACCTCTTGCCATAGTACAATACCGTCTGATTGTTTACAATGCTAAATCACTTTTTTCCGTTGTAGATGCTGAGCTGATTACCCTTTTCCCTTTCCCTCCCTTTTTCCCCTTCTCTTTACTTTCTTTAATGGTTACATGGTAATTTGTTTAGATATGGTCCTGAATTTTGTTTTCGTGTAAGCTTATTGTCTTTTGAAATTTAATAAAAATTATTGGTTTAAAAAAAAAAAAAATTTCGCCTCACAACATAGCCTATGACATTCTCGGGGTCCAGACGTGTGACTGTGCAAAATTTTGTGGCTGTAGTTGCGACGGTGTATATGTCAATTCCGGATATACACATACATACACACACACATTCAGCTTTATATATTAGATGTCTAGATACAGTGATAGTATAGGATCTTTTTTCTTTTGTAAATCCAAGTATAGATATTCAGGTTAATACCCAATTGGGTTGCAAATATTGTTTAGAACCAGTTGGTAGCCCAAAAATAGGTAAAAAATACTCAGGTTATAGCATGTCCTAGTCACTTATACAAAAGCAGTAAAATAATGTCATATAATTTAGATCCTTATTTTTGGTTTATGGTGACTAGCCCCACACCCCAGTACCCAGCACTTAGATAGGCAGAGGTAACCAGTAGTTAGAATATAGCTTATAAGCTCCACAGGTAAGGGTATCAAAAGGTTTAACTATATCTATGAACCTTATAGAACCCCCTACTGGTAGTGCACAGCTACTAGGAATGGAGTATAGAATGTAGGGGTCAATATAACAATTGCTGGAGGTTGATAGTAACACTATCGCTCTATATATTCCTTAGGTTCATACCAAGAGGATTAGTACCGGACCAGGCCGGGTTTACCAAGGGGACCCATGTGGTGTAGCTAAGAGAGAGTGGGAGAAGCAGACCCCACGCGTATCGCGGCCCCTCTAGTGGCAGCTTCGTCAGGAGACTGGGGTTGTGGGGCTACTCACCATAAACCAAATAAAGATCTAAATTATACGTCATTATTTTACTGCTTTTGTATAAATGACTAGGACATACTATAATCTTAGTATTTTTTTACCTATTTTTGGGCTAAAAACTGGTTCAAAACAATATTTGCAACCCAATTGGGTAAAAAACTGAATATCTATACTTGGATTTTGTTGAAATATGTTTAGTGCAACAACTGCAATCCTGTATGTGTAAGTGTTGAATTGCTAGGTTTGTGCATTAAAGTTAGTTTAAAAAAAAAGGACACTCCCAGAGGCTCACACACAGGAAATACCATGTGACTGTAACCAGTTTCCTGTGTCTGTGCATGTGAAGAGAAGCACAGCAGCTTGCTGATGCTGCAAAGGGACAATTGTGTTTACACAAAGCCCTTCATATATGTACCTGTTCGTTGCTAATTAAAGCTAAGTTCTGTTGTAAACACACTTTCAGTGAATCCTGACTGATCCGCTGCCAACAGGTTATGGGCCCAGCGTGAAACAGAACTCCAGCGTGACACAGAACCCCAGGAGTGACACAGAGCACAGAGTCACACAGAAAAATAATGCAGGAACAGAAGCAAAAGCAGCAGAGCCACAGAGAAGGTGTCCACAAGCAGGGATCACTGCAAGTTATGAATGCAAAGTCTCAGAATTATCAGAATTATCAGTCCTGGAAATTCAAGGTAAAGATGCTGCTCATAAGAAAAGGTACGTGGAAATGTACGCAGCAACAAGTGCCTCATCCATGACCAGATGACTGGGTAGAGAAGGATCAGAAACCACAAAGCACTATCTCCCTCAGTTTAGATGATGATCAGATTGTGCATATATGCAAGCGTGCAACTGCAAAGGAGTTGTGGGATGTTACAGAAAGTGCATGAAAGATCAAATCTTAGCAATAAGCTTTATCTCATGAGAAAGCTGTACCAGTCTAAGCTAAGTGATGGGCAGAATATGCATGATTATATAAGAAACACCCTATAGAGATTGTGGAGAGTCTCAGGGGTATTGGAGAAGAAATTAAAGACTTTAATGTAGCTGCACTACTGTTAAGTGGTCTTCCAGAAAGTTATGACACACTTGTCACTGCACTAGATGCACGGCCAAATGATGAGCTCACACTAGAATATGTCAAAGGCAAGCTTGTAGATGAATTCAAGCGGAAAACACACAATGTAAGCAGCAGTAATGAATCTAAACCAGAGACAGCATTAAAGACACAGGACTTTCCAAAAACTAAGAGCAATCTAAGGGAACCTCGGGAATGTTTTGTCTGTAAAAAGCCCAGCCACCTTAAAGCAAACTGCAGAATTTGGAAAGCAAGAATGAGTCAGCTTAAAAAGCAGAACAATGATGAAAAGGTAAAAACAGCTGCCTGTGTGGAAGCTGCATTTAATACAAGTACAGGCTCATCTGCAAAGCATGTATAGTGAATAGACTCTGCTGCTAGTAGCCATATGATAAATGATAAGGATTTCTTCACTGACCTTGATGAAAGCAAGTCAGAAAAGGTCATTTTAGCTAATGGTCAAAATACGACTTCAGAAGGAGTAGGAGATGGCTACCTCCACTGTTCAGTTTCCTCAGTACAAAGCAGAAAGATCCCAGTAAAGGTAGTTCTCTTTGTTCCCAGTCTTGAAAGCAATCTTCTGTCTGTAAATAAGCTTACACAAAAGGGGAATGTAGTTACTTTTAAAGACAACAGCTGCATTATATCAAAGGAGGGTCACACTCTTGCAGAAGGAAAAGTCCAAAATTAACTTTATCAGCTAAAATGCAAAGAGTGTACAGTGCTAGACAAGATCTGCATAAGAACTGTATCCATGTATGGCACAGATGTCTTGGGTACAGAGACCCAGAAGCAGTAAGGAAGCTAGGTCAACTAGCAAATGGTGTTGAAATCAAGCAATGTAGTCAAGTGATGAAGTGCACTAGCTGTCTTAAAGGGAAAATGTCCAGAAAATCCTTTTTTAAAGTAAGCAGCACTAGATCTGCACAGCTATTGGATTTGATACACACAAATGTTTGTGGTCCAATGAGTGTTCAAACTCCAAGCAAGAAGAGATATTTCCTCACATTTATTGATGACTACTCCAGATATACAGTTGCCTACATTCTTCACAGTAAGGATGAAGTTCAACAGAAACTTGAAGAATATCTTGCCGTAGTGTTTAACAAATTTGGAAGAAGACCAAAAGCCCTGCTTGCTGATAATGGATCTGAATATACAAGTGGTAAGATGCAAACCATTTTGAAAAGGAATGGAATCGTGTTCCAGACTACCATTCCATACAACCCAGAACAGAATGGCATTGCAGAGAGAAAGAACCGCACTCTCTGTGAAAGTGGAAGAAGTATGTAGTTTGATGCGAATCTGCCTACAATGTATTGGGGAGAAGCCATCATGACAGCTTGCTATCTTCAAAACAGACTGCCTTGTAAAGCCACAAAAAAAACTCCATATGAACTGTGAGAAGCCTAACCTGAATCACATACAAAGCAAGGCGTCCTGTGGGCTATAGCAAAACTCAAAAGGGATACAGAATCCTGCACTCAGAGACCAACACAGTAACAATCAGCAGACATGTAGTGATTGATGAGAACTCTGTTTCGCTGAAATTTCATGAAGTTACACCAGTCATTCAAGCCAAGGAAGGAGAAGAATCGCAATCACCAAACCCAGACACTGAAAAAGAAAACAGTGAAGTCTTGGATAAGCTCTGAAGCCAGCAAGGAAGAAACAGAAGAACCAAGTCAATCTCCAGTCAGGAGATCAGAAAGCCAAGCAGTGGTGGCACTTCTGTATATGAGGACAACCAATGATGTATGGACTCGCCAGCAATGAGAAGATCAGTGGAAGGACTAAGCACATCGACGTTAAGCATCACCACTTACGTGATTTAGTGGAACGTGATGTACTAAAGTTTGTGTATTGCGAGTCTGACAAGAAGTTAGCAGATGGTATGACAAAACCATTGCCAAGAGCCAAGTTTGAGGACTTCAGAATCGCAATGGGACTAACAGGATAAGTAGTTGTTGAGTGGGGGTGTTGGAATATGTTTAGTGCAACAACTCCAATCCTCTATGTGTAAGTATTAAATTGCTAGGTTTGTGCATTGTCAGTAAAGTTAGTTTTAAAAAAAAAAAAAGGAACATAAGAGGCTACACACAGGAATACATGTAGTAACATTCCTCATAGCATGTAAGAGAGACAGCATGTGATCTGCAAGGACAATTGTGTTTCCAAGCCACAAACTGTACTGTTGAGAATAAGTAATGTACTGATTCTGGCACAGCATGTAACAGTGAATCAAGCATTGCTGCAATGTCAAAAAAATTGTTAAAACTATAATAACTGTTAGAATTAAAGTAAGTCTGAGTCCTAGTGTCAACACGTATCAGTGAATCTGAATGACATGCCAAGATTTAAAAAAAAAAAAAAAAAAAAAAAAAGTCCTAACTACATGTTTTAGATATATTGATAAATATATAAGGATCAAATTTAAAAGAAAGGAGCGCTCATAGTAGTTGTAGAGTAGTATTGCTATTAACAGGTCCACAGACCCCAAATGGTATAAACTCAGGATGTAGTTGTGAGTGTCACAACTAAATAAAGACACAGGAGGTATGCAGGCTCCCGTGAATGAAGATCAGAAAGAGTGATAAGAGCGAATCAAATGCCGTGACACAAAAATAACACAGAGTAATCACACACTCTGTTTATTTTGCCTACACGTGTTTCGTGGCTCATAGCCACTTCCTCAGGGCCCTGAGGAAGTGGCTATGAGCCACGAAACACGTGTAGGCAAAATAAACAGAGTGTGTGATTTACTCTGTGTTTATCTTTGTGGTCAGCGCGGCATTTGATTCCAGCTCTTTATCACTCTTTTCTAAATATAAGGATTGGCTCAGGTTGAGCACCTCTTTGAGTATTGGATAATTGTTTTTTTGGAATATCTTTCTTATTGCTGGTATTGCTATATTACTCTTGATATAATACATCTAAGAAATTCCACTGGGTACCCAGGACTCTCCTGAGTGGGTTATATGTCCAATACATATCATGATTGGCTTATGCAATTGACTATGACAGTCTTTTAAATGTTTTTATCTTGTTGATGCTTTTCTCTGTGTAATTACTGTTGAATAAAAATTGTTAACCTTTTTAAAAAAAAAAAAAAATCAGTCTGGGTAGTATCGCTTTTTTTGAGAACCCCCCATTCTGTCCCTTATCTTGGTCTCTTTGGGTTGTCTAGTGATCCCCGGTTATATATTGCAAAATTTGCGGTGCCCTCCATCTTTTCTTACTCTTTAGACAATTGACTATAGCTATTCCAAAGAGGTACTTGGCTTCCTGAGTTTAACTTATGTCATAGCTCCAAACTATCCTGGATTTAGCGGGAATGTCCCGATTTGAGGGCTCAGTCCCGCTGCCCCAGTTGTCAGAACTTTTTTCACAGCTTCCTCTCGCCTCTCCTCATTGTCTCTGTAGCTCCTACTCCTCGGGTGAGGGGGAACTGGCAACTCTGCAGTGCACAAATTAAATTAACAACCCTCCTTTTGTCTTCCATAGACTCAACTCATCAACTTCTTGCCCATAGGGAGCAGTAGCCACTTTGAGCCAATGCACAGACTGAGAGACACTGGAGGATTTGGTAATCTTGACCTGTAATGCAGGTAGTGAACCCAGAAATAGATTTTTTAGCTACATGGAGATAACTCTGTACATAGCAGTGTACCTGTACGTACCTGTATTTTAGAGGTGAAGAAAAAGTCAGATTTTTTTTGTTTTTAAAAACTACTATAAAATACTTACAAAAATGTAATTCATTTTTCTTATTATTCCCCACGACTCACACCAACAACTTTCAAACATTTCATCGGGAATTAAGGCATTTAGCCACAGGCTCTAAAGATGTCACTGGGAAAATGTTGTTAACTTGAAGCTGATTTGCAGCCTCTGACCTCACAGGCAGATTATACTGGTGCAAGGGGTACAGAGCAGTGTATTTCTACATGGCGTATTTCTATAAAGTTCAGGATCCGTACCGAACACTCAGTGTCCATGAAATGGACCCTGAACATGGACTTCCCTGAGAAGTCGGTGTTACTGTTCGGGTTCAGTCACCTGGATAAGGGGCTGAGGGGCTGCAAAAGGAAGCAAAATGTGGATTACAGCAGGAGAATCATACTTACCATTCTCCACGCTGCAGTCACACTACTTCAGGGTCTGCTCAATAAACCTCATGCATATTTCTTTATTTCCCCTGTCTATCCTCTCTGACTGCGTTTGTGATTGGTTTAGCAACCAAGCTGCCGTCATATTAGTGTAAAAGATAAATAAATAATTAAAAAATGTATATTGACATCCAGCTTAGATAAAGCACACAGCTTTGAGCTACAGCCCCTAGCCATGTGCATTATGTTGGCCCCACACTACACATGGAGTACAGGTAGAGTGACAGAGCCTGCACTACATATAAAGGACAGGTGGAGTGTGACAGACCTCACTCTACACATGCAGGACAGGTAGGGAGTGACAGACCCTGCACTACACAAGGAGGATAGAGAGTGGCAGACCCCACACTACACATGGAGGACAGGTAGAGAGTGACAGACCCCGCACTACACAAAGAGGACAGGTAGAGTGACAGATCCCACACTACACAAAGAGGACAGGTAGAGTGACAGATCCCACACTACACATGGAAGACAGGTAGAGAGTGACAGACTCCAAATTACACATTGCACTACATATAGAGGACAGGTAGAGACCAACAGACCCCGCACTACACATGGAGGACAGGTAGAGACCAACAGACCCCGCACTACACATGGAGGACAGGTAGAGACCAACAGACCCCGCACTACACATGGAGGACAGGTAGAGACCAACAGACCCCGCACTACACATGGAGGACAGGTAGAGACCAACAGACCCCGCACTACACATGGAGGACAGGTAGAAAGTTTACAGACCTCACACTACACATGGAGGACAGGTAGAGAGTGACAGACCCCGCACTACACATGGAGGACAGGTAGAAAGTTTACAGACTTCACACTACACATGGAGGACAGGTAGAGAGTGACAGATCCCACACTACTCATGGAGGACAGGTAGAGAGTGACAGACCCCACAGTAAACATGAAGGACAGGTAGCGAGTGACATACACCACACTAAACATGGAGGACAGGTAGAGAGTGACAGACCCCACACTAAACATGGAAGACAGGTAGAGAGAGACAGAACCCACATTACACATGGAGGACAGGTTGAGAGTGACAGACCCCACACTAAACATGGAGGACAGGTAGAGAGTGACAGACCCCACATTACACATGGAGGACAGGTTGAGAGTGACAGACCCCACACTAAACATGGAGGACAGGTATAGAGTACCAGACCCCACACTACACATGGAGGACAGGTAGAGAGTGACAGACCCCACACTAAACATGGAGGACAGGTAGAGAGTGACAGATCCCACACTAAACATGGAGGACAGGTAGAGAGTGACAGATCCCACTCTACACATGGAAGACAGGTAGAGAGTGACAGACCCCCACATTAAACATGGAGGACAGGTAGAGAGTGACAGAGCCTGCACTACATATAGATGTCAGGTGGAGAGTGACAGACCCTGCACTACATATAGAGGACAGATAGAGACCGATAGATCCCACACTACACATGGAGGACAGGTAGAAAGTTTACAGACCTCACACTACACATGGAGGACAGGTAGAAAGTTTACAGACCTCACACTACACATGGAGGACAGGTAGAGAGTGACAGACCCCACATTACACATGGAGGACAGGTTGAGAGTGACATATCTCACACTAAACATGGAGGGCAGGTAGAGAGTGACAGATCCCACTCTACACATGGAATACAGGTAGAGAGTGACAGACCCCCACACTAAACATGGAGGACAGGTATAGAGTAACAGACCTCACACTACACATGGAGGACAGGTAGAGAGTGACAGACCCCACACTAAACATGGAGGACAGGTAGAGAGTGACATATCTCACACTAAACATGGAGGGCAGGTAGAGAGTGACAGATCCCACTCTACACATGGAAGACAGGTAGAGAGTGACAGACCCCCACATTAAACATGGAGGACAGGTAGAGAGTGACAGAGCCTGCACTACATATAGATGTCAGGTGGAGAGTGACAGACCCTGCACTACATATAGAGGACAGATAGAGACCGATAGATCCCACACTACACATGGAGGACAGGTAGAAAGTTTACAGACCTCACACTACACATGGAGGACAGGTAGAAAGTTTACAGACCTCACACTACACATGGAGGACAGGTAGAAAGTTTACAGACCTCACACTACACATGGAGGACAGGTAGAGAGTGACAGACCCCACACTACACATGGAGGACAGGTTGAGAGTGACAGATCCCACTCTACACATGGAGGACAGGTAGAGAGTGACAGATCCCACTCTACACATGGAAGACAGGTAGAGAGTGACAGACCCCCACATTAAACATGGAGGACAGGTAGAGAGTGACAGAGCCTGCACTACATATAGAGGACAGATAGAGACCGATAGATCCCACACTACACATGGAGGACAGGTAGAAAGTTTACAGACCTCACACTACACATGGAGGACAGGTAGAAAGTTTACAGACCTCACACTACACATGGAGGACAGGTAGAAAGTTTACAGACCTCACACTACACATGGAGGACAGGTAGAGAGCGACAGACCCTGCACAACATTTGGAGACAGGCATAGTGACAGACCCTGCACTACATTTGGAGGGCAGGTAGAGAGTGACGGACCACACATTACACATGGAGGACAGATGGAAAGTTACAGACTTACAGACCCTGCACTATACACATAGCACTCCAAGACCTGCCATGTGCCAAAACAGCAGCAATAGACCACATATGGGAAAAATTACATAACAAAAGATGGTGTCCATTTTCTCCTATTATCCCTTGTAAAAATGATAAACTTCAGCTAAAACATCATTTTACAGATAAAGAACATTATTTTCATTTATACAAGGGACCCTACGTGGGTTTCTGTTTAAATTATTTAAATAAATAATCTTTAAAAAACGGTGTGAAGTCCCCCACAATTTTGATACTCAGTCAAGATACAGCACACAGCTGGAAGTTGTTATTCTCAACCTGAGGAGGCCCATGACTATTGGGTCACCACAGGCTAAGAATATTAGCCCGCAGCCGCCCCAGAAATGGTGTATTCATTAGATGCACTATTCCTGGTGCTTTACTTGGCTCCTCCCAATTGCCCTGGTACAGTGGCAATCGGGGTAATATAAGGGGATAAAGACAGCTGTGAACCACTAAAAGAAAATATCTTCAGCACTTACTGCACTTTTCTGTGGCTCTGCAGCGGAGGGTTTCCCAACGGGACTTCAGATCCATGGCAAGTGACTCTGGATGTGCAGCCGCTTGTGAGACTCCGGGTGCCAGTAAGTGCAGGAGGAGAGAAGTTCCGTGTTCAACATATAAGAGGAAAAAAGTGGCACTCCACGTTTTCTTATCCAACACTTGCACTGGATGTTTTGTGGTGGGGCCAGTTAAAGAGCCAGGTGGCGTGAATCAGTGTGTAGCTCCATACACCCAGTGCCTCCCTGATGTTGTACTTTTAACCTATAATAAATACTTGCATAAGAAGGGAACGTGGAGTGACGCTTTTTTCCTCTTATATGTTGAACAATGAATAAAGACAGCTGTCAGTGGACAGCTTACATCAAGTCTTGGATTGTGCGCCGGTCTCTATGGCAGGTCTTTCTTCTATTTGAAATAAAAAACACAGACAACCTCTTTTATGTATTCATCCAGACCTCACACTAAGTGACATTAAAGTTACCACTCAGCACCAGCTCTGGCACACACTGACGCACAAGAGAGAGTGGTGACGTCAGTGAGGTCTCATGAGGTCATAGTTTTATGTGTTTTGTTGGCTAGTTATCAAAATACGGGAGACCCCATGCATTTTTCTTTTAATTATTAAACTACATTAATTAAATAAACTCCAAACACACCCCCGCAACCCTGGCTGTAATCAACAACGAGGTCCCTCGAAGCACCCCGTCACTACTGTATCCAGACAACTCAGCGTGAGGTCTGTATGTAAAAAAAATGTGTGTGCTGTGCCTTATTTTTGATTGCCAACCAAGCTAAAAATGAGGCAGCTGGGGTTGGTATTCTCAGCGTGGTGAGGCCCATAGTTATTGGGCCACACAGGCAACAGAATAGCAGCCCACAGCCACCCCAGAAATTACCGCATTCATTAGAAGTGCCAATTCCTGGTGCTGTACCTGGCTCTTCCCAATGCCCTAGTGCTTTAGGAATATATATGAGGCTTGTAAGTATAAATGTCCTGCTTTTAATTCCCAGTTTGCTTCTTTTGCAGTTCCCTAGCTCTTACTACCAATATTTTATAGCATTAAAGTTTGGGTCCCCATAGACTATGCTGGGTGTGTTGTTTGAGCTCAAGTTCAGGTCAAGTCCAGTCCCGAAATCTGACTTATTTTAAAGTCCTTGCATATCCGCCAAACCTGAACATCTCCGGGTATGCCCATCTCTAGTCCTGTATTCTAGAGATTTTTTCTCCTCAAGTGCGTGGTAATCGTTAAGTACAGTACAGACCAAAAGTTTGGACACATCTTCTCATTCAAAGAGTTTTCTGTATTTTCATGACTATGAAAATTGTAGATTCACACTGAAGGCATCAAAACTATGAATTAACACATGTGGAATTATATACTTAACAAAAAAGTGTGAAACAACTGAAAATATGTCTTATATTCTAGGTTCTTCAAAGTAGCCACCTTTTTGCTGTGATTACTGCTTTGCACACTCTTGGCTTTCTCTTGATGAGCTTCAAGAGGTAGTCACCGGAAATGGTTTCCACTTCACAGGTGTGCCCTGTCAGGTTTAATAAGTGGGATTTCTTGCCTTATAAATGGGGTTGGGACCATCAGTTGTGTTGTGCAGAAGTCTAGTGGATACACATAGTCCTACTGAATAGACTGTTATAATTTGTATTATGGCAAGAAAAAAGCAGCTAAGTAAAGAAAAACGAGTGGCCATCATTACTTTAAGAAATGAAGGTCAGTCAGTCCAAAAAATTGGGAAAACTTTGAAAGTGTCCCCAAGTGCAGTTGCAAAAACCATCAAGCGCTACAAAGAAACTGGCTCACATGAGGACCGCCCCAGGAAAGGAAGACCAAGAGTCACCTCTGCTGCAGAGGATAAGTTCATCCGAGTCACCAGCCTCAGAAATCGCAGGTTAACAGCAGCTCAGATTAGAGACCAGGTCAATGCCACACAGAGTTCTAGCAGCAGACACATCTCTACAACAACTGTTAAGAGGAGACTTTGTGCAGCAGGCCTTCATGGAAAAATAGCTGCTAGGAAACCACTACTAAGGACAGGCAACAAGCAGAAAAGACTTGTTTGGGCTAAAGAACACAAAGATTGGACATTAGACCAGTGGAAATCTGTGCTTTGGTTTGAGGAGTCCAAATTTGAGATCTTTGCTTCCAACCACCATGTCTTTGTGCGACGCAGAAAAGGTGAACGGATGGACTCTACATGCCTTGTTCCTACCATGAAGCATGGAGGAGGAGGTGTGATGGTGATGGGGTGCTACGCCAGATGACCTGGCCTCCACAGTCACCAGACCTGAACCCAATCGAGATGGTTTGGGGTGAGCTGGACCACAGAGTGAAGGCAAAAGAGCCAACGAGTGCTAAGCATCTCTGGGAACGCCTTCAAGACTGTTGAAAGACCATTTCCGGTGACTACCTCTTGAAGCTCATCAAGAGAATGCCAAGAGTATGCAAAGCAGTAATCAAACCAAAAGGTCGCTACTTTGAAGAAACCTAGAATATAAGACATATTTTCTGTTGTTTCACACTTTTTTGTTAAGTATATAATTCCACATGTGTTAATTCATAGTTTTGATGCCTTCATAGTGAATCTACAATTTTCATAGTCATTAAAATACAGAAAACTCTTTGAATGAGAAGGTGTGTCCAAAATTTTGGTCTGTACTGTATAATGCTGCTGTTTAATCATTGTTTTGCTTATTCTCACAGCCCCCAGCCTCCCTAGCCGCCGTTTTATAACTTTAAAGTCCAGGTTAGGGATTTTGGGACCGGATTTGACAAGAACTTGAGTCTGAACCTTTTTAAAAGAAAAAAAAAAGCCTGCCTGGATCCGCCGAATGCAAAAATTGAGGGGTTTGCCCATCTCTATTTTTTACCCTAAAGCTTAAGGTAGTAATTAATTTTATTATCACTTAACTCCTTCACCACCAAATTCCTTTTCAGCAACCAATTTTTTAGAGACCACATTTCAAGTAACTTGGACAGGCTTATGGAAAAGAAAATATCCAAAGGTGACACCATTTTTTATTTTTTTTTAAGCACCAGCCAAAGTGCTCAAAATCACATTCAAGAGGTTTGTTTATTAACCCTTTAGATCCTTCACAGGAGTTAAAGCGATGTGAAAGGAAAAAATTAAAATTTTGCTTTTCCCACAAAAATGTTGCTTTAGCCCCAATTTTCACAAGCGTAACAGGAGAAATTTGACCATACAATTTGTTGTGCAATTTTTCCTGCGTACACTGATACTTCATATGTGGCTGATAACTATTGTTTAGGCACATGGCAGGGCTCAGAAGGGAAGGAGCGACATTAGCCTTTTGAAACGCAAAATTGTCTGGAATAGATAGCAGACACCACATTGGTTTTGGAGAGCCATTAATGTGCCTAAATAATGGTATCCCTTCTACAAATCACCTCAGTTTGATAACTACACCCTCAAAAAATGATCTAGTGGTGTGGTGAGCACCTTGAACCCACAGGTGCTTTACAGAACTTTGTAACAATGAAAATGAAAAAATACAATTTCACCAAAAAAATGTGAAAGCCACAAATCTTTAATTTTCACAAGAGTAACAGGAGAAAATGAACAATACAATTAGTTGAGCAAGTTCTCCCCAAGTGCACCAATACCCCATATGGGGTGGAAACCTACTGTTTGGGCGCATTGCAGGGTTCAGAAAGGAAGGAGCATTATTTGACTTTTGGAGTGCAATATATAACCTTACCGCAATCTTTAGGAGGAAGAAGAAACAAACAGCGGGTCAAAAATTGCTTTTATTTATTTTTTCCTCTTGCAGTATAAATGATAAGATGACTTTATTCTTCGGGTCAGTGTGATTACTGCCCATGAAAATGTGTTTGATTTTTATAAAAAAAGGTTTTGTATTGCCATATTTTGAGAGCTATCATTGTTCTATATTTCTGAGTTATATGATTGCTTGTTTTTTGTGGAATAAAATGACATTTCATTGGTAAAATTCACATAATATTTTAGATCAATTTCTATTCTGATTTTTGGGAGGCAGAATGAACATAAAATAGCAATTCAGGAAATGATTTTCGAGAAGTTTTTTATTCTGTTCACCATGTGGTAAATTTGATAATACGGCTTTATTCTTCGAGTCTGTATGATTACAGCAATAGCACATTTATTTTTTTGTATGTTTTGCCACTTTTACACAATAAAAAAAATGATATAAAAAAACATTGTTTTTGCTTTGCTGTATTGTGAGAGCTATAGTTTTTTATTTTCTTGGTGACTGAGCTGTATGGCAGCTTGTTTCTTTGCAGGACAGGGGGACATTTTCAGTTATACAATTTTGACTTTTTGATCACGTTTTTTTCCTCTTTATTTTGAGCAATATAATAAAAAAGCATTGTTTTTTGCCATATTTTTCTTTTTTTTCAAGTGCTCACGAAAGGAGTGAAATAGTGTGACACTTCTATAGACACTTCTATAGATCGGGTCATTCTGGATGCAGTGATACCAAATATGTACACTTTTTTGTTCCTTCCATCTTGTAACAGATCAATGTTGCTATCAATAGAAGGGTTAAATGCAGCGTGTGAGCTATGATACAGTTGTGGCCAAAAGTATTGACACCCCTACAATTCTGTCAGATAATACACAGTTTCTTCCTGAAAATGATTGCAATCACAATTTCTTTGGTATTATTATCTTCATTTAATTTGTCTTCAATGAAAAAACACAAAAAGAATTGTCCTAAAGCCAAATTGGATATAATTCCACACCAAACATAAAAAAGGGGGTGGACAAAAGTTTTGGAACTGTTAGAAAAATCATGTGATGCTTCTCTAATTTGTGTAATTAACAGCACCTGTAACTTACCTGTGGCACCAAACAGGTGTTGGCAATAACTATATCACACTTGCAGCCAGTTGACATGGATTAAAGTTGACTCAACCTCTGTCCTGTGTCCTTGTGTGTACCACATTGAGCATGGAGAAAATAAAGAAGACCAAAGAACTGTCTGAGGACTTGAGAAACCAAATTGTGAGGAAGCATGAGCAATCTCAAGGCTACAAGTCCATCTCCAAAGACCTGAATGTTCCTGTGTCTACCGTGCGCAGTGTCATCAAGAAGTTTAAAGCCCATGGCACTGTGGCTAACCTCCCTAAATGTGGACGGAAAAGAAAAATTGACGAGAGATTTCAACGCAAGATTGTGCGGATGGTGGATGAAGAACCTCGACTAACATCCAAACAAGTTCAAGCTGCTCTGCAGTCCGAGGGTACAACATTGTCAACCCGTACTATTCGTCGGCGTCTGAATGAAAAGGGACTGTATGGTAGGAGACCCAGGAAGACCCCACTTCTTACCCCGAGACATAAAAAAGCCAGGCTGGAGTTTGCCAAAACTTACCTGAGAAAGCTTAAAACGTTTTGGAAGAATGTTCTCTGGTCAGATGAGACAAAAGTAGAGCTTTTTGGGTAAAGGCATCAGCATAGAGTTTACAGGAGAAAAAAAGAGGCATTCAAAGAAAAGAACACGGTCCCTACAGTCAAACATGGCAGAGGTTCCCTGATGCTTTGGGGTTGCTTTGCTGCCTCTGGCACTGGACTGCTTGACTGTGTGCATGGCATTATGAAGTATGAAGTCTACCTACACATTTTGCAGCATAATGTAGGGCCCAGTGTGAGAAAGCTGGTTCTCCCTCAGAGGTCATGGGTCTTGCAGCAGGACAATGACCCAAAACACACTTCAAAAAGCACTAGAAAATGGTTTGAGAGAAAGCACTGGAGACTTCTAAGGTGGCCAGCAGTGAGTCCAGACCTGAATCCCATAGAACACCTGTGGAGAGATCTAAAAATGGCAGTTTGGAGAAGGCACCCTTCAAATATCAGGGACCTGGAGCAGTTTGCCAAAGAAGAATGGTCTAAAACTCCAGCAGAGCATTGTAAGAAACTCATTGATGGTTACCGGAAGTGGTTGATCGCAGTTATTTTGGCTAAAGGTTGTGCGACCAAGTATTAGGCTGAGGGTGCCAATACTTTTGTCTGGCCCATTTTTGGAGTTTTGTGTGAAATGATCAATGTTTTGCTTTTTGCTTCATTCTCTTTTGTGTTTTTTCATTGAAGACAAATTAAATGAAGATAATAATACCAAAGAATTTGTGATTGTAATCATTTTCAGGAAGAAACTGAGTATTATCTGACAGAATTGCAGGGGTGTCAATACTTTTGGCCACAACTGTACATAGCTGACAGCCATTGATGACTTTGTCATCTGTGCTAGTTAGCTGGAACCATCGTCGAGTCTTACGTGTACAGCGATTTTCTGGAACGCACTTCCCGCAATGACGTACATGTATGTTGCATGTTGTGATGGGGTTAAAGGCAACCTGCCACACCATAAAATGCTATATACTATCAGATATAGGATTAATCTGTAGGCAAATAGATAGTTGTATAAAGCTGCCCATCTGCTGTATTGAAAGTGCAGCTACTGGGAGGAAATGAACTTATTTCCTCTCGGCAGATTGCTGTGCTCAGATGCTGTCAATCCAAGTGCTGATGAGTTCTTACAGCTGACATGTACAGTATAGTGAGTGGTGACTGTAGCCTCTCCGTACAAGTCCCCATGACTGAAAGCAGGCGGCTCCGGGGATGAAATTAGCTCCTTTTATTCTGGCAGTTGCATTAAGGTGGTTATGAAGCATTTGTGTGCTATTTGCCTGCAGATTAATCTCATGTCTGCAGATAAACAGCCTTTTCTGAAGTAACAGATTCCTTTTAAACTGATTTTTGCACTGTTTTGCACTATTATTAGTATATGTTTCTTACTATGTTTAATAAGACAACATTTTTTCAATGACCCTTTGTCCTCTGAAGTCTCAGCAGTGACTTGTCATTCACAGGCCGAAGACAAGTGAAGGGAACATCACAGACAGGGAGGAGACCCAATGTACAGTCCAGTCATTGTGCACTGAAATCTATTTAGCAGAAAACTTCAAATGATAAAGGAACAAAGCGGATTTCTTCACCAAAGGTATCAATTTGATCAGTATGACAACTTCATTATAGTCGTGTCTTTACATTACAAAATCATCTCTTTAAAGGTCAACGCTGTCGCTTCATGTTTTACTACCATAGTACTGAGTAATCCTGTATAGAATCCTATTGATTGCTAGCAGCACTTCGTTTTTTGCTCATTTTTGGTACCGCTATACTATTACCTAGAAGACCTTGTAACCCTTTAATTTAATAGAGCTTACTAACGGATATATTTTGATGTCTTTACTTTTCAGCGACACCTAGTGCAACTTTCTACTTTACTATTACATTACATTATGTTTATACTTCCTTAATTTATGTTTGATAACCTCTATGTAATGGTTTTATAATTGATGCCAAAGGGTATGATGTAATAAATGTAATGTTCAGGAACTGGAGCCAAACATTATCATTTCTCCTGTACCCCTGGTAAATTAGATATAGTGTGTAGATAAGGGATCATAATCCAGTACATGAAGCTCTGACTCGCCGGGAACACGCAACGACGCTTCCATTACCTCCAGCGGACTGTAATATTGCACAATACCTAACAAACATGTTTCCAACATATGGTTCCCATCAAACACTCAACTTCTGCCAAGACTATTTCCACGTGCAGAGGTTGTGACCAGAGTCGCTGAAATGATCCAGACATTTGCCATCACTGGGGCGCTCTTGTCTTTTGAATTTCCAAGAAAATGTTACAAGGACAGTAAATATTCCCCTATGCCCCAGAAGGAAAACCAGTTTGTAAACACATCGTAACCATCCTGGAAAGGCTCCAAAAAGAACATAAAGCCGCACTTCCCCCAAATACAGAGCAGAACTGCTGAAGAGTCAGGAAAAACAAGCTGCGCTCATTGTCATTCCGAGCAGAGAAGCACTTGTGCGCTGGAACATTACCTCATCCTGTTCTAGAAGAGCCGTATTCACCAGAAACCTGGGGTGGGGGCTTCTATTCATGCAGGCTGACCTATGAAAGAAACAAATAGGACAACAAGTTCATTTTTTAAGAGTTTTATCTAACTTTAGAAATACAATGTAGAGATAGATAGATAGATAGATAGATAGATAGATAGATAGATAGATACAAAAAAGTAAAAATGAACAGCACAAACTCAAATTAAAGTGAGTGCAAAGCCTTAAAACTGCCATATCCAAAGGAATATAATACAGATAGAAAACAGGCAGCACTCAAACAATGCAAAAAAGTGGACTTTATTAGTCCATGTGGAGCAATGTTTTGGCCTATACAGGCCTTTACCAGGCACACACACACACCTGTGATTGATAAAGGCAGGTACAGGCCAAAACGTCGCTCCGCATTAACTAATAAAGTCCACTCTTTTGCATTGAGTGCAGCCTATTTTCTTTCTTTCTACATAGATTCATAGATAAAGGATAATTAGAACTTAATAAAAGTTCTAAATTAATTGTATGGCTTAAAGAGCTTGTCTCCTGTTGTCATCAGGAGCACACTGCTCCCCGTCCTTCTGGATTCATGCTTGATGGTGGTTGGTGCACTCCTGATGAACAGTTAGGCCCAGCTGCATAACTGAGCCCTTGACTTTATGAGAAAAAAGGTCCTAATTTCTACCTAGTGGCATTATAGTACTGTATATCATAAAGCCCACAATTGGGAAAGTGTCAACAGCAACAGACTTCAGTGACTCAGGGGTTTTCTGAAATCATAAATAATTTGGCCAAAGGTAAGGCTGGTTTCACACTTTTAGTGCATGCAGATCAAGATCAAAATGGGTGCATCTGCATGGAGTCGTGCGTCTGGAAACACATGCCACCACAACTGACAGATGTGTGATCCGGAGTTCATTAAGAGAAAGGAGGGGAGACGAGAGGAGAGTAGATGAGAGAGGAGAGAGACTAGCCAGAACACTGCAGATGTGTTGGGAGGAGCAGAAAAAAAGTTTGAGCATGCTCAGTGTGGAACAACAGATCTGATTGGATGGATCTGCCCATTTCCGGATCCAGACACCATTGAAATACTTTATATTAGATGCTGCATTGGGACACATCTGGAGGCAGCAGGATTTTATATGATGACCAAAAAGAGACTTCTTGGGTCCAGGGAGGAGGTAAAAAAAAACTGACGTTGTAGGATCAGGCGTATTCCTGATGCAATTGCATGTCCCTGTGGCCCCATATTAAGTATAGGGACACAGGCCTGATCAGGAGGGTTCAGGATTTGGATGAATTACAATGCAAGAAAAAAAAAAATGCAAGTGTGAAACCACAAGAAAATCTACAAAGGACATACATTCAGAACATCAATCAAAAAAGCTTCAAAAAGTAAAAAAAAAAAAGCTTACCAAAAGTCAACTATCCATTGCACTCAGCAGGACACATTAGGCCCAGTGATAAAGGCAACCAAGTGCATAATACAGGTGCTGCAATCACACTCAACCTGCCGCTCATGTGGGAGGTGATTGGCGGTATTCTTATATGCACACTGATGAGGTGTGAAACCACCTTAATCAATGTATTCAAGAAGAAATATGACCTATATTCACCTGTTTGCACTTGTGTTCAGTCACCACTGCTGGTCCCCATCTGATTTTGTTTACTTGGCTGCAATAATGGGATGTCATCTACACAAGTGACCACTGCACCCAGTCACCAGCCTTAGCGTTAAACATCAGAAATATCATGTGCTTAACTAGACAGTCCTGGCCGTACTTGGATTCTAAGCACACGGACGGTTTTTCTAGCCGAGTCCTCTTCTAGAAACCTCCTGTAACCGAAAAGAATCATTTCTCCCGCAGCCCATAGGAAGAGAAGGCTAAGGAGACACTGGAGTGTTTAGCAATTGGAGGGATAGTAAGACGTGTCTACCTCGGGGCCATAGAGAGATTTCACGTATCACAGGACTGTATAGTGTTTGTCTCAGGACTCCTTATCATTTTTTTTCATTTTTATTTTGTACAAAAAAAATTGCATCCCAAATTAATCTCTCAGTGAAATACCGAGCCTTCAATTTAATGTGGAATCCATGTAATACATGACTCAATTGGTTGGGTGATAATCTAGGAAAGACTAAAGGGAATCTGTCAGCAGATTTTACTATGTAAGCTGAGGACAATATGCGGTAAGGGTTAAAAAGCAAAAACCAACTGTGCCTCTCCTATCAGGCTGCATGCTATTGTTAACCTAAACTAAAGGCTTTATCACCGGGTGATTACCATTATAGGACTAAAAAGTCACGGGCAGGGCAGTCCAACACGCCCCCTGCTGTCATTGACTCTACAAAGCAATGCACAATTGTCTAATAAGAGCCTAGTGTGGGCAGGGGCAAGTATCCAACATCTACTGTGTTTCTAAATTTCAATGTATTGATTGTATCAGAACAGCTTCAGACAGTTATCTATGTGATACACCATTGCATTCAGGGTTTCTTTGCCTACATTATGTTGCTCTCAGATGAGGTAGCAAAACCTGCTGACAGATTCCCTTTAAGGGAATTTGTTATCTGGTTTTGGTACCCCATATGAGAGCAGCATGATGTAACAGCAGAGACCCTGATTCCAGCAATGTGTCACTTACTAGGCTGCTTTCTGCAGTTTTTATAAAATCACTGTTTTATCTGCTGAAAATCTCTAAATGCATATCTGGGTATCAGAGCCGCCGACGGGGCCTGACTGCTGTAACAGCTGTGACAGGGCCCAGGGTGATTGACAGGAGAGGGAACCTGGAGCAGAGATGAGGGCATGGGCCCCAATCCCTCTTCCATGAGCCCCCTCTTCTCGTGCCAATCTCCTCTGGACCCCGCCACCTCACCTCTTAAACGGGCCCCCTCTCCTGTTTATAACCCCTGCAGCCCACAAACAGGAAGTCACGAGGGCAACGTCAGGATGTAAGGAACATGGGCACATGCAGGATGCAAAGGAGTCAGGATGGAGCTGCTGCTGGTGAGTATGCTGTCTGTGTCTGCCTGTCTCTCTGTGTGTGTCTGTCTCTGCCCAGTACAATGCTCTATATACAGGTCCACACTACATGCTCTACTAGTGTATCTATATACTGTATGTATATAGTGTGGACCTGTATATACAGTATAGTTCAGTGTATACAAGATATGCAGCCAGCAGTCTCTACATTAATATGTATACAGCTAGCAGCCATCTCTATTGTACATACGGCCAGCAGTCACTATTGTGTATACAGCTACCAGCAGTTTCTATTGTGTATTCTCTATTGTATACAGCCAGCAGTAGTCTCTATTGTGTATTCTTTATTGTGTATACAGCTATTGTGTATTCAGCCCACAGCAGTCTCAAGTGTGTGTGCGTGTATATATATACATATATATATATATGTATGTATGTATGTATATATGTTTGGGTGGAGGCAGAGCCTGGGTTAAGGCAAAGCTTGGGTGGAGGCTGGGCGGAGTCTCAGGGGGGGCCCCAAAAGTTTGTCAGTGAGTGGCCCCAAAATTCTTAGTGGCAGCCCTACTTCAGTGATTGGCAACTTTCTGTCCATGATACAAAAAGCTGTTAATCAGTGGTGGGGGCAGGGTTGTACAAATTATATGAATATGGAAGATTACATGGCAGCAGGTTAAATAGTTTTTAGTGATAATCTCCTGGTGGTAAAACAGTGATGTTACAGAAGTGCAGCACGCAGTCATTAAGTAAGTGACACATCCCTGGAATCAGGGTCTGTTTCTACATAATACTGCTCTCAGCTCAGTTGGCAAAATCCTGGTGGCAGGTTCCTTTTAAGGTACTCCTTTACTTTCAATAGCTGTGGGACTAGCACTGTTCATGCTGAGCCCCCACTGACCTCTGAGCACTTGCTCGCTTGGTTTGGCCAGGTATAAAATAGTTTTTAATGGACAGAAAGGAATATACAATTTCAGACACTTCTCCAGAAGCATGAGAGTAAAAAGTTGGGCTATGAAATTTAGCATGCCGATCCTTCCTTTACTCCATCATCTATAGAGGACAATTTGAAGGTCCCCAAACTTACAAGAGAGCCACCCAACCCTGCCAAATTCATCAAGTTTGGATGACTTTTCAATAATATGAAGTTATTCATATTTATGTGCTTTTAGTAATAGGTCACAACATATTTTATCTATGTAAATGTCTTTTGATGACCATCTTGTATGTTCTCTATACTGAGGTGTTAAAACTCTAATAAATGATACAAATACCATATAGTAGAAGGACTATTTAATGTGCTGTTTTCTAACTCTTAGTCTGCGCTGCCATCTAGTGACCATTTGCAGTATAGGTCTTTGTGTGAGGTTGGGCCTATTATGGGTGGAGCAGAACAACCCAACAAAGGTGTCATCATTTACAATTGTGAAATATCTGAGAACACAATTATAGGATTATGTTCATTGTTTTATTCCAAATAACACGGTTCAATAGCAAAGTGTAAATTACATAATGTGCAAGAAAACATATTAACCCAATGATCAATAATAATGGGTGGATAGAGCAAAGTGTGTGCACGCTGGAAAGCCATTAGCAAGATTATGATCCAAAGTGTAGCTCATATCAATGGTGGAGAATATTCTGGAAACAGTCATAAATATAGCATTATGTCCTGATAGTATAAATAGATTGGAAACAGGTTATAAGCTTCATCCGTGTGTTATCAAAAAGAAAGAAACTCATTTATTCCATGTAATACAAAAGCAATATATAGGCAAATCCCACGCTATCACAGAATATTGACACCTAGTCTATAATATGTAGAGACCCAGTCTTCCTTTTTGTATGAGCCAAAATATTCTAAAGTAACTTGTAATAATATGTACAGACCAATACAACTATTTTAGGTAGTTTTCATCAGAGAGGTGGTACAGTAATGGTTGTGTCTGACCGTACAGGGACATGGTCTGATCATACCACAGCTTCTGTGCTGAGATAATCTTATATATATGTCCCTGTTATGTACTGTGTAATCGATGTGTGTGACCGTACAGGGACATGGTCTGATCATACCACAGCTTCTGTGCTGAGATAATCTTATATATATGTCCCTGTTATGTACTGTGTAATCGATGTGTGTGACCGTACAGGGACATGGTCTGATCATACCACATCTCCTGTGCTGAGATAATCTTATATATGTGTCCCTGCTATGTACAGTGTAATGGATGTGTCTGACCATACAGGGACATGGTCTGATCATACCTCATCTCCTGTGCTGAGATAATGTTATATATGTGTCCCTGCTATGTACAGTGTAATGGATGTGTCTGGCCGTACAGGGACATGGTCTGATCATAGCACATCTCCTGTGCTGAGATAATCTTATATATGTGTCCCTGCTATGTACAGTGTAATGGCCGTGTCTGACCGTACAGGGACATGGTCTGATCATTTCACATCTCCTGTGCTGAGATAATCTTATATATGTGTCCTGCTATGTACTATGTAATGGATGTGTCTGACTGTACTGGGACACGGTATGATCATACCACATCTCCTGGGTAGGGGAGGACACAAACCAGTATACAGATATTACAGCACGGGATCATAAATAATTCTTTCTTTGACAAAAAATATTTTTAATAAAAAACAGAAAAAAAAATAATCACAAAAATAATCAGCTGTGATCCCCTTCTGTAATGTCTGTATACTCTTTCTCGTGCTCTAATGTCTGTATATAATAACTTTATTATCCCAAAATCTATTGTTTAAAATAAACTTTAAATGTAACTTTGTTTGTGAGAAAACCCCTTTACACTGTTTTAAGTCTTAAATAGACTTTTTTGTTGATTTTTTCATGGGTTCATTCTGACTGTCTACATGTTTTAGACAAAAAGTAGATTTTTTGTAAGTAGCTGTAAGCTTGAATTTCAATTAACTTTTCTACTATACATTTATGTAAATTTCCCCTTAATTGATTACAGTAACTTTATTCACTTTTTTTGGCCTCTCATCAACATACACTGGACAGGATTATCAACTATATAACAGGGTAAAAAGTAACAATTACAATGGCCTTGACAATTGAAGTGATTACTGCAACTGAAACAAGCAAGGTCTTGTCTGCAGATTATACTCAGTAATCATATTTATTGCATACTCATATCCTATCAGTATGAGAACATTCACAAAATAACAAGTTATTGAGGTCAAGAAAATGTGCAGATGAAGCGTAAAATTCATCCTGTCCAACGAAGGACATTAAACATAGCAGCATCACATTATGTGCTAAAATGGTTGGATAACATGTCATCATTTTCTTTTTTTCATTAAAGGGGTCCTGAAAATAATAAAAAATATATATATATTATTGATATAGTTAGTTCTCTTTGTTTTAACTAGCAAATAACACTTGTTTCATCTTGGAAGGTAATAACTGACAGAAAAAGTAGAGGAATCTGCATCTGTAAAATCCAGCCTCTTCTTACCTCAGCACCCCTAGTATCTCCAGTATCAGCTCAGAAAGATGGGGTGGACAGTAATGTAAGGAGCCTATTATATCATCACTCCTAGTGTCTCCAGTATTAGATTAGATGGGCAGGGTAGACAACAGTGTGAGCAGCCTCTTCTTACCTCAGCACCCCTGGTATCTGAATCATCAAGACAAACTGTATGTGCACCCTCTTCTTATCTTAAAACCCATTGTTTCGCCAGCATTAGATAAAACAACAATGTAGACAGCAGTATGAGTGATCACTTCTCGTCTTCAGCATCATTGGTAATTTCAGTATTAGATCAGAAAGACAGAGTGGACAGCAGTCTAAGCAGTCTCTTCTTACCTTAGCATCCTTAGTATATTCCGTACAGTAGTGTAAGGAGCTTATTCTTATATCATCACTGCTATTGTCTCCAGTATTAGATCAGATAGGCAGGGTGGACAGCAGTCTCAGAAGCCTCTTCTTAGTATGACACTATCTTGTGTGTGTATATATATATCCTTGATTGTTTTAAGATCTTGATGCCCTGATGAAGTGGCCTATGAGCCATGAAACACGTGTAGGCAAAATAAACAGAGTGTGTGATTAACTCTGTGTTTATCTTTGTGGTCAGCGCGGCATCTCATCCCAGCTCTTTTCACTCTTATCTGGATTCTTCAGTTCTCAGCTGGGAGCCTGCAGCGATCTCCTGTGTGCTTTTATTGTAGTTGTGACACTCACAACTACATCAGGTGAGTTTAACCATTTGGGGTCTGAGGGTCCTGTATAATAGAGGTACTATTCTACCGTATGTGCGCTTCCTTTCTCTTTTAATTTATATATCTAATTACCTCAGCACTCCTTGTATCTCTAGAAGTAGCTCAGAAGCATAGGGTCCACTGCGGTGTTAACAGCCTTTTTTAACTTCAGCAACTTAAGAATCTTCAATATTAGATCAGAAAGGCAGCATGAACAGTAGTGTGAGCAGCCTTTCCTTACCTTAGCACCTTTAGTATCTTCAGTATTAGATCAGACAGGATTTACAGCAGTGTGACCAGTCACTTCTTACCTCAGCACTCATGGAATCTGCAGTATTAGCTCAGAAAGACAGGTTGGACAATAGTGTATGGAACCTATTCTTATATCATCACTCCTAGTGTCTCCAGTATTAGATCAGATCGGCAGGGTGGACAACAGTGTGAGAAGTCTCTTCTTACCTCAGCACTCCTAGTATCTCCTTAAGCAGTTCAGGAATACAGGTTTGACAGCAGCATTAACATCCTTTTTTTTTTTACTTCAGCACCCTTAGGATCTTCAGCACTAGATGAGAAAGACAGCATGCACAGCTGTGTGAGCAGTCTCTTCTTACCTTAGCACTTCTGATACCTCCAGTATAAGCTCAGAAAGACTAGGTGGACAGTAGTGTAAGGAGCCTATTTTTATATCATCACTGCTATTGTCTCCAGTATTAGATCAGGCAGACATGATGGACAGCAGTGTGAGTGGTTTCTTCTTTTCTTGTAACTCCTGGTATCCCCAGAAATAAATCAGATAAAGAGGGTGGACGGCATTGTGATCATGTTAGCTCTTTTGATATTTTCATTAACAGCATTGGAGCACAAGAACCTACATTTAAAGTGAATCTGTCAGGTCAAACATCCATATGTAAATGAAGCTAGGGTCACACATCCAAACCCGCTTTTTTGTGGCTTTAGAAAAATGGAGCCATTAAATTTAGGGTGCCAATAGTGTCCCCTGAGGTCCTGGACGGTTTTTGGAATTTTTGGGACTTAGTAATTTTTTCTCAAAAAACGCATACGTTAACGCATGGTGCCTATATGTGCCATGCATTAACACATGCATCTCCCATAGGGCCCCATGTTAAAAAAATGCATGCGTTTTTGTAACGGACCCCAAAAACGCTGCATGCAGCATTTTTGGGCTGTTGCATAAAAACGCATGTTCCCCTAAGTGCACCATCCGTTATTGGATCCGTTATCGGATCTGTTTTTGGGACTTACAAAAAAATGCTAAATTTTGCTACAAAAACAGACCTGAAGCAAAAAAGGCTGATATGTGTGACCCTAGCCTGATATCATTTTCTAATGCCTTTCTCTAAATCCCTTCTATTGATGTATTTCTTTTAATTATATTCCCGCCTATCTTCTGTAAACTTTAAATAAAGAGATTCATTCCATCTGTCAATCACAGTGAATGATCCACTTAGTTCTCTGCTGCCCACTCACCAAAGGATGAATATTCATGTTACATATTCACATCACTGCACAGGAGATTAGTAGGGGGCGGCTGTATCCTCCTTTCTGCTCTCTGTGTTTGCAGCCAAGCAAGACATCAAATACAACACATAATCTGTCACAGCAGTGATATCTGCTTAGAGAAACAAATGGAGTAGATACCTTATCTAGATCAGGCAAGGCAGACCTGCAATAGCTCTCTCCCTCGGTGAAGGGAGCTCCTAAAACTGAAACCTGACACAGAGCAAAGGGAGGAAGGAGGAAAGAGATACTGAGAGGGAGTGCATAATAAATGAACAGTTTAACACAGCAGGACTATTCCTCTGTGAATATGTGAATATGGACAGGACTAATGCAGCAGCTCCCTGTAGGGTGTGATTATGCTTATAACAAGAAAACTACAAAGTGCACATTTTACATGTTTTTAAAAGGTCTGCCCAGGCACTATTCAAAGGTATTATAATGAAAAATAACCTGACAGTGTCCCTTTAAAGGGAGGCACAAAGCTTTCTTTGCATGTTCACAGGCAGTTGTTCTATTCATATTCATATTCTATGATAGACTTCTGTCAGTGAAATAAGATAGCAGCTATTTTTTATTTACTATGTTGATTACCTACCTATGTAAAATAAGTGTGATTTAATAAATACCGTATTTTTCTCTTTATAAGACGCACCTGATTATAAGACGCACCCCCAAATTTGGTGAAGAAAAAGAAAAAAAAATATTTTTTAATGTTAAATGGGGTCCGTGTTATAATGCCAGTGTCCGTCTTACAAATCATATAGGACACATGTCCCTCATAGCACCCTCATCTTGATACATTGTTCCTCATCCTGGGATATAACCCCCTTGTGCTGGCTCACGTCCCCCAGTGATGGCACACATCCCCTATTGATGGCACACCTCCCCCAGTGCTGGCACACTTTCCCCAGTGCCTGCACTCATCCCCCTGTGCTGGCACACTTGCCCCAGTGCAACAGAATTGCCCCTGTGCCTGCACTCAACCCCCTGTGCTGGCACACTTGCCCCAGTGCAGTCGGAATTGCCCCTGTGCCTGCACCACCCCCAAGTGCAGGCACACTTTCCTATGTGCCTGCACTCACCCCCAGTCCCGGCACACTTGCCCCTGTGCCTGCACTCATCCCCCAGTGCAGGCACACTTGCCCCTGTGCCTGCACTCATCCCCCAGTGCAGGCACACTTGCCCCTGTGCCTGCACTCATCCCCCACTGCAGGCACATTTACCCCTGTGCCTGCACTCACTTCCCTGTGCAGGCACACTTGCACCCATCACTTTTTAAAGCTCCCCTGCTGGCGTGCACATAATAAAAATAAAAAATCATTACTTTACCTTCCGACGATCGCGCTCCCTTCTGCCAGCTGATCGGTGACTTCCTGCTTTGGTCTCGGCATCGGGTCATGTGACCAGAGTGCATCATGTGATCGGATGTCATCACTATGCACTCCCGATGGCTGATCCAAAGCAGGAAGTCACTGCTCAGCTGGCAGAAGGGAGCGCGATCGTCGGAAGGTGAAGTAATGATTTTTTATTTTTATTATGTGCACGCCAGCAGGGGAGCTTTAAACAGTGATGGGGCAAGCTGTGCCTGCACAGGGAAGTGAGTGCAGGCACACCTGATATGCGCTGCACCCCTGTCCAGATCTTGGTGCTGGTTTCAGCACCAAGGTGATGGACAGCGGCAGTGCAGTGCATATTGGAGGAGGCTAATGAGCGGGAGCACTGACCTCCCGCTGCCTCCTGAGGACCGCAGCCAGCCCGCCCCGGCTCCGGACACCACTGCAGAGCTGCACTCAGCCTCCCCAGCACTAAAGAATCGTATATTCCCATTATAAGACGCACCCCCCACTTTCCCCCAAAAGTATGCTACTGACTCCGTGGAAGTCCTACTGTTCAAATTGCAGCTTTTAGGAGGATACAAAATTAAAGTTATAAAACCTCTGTACACTGTTCTCAACGGTCATCTGGTCTGTGCCTTAGCGGGGTCTACTCCTTGTCTATTGGGGTCAGCACAGCCACTCTGTCTTGATTAACATCCCGCTAGAGACAGCTTACCACTGACACCACACATCAGGTGGGGTATCAATCAAGAAAAGTTGGCCTGATGGCCTTCACAATATATGATGAACCTTTACATTATATGTTGTCTCCTTGACTTTGATGCGGGCTCATACACACAATCACTTAAAAAAAAACTATGCATGTTTCATATCTACATAATAATACTGACATGAAGAATCACACTGCCAGATCACTTTTACTGTAAGTAAAATACTCCAAAAACAATTGTAAAATTGCACTTTATTTGCAATGTCAACGCACTTGGAATTTTTTTCCCGCTTTTCATACGATAAACACAATGGTGTCATTCAAAAGTAAAACTTATCCCACAAAAAAACAATCCCTCATTATGCTATGTCCATGGAAAAATAAAGTTATGGCTCTTGTAAGAAAGGCAGGAAAAAACAAAAACTAAAAAACAGAAAATTGCCCTTGGGTAAAGGAATGAATTGAAAAATTGTAGACCTCATATTGAAACTGTATTGCAGGTGTAAAAGTGGAGTAGTTACTCATAGCAAGCAGATATTTTTTTAAAAAGTGTAAACATTGATAGGTACAACCTTCATTTTGGCCGGAAGTGCAACTTTAAGACCCTAATGGAAATTGTTGCATGTCTGCCTCTTTGTATAGTGAGACTGTGACAAGTGAACATGAGTTCTTTGGACTTTGAGGGAATAACTCAACGTGCCCTTGACACGCATCTTCCATACATGAGGTGACGTAACAATTCCAGCAAAGAGAAAGTAGACAAACTCTAGTGCCACCTATTGACGGTAGCAATCCTAAAAGTCATAATGGACTCTTTAACAAGCCTTTCAATATCAATTAGGATTTATGGCAGATTGGGGCTCTGACATGGCACATATCCTAAATCATATTGAAAGGCTTGTTAAAGAGTCACTTATGACTCTTAGGATTGCTACCTTCAATAGGTGGCATTAGAGTTTGCTTACTTCCTCAATGAAGAGACAATTTGTATATTTCTAAGAGGGTCATTGCAGATAAAGGTCTACTGACTGCTACAATAACAAGCAGATTAATCTCCACAACGACAATAGCGATTCCCCCAGAATTCCAGCAAACACACAGCTTCAGATAGTGGTGGATGATAAAGCTTTAATAATGCTCCTTCTCTTCACATTAGGCTTCTATGATAATATGCATGAAAGTCTTTTCACAGTATATATTCTCTTTCCACAGAGTGACGTCTCCTTATACAAGCCATGGTAGAGAAGGAGGATGTAGGACTGTGTTCAACGGACCGGCGCTGTTGATCGAGGAGATGGCCGAGGATTTGTTGGTAGCAAGTGGCTTTTATTACATCCAACGTGTTTAAGAGTCAGACCAGAATCCTTCCTCAGGGAGCACACAAGTTTCATGTATTCTCCTTACACTGTGACTTTACACAGAGCAGCACACTGTACCTTATTCTGCAGTGAGGTGAAGGGAGCGTGGGGTGAGTTCTGTGCTCGGTCAGTTCTCTTCACATTCTTACTTCTGCAGTGAGGTGAAGGGGGTGTGGGGTGAGTCCTGTGCTCAGTCAGTTCTCTTCACACTCTTACTTCTGCAGTGAGGTGAAGGGGGTGTGGGGTGAGTCCTGTGCTCTGCAGAAGTAAGAGTGTGAAGAGAACTGACAGAGCACAGGACTCACCCCACACCCCCTTCACCTCACTGCAGAAGTAAGAGTGTGAAGAGAACGGACAGTGAGGTGAAGGGAGCGTGGGGTGAGTCCTGTGCTCGGTCAGTTCTCTTCACACTCTTACTTCTGCAGTGAGGTGAAGGGGGTGTGGGGTGAGTCCTGTGCTCGGTCAGTTCTCTTCATACTCTTACTTCTGCAGTGAGGTGAAGGGGGCGTGGGGTGAGTCCTGTGCTCGGTCAGTTCTCTTCACACTCTTACTTCTGCAGTGTGGTGAAGCGGGCGTGGGGTGAGTCCTGTGCTCAGTCAGTTCTCTTCACACTCTTACTTATGTACATCTCTAGTTGCTCTAGAACTGTTCTGACTTTTGACCTCTCCTGACAGGTACTTCCCTGGGCTGGCTGGTCTCTGCAGCTTCACAGTTTAGCACACAACCACTAGAGATTAGCAAACCTTTTGAAGTTCTGGTTCGGCTCTGTTCGCTGAATGAGCATGTTTGCCAAATAGATCGGCGAACAGTTCATTGAATTTCAAAACCCCAATCAAATCAATGGGAGGCAAAATCAAGGGCCTAGAAAGCACCTTCAAAGGGGCTCAAAAGCTGCCAAACACAGCTCAATCCAGTCCCACAGTTAAGGAACAGACATTTTGTTCCTACACTATTACTTACCAAGCATCAGTGCCGCTGTCAACATGCTTCCGTTCCCTCTCATAAACCTCAAACATATTCAGTTTCCCCATCCCCTAATTGGTTATAGACAGCCCTAACCACCCTCCCTGCCAGTGTCTGTCATTGGTCATCAGTAGGGCAACCAAACTGACATCAGATTACTGCAAAAAGAAATAAAAAATTGACGTACCCCCTCCCAATTTTGATAACAGCCAAGATAAAGGCACCAGCTGTGTTCTGCAACCTGCAGCTGTCTACTGTAACCTAGCTGGCAAAGAAACATAGGGTTACCCCAAACTTTTTACATTGTCTTTTATTTCATTTTTTTAAAGGAAAACACCCTTTACTAAAACATGAAAGTCACTAAAGGGTGCAAGCTTACAATATATAGGGGATGGTACATTATATAGCTGTTTGACGTCTATCTGTAAATCCATCTATTTTGTCCATCTATTATAAATCTCTCTCTACTTTACATCCATCAATCCATACACCCACTTGAACAGCTGAAGAATTGAGTATTTACAATCTTAAAAGATTTTAAAATCTTGAAAAAAAGTTAAGGAGGCGAGCCCCATTAGATATGCCACTCCTGGTGCTTCATTCCAGCGCTCTTGCTGCCCAGTTGCGTTGGTAAACAGGGTAATGGTATTTGGAGTTGATGCCAGCTGGGTAATATTAGCTGGCCAGAAGTTAATGATGTTGAGGTGTCAATCAAATAGCTGATATTGCTAACCAAGACAATAAGGACACAAATATCGACACCAATAAATATTTTATTTGAAAGTGAACCCTAATACATTCCTCTTTCACCTTTTTTTAATTAAAATCCATTTGTTTAACGTCTCCCATTTCACCCACCTCCCCCCCTCCCATAAAAAGGATGTAAAAAATAATTAGAAACCCTGAAAAAAATAATAAAATCAAAATAAATACTGAAGAAGTCTCAGCATATGGAGGGAAAGATCAGTGACTGCATCCCTCATATTGTGGGACAGCAGGCGCTGCACTGCTCCCGGAAGTGTAGCAAGCCGAGACTTCCCTGAAGTCTCAGGTTACACAGTGGGTATCATGCAGCAGGGAATCCTAAACTCAGTGGGATCAGCGCTCATAACAAATGCTGTCTCACAAGAGCTGCAATATTGCAAGAGATGTAGCAAGCATATCTCGCCGGTATCGTGAGACAGTGCGTGTGAGGAGCAGTGAAGTCAGGGAGGGTAGCAGAGTTCAGAGTTGTGCGATTGACCACTCAAGTCTGAGCTGCAGTAATGTCTGTGATAGCATCACTTGTCACACTCATGCGTGTCTGCGTGCCTGCTCTCACAGCATATGAGGGATGCTTTTTTTTTTCTTGCAGATTTGGTGCAGATTTTGGGGCAGAAAAAAAAATCTGAACCATATGTGCAAGGGAAAAAAAAAACTATGTGGGCACAGCACTTCTGACCTGTCAGATTTTGCTGGCCTCAGGATAGACATGCAGATTTTGATGCAGATTCTCGAAATCTGTATGAAAAAAAGCATCAAACAATGCACTGTAACCTGTGGACACAGGGCCCAAGAGCATCCAGGGAGAGCCCCAATTGTGGTGAAAGGGCTCAAGGATTCATTTTGCCCCCTGGCTACCTCCACAGAGAAATCTAGGGCAGGGGTGGCCAACTACAGTCCAAAAGGTCTGAAAACTGCAAGTTTTCAGAATCTTCTTATCATTGCACAGATAAACTAAATCATATGTAGATCTTGAAAACATGCACTGTTTGCAGCCCTTTAGGACTGCACTTGACCAGGAGTGTATGTAGTGTCTTGCATTTCCATACCTCAGACCGTCAGGCGAGAGGCCTGCGGCTTATGCGCCAGTCTCTGTGGGGCAGTATCAAAGCCCCTCTTTGAAGAAACAGTCCAGGACACAAGGAGTGAAGTAAAAACACTCTACGGTAGCACAGAATATAATTAGTCTCAAAGACACATATATCAAGATGCACAGTACATGGCATGTAAAGAAAGTCCCACAGGGATCAACAGACTCCATAACAATGGTGCAAAGTCCATTAAGGGCTTTGAGGTGTAGCCCAAAGGCTGCAGTCTTGCTAATCCAGCAGGGGTAAGCACAACCGGCCCTAAACTTGGGGAGGGGAAAAATAAAATTAGCAAACAAACAGGTCTCTCTATGAAGAACTCAAGAACAACTGAAAAAAGTCCTACTCTGGACAAAATGAAACTAAGGGACAGGTCAGCCTTATTATTTATTTTTTTTTTTTTTAGGAAAGTCCACTTTAATTGTAGTAAAAACTCTATCGCAGCTTTCTCAGCGCTGCCCAAGATGGAGGTCGCAACTCCTCCAGGGGCACTCTCCGCCACCACCTGTCCCCCAGCACCCCCCCATCATGGCCACCGCTGAAAAAAAAGACAGAGATATTAGGAGATGACCACCCCCTCTAGAAGAGACAAGAGCTAGTTTGGCAACACAGAGACGCCCTTCAGGATCGATGGCTGCTGTGGGTTAAGGTTCATCTTGCTGGCTAACCAAGAGAGACCTGGCCTCCACCTGCAGGTCAGGGATTCTGTTGCCAGTTTTCAAACTCGGCGGCGGTGGCAATCCAACTTAAGACAACCTTGAACCACTCCTTGCTGCCCATCACACTCATGATGGTGTCCTCGTCCCAACATAGATTGTGCAAAGTCTTTTGGGAAGATGGTCACGTAGCAGGGTAAATCAGTTGATGTAGCACTGATGATCAGTACCTTCTTCAGCTATGAAGCCAAACCCCGTATGCTGGATCAATGCCCCCCCATTGCCTTGGGTACATTGGTCATCAAACCTCTCTCGGGTGATGGCATCCACAAGACAAATCTCCTCAAGAAAGGGGACAGGATGGGGTGGTTCAAGCTATATTGAATAGTGTTTCCGCATGGCATTCTCCCAAATGAAGACATCTGGCGGGGGTGCTACACAAGTTTGGAAAACAGGGCCTTCAGTCTTTACAACCTCCTCCTCCTCTTCCCCATCCTCATCCTCCTCCTCCTCATCATGCTCCTGGATTTTATGATCCAGCGGCTACGACACCAGCTGCAGGTGTAATAACGCCAGGTATGCTGCAAGATCCTCCTGAGTATGACATCTGGACATCTGCAGGTCCTGGCTGACATGGCAATGGTTCACCTCCTGACTGTGCCCTCCTCAGCACCTCCTCTGGCATCCAAGCCTAGCCCTAGATCCTGACCCTGCTGCGTTTACTGTGGTGTCCCTGTATGGTCAGACACGGATATTACACAGTACATAGCAATGGTCCATTTATAAGATTATCTCAGCACGGGAACATGTTTTTTAAACACATCAAATTGTAGAACTTATTATTATTCCAAGATCTATTGATTAAAATGAACTTTAAAATTAATTTTGTTTGTGAGGAAAACTCTACAGGTTGAAAACTCTAAAGGCTGCTGGTTGATTTTAGATCATCAGTACAGCTCCTACCTGTCAAAATATGTAATACAAAGGTGTCTACAGCAGGCGACTATGATGTGCTACATGATCTAGAACACCAATGATGCTCTAGTGTTACATAAAAGCCATGTTACCTGATCCTGCAGTCGGCCACAGATAGCAGCATATGTTCATTTCACAGCCTTGAACAAGTCACAGCAATATCTCAATTTGCTGATTTTATTGCATTATACGGGGTCTGTCTGGCTTGAGGACGCCGGCTATGGTCATGCTTATGAAATTACTAAACTGGCTTTTATCCAGAGAAGGAAAAGGACATAGCAAATGTGGGTCAGGGACTGGACATGCATCCTGTTAACAGTGCTGTATACCAGTTTCTGTGGCTTACACATAAACATATTTTTTCTGCTGTTAGTTATAATATTATTACCACGTTATCAATCCAAGGTTTCCTGTGATTTTGTATCTAAAGAAAAATTTCAAGTTTAGTGTAAAAATGAACAAAGATAATAAAAAAAAGGTCCTCTCTAAGCAGAAGCCAGCTGGGTCGGGGATCAGGGGGGCAGATGACTCCCAGGTCATTCCTAAAGTAATTGTGTAGGACCACCCGACACCCGAGTGATTTAGCAGCATTTTCCCTTTAAGTCACATTGTGTAACAGACACAGCGCATATTACAATTTGTGATGTGATCGCAACCCCTTAGTGACCGAGCCAATTTTTACTTTAATCAAGAAAAAAAATCTGCGACACTCAATGCAACGCCGAACACAATACATTGTAAGAAAGAAGAGCGACATGATGGAATACTAAGACATATAACTGAATATAGAACATTATTATGGTTAAGTAAAAATGAAAAAATGAGACACTTAGCTTATAAATATGGCCATTTCGATAACCGCACAGTAGGCACGTTGAGGGCCAAATTAATTATATCTGACTCGTTTCACTTTTTTGTTGTGATAACTCTAGAATGCTACAGCAAATCCCAGTGATTCTGAGATTTGTTTTTCATGACACATTGTGGTCACGGGTGTGTCAGGAGGTACGGATGAGACTGTAGAGGCCACTCACAGAAGGTCGCAGCATTTGGCCAAACAGTCAAATTCCTAAGAAAATGTCTCTGTCGCTTTAAGAGCATTCCCCTTTTAGTTAAAGCTGGAGGTCACTAGGACCCAGCTGATTCCTTGCCTTGAGCTGCCTATATATTTCCCTTGACTTCCAGGATGCACTGCTGGTGATAGCTATACAGGTGTTACTGGTTGCATTCTAGCTCAAAGCAGTGAATCCTGGAGTCTGTTGGTTTGCTGGTAGGATCTGCTCAAGCTAAGTGTATCTCTTCCCTCTTTGTTTGTTTCCCTTGTGTGTTTCTCTAGTTGCTAGCCGGGCTGACTAGTTATCACCTGCTCTGATCCCTGTGTAGTGGTAGTCCAAGGACAGTCAGGGAATAGGTATCCTGGCAGCGACAGTTGAGGAAACTGTATAGGGACGTTAGAGGAGCCAGGTGTCAGTGATAGTTGTTCTAGGGGTCAACATCCCCCCTTTTTGCCCTTAGCATCAGGGACTCCTATTCCATGTTCCCCCCCCCATCGTTGTCCAGTGCTGTGTGTCTCCCTACACTCAGCGTGACAGTTGTACTTTATGGTAGTAAATGTAGGTCAATATTTTTTGCATCTATCTTTTAAAATAGTAGAATTTTGGCTAAAATGTTTATAATTTGGCAATTTTCAAAATTTTAACTTTTATATCATTAAACCAGTTTAAACATGCTGTACTAAATGATTAAATAACATTTCTCACATGTCTACTTTACATCTGCATCATTTGTGAAACTTCATTTTATTTTTTTAGGATATTAGAAGGGTTAAAGTTTAGCAGCAACTTGTAATTTTTTCAAAAAATGTACCAAACCTGTTTCTTAGGAACCTATTTAGATTTAATTGGACTTTGAGAAGCCTATCTGTTGTAAACTCCCTAAAAGAGATACCATTTTTAAAACTTGCACCCTTCCAATACTTTAAAACAGCTGTCAGGAAATGTTTTAACCCTTCAAGTGCTACTCAGGAATTGATGCACTGAAGAGTGAAGAAATAAAATATATAATTTCTCCTCCAACATGTTGCTTTAGCCTCAGTTTTTTTTATAATTTTACAAGGGATAGCACAGACCTCTCAATTTGCTATCCAGTTTCTTTTGAGCATGCTGATACCCCACATGTGGTCAGACACCTCTGTTTAGACAAATGGCAGGTCTCAGAAAAATGTAATAAAATGGTCCCCATCGTGTAATTCAAATGACAGCCCCTTCCCAGTCACATGAGAGTCAGGTTGTGTGAAACACAGCTCCCAAGACTTGTGTCTCAACTGACAGATGAGCTGTATCGTAAGCACACATACTAGATCTGCTAAAGAAGTGCAGTGATAGAAGAAGACATAAATCTTCTTGGATAACTAAGCTCAAGAGGTTTTTCTACAACCTGAAGTCTCAGTCCTCTGTGCCCAGGCAGCAGAGGAGATATGTATTTCTTCTCCTGTCATAGCGCTTTTATAGCAACTCCGGTATGTGTGCTTATGATACAACTCCTCTGACAGTTGAGACCAGAGGCTGTCTGGTGCCTCTGACCCCGGGTGGCAGTTTTTGTCTGCTAGCCCTAATTTGAGGACCGGCAGGGGAGGGGGGGAGTGCTATCAGAAATTTTTGATGACCGGGGGTGGGGGGGAGGTTTTGCTATCAGCTCACTTACCATCTCCGGCGCAGTCAGCTCCTGCATCCATTCCTGTGGGGGGGCGGCCCTAGATGTGGGCTATACCACCAGCCCACAGAGCACTTGCCCCCCTGCCACCTGTGCCACTCCGCCCCTGGTTGAGACACAGGTCTCGGAAGTTGTGTTTCTTGAGATTTCAGCCCATGTTGACACATTACTAGGATGGGATGCTGTTTGAAATACATGGCGGGCTCATTTTACTACATTTTTGGAGAACCAATTTAAGGAGACTAAAATAAGAAGTAAAAGAAAAATTAACAAATATATAAACAATATAGAGAAATTTGAATCACCCCTTTTTTCCCCATTAAAAAAAATAAAGAAATAAAAAAATAAACATTTGGTGTCATCACATGTGTAAAATTTAAAAAAATATATCAAAATATAAACTTTATTAACCCATATAATAAGAGAAAAAAATAAAAATGTCAGAAATTTTTTTGTCACCTCTCGCTGAAAAACGCTATTGTAGCACCCCAGGGGTCTGGTTGCAACAACGGCATTGCCTCCCTCACAGAGGGTGATGTCATGCCTGGAAGCAAAAAGGGGGTTCCCTATTCAGGTGGCACAGCATCCAACACTTTCCTGTCTCCAGACCAGAATGGGGAGCTCTAGAACCCGACTTAAGGGGAGTGTCCCTATATAAATTCTGGCCCTGAGGTGGCATTAGTCAGAACAGCCGTAGAGTGAGTCTAAGGAGGAAGGAGAGGAGAGCCAGGGGGATCCGAGCAGTATCGTGCTCACCCCAGAGGAACAGCGCCAGAAACCCAGACACCGGAGTCCGAGGCTGTTCGGGTACTAATGGCCCAGCAGCAGAAATCTGGAGAGGCAGGGGATTCCAGGTCCCTTGGCCTACCAAACACCTGGAGCACAGTAGCATACTAGAGCCCGGGGTCACCACTGAGGAGCAGCCCCTGGAACAGGGCTCATGCTGCCTGCTATACAGGTACAGACTGGAGAGAGAGGCCGCAGCATAGCTTCATGCAGCAGTGGGGACTCGAAAGTGAAAGCGCAGAAGGGAGGCCTCCAACACACCTGGTTAGGTGGATCTCCTGATTGCTTCCAGGCTGATGGACAAGTAAAGGGAACGTTCATGCTGTGGACTCCAGTTATTTCTGCACCCTCTACTTTCACTACTTCCACTGCCCCGGGGATCCGCTCCGCCCGTGGAGAGCTGCTCCATTCCAGCTGCCCGTGCATCAACCCCGGAGGTTCTGCAGCAGCAGTAGACACCTTTAGCAACAAACCACGGGTGGCGTCATGAATAACTTTCCTATCATCCCTTTTCCTACAAAGCCAGAAATATCCCCTTTCAGCTGCACCCAGAGTCATGGAAGCCAGGTCTTGACCCCTGTGACTCCCCAGAGACAGTACAGCCCGATTCAGAGTACCCCACGGCCCTGGGGGTTCGACACTATAAAAAGTGCACAGAAAGTATTTACCCAAATTGGTATCTATAAAATGTCAGCTCACCATACAAAAAAACAAAAATATAGACAGTTCCATGGATGAAAAATGTAAAATGTTATGGATCTAAAAAAAAAAATCACCAAGGAAAACAAAATCTATGCACGCTGTAATCGCATTGATCTGGGGATTAGTGTTCACAGGTCATTTACAGCATACAATGAATATTGAATATGAATATTGTAAAAGTGAATAACAATGACAAAGTTGCGTGTCTTCACTTCTGGTTTACATTGCACTGCGGAGGAGGGGGGCGCCATTTCATTTTTTTTCAGGCAGCAGGAAAGGTAGAATCGCCAATGCTTCCATAGACTAAAGACTCCTATAGCTCTCACACATAGGAGGGGAAGATAGTGTAAACAGTAACCTGGGCACAAGTAATAAAATTGGGGGTGGCATGGGGGTGGGGTTAGAACAGTCAATCTAGTAGGAAGGAATAGAGGTAAAGAGAGATGCATAAAGTGCATGTTCACTAATGCCAGAAGCCTCACCAACAAAATGGAGGAATTAGAATTGATTTTGTTGGAAAATAATTATGACATGGTGGGGATTTCAGAGACTTGGCTGGATGAGAGTCATGACTGGGCTGTTAATTTACAGGGCTATTGTCTGTTCAGAAATGACCGTACAAATAGGCGAGGAGGAGGTGTATGTTTATACGTAAAATCATCCTTAAAACCCATCCTGCGTGATAATATAGGTGAATCTAATGGAAATGTAGAGTCTCTGTGGGTGGAGATAAGGGGAGGGGGAAAAAATAATAAATTACTGATAGGGGTTTGTTATAAGTCCCCAACAATAATGGAAGTGGAGGAGAATATCCTCATAAAGCAAATAGATGAAGCAGCGACTCAGGGAGAAGTCATTATTATGGGGGACTTCAACTACCCTGAAATACATTGGGGATCAGAAACCTGCAGTTCTAGCAAAGGTAATAAGTTTTTGAAAACTATAAGAGACAATTACCTTTCACAACTGGTTCAGGACCCAACAAGAAGGGGGGCACTGCTGGACCTAATATTAACCAACAGGCCAGACCGCATATCAAATATACGGGTTGGAGGTCACTTGGGTAATAGTGATCATAACTTAATAAGCTTTCAAGTATCCTTTACTAAGACGTGTAGTAGAGGGGCCACAAGGACACTAAACTTCAGGAAGGCAAATTTCCAACGGTTGAGAGATGATCTTAGTGCAATAAACTGGGACGATGTCCTGAGACATAAAAGTACACAACACAAATGGGAGATGTTTATTAGCATCCTGAATAGGACCTGTGCACAATATATACCCTATGGGAATAAGCATGCTAGAAATAGGAGGAAACCACTATGGCTAAATAAAGCGGTAAGAAGTGCAATATGTGACAAAAAGAAAGCATTTAGGGAATTAAAGCAAGTAGGTAGTGATGAAGCATTAAATAAATACAGAAAATTAAATAACATTTGTAAAAAGCAAATCAAGGCAGCAAAGATTGAGACAGAGAGACTCATTGCCAGAGAAAGTAAAAAGAATCCCAAAATATTTTTTAACTACATAAATAGTAAGAAACTAAAAAATGATGGTGTTGGCCCCTTTAAAAATAGTCTGGGTGAAATGGTGGATGAGGATGAGGAAAAAGCAAATATGCTAAATGACTTTTTTTCAACAGTATTTACACAAGAAAATCCCATGACAGACAATATGATCAGTGATAACAAAAATTCTCAATTAAACGTCACCTGCTTAACCCAAGAGGAAGTACGGTATCGTCTAAAAATCACTAAAATTGACAAATCCCCGGGCCCAGATGGGATACACCCCAGAGTGCTGCAGGAATTAAGTACTGTCATAGATAGACCATTATTTTTAATATTTAAAGATTCCATAATATCAGGGTCTGTACCACAGGACTGGCGTATAGCAAATGTGGTGCCAATATTCAAAAAGGGGACAAAAACTGAACTTGGAAATTATAGGCCAGTAAGCTTAACCTCTACTGTGGGTAAAATCCTAGAGGGTTTTCTAAGAGATGCTATACTGGAGTATCTGAACAAAAATAACCTCATGACCCATTATCAACATGGTTTTACGAGGGACCGTTCCTGTCAAACTAATCTAATAAGCTTCTATGAAGAAGTAAGTTCTGGACTGGACCAAGGAAATGCAGTGGATGTGGTGTATATGGACTTTTCAAAAGCTTTTGATACGGTGCCACACAAAAGGTTGATACATAAAATGAGGGCAATGGGGATAGGGGAAAATATGTGTAAGTGGGTTAAGAACTGGCTTAGCGATAGGAAACAAAGGGTGGTTATTAATGGAACACACTCAGAATGGGTCACAGTTAACAGTGGGGTACCACAGGGGTCAGTGTTGGGCCCGCTCCTATTTAATATATTTATTAATGACCTTGTAGGGGGCATACAGAGTAGAATCTCAATATTTGCAGATGACACTAAACTCTGCAGGGTAATCAATACAGAGGAGGACAATTTTATATTACAGGAGGATTTATGTAAACTAGAAGCTTGGGCTGCTAAATGGCAAATGCGCTTTAATGGGGATAAATGTAAAGTCATGCACTTGGGCAGAGGAAACAAAGGGTATAATTATGTGCTTAATTATAAAACACTGGGCAAAACTACCACTGAAAAAGACCTGGGTGTATGGGTAGATGACAAACTCACATTTAGTGGCCAGTGTCAGGCAGCTGCTGTAAAGGCAAATAAAATAATGGGATGTATTAAAAGAGGCATAGATGCTCATGAGGAGAACATAATTTTACCTCTATACAAGTCACTAGTGCGACCACACTTAGAATACTGTGTACAATTCTGGTCTCCGGTGTATAAGAAAGACATAGCTGAACTAGAGCGGGTCCAGAGAAGAGCGACAAAAGTTATTAGAGGACTAAGGGGTCTGCAATACCAAGACAGGTTATTAAACTTGGGGTTATTTAGCTTGGAAAAACGAAGGCTTAGGGGTGATCTTATAATAATGTACAAATATATGAGGGGGCAGTACAGAGACCTTTCTAATGATCTCTTTACTCTTAGGCCTGAGACTGGGACAAGGGGGCATCCTCTACGTCTGGAGGGAAGAAGGTTTAATCATAATCACAGACGTGGATTCTTTACTGTAAGAGCAGTGAGACTATGGAACTCTCTGCCACATGATGTTGTAATGAGTGAGTCACTACTAACATTTAAGAAGGGCCTGGATGCCTTGCTTGAAAACTATAATATTACCGGTTATATATACTAGATTCTTTGATAGGGCGTTGATCCAGGGAATTAGTCTGATTGCCGTATCTGGAGTCAGGAAGGAATTTTTTCCCCCAATGTGGAGCTTAGTGTTGCCACATGGGGTTTTTTTGCCTTCCTCTGGATCAACATGTTAGGCTATGGGTTGAACTAGATGGACTTAAAGTCTTCCTTCAACCTTAAAAACTATGTTACTATGTTACTATGTATGTTACATCTTAGGGTGGACTGCTTGATACAATCAGAGCGATTCATGGCATGCACCATAATCATGTGTCTTACAAATTTTCAGTGCCCTGTCCAACAAGGAGGGTAACTTTGCTAAAAGGAGGTGGTTTGCCGAAAATGAGCAAGACTTAATATGCTAATTTATAGAGCAAGCTGGGAAAGAGGGATACAATTTACATATCTTTTAACAGTGACTTTAACAACAGATTATAAATTGGAGTCATCTTGAATAAATACTGGCAACAGGTTTTTTTATGTCTTTTTTTGTGAAATATTGAAGAAAGTGATGACACAGGAGTGATAGTACACCTGGTTATTATCTTCATGAATGTCAAGTCATTTCCTCCTGAAGACATATGAATCACTTGAACTGTCCAGATTATTGCCAGAACCTGTTCAGAGGTATTTCTTGTGTATACAGCATGGTAGATTTTACTAGAGGATGACACAAGAGATGACACAGAAGAGTCAGACATCACTTTTGCAACCTAATTTTGAATAATGAACATGACAAATGTGTGATTTATTCATAGCCAGAACATCGGTGGTTGGAGGTTTCTCAGCCAGGTGAACTCCTCTAAGAGGCTCATGGCCTCTTAAGACTGGCTCAAGTCAAGTGCTTCAGTATTAAGTAGCACTGTCCACAGTAGCCTCAAGTTGGTCAGGAGATTTTGTCTATTTCTCTTGGCTGAGCTCCATTAAGGTGTATTTTGTCTTCTCTGCTGCTGTTGACTTCCATAGTTCAACGGTCATCCAATTTCCTCGGCACTGTCCTCTCACAACACAAGTTATCACCAACTTCTCTCAACTGGTCTCCGTCCTGGTGACATCTGATACCTCCAATCAAGGTGTGTCTCCAAATTGCATTTACGTCTCTGATACATCGCAATCAACCATTGCCCTTCCGGAAGATGCTAGACTGCATTCCTTTGATTATCCACTTCCCTGCTGGAAGACTTCCTATACAGTTAGGCTATGTTCACACAAGGCATTTTTGCTGCAGGGTTTTTTTCTGCAGCAAAACCACAGCAAAAGTGAGGTGAGATGGTAGTAAACAATTTCTTTCACAGACATATTCCTGCGATTTTTACCGTGGTTTTGCTGCATTTTTATCATGTTTTGCTAGATTGGGTATACTTTTGAAAACATAGTGATTTTCAAGCTGCAATATTACAAAACCGAGAGAAGAACACAGGAAAGATTTCCATGTTCATTCTTTGAAAAACACAGCAAAATGATGCAGGTTTCAATCCCTCGCAAGAAAAAAAAAAACAATATGTATGCACAATTTATCCTCAATCCTATACATTTTGCTGTAAATGAAAAATGGCAGTTTAGATTAGCATGGATTAGTAGAAAACCTAGGTAAAAACGCACCAAAACCACAGGAAAAACAACCCTGTGAGAACATGGTCTAAGTGTTTCCATGAATACCCGCACCTGGCTATGTTTCATTTGTGTTCATTCATGTTTGTCTGACATTCTGTATATCTAACCAACAGACTCAGCATTCTTGATCTGCATGTTTTTGGGTCTGTGTATTTGAATAATTCATTGAAAAGGCAGTGTGCTCAAAACAATTGCAGTGTGGAGTTCAATTAGTGAGGTCAATCATTCTGTTAAGAAACAGGTGTGAAATTCCATATATATGTAATAGAATGGGCAAAATGCCACAACTTGACCCTCTCTGATGAAGCTGAGTAAAATGTGCGTTATTGGGATCACGGATTGAAGGTATAGCAAGAACCTTGTGACTATGTGATGTGAATTTTGTATATATGTGTATTCATTAGTGGATTTTGCAGCATGGGTGTATATACTTTATCTATTTTTTTGCTCTTTATTTGTCCGGTTTTAGTTTATCTATATATTAATACTGTTTGTCCAAAGGATAGTGTTACTGCCATCTGTGCTGCTGTCAAAAAAACGAGGACCACACAGAGTCTGAAGGCAATGATGGTTTATTCCGACGCATTTTGGAGGTATCCTAGCTCCTTCTTCAGGGATCAGAAGGAGCTAGGACAGCTTTGAAGCACATCGGACTAAACCATCCTTGACTTCAAACCCCGTGTGGTCCTCGATTTTTGGTTAAGGTTAAGTTTTAATTGCACTAACCTTAACCTTGCTACTTTGGTAACTTCGTTTTTTGACAGCAGCGCAGATCGCAGTAGCAACATCCTTTGGATTCCTCTTTGTACGCCACTCTGCACTTGAAAGTGCTGATCCAGCAATAGCTGTACAGGCGCATAACTAGTTTTGGGTTTCACAACTACCTCAGGTGAGCACTCACAATCACTGATGCTTGTTTCTTTTCCGCGATAAGACCCATTGCACTTTTTCTGTCTCTCAATCTTTAGATACTTGAATTACTACTGTTGTGGCATTTTGCTCTCACTATAACATGTATATATGGAGTTTCCATTGCATTAGGACTTGCTATAAAATTGGGAGTTTATCCATCTGCTTATATTTATGAATTCATTATGCAAAATGTTTATGTGTTAATTACTTTGTATCTGTGATTACTTATATTATCTATGCTTTCATATGGTATTGTATATTATACATGATATATAAATTTTTATCTGTGTTGACTAATAAAATATAAATTTGATGCAAATTAAGTTATGTATAAAGGATTTATTCATAGTTTATTTTGCTCAGCTTGGTTGTTTGCAAAATGTTGAGCTATATTTATTTTCTCCTATGTAACAGTCTGACCATTTTTGTTTTTGGATTGTCTGTATGTATAGAGTCTATAGACAATGAGCTGCTAATCGCAGCAGGGGGCAAGCCGGACCACCTGAACTCTACCTGACCTAGCTGGTAGTGATCATCTTCTGAAGCTAGAACAAACATTGCAGGTAAACAAAGGCACACTGTGATAAGAGATGCATCTCTGAAATCTGTGTGTTAACCCCTACAGTATGCGGTCTTCAGATTACATAGCAAAACCAATGGACAAATTCCATTTAGTAAAAATCTATAAATTATCTTCTATTGGAGGAAAAATTATTAATGTAAAAGGTGTACATGTCTGCACATCTTTTGGATTAAAAACACAGTAATTAATGCACAGAAGTGTTAATATTCAATCAGATTGTCCAATTTAAATTTAGTTCAGAAGCTGGAATGGAGCAATTTGGCTCTCGTGACATTGAAAAAGTACTTTGTGCATTAAAAATCTGTTAAAAGCTGTGTAATATTTTATTTATAATCCCTGTGGAAATAGGAGTATTTTCTTAGGACAACATGATGGCTCTATGGCAGCTCTCTGTGCTCCTTTTTTGCCTCTCATTAAATGTGATATTACTGATTACAGAAACGTAATCTGACCTGCTAAAAGCAGTAAAGATATTCATATTGGCATAGTTCAGGATACTTCCATAAGACATTATATATCCGCCAACGGACGTCCCTCCTCCACAATCCCAAATATGACTCAAGTGTTAATAAACTGAATATTCTGGCTTCATGAAACATGTGAAAAAAAATTATTAGCAATGATAGCATATATTTGTCCAGATCCAGGAAAGCTGGGGAGCACACACCAATATTCCACAACCATCTGGTCACTGATATACTTTTCTGTGTCTGGTGACTGCTTACATGTATCTTTCAGGGCCAAGTAGAGATGGCCGTAATGATGGTTGTGCTGAGCTGTATATGGCACTATAGTAAGTTATAGATGAGGTTGGAGAAGTGGCCATGCATGAAGGAGCTATCATGATTGCAGCTTTATGGAAATATTTAAATAATCAGCTGTTCCAGTACCTCCCAAACTACAATGAGATGTTTTTTTCCTTTGACAGTCCACAAAGGAGAATACCTTCATTCTCCAGATTCGAGTCTAACTTATTATGTACATACAGTCATGGCCAAAGGAGAACTGTCTGCCGACTTGAAAACCAAAATTGTCAAGAGATACCAACAATCCCAAGGGTACAAGTCCATCTCCAGAGATCTTGATGTTCCTTTGTCAGTGGTGCACAACATAATCAAGAGGTTTAGAACTAATCTACCTGGACGGCAAAGAAAAATTGATGAAAGGTTACAACGCAGTATAGTCCGGATGGTGAATAAGCAGCCTCAATCAAGTTCCAAAGAAATTCAAGCTGAACTGCAGGCTCAGGGTGCATCAGTGTCAGCATCAACTATCCGTTCACAGTTGAATGGAATTAAATGTTATAATAGGAGACCCAGGAGGATCCCACTGCTTACACAGAGACATGAAAAAACTAGACTGTAGTTTGCCAAAATCCTTCTGGGAAAAAGTCTTGTAGACACATGAGACCAAGATAGAGCTTTTTGGTAACTACATAGTTCTACAGTTTACTGGAAATGGAATGAGGTTTACAAAGACTACTCCACCCTCTTTTCACTGATGTTATCCCATTGGTAAATGGCAGCAAAGCTCCTGGTACACTTTTTACATTATGCAAGGATCCTGGTGCATATCTCTGGAAACCCTGTGAATGTGGATCAGCTGATTTGAACAAGTAGTTGGGAATTTCCTTGAATTGAAGACCTCGCCCAGTGGCTTCATTGTTCATTTTCCCATAGTTATTCTCCTATTGAATTCTTGTGTTGTCACTGCATCCAGTGATCAATGATATAAGTAGGTTGCAGTACTTTACAACTTCTAGTTCATCACCATCCATCTCAAATGTTCCAGTTGTACCTTGCAATAGTCAATATCTTTGTCTTCTTTCTATAGACACCGTCTATCTTGACACCAAGTCTTTCATTTCATGTATGCTTGTTGCCATCAATGTTGTCATTTGTGTACAATATTGAAGATTGTTGATGACGCGTCCAGCAATTTTGATCCCTTTTTTTTGGCAAGTTCAGTCTTCCTGAAAATAGCTTCTGCATATTGACTAGAAATAGGGACCGGATGTAGCCTTGTCTGACTTCTCGCTCTACTTTGAACCTTCGGACTGTTGCTTTTGGTCAATGTAAAAGTTCCTAATGAGGCTGATCAGATGGTTTGGCACATCTGTATCCCGTCATGGCAATGCAAAGTTTATGAATGAAGTCACTGGTGGACAAGGTCTTCACATCAAGGAACATTCCAATAGCAACAAAGACACGGTTCGTACATAGCCTGTTTTTTTCTGTGGTAACATATGGATGTGAAACCTGGATGATAAAGAAACAAGACAGAAGAATCAACTATTTTGAAATATGGTGCAGGAGAAGGACGTTATTAATACCATGAAGGGAAAAGTTTATTCTCTGTTATTAATACCATGGATGGCATGAAGAACAGGTTTTTATAAGGAGCTTGGGGCATAGTCTCGAGGCACAGGCAGCACTTTTATGGGAGACCTGGTACTTTGTAGCCCTCTGCAAAAGTAGACTCTTGCAGTCTATGAAATAGCTATAGGGGATTTATACCTTTGGGGTTCTTCATTCTGTGCAGGATACTGCAACAACATGGGTGTGTGCAATATGGTATCTCCCTGTGAGAAGCTGTGGTTTTACAACCTCTCTCTTTTAGGGAGTTAGCATAAAGTGACTCACAAGATGAGCACAGTATACAATTTTCCCCATGTTTTTTAATTTTGCTCTACTGTGGATGTTTACCGTAAAATTGTAATTACAACTCATGTAACATGAACATTGTTATACCTCATTCTACTGATGTTGGGCTGCTTTCACACAGCGTTTTTGTGCTGTCCGAGGGGATCCGACTTTTTGCAGGACCCTCCGGACAGCAAAGGATCCAAGCTGATGCCTGCAATCGGATGCCAAATAGGCATACGATTCCGATATTTTGCAGGATCAGTTTGGATCCTCTCCCCGCTCCTCCTGTCACCTTGCTCACCCTCCTCTCTGCCTCCTGTCACCTCGCTCCCCCTCCTCTCCCTGCTCCATCAGTCTCTCCCTCTTTCTCCGGACCTTAAAGAATAAAAAAATCTTTATTCTCACCCATCCACGAGTCCCCTGGCACTTGCAGCTATCTTCTTCTGATCCTTACAGGACCTGGTGTGACGTCACAGTCACATGACCGGTTACTGGTCATGTGACTGTGAGGTCACACCAGGTCCTATAAGCATGGAGCGCTGCTGGAGGTATCAGTGGATCGCGGGACAAGTGAGAATAAAGATTTTTTTATTTTTAACCCTTTCTTTTTACTAAATTTCACTTCTGCAGTGAAATTAGATGGCAAAGAGCGATTTTAATGTACTGAGCATGCTCAGTACATTAAAATTGGGTCCGAGGAACGATCAGCTGTTTCTTCGGACCCGTGCTCCATAGGCCCCATGTTATTTGGCGCGGATCATGTCGGATCCAATTCAGTCTGATTTGATCCGCTGTGCCCAAAATCACAGCAGTCTGATTTTGGGCACAGCAAAAAAAATCAGACAGAATCGGATCCGACAAAAATGGGATGCCATTAAGGGCAAATCTGATCCGATCCGTGCCCATAGACTAACATGGGGGCCAAATCGGATCAGTCGCTGTCCGTTTTACAACGGACAGCCACGGTTCACACAAAAACGCAGTGTGAAAGCACTCTTCCACATGTTCTTCTTTGTGTTCTAAAACTTTGATACTCCTTTATGTTAGGTTAGTTTTTAACCATTTGAAATCAGTGACTATGTAAGTTCTCTGACCGTTTTCTGTCTTGTACCGATTGTTCCCATGCGCCTTTTATTTACATAATTATGTAAAAATATTTTTAAAAAATTAGTTTTTCAATTCTTGTTTCTCTCCCTTGGAAATTTTGTAACCAGCTGTCCGATTTGTCCCAACCTGGGTTTCTTCCATACGTAGTCTCGGATATCCCAGCTGAATTCTATCATTCGATGTGGAAGTCCATGTAGTAATATAATCCAGGTTCTGATTTCCTACCTGGAACCGGAGTGCCTAGACCGGGTCTATGGCCTTCCAAGGGTATCCACAGATCTTAGGTTGAAGCCATCTAGCAAAATCACTCCTGGTTAATCAACAGGCCCCGTTCCATACCCTGAGCCTAAACTTCCGAGTATATTGTGTTTTTTTAGGATCGGATATACGAGGCTGCTCTCTCATTGGATGAATTTCAATCCCACTTGATAATGTTCATTTAAATGATGTGGACAGAAAGGGGCCGAGAATAGTTTCATGTAGTTTGCAATCCACAAAATAAAACTATGGTAACGGAGCAAATTTGAATTGAATTAGCAATAGATATCTTTGGCCAAAGTAAGGCCAGGGGCACACAGCTGCGTTGACAGCTTTTAGCGGGACTCCGCTAATAAATACTTAGATTTTCTCAGTGAAGCGGAGATCAGTCATCCCCGCCGCTTCCTGCTGACGCAGCCCCTGGTTACCCGATGTTGATCGTGGTAAACAGCTACACATCAGGCTGCATGGTGTCCGCTTAAGCCGAGCAGACAGGGAAACACAGCTTGCAGTGTCTTCCTGTCCGCTCGGCTTAAGCGGACACTAGGCAGCCTGATGTGTAGATGGTCACCACGATCAACATCGGGTAACTAGGGGCTGCGTCACCAGGAAGCGGCGGGGTTGATAGATTTTCTCAGTGAAGCGGAGATACAAGTATTTAGCGGAGTCCCGCTAAAAGCTGCCAACGCAGCTGTGTGCCCCTGGCCTAAGACTGCATACTTTGCCATGACCTTCTCTAACAAAGGGGTGAGATAATTACATTACTAAACACAAACTTTGGAAACTGGAAGATTCCTAAGAATCTGGCAGAAACAATGAGTGGCTTCTCACAAGTTAAACAAAATATCAACATGTCTGGCTAATTTAAGAAATTTAACTCAGGCTATACATTGTAATAGTCCACGCCGTCACACTACTTACTTGCCTTCTCTAAATGCTTTCTTTTTTCTCACTTATTGCACCCCTTACAGCTCTATTTAGCCATTGTAGTTTCTTCATACAGTGTTGGCCAAAAGTATTGACACCCCTGCAATTCTGTCAGATAATACTCAGTTTCTTCCTGAAAATGATTACAATCACAAATTCTCTGGTATTATTATCTTCATTTAATTTGTCTTCAATGAAAAAAAACACAGAAAGAATTGTCCTAAAGCCAAATTAGATATAGTTCCACACCAAACATAAAAAAGGGGGTGGACAATAGTATTGGCACCGTTAGAAAAATCATGTGATGCTTCTCTAATTTGTGTAATTAACAGCACCTGTAACTTACCTTTGGCACCTAGCAGGTGTTGGCAATCACAATCACACTTGCAGCCAGTTGACATGGATTAAAGTTGACGCAACCTCTGTCCTGTGTCCTTGTGTGTACCACATTGAGCATGGAGAAAAGAAAGAAGACCAAAGAACTGTCTGAGGATTTGAGAAACGAAATTGTGAGGAAGCATGAGCAATCTCAAGGCTACAAGTCCATCTCCAAAGACCTGAATGTTCCTGTGTCTACCGTGAGCAGTGTCATCAAGAAGTTTAAAGCCCATGGCACTTTTACTAATCTCCCTAGATGTGGACAAAAAGACAAATTGACAAGAGATTTCAACGCAAGATTGTGCAGATGGTGGATAAAGAACCTCGACTAACATCCAAACAAGTTCAAACTGCCCTGTAGTCTGAGGGTACAACAGTGTCAACCCGTACTATCCGTCGGTATCTGAATGAAAAGGGACTATATGGTAGGAGACCCAGGAGGACCCCACTTCTTACTCCGAGACATAAAAAAGCCAGGCTGGAGTTTGCCAAAACTTACCTGAGAAAGCCTAAAACGTTTTGGAAGAATGTTCTCTCTTTTTGGGCAAAGGCATCAACATAGAGTTTACAGGAGAAAAAAAGAGGCATTCAAAGAAAAGAACACGGTCCCTACAGTCAAACATGGCGGAGGTTCCCTGATGTTTTGGGGTTGCTTTGCTGCCTCTGGCACTGGACTGCTTGACCGTGTGCATGGCATTATGAAGTCTGAAGACTACCAACAAATTTTGCAGCATAATGTAGGGCCCAGTGTGAGAAAGCTGTCTCCCTCAGAGGTCATGGGTCTTCCAGCAGGACAATGACCCAAAGCACACTTCAAAAAGCACTAGAAAATGGTTTGAGAGAAAGCACTGGAGACATCTAAGGTGGCCAGCAATGAGTCCAGACCTGAATCCCATAGAACACCTGTGGAGAGATCTAAAAATGGTAGTTTGGAGAAGGCACCTTTCAAATATCAGGAACCTGGAGCAGTTTGCCAAAGAAGAATGGTCTAAAATTCCAGCAGAGTATTGTAAGAAACTCATTGATGGTTACCGAAAGCGGTTGATCGCAGTTATTTTGGCTAAAGGTTGTGCAACCAAGTATTAGGCTGAGAGTGCCAATACTTTTGTCTGGCCCATTTTTGGAGTTTTGTATGAAATAATCAATGTTTTGCTTTTTGCTTCATTCTCTTTTGTGTTTTTTTCATTGAAGACAAATTAAATGAAGATTATAATACCAAAGAATTTGTGATTGCAACCATTTTCAGGAAGAAACTGAGTATTATCTGACAGAATTGCAGGGGTGTCAATACTTTTGGTCAACACTGTATGTCTTGCATTTTTTTCCAGTAGGGCATAGATTGTGCACAGATCCTATTCAGGATGCTAATAAATGTTTCCCATTTGCTTTGTGTACTTTTATGTCTCAGGACATCATCCCAGTTTATTGCTTTAAGATCATCTCTCAACAACTAGAAATTTGCCTTCCTGAATTTAATGTCCTTGTAGCCCCTCTACTACACATCTTTTTAAAGGATACATAAAAAAATGTATTATTTTGTGATCACTATTACCAAAGTGACCCCCAACCCGTATATTTGATATGCGGTCTGGCCTGTTGGTTAATATTAGGTCTAACAGTGCCCTCCCTTCTTGTTGGGTCCTGAACCAGTTGTGAAAGATAATTGTCTCTCATAGTTGTCAAAAACCTATTACCTTTGCTAGAACTGCAGGTTTCTGTATTTCAGGGTAGTTGAAGTCCCCCATAATAATGACTTCTCCCCGAGTCTCTGCTTCATCTATTTGCTTTATGAGGATATTCTCTGCCACTTCCATTATTTTTGTAGACTTCTAATAAACCCCTATCAGTCATTTATTATTTTTTCCATCTCGCCTTATCTCCACCCACAGGGACTCTATATTTTCATTAGATTCACATATATTATCACGCAGGATGGGTTTTAAGTATGATTTTACATGTAAACACACACCTCCCCCTCGCTTATTTGTATGGTCATTTCTGAACAGACTATAGATCTGTAAATTAAAAGCCCAGTCATGGCTCTAATCCAGCCATGTCTCCGATATCCCCACCATGTCATAATTATCTTCCAACAAAATTAATTCTAATTCCTCCATTTTGTTGGTAACGCTTCTGGCATTAGTGTACATGCACTTTATGTATTTCTCTGTAGCTCGATTCCTTTTTACTACATTGACTGTTCTAACCCCACCGCCAATTTTATTACTTGTGCCCAGGTTACTATTTACACTATCTTCCCCTTCTATACAATGAATACCCTCACCCCAATCTTTAGTTTAAACACTCCTCCAACCTTCTAGCCATTTTCTTCCCCAGCACAGCTGCACCCTCTCCATTGAGGTGCAGCCCGTCCCTAGCATAGAACCTGTAGCCAACAAAGAAGTCGGCCCAGTTCTCCAGGAACCCACAGCTCTCCTTCCTACACCAATTCCTGAGCCACTTATAAATCTCCCTAATCCCATGTTGCCTCTCTAGCATGGCACATGGTACAGACAGTAATACCACCTTGGAGGTCCTTATTTAAACTTACAGCCTAATTCCCTGAAATAATCTTTAAAGACTTTCCACCTACCTCTAACTTTGTCATTTGTGCCGATGTGCACCATGACCGCTGGGTCCTCACCAGCTCCTCCCAGTAATCTTTCAAACCGATCAGCGATGTGCCGGGCTCTAGTGCCAGGTAGGCAGCACACTGTTCAATGATCCCTGTCTTTGTGACAGATTGCCCTATCTTTTTTTTAAAAAAATACGTAAAGATGTTGTACTCAAAGTAGAGATATCATTTACAAAAACTTATTTTTGTGAAGATAAGGATGCGACGGTTTATGTAGGCGACATGATTTTTGGTAAGCTGTCTCCCATGTGAATTTGTAATGAACATTAACCAACTATGTCAACCCTTTTAAGTTCAATACGGGCAGACTGTGATAGATAGACAAGATCAACATTTACATGGTTGGGCAGATGTCAGCTTTTTAAAATTACTATTTTACTTAAGATTCTACACTATCTACAAGCCCTTCCCATTAGAATCCCATCCTCCTTCTTGAAGTAAATCTCACAAATGCAGACCGCTTTCATATGGAATAAATCAAAAATCTTTCCGTGTGGCAAAATCTTTTTTATTTAGACCTAAAGGTGAGGGTGGAGTGGGACTTCCTGACATTAAATCATACCATCTGGCGAGTGATTTGGCATGTGTGATTGACTGGTGTAGAAATAAAGACAACAAAATTTGGGCTCAGATTGAACAGAGTTTCACCTCATTCCAACTACATACACTACCACGGGTGAAATTGAGAATAAACGATGACCTTTTTAACCACCCAACTATCGGACCTTCGCTATTTACCAGTAGCCATAGGTTAATTAACTCGAAGATGATTCCCAATCAATCTGTCCTAGCCCCGATACTTAGCCATCCAGAGTTTATATCGAGCATAGCTGATACAATTTTCTGACAGTGGATCGAATCGGGCATTGACAGAGTGGAGAGCTGGGGAGGGAGGATTATGGCTGTCTCTGGAGGGGCTGAGTTCCATTTCAACTCCCAGCCCCTTCGGATTCTGGAGATCCCTACAACTTAACCATTTCTTCCATAGCCTTCCGCATAAAGCAGAGTTTAGTAGATCTAAAACAGTTTTCGAAACTCTCGGTCAAGGCTCAGGATCATGTTGACATGCCCTTTCTAAAAGGTATGTGCAGCTGATCTCACCTCCAGATCCAACAATACCTATATTCATGTTGCAGTGGGAAGCGGATCTAGCAATGGAGCTTAGTCCAGAACAGAGTACCAGAGTTTACACCGTGGCTCACGCTACTTCGATTAGCTCATGGTTCCAAGAGGCTAACTACAAGCTACTCACACGATGGTATAGGGTCCCTTCACGTTTACATAAAATGTTCCACTCGACTGACTCGGTGTTGGAGGTGTGGCGAGGCAGAGGGTACCTTTATGCACATCTTTTGGGATTGCAGTACCCTTGGCCCATTTTGGTCCAAGGTGAGTGAAATTATCCGTGTGGTTACGGATTTTGGAGGAGAACTAGGTCCTGCACTGTTTCTGCTCCATCATTGCGAGATGCCTACTAAGAGATATAGGCATTCATTACTGAGATTCTTGGTGATGGCGGTGAGGGTGTGTATTTCGCTTCTATGGAGGAAGGTGACATGTCCACCAATCTCGAAGTAGATATCGAAGGTCAATGACTTATGTTTATGGAGCATTTAACTTCTTCAGTTCATGACTCTTATACGAGATTCAGAAACACATGGTTTAGCTGGATGCAATTTCAACAGTCTGAGACACAAAGAATGCCGAGGGTCAGGTGAATGGTAGAAACTCAGTAGTAGTTTGTTAAGGACTGTTCCTCTGCCTCTGAGCCAAGCCCCCCATCCCTCCCCTTCTTCCCTTTGTCTTCTCCTTCCTTCAGTATCTCATTTCTCGACTTATCTTTTGTTTTTACCTTAATCTGTAATTTGTTATTGTACAAATCTGCGTATTTTGTTTTGTTTGCTAAATACTATACAGTTAGGGCCAGAAATATTTGGACAGTGACACAAGTTTTGTTATTTTAGCTGTTTACAAAAACATGTTCAGAAATACAATTATATATATAATATGGGCTGAAAGTGCACACTCCCAGCTGCAATATGAGAGTTTCCACATCCAAATCGGAGAAAGGGTTTAGGAATCATAGCTCTGTAATGCATAGCCACCTCTTTTTCAAGGGACCAAAAGTAATTGGACAATGGACTCTAAGGGCTGCAATTAACTCTGAAGGCGTCTCCCTCGTTAACCTGTAATCAATTAAGTAGTTAAAAGGTCAGGGGTGGATTCCAGGTGTGTGGTTTTGCATTTGGAAGCTGTTGCTGTGACCAGACAACATGCGGTGAAAGGAACTCTCAATAGAGGTGAAGCAGAACATCCTGAGGCTGAAAAAATAGAAAAAATCCATCAGAGAGATAGCAGACATGCTTGGAGTAGCAAAATCAACAACTGGGTACATTCTGAGAAAAAAGGAATTGACTGGTGAGCTTGGGAACTCAAAGGCCTGGGCGTCCACAGATGACAACAGTGGTGGATAATACTTTATTTGGTGAAGAAGAACCCATTCACAACATCAACTGAAGTCCAGAACTCTCTCAGTGAAGTAGGTGTATCTGTCTCTAAGTCAACAGTAAAGAGAAGACTCCATGACAGTAAATACAAAGGGTTCACATCTAGATGCAAACCATTCATCAATTCCAAAAATAGACAGGCCAGAGTTAAATTTGCTGAAAAACACCTCAAGAAGCCAGCTCAGTTCTGGAAAAGTATTCTATGGACAGATGAGACAAAGATCAACCTGTACCAGAATGATGGGAAGAAAAAAGTTTGGAGAAGGGAACAGCACATGATCCAAGGCACACCACATCCTCTGTAAAACAAGGTGGAGGCAACGTGATGGCATGGGCATGCATGGCTTTCAATGGCACTGGGTCACTTGTGTTTATTGATGACATAACAGCAGACAAGAGTAGCCGGATGAATTCTGAAGTGTACCGGGATATACTTTCAGCCCAGATTCAGCCAAATGCTGCAAAGTTGATTGGACGGCGCTTCATAGTACAGATGGACAATGACCCCAAGCATACAGCCAAAGCTACCCAGGAGTTCATGAGTGCAAAAAAGTGGAACATTCTGCAATGGCCAAGTCAATCACCAGATCTTAACCCAATTGAGCATGCATTTCACTTGCTCAAATCCAGACTTAAGACGGAAAGACCCACAAACAAGCAAGACCTGAAGGCTGCGGCTGTAAAGGCCTGGCAAAGCATTAAGAAGGAGGAAACCCAGCGTTTGGTGATGTCCATGGGTTCCAGACTTAAGGCAGTGATTGCCTCCAAAGGATTCGCAACAAAATATTGAAAATAAAAATATTTTGTTTGGGTTATGTTTATATGTCCAATTACTTTTGACCTCCTAAAATGTGGAGTGTTTGTAAAGAAATGTGTACAATTCCTACATTTTCTATCAGATATTTTTGTTTAACCCTTCAAATTAAACGTTACAATCTGCACTTGAATTCTGTTGTAGAGGTTTCATTTCAAATCCAATGTGGTGGCATGCAGAGCCCAACTAGCGAAAATTGTGTCACTGTCCAAATATTTCTGGCCCTAACTGTAAATAAAGAATTCCAAAAAATAACCCAACTATGTCAAGTCACAGGTGTACATGGTTTCACCTAATGGAATAGGTATAGAAGAATGTTTTTATGTATTTTTCTTATGCAAATGAAAAACTTTGTTTGAAATGTGTCCGGCATTTAGGGGCTGCGTCCCTGCATGTTTTAATCTTGACATTGAAATAAAATATTGAAGATTTTAATGAAGAGATGCCTAGTGCTGGAACTCCTCTTCTTCCTTTGCAATTGCTAATGAGTGGTATGCAGCCACTTGTTCCTGGCACCTGTGTTCATCTGGATCTAGTGAGGAACCCCTAATCCCCTTCCCTGCTCCCAGCTTGCCCTATCTATTCCCCTAATAGTTGAGTTCCCCACTATCAGCACCTGTCTGGCTTGCTGTGCTCACCTATTTCCCCCCTTACTGGAGCAGACACTCCTCCGGCAGACACGCCCCTTATCTGCCAACGTAGCAAACTTATTGGAGTGTGCCAGATCAGGACAAGCCTCCCTGGCACGCTTCCCTCTACCCCGCCTTCTGTCACCCAGCTAGCTGCCTCACTGTCCTGCAGCTCCATACCAAGATCCTCCTCCACATCTATCCCAGTGAGCTGCAGACTTCTTTCCATATTGTCTATGGATATCAGTGTTACCTGCTGCTCATTTAGATCCAATACCTGGGCTTCCAAATGCACACCATGCTCACATCTAGCACTGCAGTATGCACCCTCGACCGGCTGTTCAAGGACTGCAATACATGAGGGTAAGATGTACACTAGATGGCATTGTCAATAATGGAGCTCATTTCGTAATGGGGATTGCACCAGACAGAAATGTTTAGTAAAAAGAAATGTGAAGTATTAATAAACACACAGTAATTCAGCAATTCCTCCAATCTAAACTCCCTGAATTCATAGTCACTGAATCACAAGTGACACACTTATTTCCGTTCCGCTAAGGAAGAATTAAATAGTTTTTCTTCCCCCTTAGCAGCAATCCAACCTACAGATCAATGCACTTGCATTTGATATGATATATGCTACAACTATAGGTGATCTGTTTTGATATTTGGTAGTTCTGGACTGAACAAAATTCCATCTGATATATATCTGTACAAGATATACAGTGGGGGAAAAAAGTATTTAGTCAGCCACAAATGGTGCAAGTTCTCCCACTTAAAAGATGAGACAGGCCTATAATTGACATCATAGGTGACCTCAACTATGAGAGACAAAATGAGAAAACAAATCCTAAAAATCACATTGTCTGATTTGGAAAGAAAATGTTTTCAAATTTTGGTGGAAAAATAAGTGTTTGGTCACCTACAAACAAGCAAGATTTCTGGCTCTCACAGACCTGTATCTTGTTAAGAGGCTCCTTTGTCCTCCAATTACCAATAGTACTGGCACCTGTTTCAACTTATCAGTATAAAAGACACCTGTCCGCGACCTCAAACAGTCACACTCCAAATTCTACTATGGTGAAGACCAAAGAGCTGTCAAAGGACACCAGAAACAAAATTGTAGCCCTGCACCAGGCTGGGAAGACTGAATCTGCAATAGGTAGTTTGGTGTGCAGAAATCAATTGTGGGAGCAATAATTAGAAAATGGAAGACATACAACACCACTGATAATCTCTCTTGATCTGGGACTTTGCGCAAGATCTCACCCCATGGGGTCAAAATTATCTCAAGAACGGTGAGCAAAAATCCCAGAACCACACAGGGGACCTAGTGAATCACCTGCAGAGAGCTGCGACCAATGTAACACAAGCTATAAGCAGTACCACACTACGCTGCCAGGGACCCAGATCCTGCAGTGCCAGATGTGTCACCCTGCTTAATCCATTACATGTCCGGGGGGCCATCTGAAGTTTGCTAGAGAGCATTTGGATGATCCAGAAGAGTATTTGGAGAATGTCACATGGTCAGATGAAACTAAAGTAGAACTGTTTGGTAGAAACACAACTAGTCGTGTTTGGGGGAGAAAGAATGCTGAGTTACATCCAAAGAACATCATACCTACTGTGAAGTGTAGGGGTGGCAACAACATGCTTTTGGGCCGTTTCTTTGCCAAGGGACAAGGACGACTGATCAGTGTACATGAAAGAATGAATGGAGCCATGTATCGTGAGATTTTGAGTGCAAATCTACCTCCATCAGCAAGGGAAATGTAGCTGGGTCTTTCAGCATGACAATGATCCCAAGCACACTACCAGGGCAACGAAGGAGTGGCTTCAAAAGAAGCATTTCAAGGTCTTGGAGTGGCCTAGCCAGTCTCCAGATCTAAACCCTATAGAAAACCTTTGGAGGGAGTTGAAAGTCTGTGTTGCCCCACAACAGCCCCAAACATCACTGCTCTAGAGGAGATCTGCATGGAGGAACCGGCCAACATATCAGCAACCGTGTGTGCCAACCTTGTGAAAAAGGAGATTTTTGTGTACTCACCGTAAAATCCTTTTCTCTTAGCCTCTAATTGGGGGACACAGACCGTGGGTGTTATGCTACTGTCCACTAGGAGGCGACACTAGGCAATATCTGAAAAAGAGTAATTGACTCCTCCTCTGTAGCATACACCCCCTGGCTGGGCCTTTACCCGACCAGTTTTGTGCTAAAGCAGTAGGAGAAGACGACAGTGACAAGAAATAGGCCAGACAAGGGCGACTATATATGACGCCAAAGGACCGTAGAGCCGAACAGAAAGACAATATGAGCTCAACGAAAGTAAAGCCTAAAGAAAAGGCATGTATACAGGAAAGCATTTAAGATAGAAACAATACCCACAAAGCCCGATACGGACAACAGGGTGGGAGCTGTGTCCCCCAATTAGAGGCTAAGAGAAAAGGATTTTACGGTGAGTACACAAAAATCTCCTTTTCTCCTTCGCCTCATTGGGGGACACAGACCGTGGGACGTCCTAAAGCAGTCCCTGGGTGGGTAGAGAATATGGTCATAAACACTTTAAAAAACGCACCACCGAGGTGGTACCCAGAGTTGCGTTTGGTAACGCTTGAGTATAGACGTCAAAATGATTACCGAAAATAAAGACTAACTCAGGTGGCAGGCGAGCACACCTGTTTGTACATAAACCTGGCACCAACGAACCAGGATACTCCTTCCCTAGGAGTAGAGAGGCTTGGTATGCAGTAACCAAAAACGATACTATTTCAAGCCAGCAGTGCTAAGGTAGTAGACCCGTGACCAGGATACCTGGCATAGTCCCATGGTATCATTCTGAGGAAAAAAAGACCTAAAAGAGTTCGGCCTCTGCATGTGTGGAAAAGTCCATACAGGAACAAAAGGTGTGACAGAGAACCGAGCGTACCCAACATTATTCACTGCCCCGGCGCGAGGCACAGGGATGGTAAGGAAAAAGGATTTGCAGATGGGATGAAAAAAACCATCTTCATAAGGGCGACCGCGTTGGTCAAAACCACCGTCTAAGGTGGAGTAAGGCTGCTAATAGGAAACGCCACAGCCAAACAGTATGAACCGGCAATGGAAGCGTCTCCAGAACGACACATACTTGTGGGAACAGCGTAAGGAAACTTCTCGAGAAAGTCAACAAGATTTTTGGAAATAACAAAGGGGATAACTGAAACCGGAAGCATAAGAGGACGCAGAACCAGCATCTAAGGTGCATACTGCGAAGACAGCCGGAAAAAAACTCAGGTCTCTGGCAATAGGACCAAAGGGAGAATCACCAATAAACACCTGTGAACGAACCGGTAAGGGTGGCTAAAAAACCAAGGGCATACCCAGGAAGGAAGCCACTACGCGTGGAAGACCACTGCGAGTGAGAAATAGGTCCTCCCTCATATACACACACACATATATACATATATATATATATATACACACACACACACATATAGAATAAACATCCATGCTGCCATGGATGCCCAAATGTACTGAATGTGAGGGACAAGAACCCCCAAACCTATGGGTGTGCCGGCGAGGACAGGACATCAACCGTCTGGCAGAAATGAACCATGAACAGTAAACCTAGACAGAGTACAAGTTGACATCTGCTGTCAGCGACATGTCAAAGTAGGTCAAGCCCCTGGACTGTCTGGGTGGAAAGTGGGCCCGAAGGAGAGAGGACCCTTCGTTGGATGTGATTGTGCGTGCTTCCTGTAGGGTATGCAGATAGAAACATACAAGGGAAAGAACTGTATTCAGGAGCGGATTATCGTATCCGTCCTCAGCCTAGAGAACTCGAGGAAGCCAAGAACTGACGAAAGGGAAAAAAAAAACCACCAATCAACGACAGTCCGACAGGAGAAAGACTGCTCCACTGGGGAAAAGGTTTGCCCAGTGTATCACATGACTGTTGAAGTTGGCGACCTGGTGAATAACGTGACAACCAAGATGTATTTAGCTTCGTCAAATGGAACTGATGAACCATCCATAGTCCGGGAAAAACACACGCGAGAGGAACTATGACTGAAGATTAGCAAGACGCCTGTACCCGGCACGGACCGGGCACCTTAGCGTTGGTAGGCAGCTGTGCTTACCACTAGGTCACAGCACCTAATCTATCGTTTCCAAGCGTAACATCGTAGCTCCAGTGGATAGCTCCTCAAGCGATCTGGAAGGAAAGACCGTCTCTGCCTAGGTGAAGGCGTATAGAATACAGCTGGTTCTGAGTGGTGTGGCAATATCCTGCTCTTTTCCCGGATGGCAGAGCTGTACTCAGGATGCCTGATGTGATCCAGCTTGTTTGGGGATCATTAGTGCGCTAAAACCCAGGGGCCATTGGCGGCTGGGGAGACTGCAGTAGTATCAGGAACTGTGCCATATAGCCTGAGGCATTGATTCAGCTGTTGTGATGGCCTTCAGTATGCTGCAACCCAGGAGCCGGAGGCGACTGGGGAGATCGAAAACTGGCCCGGAGCTATGCCATCCGCCGTAAACTCAGATATCCATTGTGAGGAGATTGATGTTGAGAGTCTGTGGCAAGCAGTTTTCAGGGGAGATCGGAACGCATAGGAACCGTCGCCCAGGCCTTTATCCATCGTGGCAGGGGGAGATCGGAACGCATAGGAACCGTCGCCCAGGCCTTTATCCATCGTGGCAGGGGGAGATCGGAACGCATAGGAACCGTCGCCCACGACTGCGTCAGTCATAGTAGGGGGAGATCGGAACGCATAGGAACCGTCGCCCAAGACTGCATCCGTCATGGCAGGGGGAGAACGGAACGCATAGGAACCGTCGCCCACGACTGCATCCTCGACTGCATCCATCACGGCAGGGGGAGATCGGAACGCATAGGAACCGTCGCCCAAGGCGTCATCCATTGTGGTCGGAGGAGGTACGAGGAGATAACAGTTTCCGCTTGTAGTGGTATGCGGGATATCAGTGCGCCAAGGTATCGTCGCCCTCAGTAGACGCAACTTCCGGGAATGGCGAGACATTCCGGGAATGGCGGACCGTTGTTAGGGGTCATAAACCCTATGTTCCACTGGGAGAATAGCCGGTTAGGCAGTGCCAGGACGAAGCTCCTGCATCCTGAAGCCTCAGTGTGCCTGCAAACAAAGAAAAAACCTGTGATGGATTCCGTAGGGGCAGGTTCTGCCTTACTAACGTGTGCCAAGCGCCCATCCTGAAGGAAAAAACTTCTGCAGCCATTACGTTCGTACAATGGTTGCTGCATGAATGAGGGCATGCGAGCTAGATTTAGGAGATCTAGGACCAGGCGTCGCTCGCGTAGGGCGGTGTGCTGAGGGAGAGAGCGACCCAGTTGTGCTGTGCAACTGTTGAAGGGACTTCCGAGTGAGGAAGAACGGGGACCGTACACACGGCCACGCCGCGTACCGGACGGCCCACCTGAGAGTCATGCGACCAGAGTTGGGTCTGTGTAGATTAAGGACACCAGCAGATCCTGCTTTAGGTTGGTACTTTTCATAGCACTTGCACCCGTTTTCTCAATGTCACCTGCTATGGACAGGTGTGGCGAGTGGCCGCAGGTCCTTTTGTACCGCGTCTTGCATCCCAGCATTTTGATGTTTCACAGCTTGGGGAGGTAGGCAAGGTAGGCTCCTGATGCCTCAACCTCGACCAGAGTCTGCATCAGAGGGAGAGGAGGAAGAAGAAAAAACCTACAGCACTCTTAACCTTGACCCAGCACCCCGCCAGAGGGGAGCTGAGTAAGGAGTGTGGAATATAACCAGGGGTTTTAACGCCAAAAACCGCCAAAAACTGCACCTCAACAGAGGGGAGCTGAGGGAGGAGCATGCAAGGAGCCTCAGGTGCCAGAGAACCGTCCTTGACTCCTCTGCGTGAGAGGGGATAGTGATCCTCGAAAAACCTGCGTCTCCAGAGTCCGAAGGGGTCCAGGATCGAAGAGGAACCGTCCATCGTGAGAACGCTTTGCCCTCTTGTAGGAACTGAGTACATATCCTTTGCAGGAAGATCAGCTGTGTTCCTAGGCCGGGTGATTGACCCGGAGTCGTGGAAACCAATGGTGAGGGAACCACACCTAGTCCCTGTTGTCCTACCAACGGTAAAGCTCATCAAACTATTGCTCCTGAGAGTGATCCCTTGTTAAATAGGAACCTTGGTGAGATAGCGAGGACAGCTGGGGCCCATGACTACCGTCTAGAGGACCTGGAGACCCGGCATTGTAGCCGTCCGTCAGAGGCCCAACTGTTGGCACGGAGGAAGGATGGCGGACAGACATGAGAGGTTTCAACGTCTATGCAATGTCATGCAGCCTTGAAACATGACGACTGCAACAGTACCCCCAGCTGCGGGGGTGATGGGTGAGTATGTCTGAGAAGAGAAGAGTCTCCACTTCAACCCAGCATCCGATCTAGGAGAACATGTCGGACAGCCGAAAAGAATCTCGGCTTCAGTCTGAGGACCCCACTGTGGATGATCTGGGAAGGAGAATGTTGGGCCATTAGGGGCAAAAAACCTTATGAGGCCTGGACAAGCTGTCCACATTACATCATTACTACATAGAACTCCTGATCAAACCACATTGCCTTATTCTATAGGCACAGTATCCTCAACTGAAGTCCTCGCTTGATATACCCCTCCAGGTGGGAGAGGTCTTTGTCTATGGGAACAAGCTAAGTGCAGCTTAATCTCCTGCTGTCTGCAAAGACTCAGTGTAAACATACACAGCCTGAGGGGGAGGGGGTTGAGAGAGGAGCAGCAGGGATGAACTGCTGCATATGTACTGCTGACTGAAGAGAAGAAAACAGTAGAAAACCTACCACAAAAAACCTATGCATGAATGGTCTTCACATGAGTATATCTGAGACACACTGTGCATAATAGGATTCATGCATTAGGCATACCCGGAGGAGCCCTATGTGCAGGGCTCCTGTTATAACTGAACTGCTCCCTCAGACTTTCCCCTAAAAATGGCAGCGGTGGGAAGCCTGGAACTTAAAGAACCGGCGCCTAAAAACGCTCGGCTCAGCACCTGCTAGAGCGGTGCTGCTATTCAGAGCCCCCATCCTATCTGCGGTCCGTGAGCAGCGGCTCCGGACGGAGCAGATTCAACACTGGAGGAGGGGGCGTGGTAAACAGCGCAGAATGTCTCGCGGCGAGCGAGGAGCGCCAAACCACAGGCCCGCCTCCCGCATGACGCGCTCTGCGATGTAATCGTGGGGGCGTGCGGGGGGCGTGGCGGCCAGCGCTAGGCCGAAGCCGGGGCCTAGATTAATTCTCGGCCCCGAAAAAGTGTGGATGACGGCGCGGAGGCTACCGCCTTAGCCGCAGGGGACAACAAAAAGAACGTAGTTCCCAAAAGGGGGTCCCCGATGACATAGGCCCTCCAGGGACTGTGGATGCCTTAGGATTCGTTCTGCATCCACAGGCAGGGAAAAAGCAGGGGAAACATGCAGGCGCACGGGGGGGGAATGAGGCAAGCAAGGAGCCCTCATGGTCCCTGTGCGCTCCATCCGGAGCCCTGCACTCCCTTCTGCGACCGGATCCCTCCGGTCAGCAAGTCTGCTGCAGCCTCCGGAGGACCCTGTGGCAGGCCAGAACCCTGTAGCCTCCGGAGGACCCTGGCAGGCCAGGAACCCTGCAGCCTCCGGAGGACCCTGTGGCAACATACCTGGAACCTCGACCCGAGACCGGGGAGGTTAGCTCTCCCATGAGCTATCCAACATGGTCCCCTGACCATGTGCAGATGAGGAAGGAGTATGGAGGAACAGCCTTGACTCGCATCCAGAGAGTTACCATCAGGCGAGTATGGAGGCTGCAATACTCCTCCCTGTAATGTCCTCTTGAGAGGAAAGTAAAAAAGTAAAAAGTAAAGAAAAAAAGTAAGAGAAAAAATTAAGAGGTCTGCACTCCTAAGACACTAAGCAAAAACTGGTCGGGTAAAGGCCCAGCCAGGGGGTGTATGCTACAGAGGAGGAGTCAATTACTCTTTTTCAGATATTGCCTAGTGTCGCCTCCTAGTGGACAGTAGCATAACACCCACGGTCTGTGTCCCCCAATGAGGCGAAGGAGAAACATACAGAAAACATTTGACCTGTATCACTGCCAACAAAGGATATATAAGAAAGAATCGAGATGAACTTTTACTATTGACCAGATACTTATTTTCCACCAAAATTTGAAAAGGTTCTGAGATTTGAGATGACAATTGCTGCTTTTAAGGTTCTAGGGAGAGGAAGAAGAGAGAACCCAGATGTCCTCTTGGAGGACAGTTTCCCTTTGAGCTGGTCATATGGTCATACACATGAGAACGTTTAGCTGAACCTTTTTCCGGCAAACTGCTCGCTCTCCTTACTAGCTTACACCTGAGTACTCAGTTGAGTATTTTTTGTTTCTGAAGGGGAGCAACATACAGTTAGGGCCAGAAATATTTGGACAGTGACACAAGTTTTGTTATTTTAGCTGTTTACAAAAACATGTTCAGAAATACAATTATATATATAATATGGGCTGAAAGTGCACACTCCCAGCTGCAATATGAGAGTTTCCACATCCAAATCGGAGAAAGGGTTTAGGAATCATAGCTCTGTAATGCATAGCCTTCTCTTTTTCAAGGGACCAAAAGTAATTGGACAATGGACTCTAAGGGCTGCAATTAACTCTGAAGGCGTCTCCCTCGTTAACCTGTAATCAATGAAGTAGTTAAAAGGTCAGGGGTGGATTCCAGGTGTGTGGTTTTGCATTTGGAAGCTGTTGCTGTGACCAGACAACATGCGGTCATAGGAACTCTCAATTGAGGTAAAGCAGAACATCCTGAGGCTGAAAAAAAAGAAAAAATCCATCAGAGAGATAGCAGACATGCTTGGAGTAGCAAAATCAACAGTTGGGTACATTCTGAAAAAAAAGGAACTGACTGGTGAGCTTGGGAACTCTAAAAGGCCTGGGCGTCCACGGATGACAACAGTGGTGGATGATCGCCGCCTACTTTATTTGGTGAAGAAGAACCCGTTCACAACATCAACTGAAGTCCAGAACACTCTCAGTGAAGTAGGTGTATCTGTCTCTAAGTCAACAGTAAAGAGAAGACTCCATGACAGTAAATACAAAGGGTTCACATGTAGATGCAAACCATGCATCAATTCCAAAAATAGACAGGCCAGAGTTAAATTTGCTGAAAAACACCTCAAGAAGCCAGCTCAGTTCTGGAAAAGTATTCTATGGACAGATGAGACAAAGATCAACCTGTACCAGAATGATGGGAAGAAAAAAGTTTGGAGAAGAAGGGGAACGGCACATGATCCAAGGCACACCACATCCTCTGTAAAACATGGTGGAGGCAACGTGAGGGCATGGGCATGCATGGCTTTCAATGGCACTGGGTCACTTATGTTTATTGATGACATAACAGCAGACAAGAGTAGCCGGATGAATTCTGAATGTACCGGGATATACTTTCAGCCCAGATTCAGCCAAATGCTGCAAAGTTGATTGGACGGCGCTTCATAGTACAGATGGACAATGACCCCAAGCATACAGCCAAAGCTACCCAGGAGTTCATGAGTGCAAAAAAGTGGAACATTCTGCAATGGCCAAGTCAATCACCAGATCTTAACCCAATTGAGCATGCATTTCACTTGCTCAAATCCAGACTTAAGACGGAAAGACCCACAAACAAGCAAGACCTGAAGGCTGCGGCTGTAAAAGCCTGGCAAAGCATTAAGAAGGAGGAAACCCAGCGTTTGGTGATGTCCATGGGTTCCAGACTTAAGGCAGTGATTGCCTCCAAAGGATTCGCAACAAAATATTGAAAATCAAAATATTTTGTTTGGGTTATGTTTATTTGTCCAATTACTTTTGACCTCCTAAAATGTGGAGTGTTTGTAAAGAAATGTGTACAATTCCTACATTTTCTATCAGATATTTTTGTTCAACCCTTCAAATTAAACGTTACAATCTGCACTTGAATTTGTTGTAGAGGTTTCATTTCAAATCCAATGTGGTGGCATGCAGAGCCCAACTCGCGAAAATTGTGTCACTGTCCAAATATTTCTGGCCCTAACTGTATCTCACAGAGTGTAAAATAATTTATTGTTTACATTCCAATAGCGGATACTGAACTCCCTCATATCTGTCAGTTAAGAAGCCCCCATATACATCAGATTCTTAGCTGGTTCCATTAAAATTACCAGGCTCGGCTAATTTTCGTCAATGGTGTATTGAGGTCTTTAGTGTTTGAGCATTTTTAATTCTCATTTATTATTATAATTTATATAGCACCATTAATTCCATGGCGCTGTACAAGAAAGGGGTTTCTTAAAAAAAAAACTGATGTAAATTGCAGTGAACAAATTAACAATGAAAGACTGGTACTGAGGGGGAGGACCCTGCCCTCCGGGCTTACATTCTACAGGATATTGGGGAGGAGATAGTAGGTTGGGGGTTGCGGCAGCTCCGGTGGTGAAAGAGAGTATAAAAACAAGCACAGATAAACAGTTGAATTGTTTTATTACCATTTTAAACAAAAATATGATATGATTACAATTCCCAGAAAAAAAAAGACCAAAAAATGAGCTAGGAAAACATGGTATTTTCAGTGATATAAACAGTGTAAAATGCAATATATATAAAAATAGATGAGATGTCTGGCTTGCCGCATTTGGCATGTAGGATTTGAAAATAATCAAATGAAACTGCATTGAAGTCAGTGATAAACATATGGCAGTTTACATGGGTGGCGAGGTTGAAGAATCTAATTCAATAACCAGGTGACAGTAAGAGTTATGGATCATTAGTTTTTCCCTTGGAACCAAGGTATTGACCATGCCCTCTCAATGCGCTGAGCATTACATTAAATTAGCAGCAATCTCTTTATTAAGCGCAGCAGCAAAAGAATACAGGAGATCTAGAGCTTTTCTTTCCTAGATAAGAAAGCATGTAATTTTGGGAGACATCTGGATCATTAACGCTACTATATATGATCACGACATCCTCTACGCCAGACTGGTAGATCAATGTAAAGAAAAGCGACAACAAAGGAGGGGTTTAAGAGCGCAACCTTTGTTATAAAAATAATAAGTCACAGAGTAGCTGCTTGACATTTCTAAAATGCCAGCAGGATCCCTGACAACCCTTTAACAGATTACAATTAACTGTTTTATTATGTTCAGTACCCATTCACGCACCAATACTGCTGTAAATGGCATCTCGAGGCCACAATCTGCCCCAGCTAGGAAACAGGGGCTTCTGCAATACCTTCACCTTCTATACGAAGTTCCAGACGACTTCAGTAACTCGGCATGTTTGTTTCTAGTTCACATGCATCCAATGTGGTTACATAGAGATATGGAAATCAACACCACTGATAATACAACAATTTGATTATGGAGTAAAAATCAATAAAAGTCTAGCAACCTATTTTACAATGCTGTATAAGTACGGGGAGCCCAGCACCCAGAACATTCAGAAGAGTAGAAAAAATATATCTGAGACATGAACTAAAACACCAAAATAAAACCTGTAAAATTAGAGTATGACTATGATGCTTAATGTGATACAGAATTGGTTCCTGAGGCTAAAACAACAAACATACAAAGTTTTCTATCAAAATGCTGTAATCTGAACGCTCACCTATATCCTGATACATTACAGCAAGGATTATCCTGGCATACCCGGTCCTAACACAGAAGGGTTTTGGCAAATTGAGTTAGAGTAAGATGTTAGCTGCTATTGTTGAAGTAGATACATTCAATGCTAGAATTAAAGATCCTGTCTGTCCTAAATCCAAATGTGTGCTAAATTGAATATCATTGAATTTACTGATCAATATGCCTTCTTCATTTGGCTTGTTTGCTTATTTAGTAGTCCAGAGCACATCAATTGTAAAGGAGTTCTACGGAAATGGAAAAAAAATAGACAAAGAAAATGCAATTTTACATTAATTCTAATGCCGAATTTGCAAATTACAATTGTTTTGTCCAGAGAAATGATCAGTACTATATATTAAAATTGCTGATGTCTTATTACACTAAGAGAATACTACATCATTAATAGGACAGTGTTTGTGAGCATGTACAGTAGGAAGCCCCTACAGTCATGTGTACGAAGATGTGTTCCCAGGGAGTCCGATACCCCAGCAATACTGGTATCTGCAGTAAGAAGAAGCTGCTCACACTACTGTCCATCCTATCCATGTAGTCTAATACTGGAGACACCGGGGGTGCGGAGGTAAAGGTTGTTCACCCTGCTGTACGCCCTGTCCATATTATCTAACACTGAAGACACCAGGGGTGCTGAGGTAAGAGGTTGTTCACCCTGCTGTACGCCCTGTCCATATTATCTAACACTGAAGACACCAGGGGTGCTGAGGTAAGAGGTTGTTCACCCTGCTGTACGCCCTGTCCATATTATCTAACACTGAAGACACCAGGGGTGCTGAGGTAAGACGATGCTGCTCACACTTCTGTACACCAAGTCTAAATGCTGATCGGCTGTTGTGATCTGGAGATAGGTTATCATTTCAGTATTCAGATTGTGTAGACAGCAGTGTAAGAAGCCTTTTTTATCTCTGCACTTCCGGTGTCTCCAGTATTAGATCATATTGAAAGGATGGACAACAGTGTAAGCAGTCTCTTCTTACCACAGAACTCCTGATATCTCCAGGATTGGCTCAGATAGTAAAGTTGACAGTAGTATGAGTAGCCTCGTTACCTCAGACCTCCTGGCATCTCCATTGTTAGCTCAGATAGTAATGGTTGTCCGCAGTATGAGCAACCTCTTCTTACCTCAGACCTCCTGGTGTCGTCAGTATTAGATCCACTAAGAATACATCTTCATATACATAACTGGAGGGGCAGAGCTTGCTACTGCACATGCTCACAGGCCCAAGTCCCATTATATTCTAAGATTGATTTGGGTCAGTGTAATAATAAAACTTTCATTTTAATGTTCTATAATGATTGGCACCTCAGACAAAATGCGTGCAACTTGCTAAGCAATTGAATCTTCATTCTTTTACCAGAGAACCCATGAAAAGTGATTATGGGGTATAAAAGAAATATTACTATGATCTTGCATTCAGATAAAGCATAAGGCCAAGAATTCTATATTATGCTGGGCAGGTTATAACCACTGGTTATGGCAATAAAGTGCCTTAACAGGTGACATGTCCAACTGAAGTGATCCCAATGACCTCTAGATAAAATGGTCCTAATGATTTACACACTTGGCAAGTATGACCTGTTCTTTTCTCAAGAGTTTATCAATGGTAAAAGAGTGTATACAGAGTACGATACGGCTCATATGAGGCTTACACACTCATCGACAGTAGAGTATGATGTAGATATTGACACGTCTCCCAAGTTCTAGCCAATCAACCACAGGAATCTGCCGACAAAGATTATGGCTATTTCCTCACTACATGTGAATAGAAGTAGTAGATAAGAAGAGAGCCCTAAGCCCAAAACTCAATGATATTCATTCGAGCACACTTTTGCCTGTTTTCTTCTCAGTAGGTTGCTGGTGATCACATTCAGTATGATTTTGTGCTTGATGATGAAACATTCAACATTTTTTTTTTATAAAAACACATGAAAAGAGTGTGCCATAGGAATTTATCCAGATCCCACAATGGGTCAAACTGCTCACTTTATGTGAATGAATCAAAAATAAAAGATGAGGATGGATATTTGCTTTAACCATATCCACAATTAAATGTATTCCTATCACCCAAAACGTTACCTAACAAAAATACTGGAACTATAAAGGTTTAATGGAACTAATGCAAGTTTGCTAAAGTCTTGTTCATAAGATGTGAACTATTGTAAGAATCTACCATGATGGTGCCCCTGCCCCCCATACATTCTAACGGAGCCCACCGAGTACTGATACAGCACAGCTGGCTCAACCGTTAACAAGAAACAATGCAATAAAGCCTATGATCAAATTATATTACTTCACGTGCTTCCGTGTAGAAATACTGTAGAACCTAAATATAATAATCCTATAAATCAATAATATATTCATGTAGAAAATAAAACACCACTGTAAATGACATCATACAGCATCCTGGAAACACATTCCTATGTTATTTTTTAATTTATTTGCAGTGTCTGACTAAATATTTTTGCTTTATATAGAAAAAGCGGGATCATCATGTGTGCCAAAGTTGAAGCTGAGATGGCGAAACAATCAAGGAGATGAGAAGGCCAGGCTGGTCTAAGGTTTGCGGCCTTAAATTTGGGGGATGATCATCTTCCTGCTCAGAATCTTCGGTTACATTCAAGAAAAATGGTTAAAAAAAAAATTCCGAAAGTAAAAGATGTGCAAAGAAAACATAGGCGTCATGCACTACAGAGTGAGCACGGGAATGATATGTTGATATGTATACACATACATAGAAGCGATTTTGGAATACTACAGCTTGCATCCCACACCGGCTAATCCAAAAGTACCTTTTCAATCCACCAGGGATTAAAAGAAGAATGAAAAGCATGAAGTGATAAGTACATGTCCTTCAGAAGCTCAAAGTCCCCCATTATTAATTGATAAAACGTTTACACTAAGTGTCGGCGTTATTACAGACCTAATGCTGTCAGCAGGTTGGATAATTTACGTCATATCATCAATCCTATATGAAACATGCCGTAAAAAGGCAAAAATAATGATCTGAAAATACAATATATGGCCTCTAGGACTTGGAAAAAAGGTACCATCATCAACAGGTCTTCAAGAAACGACACATAGAGCAAAGAAGAACAGACATTGTGCACGCAGAGAGGTTTCCAGCGAGAAGTATCAGCTCACTCGGATCCAATGATCATTGATATCAGATCACCGATGCAATCACAATACCAAGATAAATAAAAGAGCAATTTACATTAGAGTGAGACTGATCTCCATCCTCAAGAGGTAAGCAAACAGAGGAATTAAGGCAGAATTGTATATACACTAGTCCATACTTTGGTTAGCTTGTCTAAGTCCTTTCTAGATCTCTCTCCCACCATGTGGAGGGCTTCATACCAAAACTCCAAGAAGTTCTTGCTTGTAATGATGCCCTGCACCCGGTTGTAGCACTTAACATGTTACCTACACCTACCACATATATACTTAAAGGAAAAAGTTTCAAGAAAACGAAGAGCATTGATTAGCACCGTCCACCTATGAGCAAAAACTGAAAACATCCCTCCTCCTCTCCGACATGAGCCTCGGTGTTCTAAATCATCTTCAGAATTCTGATGAGGTTCTTCCACGTTCCCAGGGGTTCTATGTATAATTCACACTGCACGGTTAACTGGAACGCGTCAGCATATCTGCACTCTCTTCATGACCAATGTCCATCTCAACCAGGTTTTCATCATTGGCTTTCTTCTTCTTTGTAGCCACCCCGGTTAATGCATCATCCTTGGTCAGCTCGGACGCTAGGAGCGAGGTAACGGCACAGCCAGCTTTTCTATTCGCTAAAAGAGAATATTGAGAAGAGAGAAATCAGTCAAATGTTCATCATGGTAGCCTAAATAGTAGAAATAAATCATACAATCGATACCTTAAAGGGAGCTTGTTCTGAGCTGAAAGATTAGAAGATAAGTGAGAATATTCTATAGGTTATCTAGATTTAAACTGGTTACTTTACATATAGTGTATTAGTTTGCATGATGGCGTCTCTTTTTTCATTCAATTATGTTGCATTCAATGTTCTACTGCTTGACTAATGTATATTATGTAGCGTGTGTCTCTTTAAGGGTTCTCTATTTTAGTTAATCCTTATGTTTTCCCACAGTCCCTGACAGTAAGAAAATGGGACCTCCAGCAAGCGGCTGTGACCTACGAAAAATAGACAGTGATCAATATTCCTACAACGCCACCATAGCTGACATGAAAAATTGCATGGTGTCCATTCAAAGGTGCCATATTTGTAAAAAATGAGTGAATAATATTCACGAATATATTCATCCCCTTTAGGTAATTTAACAGTTTCTCAAACTAGACAATTTTTTTTTTTTTTTTAAAGCATTACTCATTTGGAGATTAGCGACAATCAACATGGGAGCTGCATACATCTGCAAAGAAGGGAGCCCCCTACATAAACTAAGCAATGGAGCCACACCACACAGATGCACAGCACTTTAGTGTCCTGGATGTAGTCATGTGGCCTGCATAGCCAATCAATCCACTGGGATTTTAATTGCCATGGGCACTTCCCTGCAGTGAGGCTTTAGCGTTGCAGGGATATGCTCACTGTTAACATTTGGTGTCATTCACAAGATAATATCCTGCTTTTCTAGGAGCTTTAAATGTAAATGTCAATCAGGTGCAGCTACTATAGGGGTAACGTGTGAACACTTGTTTTGTAGATCAGCCGATTGCTATGAAGGCTCTATTTTTCAATGTTTTTTTTTCCATTCCTGTACATCTATATTACCTATTTGGATTTTGGGGAGCATTAAGGGGTTGTATCATCTATCTTCAGGCGCACTGCCGCTCGGTTTGGCTTACTGACTCTGCATGCCACCCCGGCAACTGATGCTGGCTGGATACAGCAATCCCACTAGTTCCAGAGCAGCGTTTGCAAGATCTTAAGCAAAGGGCTTGTAAGAGCGGTGCTTATTGCCAATGAGAATCTCCACCACTGATAAGACTGCAGAAGTGGACAGTATATCCAGGGGCTGGCTGGCCCAGGGAGCAGATAACCCCCAGGCCAGTGGTCAAGCAGCAGTTTTGGGGCCGCACGGCTATCTGTCCTGTTGGTCTGGGAGGCCGCTCTGCCCCTGAAGCTCACTACTCATGGGCCACTGCCAATCCGAAATTTGCAAGCCCCTGACAGTAACCTAAGGTTCGAGAAGTAAGCAACAGCAAGAATATACTTAACATAAAAAAAAAAGTTAACAAATTCACCCTTTTAAGAGGATGAGACAACCCCTTAATCACAAACTAGCATGTGGAGAATGAAAATTACTGTGTGCTTTAGCAAATCGAAATCCAAATGACAAGATGGATAACATTTTTAAAAAGGCGCCAAGTAACAAATATGAGTTACTGATTTTTTGAGCTTCTGCAGGAAAAACAAGTGGTTAATGGTGGAGAAAGGAAAAGCATGTAGATGTAATCATGCACAAAACATGCAGACAGACATACAATAGCACAGCAAAACCCCACATCAAGTAGTAAAGAAATAAACCGCTCAGATTTCCTTCTTTACTCAGCAAAACACAACTCAAAGCCCGTAAGAAGGTTTTCTGATCTCTAGCACCAACAGAAGTGTTTGTGAAATGCCAAATGTCTAACAAGAAGACCCATCACCCCCTGGGAAACATATTTCATCCTTAAATACAGTATATATACTGGGAAAAGTGAAAAAGTACCGTACTCACTAATTTAATATAAGAGCTCTAGTTCTTCAAGAGAAGAGGTTAATGTCAGTCTCTCCAATGTCACCCTATTTTGACAGCTGTATGAGACTTCCTGCCTCTCCACCCTGCGCGGGGAAGACTGTGCAGCATATACATATCTGTGCTGCTGTGTCACGGCTTCTGCTTGGTGTGTTGTGGCTGAGTATGTATGTAAAGACTAACTCTTTAGAAGCAGCTGCAGTCCATATAGTAAATAGCCATTCAAAATCAGCTGATTTCTCTTCTAACAAATTAACCCATTAAAAGCAGCCATGTCCTCTTCTTGCATAGTAACAATTCAGCAGCGGTTGTATCTTTCTACAATTTTTTGGGCTGCATAATACACAAAGACTATATTTCTCATATATGAACTTTTCTTCTGAATATTGTTAATGTGCTGAAAATGAATTCAGATACATTGGTTTTGGAAAACTTACAGGGCAAATAAAAAATAGGTGAATTGATTCTACTATTTTAATCTTTGGACCAGCAACTAAAGAAAAGAGTAAATATATCTGTTCCACCTGTACTTTATCTACATCATCCATAGTAAATTATGCTGAGATCTAGATAATCTGTGGCCCATCACAAACACATTCCACAACTGGAATCCACCAGAGAAGAAAATCTCACCAGATTCTGCAATCTCTATGGCTACATGAAAGCAAAACCCATGTTCCTATAATACTGAGGAACATCATCAGATTTACTACTAATATGTATTTCAGAAATGTATTAGAATTTTATTTTCTGTCCTTTTTTGTTCTCTTCCGAGAAGTGAAAGTTCCCTTTTAAGTTAGCCGTATAAATTAGATTAATGTTAGGTGAAATCAATATACCGTATATACTCGTGTATAAGCCGAGTTTTTCAGCCCAAAAATTGGGCTGAAAAGTCCCCCCCTCGGCTTATACACGGGTCATACGGTATGCGTGTGGGGGGGGGGGGCTGTGACCGGGGGCTGGGAGGCAGGAGGAGGGCCGCGGTGACCGCAGGCGGTCACGTGGGGCCGCCTCATTAGTGCAATGAATATGCACGGCATTCCCCCGTCCATCATCGGCGGGGGGATGCCGTGCATATTGCACTACACAGCCCCCCTCCTTAATATGGGTCCCCCAGTAGTAATAAACAGCCCCCCCTCCTTATCACGTCCCCCCCAGGCTGCGGCAGCTGTGAAAATAACAAACACTTTATACATCACCTTCCGGCGCAGCTCTCCGCTCCTCCGGTCCTCTGCCCTCCGCTCGCCGGCTTCTTCTTCCTTGATGTGCTGGTGTCATGTGACCGGGCGCAGGAGATGACGTCATTTCCTGCGCGCGGTCACAGAAGTCGGCACATCAAGGAAGAAGAAGCCGGCGAGCGGAGGGCAGAGGACCGGAGGAGCGGAGAGCTGCGCCGGAAGGTGATGTATAAAGTGTTTGTTATTTTCACAGCTGCCGCAGCCTGGGGGGGACGTGATAAGGAGGGGGGGGGCTGTTTATTACTACTGGGGCTGCTGGATACTACACTGGAGCTGCAATACCACTGGGGCTGCTGTATACAGGGGCTGCAATACCACTGGGGCTGCAATACCACTGGGGCTGCTGTATATAGGGGCTGCTGTATACACCACTGGGGCTGCTGTATATAGGGGCTGCTGTATACACCACTGGGGCTGCAATACCACTGGGGCTGCTGTATATAGGGGCTGCAATACCACTGGGGCTGCAATACCACTGGGACTGCTGTATATAGGGGCTGCTGTATACACCACTGGGGCTGCAATACCACTGGGGCTGCTGTATATAGGGTCTGCAATACCACTGGGGCTGCTGTATATAGGGGCTGCAATACCACTGGGGCTGCAATACCACTGGGGCTGCTGTATATAGGGGCTGCTGTATACACCACTGGGCTGCAATACCACTGGGGCTGCTGTATATAGGGGCTGCAATACCACTGGGGCTGCTGTATATAGGGGCTGCAATACCACTGGGGCTGCAATACCACTGGGGCTGCTGTATATAGGGGCTGCTGTATACACCACTGGGGCTGCAATACCACTGGGGCTGCTGTATATAGGGGCTGCAATACCACTGGGGCTGCAATACCACTGGGGCTGCTGTATATAGGGGCTGCTGTATACACCACTGGGGCTGCAATACCACTGGGGCTGCTGTATATAGGGGCTGCAATACCACTGGGGCTGCAATACCACTGGGACTGCTGTATATAGGGGCTGCTGTATACACCACTGGGGCTGCAATACCACTGGGGCTGCTGTATATAGGGGCTGCAATACCACTGGGGCTGCTGTATATAGGGGCTGCAATACCACTGGGGCTGCAATACCACTGGGGCTGCTGTATATAGGGGCTGCTGTATACACCACTGGGGCTGCAATACCACTGGGGCTGCTGTATATAGGGGCTGCAATACCACTGGGGCTGCTGTATATAGGGGCTGCAATACCACTGGGGCTGCAATACCACTGGGGCTGCTGTATATAGGGGCTGCTGTATACACCACTGGGGCTGCAATACCACTGGGGCTGCTGTATATAGGGGCTGCAATATATAGGGGCTGCAATACCACTGGGGCTGCAATACCACTGGGGCTGCTGTATATAGGGGCTGCTGTATACACCACTGGGGCTGCAATACCACTGGAGCTGCTGTATATAGGGGCTGCAATACCACTGGGGCTGCTGTATATAGGGGCTGCAATACCACTGGGGCTGCTGTATATAGGGGCTGCTGTATACACCACTGGGGCTGCAATACCACTGGGGCTGCTGTATATAGGGGCTGCTGTATACACCACTGGGGCTGCAATACCACTGGGGCTGCTGTATATAGGGGCTGCAATACCACTGGGGCTGCTGTATATACCACTGGGGGCTGCTGTATATCATACTGCTGGGGTCTGTATACCACTGCTGGGGGCTGTATACCTGTGCTGGGGTCCACCCTCGGCTTATACGCGAGTCAATAGATTTTCCCAGGTTTTGGGGGCAAAAGTAGGGGGGTCGGCTTATACACGGGTCGGCTTATACACGAGTATATACGGTAAGCAAGAATGCTTGACCTCCAATGTATATGGTGACTTCCAGCTTTACGCAGGAGCCCACAAAGAAAATGATTGGGCTGTGGCATTTCAACATTGCCAATCTTTCGGTTCTCAGGAGAGACGAGGTGCCACCAGAGGCATCTGGCAGACGCACAGTCAACTCTTCCCATTGACACTACATGTTGAGCATCCATGTGTATTGGGGGTCGTGAGAGACAGCTGTCAGCCGAATGGGCGTTTTATTTGCCCCTAACGGAGCTTTTAAAACATCCCTTTGTACAGGTACGAAGAACGGGGGCAGTAAAGAAGACAGGAGGTTGTTATATAGAGAAGTTATGTTACGAGTTACTAGAGAGGAAAGCATTTTTTACTCGGAAAGGTAAGAAACACATGAAAGCTTTGCCAAAGAAAAACCCCACACTGCAGACAAACAACACAGCAAGCAGAAGGAAGATTTCCAATCATTGCTTCCTAATTACTACTGAATCCGGCCTTTAATCATGCATCCAGTATTGCTCGGCATGGATTTGACTCTAAGAGATTTTCTGTACTTCGAAGCAGTTGGTATGTTTCACTGAAGAACCAAGTTACTTTTATTTGTATTGGAAATGTACAATAATCTACAGAATACTAGTGAAAGGTAAACATTTAAAACAGTTTTTTTTTTCCTTTTGGAGATAAGCAAGATCAAAAAAAAAATAATAATAATCAGTCTAAATTTTATTAAAGATTGTAACACAAAAGGAAAAATAATAGATATATTTTGCCCAAAGAAGATAACCATGAAAATGTAGTTAGAATATAATTAAATTAAAAAGGTTTTTCTAAAAAAAGATACATAGAAGAGTGCAGTGCCCTCACTGGGGGAAGGCGGATCACCGGACAACCCGGTTAAAAATTTCCAAATATTTGGCATAGGTACACAACATGAATGGGGAGATGACAACAGGGACATAGGTAATGGTCATGCTAACCACACAGAGATCAGTACTTGTCTGGCTCCATACATATAACAACTGTATGTTTTATGTATGGAGCCGGACAATTACACATCTCTGTACGGTTATCATTACCATTACCATTGACACTCTTGTGATCTCCGCATTCATGTTGTGTACCTATGCCAAATATTTGGAACTAGATGGGGACCCGATGCTACCGCGGCAGTGATGTTACGATGGGGGAGGCCTCCAACGCTGGGTGCGGTGGCTGTCTCTCCCCTCTGTGCTCTCTCCTTTGAACCGTCTGCCCCCCAACCACTGCTGCTGTCTTCTTCTCACATGTTCTCTCTCCTTTGAGCTGGCTCCCCCTGTGCGCTCTCCCTCCTGAGGTGTCCAAAGATGGCAGCAGCGTGAGCAAGTGTGCATGCATGCACTGGTCTCATCCAAAGATGGCAGCTACCTGATTAAGTGCGTATGCATACTGGGTATATGCATGCGCGCTTATTCAGCGGTGGTTTCAGATGGCGGTGGTTACAATCAGCAACGGCACTACATTTGCACACCGTGCACTCTCTGAGCCCTCGTGTACACTCTGTGCCTCCACCTCCCTGTACATCATGCCGCCATCTTTGGATACCTGGGCGTCCAGAGATGGCGGCACGAGTAATTGCACATTTGCGTGCTTGGCGGGCAGTGAGGAGAATCGGGAGTAAAAAGACGATGTGTCCCATTAGTTTGAGGTGGCGGCAGCACCACTGGCAGTACTGCGCAATGGGCCAGTACAACTAGCAGGCGCCATATCTGGGTGTGGAAATATGGCTGCCACCAGCGCATGCAACGGGGAAAAACACATGGAAGTGGATGATGGACGCCACTTTGCGTTTATGCAAGAGGTTTTTTAAAGGTCGTCCAGTGATCCCCTTTAGTGAGGCACCCTTTGATATATCTTTTTTTTTTTTAAATATTTTAACAAGAACTATTTATTAGTGATGAGCGAGCACTAAAATGCTCGGGTGCTCGGTGCTCTGGCCGAGCATCTCAAGATACTCTTGTACTCGGCCAGAGCACCGAGCCCAATGTAAGTCAATTAGTGACAGGCTCCGCCCACAGACTTCCGGTTATAAAACGAGTAATTCCGGAAAAGGGCGGGAGGGTGGGCTTTTTCAAATCGCCGCAGCATATAACACCTTGCTGTGGCCCCCAGAGGGATCCTATCAATTAATCTGCTCCCTGTATGGTGCCAGCTCACTGTGGGCACTGAAGGGAGCAGTGTATGTGTCTCAGATCGCTATTTATTACCGAGCAGTCCGAGCATCTCGGCAGTACTCGGTGCTCGCCGAGCACCCCAAGTACCGAGATACTCGTGCGAGTACCGAGTCGCGCCGAGCATACTCGCTCATCACTACTATTTATCAATAAATTATATTTTTAACTGACTTTTCATGGCTATTTTCTTTAGGAAATATATATATATTGTTTCTCCTTTGGTGTTGTGTTATGGTATTTAGAACTTGTGATTCACATATCTGGGACATTATTAATGATTTTTATGAAAGATTAAAAGCCTAGTCTAGAGGGTGACGTCTGCTATGTAAGGCTTGATGCAAGATGGGGACATACGTTAATAAAAAGTGGTGACATTGTTCTTAGTGACTGGATTGCTGTGGGGAGGATTCAGATGGTAGTGCCTTGTGATCATATTTTTAGACTCCTTCATGGCGATGGTGCAAGAACTCCAGACATTTGGTGAATTTATCCATCACTGCATAGCCCGGAGCAGATTGCATTAAAACAGTATTAATAAATAGGATACGGAAGGTATATCAATCACAGTCTGCAATGCCAAAATCTAAAAGTGGTTTGAGAGATGCATCTCTTAATAAGGTACTGGTTTTACATGGAATCCATTAAAATGGTAGGGCTTTTCAGAATTTCAGCCAATTAAAAGGGCGCTCTAATGCCGCTCACTTCAGCAATGGGAGGTGAATAACACCAATGACATTGCGTCAGCTCCTCCCTGCCATTCTGCATGAACAATCAGCAGGTATCAGGCTCATGCCTCATTTGTGAGTACAGGTGCATGATACTTACAAATTGTGTACAATTTTCGTCAGGCTCAAGTCAACGCAATATCATCACCACCTATTGATGATGTAGCTGGTGGCATTGAACACTTTTGACCTCCTGCCCCTCATCGCCATTCCTCACACTGTCTGCAGTGATAATGTTGTGCAGACAATCTCTGGCCTCAGGGGTTATGCACCATATACCACTAAATTCAGTGATTGGCAGCAGTGGTCTTATGGATTTTACATGATGTAGAGTTAGGCAGAAGACTGGAGATGTGGTGCCCAAGAGGAGGAACATTTAAATCAGTGAATCATATTCTTTTTTTGTTATTTTATGACCAATTCTGGCTTTTGCTATTATTTTTTTTTTAATTATGTGGAACAGACAAATTTACCTAAATCTATTGGCTTTCAGATGATCAATGTTGAAAGTGAAGCTGTATTTCTATCTAGCCTTCACAGCTATCAGTGATGTATGTTGTACGAGTGAATGGCTATAAACAATAACTACAGCTCTATGCCCATCTCTCAATCCATCCTTTAGTGTTACTTGGCTCTGCACAGATTCATGCTATGCAAACTATGTTATCTATAACTCTAACGTACAATCAGGGTGAATAATTGATAAAAAAAAAATAATAATGGAAACGTTGGGTATGTTTAGCAATAACAGAAAAAAAAAAAAAAAAAGGACAAAATGTTATTGGCACAAACACATCACACGAATGCACCCAGCGTTACCAGGTCTGGTGCCCGCTCCTCCTCCTCAGTGAGGGACAGGAGAGAGTCTATTGGGAAGAAATAGAGCATTAAGAGAAGAGAATGGCGACCTGTCCAATATGCCAATGAAAAGAGTAGGACAACCGGAAGGTGGCATAGAGAACAGTAATTACTCCTGCTCAGACTGGCAGCATTTGACCATCTCAGCTATAAGGACAAGCTGGCGCTGGCCTCGTTCTTATCAACACTACACAACAGTGACTAATATTTTACCATCTATTAACAACGACATCCTTGTATGTGTGACCATGACCCAAGGAAACACATGATGACTTCATACTGTGTCCCTGGGAATAACACAATGCACCGATTCATCACACAACCACATCCACCAGCTAAACCTCACTGGTATAGACTGATGGAATATGGGATATTTGTAAGAAGAGAAACATAATCCATTAATGGCAGAGATATTCATTACTCATGAGTGCTACTGTTAAAGGGAACACATCAGCAAGTTTTTCCCATGTAAACTGCGGCCACCACAAGAAAGCCTTTATACACAGTATTCTAGAATACTATATATCAGTCCCCAGACCAATCTGCATAACATAAAAAACACCTTTTATTAATCTCGCCTGCAGGGTGGTTCAGTCTGATGGGCATCACTGGTCTTGATCGGCACCTCCTCTCTGCTTGCGATCGCCATCCTCCTCCTATGCTTCATGTGGATGAGGTGTCCTACATAATCCACACAGTGTTCTCCATTGTGCTCATGTGCAGGCACACTTCTCTCTGTCTTGCGGACGGCAAAGGCAAGTATTGCATAGTACGTGCGCGGACGTTCTTTAACCTTTCCTTGCACCTGCGCTTTATGGTACTTTACTCTGCCCTGAGCAGGACAGAGAGAAGTACTTGTGCGCAATGGAGGACACTGTGTGGATGAAGCAGGACACATTATCCACATGAAGCAGGGAAGGAGGACAGCGATCACAAGCAGAGTGGAGGCGCCAGATCAAGACCAGCCAAGTCTATTGGATCAGACCACTCCACAAAAGAGTTTACTAAAAGGTGTTTTTTATGTTATACAAATCGGCCTGGGGTCTTATATACAGCAATCTAGAACACTGTATATAAAGGCTTACTGGTGGTGGCTGCAGTTTATATGGGAAAAACCTGGTGACAAGTTCACTTTAAAGGGCTTATCCAGGACTATTTTATTGTATTTAATATGGGACTAAGAACTTACAGGCAGGTAGTTGCTAACTACATACCTGTTCTACTAGGCAGTTCTGCAGCTTCTGCTGATGTCACGTCGAGAGTACTCTCCTCTCTTTCACTCTGTTTACTGATCTGGCTGAAGTCATCATGCTAATTAACAGCTAGCTCCCCACTGTCTAACGGCAGGGAGCTGGCTGTCAATTAGCATGATGTCACACATCGGCAACAGGGCAGCCCATGACAGCTCTGAGCAGATGCTGGGTAGACCAGGCAGGTACTTAGCAGATATCTGCCTGTACATTCTTAGACCCATAGTAAAAAAACAAAATAACAAGAAACAAAGATAAATGATATATATATTCCCAATCACCCCTTTAATGGCTTTCATGAGCCATGAAAATGTCTATTTAGAATGGTAGGAGGCGTAAAAAAAAAATTAACATACCATTGAAATAATGACTGTGGCAACAGTTCCCTGGATTTGATTTACAATAACTATTACTGGAGGCTTAAAGGGGTTGTCCACAGGATAGATGACTACTTGCTGATCAGTGGGTGTTCGAGTGCTGGCACCAATCAGCATAAAGAGGAATTTTTATCCCCAATGGGGAACCTTTCCCTCAGTTACATAATGGAGTTGCAGGTTAGACGCTGGACTGTCACTTCATTCATTTTCTATAGAACTACTGGACATTAGCCAAACATCGCTTTCACCACCCCAAATAGAATAGATGGAGCAGAAAGTAGCATCTGCACTGAACATCCATACCAGCAAGGATAAAAGCTGCCTGTTCTGCTGACTTGTACAAGTCCAAGGACTCGGACCCCTCAGATCAATAAGCCATCACCTATCATGTGCATATGTTACATTTATGTGTAACTTGCTTTCACTGAACAACCCCTTTAAATGACTCAAGTATTATGCTCCTGTATAAATCAAAAGGCAGAAGAAATCAATTGAGAAAAGATTGGGGAGCCCAGCGATGTGCCCAGCACCTTCCACACCCTGCAGTGACTCATTTACCAGGAAATGTTAGAAGAAAAGAGTCATTATTTGTGCAATAACAAACAGTCATGTCTAATCACGAAGGAAGGAACAAAAGAAACAAAGGGCTCTCACTTTTCCAGGTGAAAGCTTTGTTTGTATGGTATGATCTCCAGATCTAAAATCGAGTGCTCCTGTGGAGGCAGGAGATGGGGTAGTGATAGTTTACTTTACTCGGACTGTAAAGCATAGACTTGGATTTACTTTGCTTACAAACATTCTGGGATTTCTGGCTTTGTTGTGGGGGCCGTAGTTCTCCAAGTGACCACAGGAATTGCACTTAATATGGGAGTCACTTCAGAAAATGAATGCTTTATGAGACTCTGAAGTTATAAAAGTTGTTGATCATTTGTGCACTGTGCAAGATATACCAAGACTAGGAGTCTGAGGGGGCTGAAGCTCTGCTATGGCACAAAGTACCCTTAAGACTGGGGCTATCGGGTGACCGTGGCCACAACAGAGGGCGTGCAACCCAAGATCGCAATGTGAAGCTACAACATTGCAGGCCAATATAGGTGAATGAGTACCAAGACTAGCAATTCTCAGAAAGTTTAACCAAATCGCTTGTTTTGTGGCTTGCTTGCAGCAGTACCCAGGTATCTTAACACTAGAACTACTGCACTCGTGACACCTACATAGAAATACATAGTGCGAAGTAGTCAAAATGACTACCTCAGTAGTTCTAGTGTTAATGTGGCCATATTCATTGTATTGATCTGCAATGTAGCAGCTACACATTGAGATCTTCGGCCACAACACAGACTGTGTAACCAAAGTCGCCGTGTAGCCCCAACCTTAAAGGGGTGATCCGAAGGGCAAGGGAATTTTATCAAAATCCCTATTTCTTTTGGTGCCATAATCTAAACTAATTTGTAATATACCTCTTCTTCTCTAACTATTATTATCCCTATTTCCTCTCTCGATGACCGTTCGAGAATTCCAGTGCATGCCGGGATACTGAAACGCAGCCTCATCAGGGAACAGAGGCTGCGCCACCAAACCCTCCCTAGAACACAGCGTCATCAGGGAACAGAGGCTGCGCCACCGACCCCTCCCTGGAACATAGCGTCATCAGGGGACAGAGGCTGCGGCACCGACCCTCCCTGGAACACAGCGTCATCAGGGACAGAGGCTGCGCCACCGACCCTGCCTGGAACACAGCGTCATCAGGGAACAGAGGCTGCGCCATCGACCTCTCCCTGGAACACAGCGACATCAGGGAAAAGAGGCTGCGCCACCAACCCCTCCCTGGAACACAGCGTCATCAGGGGACAGAGGCTGCGCCACCGACCCCTCCCTGGAACACAGCGTCATCAGGGGACAGAGGCTGCGCCACCGACCCCTCCCTGGAACACAGCATCATCAGAGGACAGAGGCTGCGCCACCAACCCCTCCCTGGAACACAGCGTCATCAGGGGACAGAGGCTGCGCCACCGACCCCTGCCTGGAACAGAGCGTCATCAGGGAACAGAGGCTGTGCCATCGACCCCTCCCTGGAACACAGCGACATCAGGGGACAGAGGCTGCACAACAGACCCCTTCATGAACGCAGCATCATCAGGGGACAGAGGCTGTGCCACCGATCCCTCCCTGAAACGCAGCACCATCAGGGGACAGTGGCTGCAGCACCAACCCTTTAATGAAAATCAACGTCATCAGGGGACAGCGACTGTGCCACCGTCCCCTTAATGAAAAGTAGCGTCATCAGGGAGCAGAGGCTGCCCTATGACCGCTCACTGAAACACAGCGTCATCAGGGGACAGCGACTGTGCCACCGATACCTCCCTGAAATGCAGTGTCATCAGGGAACAGAGGCTGCACCACTGACTCCTCCCTGAAATGCAGCGTTATCAGGGAACAGAGGCTGCACCACTGACTCCTCCCTGAAACGCAGCAACATGAGGGGACAGCGACAGCGCCACCGACCCCTAAATGAAAAGCAGCGCATCAGGGAACAGAGGCTGTGCCACCGACCCCTCTCTGGAACACAGCATCATCAGGGGACAGAGGCTGTGCCATTGACCCCTCCCTGAAACGCAGCGTCATAAGGAGCAGAGGCTGCACCACAGACCCCCTTCATGAACGCAAGCGTTATCAGGGAACAAAGGCTATATCACCGATCCCTCCTGAAACGCAGCGCCATCAGGGGACAGAGACTGTGCCATTGACCCCTCCCTGAAACGCAGCGTCATCAGGGAGCAGAAGCTGCACCACAGACCCCCTTCATGAACGCAGCGTCATCAGGGGACAGTGGCTGTGCTACTGACCCCTCCCTGAAACAAAGATTCAGCAGCCATTTCACAGGCTGGGTTAGTCCCTGCGTGCTGTGCACAATGACAGCTCGCTATCTGTTGAAGTAACGAGCCGGCAACAAAGCAGAGCTGTCCGTGCGTATTGGCAGAATAGTCAGTGGGCAGACACCAGTGACATCACTTGCGCTGGTCTCTGTCCACCAGGTACTCTGCCAATGCGCACTGACAAGGTACTCAGCTCTGTTGCTGGCTTATTACTACTGATCTAAGCCAACAACAGAAACATGCTGTCATTGTGCACATCAGAAAGGAACAAGCCGAGCCATTAAATGAGCGTCACTGATGGCTTCATTTCAGGAAGTGGGCACAGACTGTGCGCCAGTGATCGCAGCCGTTGCCCCGTAATTATGTGGTGTTTTATTTTCCCAGCATGCACTGGGGTTTTAAATCTAAGTGCCATCAGAGAGATAGGGTAAAAAAATGCAATAGCAGGTAGATAGTGTACTCAGGGAAGGATAGGGAACTTTTAATGAGAGTATATTAGAAATAACATTAAATTATGGCACAAAATAGATAGAAAGTTAGGATGAAAATTACTTTGGCCTTCAGACCACCCCTTTATTTTTCCCTGTACAGGGAAAAATCAGTGAAGGGGCCATAGCGTTACACCAGAACTGCAGCCCCCTTCAGGCTCAGGAACAGGAGGAGAGAGCAATAAATATTGCAAAATCACGATATCCCAGTGACCTGTCAATGTATGGGAAGGGAATAACCCTTTCAAATATCTCCATATTCAAGTAGAATTTACAAGCAGGCAGAATTTATAAGTATATCTTGCCATCTACATAAAAATTCTGTGCACCAAAAAAATAAAACCTACATCCAAGTCATAAAAATGGATATATTTCACATGGTATTGTATAATGAAAGATACCAATGTCTGGGGATTACCTTGTCGTGGACCTCGCTTTCTTCTAAAGGCGGCTCCGGACTGCAGGGCCTCCAGCAAACTATCCATGACACCGGTCTCATCACCCTCTGCAAAAAGAGCACAGCAAAACTAGATGAGTCTACGGATACAATGTATTCAGGTTCACATCCATTACATATGTACACGTTTGTGTGTAATATAAATACGTAAAATACAAAGTACACCAGTCACTGCTTCTGATCTAGACAGACAAGTGCTGTAGAGCACCAGACTTATTGGAATAGCTAGGTAAAGATACACACGACCACTAACGATTATAGATGACATAACTGGGAAATTCCATAAAGCGGCAGCTTCGACCCCCATTTAGCATGCTATATTTGGATCTCTGAAAGCATCCATTAAGCAAATTGAGATGTGGATGGGGGCGGCTGCCAAGATGTTGTATAGGCCTCGGGGGAAATCAGAGTGTGCATGAATACATGTATATACGCTCTCTTGCCCTTGTGAACAGAGCAGACGGCTGAATGCACCAACACACATTTGGGTCAGTGATATCTACATCCTGTGAAGCCATTTATATATACTCGGAGTGTAGTGTATTTTTTACAATTAATTCCGCATATAGAATGTGTTATTCCCAGCCAGGATCCCAATATTTTATTCTATGCCTGCAATCAGAATATTTCTTATTTGCAACATTCTCATTTTTTGGATCGTGTGTCAGTAAATACGCTCAGCACGTGTCTCTTACACACGGGGCTTCATGAATCAGCTGCAGAAATGGCAGAAATCCCACACTCTGGAGGGGTGCCCAAAGCTGGAGGAGGAGGGTGACGAGTTCTGGGAACGTCTCCCTGACGTGTCTTGATTGCATGCTCTGGCCTTCACTGCAGTGCAGCTATCCTCCCCTCTGTCTGCATTGCACAAGCCCAGGGAAGGGGGGGAGGGGGTGAAAGGTTATCCTGGATCTGAAAGAATCCCTGGATCCATGCTCCATCTGCTGGCCAACATACACCTGTACAAAGCCTGAATAGCACGAGTAATTTTCTACAGTACATCCTAATGAATAAGGCTACATATTAATAAAGAAAATAAAAAAAAAAAACAGAAATCACTCTGCGAACTACAATCCCATTATACATGTTCACACCTAGCTCCTTGTATTTATTGGTGGTTGTAATTCTGCTCAGTCATTTTTACATGGACGGACGTATTCCAGGAAATCAACAGTTAACCCTGGAAGAATCGGTGTCCTTGCCTCACTGTCTCCATGGCAACATGTGAAAGCGGAATCTATAAGCCTAAAAGTAGAACATCTGTCATTGACTGCAGAACATGGAGATGACAATGTCGCCATCTGGTGGCTGAATGTGGGCGTGAACACTGACCTACATTACAGGAGTGCAGAGCCAAGGCTGTTTTATTGGTAAACATCACATAATATAATGGATTAGATCTGGTTATAGATGATACAAGTCCAGCCATGTAATCTGTATCTGGATAGAGCACCTTGTATCCGTGTCATAGAGCGCCCACACATACGGACAGGCAAGCCAATAGGCAAATAAGCAGGACTGTGCATGAACCCTAAAACATTAACTACTTAAATGCAGTTTATTCCAGCTGCATGTGTTGCTCTGAGATGGCTTCTGATCTGCTACTGAGGTCAAAGAGGGAATTACATGGGTTGTCCAAAAATGAACTAATATTATCCACTTGCAGAGGACCCTCTACTCTCTCTCTGATCAACCCACATATCCAAGCCCTTGCCACGTCCTGCCGACTCCAACTCAAAAATACTTCCCAGATTCGTACATTCCCTTAACCAGGAAACTGAGAAAACACTTTTGCATAATCTGCCACCTGAACTACTGCAACCTCCAGCTTGTTGGCCTCCTTTATTACACTCTAGAACCCCTCCAATTTATCCTAACTCTGCTGTCCGAATAATCCACCTGTCTCCCGCTATTCCCCAGCCTCTCCGCCAATCCCTTCACTTGTTTCTCATTGTCCAGAGGCTCCAATTCAAAACCCTAAGGCTGCCTTCACACTTGCAAGCGCAGCGTACCAAACAAAGCGGAACGCTTGCGCACTGCGTTCCTATGTTTAACATGGGAACGCATGTGCCTGCGTTTGGCTGCGTTCGGATTGCGCACAATTTGTGCGCCCTCTGAATGCAGCTTGTTGCATTTTTTGTGCGGTCGCTTGTTTTATCTGCAAGCACCCGCAAGCGCACAAACAATGCATGGAGATCTCAATGGATCCGCAGCTTCCTCCACATGACAGCGCAGGAGAACGCTGCGGATCTCATTGAAATCTCTCCCTGTGGCCGCCAGTGATCAGCGGCGGCCACCGGGAGATCATACAGAGCCGGTTCAGGCGGGGAGAAACAGCTGACCTGACAGCTGTTTAAATCTCCCGCGCCGACACCGTATAGGTGATGTCAGCGCGGGAGATTTGAAGCAGCGATCAGCTGTTTCTTATCTCCTGCACGATATCACCCTATTGGGTGTCAGCGCGGGAGATTTAAACAGCTGTCAGATCAGCTGTATCTTCAAATCTCCCGCGCTGACACCGGCGGGAGATCAGCTGTGTCGGGAGGAGGAGATCTCTGCGCTGATCTCCTCCTCCCGGCCACCCCAGAGACAGCTGATTGGCTGCTCAAGCACCATACTTATGTGAACGCATGCGGAGATTCTCCGCTGCGTTCACATAAGTATGTGCTGCATTGAACTGCGTTTGCATCTGCATGCCATAAGCATGCAGACACAAACGCAAGTGTGAAGGCAGCCCAACCATGACATACAAAGTCATCCGCAGCCTGTCTCCTCCATACATCTGTAACCTGCGATCTTCTAAGATCTCCTTCCCTTATCTCTTCTTCCCACAACCGCATACAAGATCTCTCCTGTGCTTCCCCCCATACTCTGGAACTCAGTGCCCCAACACTTCAGACTCTCACCTTCCGTGGAAAACTTCAAAAGGAGCCTGAAGACCTACCTCTTCTGACAAGCCTACAACCTGCAGTAATCTCAGTCGACCAAACACCACATGACCAGCTCTACCCACTCCTACTGTATCCTCACCCATCCTTTGTAGACTGTGAACCCTCCCGGGCTAGTTCCTCTCCCCTCCCTACCATATCTTCATGTATCCCTTGCAGAATGTTAGCCCTTGTGGGCAGGGTCCTCTCCTTTCACCTACTGTATCCTCACCCATCCCTTGTAGACTGTGAGCCCTCATGGGCAGGGTTCCTCTTTCCTCACCTACTGTATCCTCATCCATCCCTTGTAGACCGAGTCCTCGCAGCCAGGGTCCTCTCTCCTCTCCTTCTGTATTCTCACCCATCCCTGGTAAACAGTGAGCCCTCGTGGGCAGGGTCCTCTCTCCTCATCTACTGTATCCTCACCCATCCCTTGTAGACTGTGAGCGCTTTTGGGCAGGGTCCTCTTTCCTCACCTACTGTATCCACAAACATCACTTTTTTAGACTGTCAGGCTCGTGGGCAGTGTCCTCTCCTCCCCTACTGAATCCTCACCTATCCCTTGCAGACTGTGAGCCCTCATGTGCAGGGTTCTGTCTCCTCCCATACTGTATCTTTACCCATCACTTGCAGACGGGAGCCCTCATGGGCAGGTCCTACTGTACCAGTCTGTACCTTGCATTGTTCATGATTATTGTACTTCGTATTATGTATACCCCTTTTCACATGTAAAGCACAACAGAATAAATGGTGCTAGAATAATAAATAATAACACAGAAGAGGTAATAACCTCACTGTTCATTAGAGTGGGGGCCCCAAGTCTGGACATGCTGGACCACCGTGCAGGGAGTGGGCTGGGGGGCACGAGAACTTCCTCCTAGTCATGGGCAGAATTTGCTTATACATTACTTCCTATGGGTGTAAAAGACACAAACAGTACTCCTATACTGACTATATTGCACTTTTTCTGTATACATCTGTGCTGTTTTAAAGGGCTTTTCCACCACAGTCCAATCCCATATTATTGCCCTTATGTGCTGCATAAACGAAAAGTATTAAAGAAAAAAAAATTTAAATCACATGACATTGTGTGAATCCTGCGTCCCCCTACAGACTCATGACTTAGAATATAACAGTGGTGCTCGTCTGATGGGTCATCCTCCTTTTTCATATATATTTAAATTTTCTTTTAAAGTGGGGTTTCCGCCCCTGAGAAAAGTCGTAATAGTCTAATGCGCTTTTTAATAGAATCTCTTACACATTGTTTGGATTCAGCAGGCTGCAGGACTTGCCCAAAATGCCCTCAGAGCCGGATTAACCTGTACATCATGCAGCACACTGGGGCAAATAATAGTGGACAACCCCTTGAAGATCTGCATTTGTCATTCCAGGGATTGTTTTCTTCTATTGGATGACATGTCCTGATCATGGGCCGATCTCTCAGTCATCGCCTTGTTACAGACATAGCTGTGATATCTGTACTGTAACGAGCTGGGCCATGGCAGACTTCCATCTGCTGGGTGTAAAGCTACTTGTTGGATCACAGCAAGCAGAGATTTTGAAGACCAAAGGGCATTCTTAAGGACGGTATATTGGGGAAATTATGATGCTTTTCATTATATCGTCATCCATCCCTTGCTGCTCCTATTTATTCTCCATGCTGTGATGTTTTAGCCATTGTGTGAACAGAGGAACAAAAGAAGCAAACACAAGACCTGCGGCAGGAGACCAGTCAGAGGAAAAAGATCCGTGTATGGAGCCCTATAATGTGTTAATCTGGATGCCGATTTCCTAGCATAGACTTATGAAATATTAAAAGCACTGTCTTCTCTTGGTTTTAATAGGACTCTCGTGCTCCTCGCACTGGAATGAGCATCTGGCCTTCATCACGGAGCGGCTCCACAGGAAGCCTTGGCCTCATGAATAACAAACTGCATTCTTTTGAGAAGTGGAAATATCTGACGGCCAAACAGAACGTCGACAAAAGTGATCTCCAGCTTCTCCTTGGCCTCATGTTGCAGTGATGAGGCGTTCATGGCGGGATTAGCAGCCTGGATAGAATTGCTTACTAAGCACTTACATTGTTTGTGGTATTTAGATGCTGCCAGCTCATATTCCTTCACACACAGTGCGACAAGAAATATACAAAACTGGCCAGCAGTCCACATCTGGAAAATGTGCAGAGGATTCATTTCTGGTCTCCAAAAAGAGGATTTCTAAAGAAAAGCATGACCTGCAGCATCCAGCAAATGTGTAATGGAGACCAGCGAGGAGCGCTCCCGGGGAATCGGAACCATGACCTTTTACACCTTCTGCCTGCACAAGAATTCAGCTCAATATTCTCCTTCCTAAAGAAAACATTCACCTAGGGCAGGGGTCTCAAACTCAGCTGGGTTGATGGGCCGTACATAGAAAAAATTGATATCAGGCGGCCGTGTTCATTGTAGGACTAAGTGACATTTTAGCAATACCAGAATTTTTTGTTCAATGTAGTAAAGTAGAAATCCTGATCATCTGCTTGTAGGAATGTCCCCTTCCTGGTCCTCTTTTTGAAGTAATGTTCCTCCCTGGTCCTTATGTGTAGTAATACCCTATCCTGGTCCCCATCCTATATTAATGTTCCCCATCCTGGTGCTCATCATGTAGTAATGTTCCACCCTGGTCCCTACATGTACTAATGCCCCATCCTGGTCCCCATCATAATTTAATGTCCCCTATCTGGTCCTCATCTTGTAGTAATGTCCCATCTTTTAGTAATGTTCCCTCGCTTGTCATCTTGTAGTAATGCCCCCATGTTGAAGCCATTTTGTAGAGATGTCCCACATCCTGATCCGCTTTTGCGGTGATGTCCCCACAACCTGGTCTCATATACACACTCATAAATGCACACATTTACACACACGCATACTCACACCCCACAGACACACATATACACAATCAGACATATTCACACACACGCAACACACTCACATATATACACACACATACATAATATACACACACACACATACAATATACACACACACATACATATACACACACACAACCATACATATACACACACACATACATATACACACACACATCATATACACACACACATACACACCTTAACGATGCCCCAGTCCATTGTACAGGCAGGGGGACGCCGCAGTACCCACTTTTTTGTGACTTCCAGGTACCGCTCAAACAAGCTCAGAGTCCTTCGCTCCTGTACATCTACGCAAGCTGGCGGACCAATCAGAAGCTTGCAGCTGATGTCTGTGTATAATGTCAGCTGCAGGCTTCTGATTGGTCCGCCGGCTTGCATAGATGTGCAGGAGCAAAGGACTCTGAGCTTGTTTGAGCGGTACCCGGAAGTCACAAAAAAGCTGGTACTGTGGCGGCCCCCTGCCTGTCCAATGGACTGGGGCATGCTTTTCTTTCTATGGTGCCGCGGCCGCAGTGTGAAGCCTCGAGGGCCGTGTGTTTGAGACCCCTGACCTAGGAGATGTGGGGCTGAAGTAACTGCACACATGGAGCACTCTTGTATACTCCTATCATCTGTTATAACGTGGCTGCTGTACACCGATATCAGGGGTAGGCGCTTATTCATATGATGTGCCTCAGATCTACCTAAAGGGAACCTGTCACCCCCTTTGGGCATTTTAAACTATGCCCACTAGCTTACACATTATGTAAATGGGGTTCTAGTAACCCCTGTATGTGCACAGACTGACCCCTAAAACCGGGAATATGAAGTTATATTGTGTCCAGCGCTGGCCTCCTATTTAGTCCGGGGAGGCTGCTATTTAGACCTGGGGATAATGTGCTTGCTGCCCCTCCGGGCTGCAAAACCCGCCCTGCACTTTTTAAATTTCCCGTTCCTCTACTGGCCGGCACTTGAATGACAGCCACACTCGCGCCGGTGCAGTAGAGCGGGTGTCTGCGCTGCATTGATCAGGCCGATGTCTCGCGAGACTTCACAAATCTCGCAAGACTTCGGCACAGACAGCCGTGCCCGCACAGTGGAGCGGGTGTCTGTGCATAGTGCCAATGTCTCACGTGACATCGTTATATCTGTCCCTGTTCTTAATGAGTCCTAGTTATGGCACCCACACCAATGATGGATAGGGGACAACTTACTAGTTTGGGAATAACACTTGACTTCAGAGGTGTTTCTGATTCCTATAATAAACGATCGGGATGACCATCACCACAAGCAATGGTAAAGATGACTCCAATGTGTCAGGTAAAGGCAGAAGGAGACAGGCTTACCTGCAGACATGTCTATTAACTGATCTTTCTTCTGTTGTTTCTCCAGTTTCTCCTTCTCGGCCTTTTCCTTGGCAAGCTTGGCTCTCCTGAGTTTCTCCTCAGCTTCTCGTCTTCTCTGATTGTCCTTAAGTGCTTGCTGTAGGGGAACATTTAGGAAGAAAACATAACACTTACTATTGATTTGCCTGTATAAAGTTTAAAGTGAGTATGTCATTCACACAAATTCTTCTATAGGGGTGTGCCTGAGATATAGACAAAATCATCAAATATACTTAGGTAAGTACGGTAATAATATTTTACATTCACTGTAGATCAGCTCCAGTTTTGGGCCAATATCAGTACCTGGCTAAACCAGGTAATAACCAGGCGTTTGCAAGGTTGCATCCTAACTACACGATCACAAGACTGTACAACCATGAGTGCAGGCTGACCTACAGGAATCAGCCGAAACAGGACAAGGGCAGCATTATGGTGAGGAGCAAACGAGTCGCTTCTATCTTCCTATCGCTTCTATTTTCCTACCTTTAACTGGTTCTTCAAAATATAGAATAGGCCATGAATATTAGGTTGGTGGAGGTCTGACTCTCGGCACGGTCACGGATCAGATAAGAGGGTCTGCATACCCTTCATGGTTTACCATGGCACTGCCCTCTCCCGCAGGACAGGCTGGAACTTCTATTACTGTTTAGTCTCATTCATTTGGGGTAACAGTAATAGTTACAGATACAGGTACAACAACTAAAAGTACGGAGCTGTTTAATACTCAAGCAGCATTTAGCTAATCTGATAGGAAAATAATATAGTGACAATGACCCTGAATCCAGCCATGTGTCACTTACTGGGCTGCTTGCTGTATTGATAAAACAACTGTTGAATCAGTAGATTATCACAAGAGGACTAATAATCCTGCTGCCATGTAGTCCTTCATATTCATGAGCTGTGTACAACACTGCCCCCACCAATGATTTATTTTACTCACTTATGTAGCCCTATTAATTCCACAGCACTTTACAGATGTGATCATCACTGTCCCCATTCCGGCTCACAATCCACATTCCCCATCACTGTCTATGGAGAGTGGAAGGAAACCGGAGAACCTGAAGGAAACTCACACAAACACAGGGAAAACATACAAATTCCTTGTAGTTGGGGCCCTGGTGGGATTTAGGACCCCAGTGCTGCAAGACTGCAATGCTAAACACTGAGCCACCGTGTTGCCCCACTGGAGGGCTTTCTGCCTATGCAGAGTGTACACAGCTGCCAATCACTGGTGTTGGTTGGGTTATACAGAGCTCAGCATTCAGAGAAGTGGAGAATATACAGCAGATAAACAGTGATTTTGTCAAAACCAGCTGCCTGGTAAGTGATACATCATTGGAATCAGGGTCTCGGCCACTATTAACAAAGTGAAAATATGACAAAATCTGCACCAATATGAACATCATTTTCTGGCTTTATAAATCTTGGGGTGAGCATGGAGCAAACCAGGACTTTTTGGGGTTCAAACTAAACCAAAAATAGGTGTAGTTACCCATGGCTGTCAAGAGGTGAGCTGTCTTAGGAAGTTTAGAAGCTGCACGGTCTCGGATTTCGACCTCTTAGTTTTGATATACCGTATTTTTCCTTTTATAAGACGCACTTTTTTTCCTCCAAATTTTGGAGGAAAGTGGGGGTGCGTCTTATAAAAGGAATATAACATTCTAGCATCCTGAATTGCTTGGGAGGGGGAAAGACATCAGTGAAGTGGGGTCAGAAGGACAGGGAATGGTCCCTGCTGAAGAATCCAGGCGGCAGGAGCACCTTGTGTCCCCGGCTCATTAAGTACTTACATATTCACTTCACTAGCTCCCAGTCTCCACCCACCTCTCTGCACTGCAAACAGCCGAGAGATGAGCCCGGGGAGCAGGAGAAGCCGGCACACATGATCTCTCCCCAGCTTCTGTGCTGCAGATAGTGAGAACGGAGGAGCGGGGTGCAGCTGTAGCAAGTGAATCAGCACTGACCTTTGTGCTGCTTCACTGCCATGAAGACAGGGGAAGAGCACAGCAGATCGGCACCTTATCACAGGTACCTTGTCACAGTGTCGTGCCTCGCTCCCTCTGCTCTCTGTAATGTGTCCTGCTGACCCCTGACACCGTGCAGAAATGCAGAAAGGTCAGTCTGCAGTTCAGGAGCTTCAGTGTATTAGAGCAGGGCTGGAGCCTGCATATAATGTCAGTGTACAGCTCCCCTGGCCCTGCATGTACAGGTCAAGCTCTGTGGTGACTTGTAATTAGGAGACAGGGCTGGAGCATCATATTTCAGCAGTGTACAGACCCTCTCCCTGGCCCTCCCTCTTACAGTACATCACATCAGAACTTGATGTGCAGACTATGGCCACTTCCTTGATTTTAGTAGGGTAACAGGGCAAAGCAGGACACATTAAAGTGAGTGCATATGTATATATGTAACATAACCACTAATAAAGTAAAGTTAACACTACCAATACTGTGCCTAACTAGAACTCCAAGCATGCCATAGGATCTACAGTACATGCTGGGAGTGATAGTTCTTAAAGGGATTGCTACTACATGAACAAATCCCATCTCATTCACCTTGTTGGCCCTTGTAAAAGTAATAGCTGTGTGCTCACGGTTCAGAGGAGCGGCGTGTTGGACGCAGCTCCTCCGGACCTGAGTGAAGCCGCGGGTGGCCGCAGCCGCCCTGTACTCACCGTGTACGGCAGGTGCAGGGCAGCTTCTCCCTGCAGTCACCCGATGGCAGCCGCTTCCGACTCCGCAGCATGAAATAAGCATGCTGCGGAGGTGCGAAATGCCGGCAACCCGCACCACAGTTGTCAGATCACTGCGGTCGGGTTAAGCATAGTGAGGATGGGATTTCTACAAATCCCATCCACTATGCTTGTACTGTACTACGCAGCATTTTGAACACAGCAGCAACATGCTGTGTCCAAAACGCTGCATATACTGATCGTGTGCACGCACCCTTACCCCTGATGCTGCAGCAGTTCCAACGTTGTCAGAAGTTGCATAGTCATGTCCCATGTGACATTGATATGAGACTCAGCCCTCTGACCAGTCAGTGCTGGCGTCTGTCTCCCCGCCATCAGACACTGGAGCAGAAGTCACTGGTGTTGCTCACATGCTGCACCTGCATCCGAAGGAAACAGACGCCAGCGTTGACTGGTCGCAGGGCCTGAGTGACATATCAAAGTCATTTTTTGCTACAAATATTTTTTTCCCTATTTTCCACCTCTAAAATCTGGGTGCATCTTATAATCCGGTGCGTCTTATAAAGCGAAAAATACGGGTATTGCCTTACCACAAACATGTTCCGGAAGTTGTGCAAATCTAGGAAGAACTCCTCAATGGTGAGCTTCTTGGGGTCAAACACAAAGTACTGCCCCAATTCTTGGAACAAGGACACCATGTTATCATGCATCCTGCATAACTTTGTATACTGTTCTTGAGCTTCTTTGACAAATATGTGAAATAAAATCAGTCAAGGAATAAAGGCAGAGAGGAAAATCATATTTAAGATTAAATATAAATTCCCTAAAAGTAAAAAGATTTTATTTGCTTGAGGCAGAAAGAGGGACTATGTATTAAGATCTTTGCTCTTCTTTATCCTGAATATAGCCTCTCCTTATATTCCCCCACCACCCATTATAAATTTGTCGAAAGGGTTGTTCTAAAGTTTCATATTTGGGGGCGCACCCCTGCCACCCGGCTTCTTGGATTGTGCGCTCTAGTGATTTAGGGACATCTAGATCAATGCATGCAAGAGTCGTACTAAAAAGTACGACCATTACATAATAAAATACAAAAAACCTCCATTATTGAGAACAATAAAGATTTTTTATATAAGATTAGAATTTCAAGGTTTTACAAGCACTTTGCAATTTTAACCATTTGTTGATGTTGAGACAACCCCTTTAACCTAATAATGACCAAGTACCATATAATTACAGCTTTTCGTCCTGGGCTATAACTCCACACTATTGTAAATTTACATCCAGGGTTAAAGCCCCTGTTACACACCAACAGCAAGTCAGACAAAGCAGGGATCAATAGGGAGAAGACAGAGATAGTTTACTAACGCTTCTGTCTTCTATTCACTATGTAGCTCTCCTTAACAGCTAAGTAATTGGCAAAATAGAAGCATCGGCAATGTTGATGCCTCTGCAGGACCTGGAGATCAACATAATCGACGGGTGCTACCAACTCACAGCAGACCCTGATCACTGTATGAAACCATTTTTTCTTGTATCTGGGGTCCTTTGCATGCTCCAGCTACAATGGGAAAAAATTGTTAATATGTTGTTAAAATAAATGTTTCCGAGCACTCGAGATTGACTTTTTCACATATAACACATATACCATACATGTAAGAAAAATCTACACAACTACAGCGAGAGGTGGTGTTAATCAGTTCATGGGCACAATCTTGCTTTCTCAACAGTAATCTGTGGGTGTTGGACCGAAATCTTGAGATCTGCTGACTAACTTCCGACATTAGCCGGTCCTTCATGTTGACATCGTTGTGGCTTGATGCACATGAGACATCACGTCAGGCACGTAATCAACAGAAGAGTCACAGAGGTCGGGAAAGTTGGAGGAAAGTTGGAGGAGATTCTCAGGTCTAACCTCCGACAGTCCCAGATTACTGACCTACAAGACCGCAATAACCTGATTAATTAAATTTGGTGTGATACATGAACAGTCAAAAACTATATGCCTAAAAAAAATATATAAAAAAATTATTTACCGTATATGTAGCCCAAAGCAGTGATAAAACTAATACAATTCATTGCACATAAAACAAAGCCTCACAGAGAAACATCAGTAAAATAGTAAAGTTAGGGCAACTGACAGGCAGAGAAAAATTAGATGGTCATTTTGGAATTTTAAGGGAACCTATCTGGTGGAAAAATGCTATTAACCTGCAGATATGGGGTTAATAGCATTCTGAAACGGCCAGGCGCCTGCACTTTAAACCCCACTGCCGGAAGGGAGATGAACGGAATCCTTCCAGCAGCGCTACGGTTTCAGTCATGGGGGCTTGGCCGGTGCGGATTCAGTCACTGCTCCGTGTATGGAGAGCGGCGGCTGTAACCGTCCCCCACACTAACTGACAGCCGGTTCTAATACGGAGCAGCTGTCAGTCATTGTAGGGAGCACAGTTAGTGACGCTGCTCTACATACACAGAGCGAGGCCTCAACCTGCGCAGGCGCCATGACTGAAACCAGAACACTGTCGGGAGGATTACAGTTCTTTTACCTCCAGCAAGAGATTTATTATGCAAGCACCAGGCAGGTTCAGAATGCTATAAACCTTGAGATTAACTCCATATCTGCAGGTTAATAGCATTTTTCAATGTAACAGGTTCATTTTTTTTTTTTTTTTTTTTTTTTTAAACAAAGATTTTTGTCAAGGAAATGTCACTCTTGTCCATCAGTTGTCTTGGTATAAGTAGTACATGCCCATTACTATACAGGAAATTGAACTCAAATATGGACAATTGGTGTGTTTGTGAGATTAATCCTAATTCCTAATGCAATGAATAGTTGTGTACATTGTGTTTTCTGATCGAGAAAAGCTCATTGTTGAACTCATTTGGGGGTTAAAGGTGTGAAAAGGATATAGTCATTTTCTCCACAAATTTGTCCTTCTCATTGGTTGTGGGGGGGAAGCTCTCAATGTTTCGCTGGAGGTCAGAAATGTTTTTTTTCATTTGATCCAAATTCTTCTGCAGCGTTTCAGCAGACACTGTAGAGATAACAGCAAAAGAAAAGATTAATATATGTGTGACATGATGCTTAGATGTCTGCACTGTTACATGTCAAATTGCTTATAAAACACCAATTTTCACTTTGGTCACATACTAAAAGATGTGACGGAGCCTTCTGTAGCACGGCGGTGGATGGGTGGAGGGATAGTCCTTATATGAGTCAGTCGTCCAGCACATCGATGGACCCCTGATCTGTATTAGCATTCTGCATTCATAGGATGGTAGTGTGGAGGGTATATCTAAACCCAGCATTACTCATACAATTTAAGAAAAGAATACTAGTTCATACCCTAATCATCTCCCACCTAGACTGCTGCAACATTCTCCCTGCTAATATTCTTGCCCTAAACATCAGAGCAGAGAAATATTATTTATTATTATAGCACCATTTATTCCATGGCGCTTTACATGTGAAAAGGGGCATACACAGACAAGTACAATAAACATGAGCAATACAAGGCACACACAAGTACAGAAGGAGAGAGAGGACCCTGCCCACAAGGCTCCTCACAGTCTACAAGGGATGGGTGAGGATACAGTAGGAGAGGGTAGAGCTGGTTGTGCGGTGATTCAGTAGACTGAGAATCACTGCAGGTTGTAGCTTGTCGGGAGAGGTGGGTCTTCAGGTTCCTTTTGAAGAATTCCACAGTAGGCCAGAATCTGATGTGTTGGGGCAGAGAGTTCTAGAGAATGGGGGAAGCACGGGAGAAATCTTGTATGCGGTTGTGGGAAGAAGAGATAAGAGGGGAGTAGAGAAGGAGATCTTGAGAGGATTGGAGGTTGCGTGCAGCCAAGTACCGGGAGACCATGTCACAGCTGTATGGAGGAGAGAGTTTATGGAAGGCTTTGTAGGTCATAGTAAAGGCCCAGTTACACACACAGATAATTGTGCAGAAGATTGTTCGCAGATCTCTGATTGCAGTGAAGTCATGGACACATTGTTACATTTGTACACGGCCACAAAATGGAGCAATGTGTCCATGATTTCACTGCAACCAGAGATCTGCGAACAATCTCTGCACAATTATCTGTGTGTGTATCTGGGCCTTTATCAAAGTAAAAAATAGGGGGGGGGGAACAAGAGGCGCAATAGTGCCCTATCACTAGTGACACTAATGTATGTGGTGGGTATGAATTCACTCACCTAGTCCAGTTGTGAGACCCACAACTGGTGCAAAAGCATTTAGCATTAAATGCAGCTGCTGCAGGACTTTCACCTTCCACATGCACGTGGGAACCATCCAGAAGTTACTTCAGGGGAAATGGTGTATCAGTGTCCGCGCTGCTGAAATCCAAGAAAACGATCCAGAAACCAGATGTAGGTTGCATCAGTCATCCATTTATTCCTTTCTACGCGTTTCGGCACTGTCTAGTGCCTTCCTCAGGATATCAACTGATATCCTGAGGAAGGCACTAGGACAGTGCCGAAACGCGTAGGAAAGGAATAAATGGATGACTGATGCAACCTACATTGGTTTCTGGATCGTTTTCTTGGGATTTCAGCAGCGCGGACACTGATACACCATTTCCCCTGAAGTATCTATCTGGGCCTTTAGGGTTTTGAACTGGAGCCAGTCGAGACAATAGAAAGCTAGTGAAGGGATTGGCAGAGAGAAGAGACTGAGGAATAATGGGAATACAGGTGGATTAGTCAGGCAGGAGAGTTTAGGATAGAGAGGAGTGGTGCAAGACTGCTAGAGGGGAGGCCAGAGAGTAGGAGTTTGCAATAATCGAGGTAGAAGATGATGACGGCATGAACAAGTGTTTTTGCAGTTTCTTGGTCAAGAAATGTACGGATGCAGGAAATATTTGAGTTGGAGTTGGCAAGGGCTTGGATATGTGGCTTGAAAAAGAGGGCAAAGTTGAGGATCACCCTGAGGCACTGAGCATGTGGGACTGGGGTGAGCGAGCAGCCATTGACTTTGATGGATAGGTCTGGTGGAGAGGTAGAGTGTAATGGGGGAAAAATGACGAATTCTGTTTTGTCCATGTTCAATTTTAGAAAGCGAGCAGAAAGAATGATGAAATAGCGGACAGACATTGTGGGATTTTGGTCTGGAAAGATGCGATATCAGGTCCAGAGAGGTAGATCTGCGTATCATCAACATAGAGATGATACTGCAAACCGGGTTATTCTATGAGCTAACTCAGGCCGCAGGTGTAGATGGAGAAGAGTAGGGGTCCTAGAACTGATCCTTGGGGAACACCGAGAGACAGGGGGCGAGGTGAGGAGGTGGTATGGGAGAGGGAGACGCTGTAAGCCCGATGTGATAGATACAATGAGATCCATGACAGGGCCAAGTCTGTGATGCCAAGAGATGAGAGAATCTAACAGGAGGGAATGGTCTACAGTGTCAAAGGTGGACGACCGATCAAGGAGAAGAGGACAAAGTAGTGTCGCTTTCTCTTGGTGTTTAGTAGGTCACTGGTGACTTTATTTAGAACAGTTCAGTAGAGTGATGCAGTTGGAAGTCAGATCGTAACCTGTCAAAGAGGGAGCAGGAGGAGAGGAGGGAGGACAGTTCAAGATGGACATGCTGTTCAGCAGTTTTGAGGCATAAGGGAGCATGATATTGGGGCGATAGTTAGACACAGAGGATGGGTCGAGGGAGGGCTTTTTGAAGATGGGTATGATTGAGGAATGTTTGAAGGATGAGGGGAAGACAACCCTTGCAAGTGAAAGATTGAGGAAATGTGTTAGGGCTGGGATGAAAACGGTTATCATATTTCATTTTATCTCTTATGCAGAATGCCATATTGACTCTTAACTGACAAATAATGAAATTCTAAGAACCAGAACAAAATTTCTAAAGTGACTGATTATACTGAATCTTGTTTGTTATCACAGAATTTCATTTTTTCCAAGGCTAACATATGTATCCGCTCTCAAAATACTCATTACGGGAGACCTTGGGAAGGTTCTTGCCAGTTCTTACAACCAGACGGCAGCGTGCCAGTAACAAGTGGTAAAAAGAAACAATCCAGCCACATACAATCGACATGTACAGTGGATAGAAAATCTACACACCTGTTACAATGCCAGGTTTTTGTCTTGTAAGGAAATCATACTTAGAAGAATCATTTAAAAATGTTTGCTATTTAATATCAGTCATATCTGTACAATTCAATTATAAAATAAATGAAATCATTTCAGGAGCAATTTAAAAAAAAAAGAACAAAATATGACTGCATCATATACACCCCTTAAGCTTATATTTTAGTGCCGTTTGAATTCTGACTGCATTCAGTCATTATGGGTAGGAGGCTTAGCATGACACATCTAGGCATTGAAAATCTTTTCCATTCTTCCTTGCAGTAGAGCTCCACGTCTGTCAGATTCAGAGGGCATCTCGTGTACTTTGAGATCACAAAAAAGATGTTCACTTGGATTCAGGTCTGTGCTCTGTCTGGGCCATTCCAAATCTTTGATCTTCTTCTGGTGAACTCATTCTTTTGTTGATTTGGTGGTATGCTTAGGGTCATTGTCTTGCTGAAAGGTGGAATTCCTCCTCATAATCTTTCTAGCAGAGGACTATAGGTAATGACTGATATTTGAAGCCGACATAATACTCTTGATAGTTCCTCCACCATGCCTCACTGTGGGTATGGCGTTCCTTTGGTGATGTGCAGTGTTAGCTTTGCATCAAACTTACCTTCTGGAATTATGGACAAAATGTTCAACCTTGGTCTTAATAGACTAGAACACGTTTTCCCACATGCTTTTGGCAGACAATGTAGGTTTTGGTAAATGAAAGCAAGGCTTGGATGATTTTTTTTTTTGCAGCTAAAGGCTCAGTCTTGCCAATCTACACCACAGGTGAGATATATGAAGAATACAAGAGATTGTTGTCAAATCAGGTACACAATCTGTTTTTGTCAGAAATTCCTGCAAGTTGCTGTCGGCATCTTGGCAGCCTGCCAAACCAATTTTCTGTGCGTCTTTTCATCAATTTTTGAGGGACGTCCAGTTCTAGGCAATGTCACAGTTGTGCCAAATTTAAGCCACTTGATGCCGGTCTGCAGTGTTCCCCAGTATATCTAATGCCTTAGAAAATATTTAGTACCCTTCTCTGGACTCTTAAAGGGAACCTGTCAGCTTGATTTAGCCTCTTACCTGTCCCTGCACCTTGCGAGCACATCCCTAACCATCCCTCTCTGAGCTAAAACTTCACTACAAAGCTTTAGAAAAACGATTACCTTACATATTCCTATGTTAATGAGGGCTCCAGTCTATGGTGTAGACTGAGATGGGTGGTCTTCAGGTCTCCATTCTCCGCCCTTCGCAGGCTCTTGGCACGCCCTGCTGGGTGTCATCATTCCTTCTCCTGTGCGCCCCCTATTCTGAAATTCCAGCCTCCTCCTCATAGTATGACGCACAGCCGGACGTCAGTTCGGTCAGCTCCGGTCCGGTGCATTGTGGGGACTTATCAGATATACGACCCGGCTTCATTATGCGCACCGCACATGCGTTGGCCTGTAAGGCCCATACACCCACACACTGCACAGGATCGGAACTGACATCCGTCTGCACATTATACTGTGATGAGGAGATGGGAATTTCAAATTAGGGGACGCCCAGCGGGATGTGATAAGAGCAGCGAGGGGGAAGGGGTGGGATGGAGACCCGGAGACCGCCCATCTCAGTCTACGCCATAGCCTGCAAGTTAATAAATCGGTTTTGTAAAGCTTTATAGTGTAGTTTTAGGTCAGAGAGGGATGGTTTGGGATGTGATAGGAAGGTGCATGGACAGGTAGCGGTAGGATAAGGGACTAAATCGTGCTGACAGGTTCCCTTTAACTTTCAGCAATGAGATTCCCTTACTACGTTGTAACCTGTTCTTTTACCACAGCTTTTGTTGTAAAATGCTACTGAGAAAAAGTCATTATATGTGTTTGGCCAATTCTGATCACAATCACATCCTCAATTATAAGAGGGTGTTCACACTTATGCAACCAGATTTTTTTTGCTATTTTTATTTTCCCCTCAAAAAGATTTCAGTTTATTTTTCAAAGGATTTGTACATATTACGGGCGACAAATGTGAAAGGTTCTTAAATGATTGCTCTTGGTATGATTTTCTTACATCACAAAATTCCTGCCATTTTCACAGATGAGTGTAAACATTTTATGTCCACTGTATGTTATACAGTAAGTTCCCTCACATCATAGAAGTTGCCTGCTATGGTCTTACGGCTACAATGCAATATATAGTATGTGCTGTATTTCCACATGAAGATTTTCTAAATTTAGGAATTTTGTCGGCAAATGTTAATTTATTATTGTAGTACCTCAATATTATAAATACAGTCACGGTCAAAAGTATTAGCACCCTTGAACTTGTTCCAGAAATGTATTGCAATTACATGTTTTGTCATACAATTGTTTATTTCTTTTTTGTATATTGGAACACCACAAAAAAAAAGCAAATTGGACTTAATTTCATACAAAACCCCCAAAATGGGCAAGACAAAATTATTGGCACATTTCCAAAATTTTGGGTAAACAACATGGTTTCAAGCATGTGATGCTCGTTCAAACTCACCCGTGGCAAATAACAGGTGTGGGCAATATGAAAATCACACCTGACATCAGATAAAAAGAGGAGACGATAATAATATTTGCATTGTGTGTGTGTGTGTGCCACACTAAGCAAGGAGAACAGAAAGAAGAGAAGAGAATCGTTTGAATCGTTGAAAAATATCAAAACTCTCAAGGTTACATGTCCAATCTCCAAAGATCTTGATGTTCCTCTGTCCATACTGCACAATATAATCAAGAAGTTTATAACTCATTGCAATGTATCTAATCTCCCTGGAAGTCAGCAGCAAAGAAAAATTGATGAACACTTGCAACACAGGAAGTTCAAGCTGTCCTGCAGGCTCAAGGTGCATCAGTCAGCGCAAACTATACGTCAACTTTTCCATGAAATTAATTGCTATGGAGGAGACCCAGGAGGACCCCCCTGCTGACAGAGACATAAAAAGCTAGGCTGCAGTTAACCAAAATTTACTTGAGTAAGGGTGCTTTCACATCAGCGCTTTCGTAATTCGCGGCAGATGCGGTGAAAAAACCGCATCTGCCGCGTTTGCCGCATAACCGTTCCACTTGCGGCGCGGTTGCGGTTTTTTCTATGCAAAGTATAGGCGTACTTGCGGCAGGTGCGGCAAGTGCGGTTTTGCACTTGCGGCAGGTGCGGCCGCGAAAAAAACCGCGGCTTACTGCGGTTTTTTTCGCGGCCGCATCTGCCGCAAGTGCAAAACCGCACTTGCCGCATCTGCCGCAAGTACGCCTATACTTTGCATAGAAAAAACCGCAACCGCGCCGCAAGTGGAACGGTTATGCGGCAAACGTGGCAGATGCGGTTTTTTCACCGCATCTGCCGCGAATTACGAAAAACGCTGATGTGAAAGGGCCCTAAGACAAAATCCATCTGGGGAAGAGTCTTCAGGACAGATGAGACCAAGATAGAGCTTTTTGGTAAAGCACATCATTCTGTTTAATGAAAATGGAATGAGGCCTACAAAGGGAAGAACACAGGACCTACAGTCGGGATACAGTGGAGGTTCAAAGACGTTTTGGGTTGTTTTGCTACCTCTGGCACTCTGTCTTGACTTTGTGCAACACATCATGAAATCTGAAGATCAAAGGTTTTTGGGTACAGTGTCAGAGAACTGGTTGTGTGTCCAAGGTCATGTGTCTTCCAGCAGGACAATGACCCCATAAATACTTCAAGAAACCCCAGAAATGGATGGAAACAGCAATGAGTCCTAATCTCAATCCCTTTGAACAACTGTAGGGAAATCTTAAAATTGCTGTTTGGAGAAGGTGTCTTCAACTAAAACCTGGAGCAGTTTGCTAAAGAAGAGTACAGAATTCCAGTGGAGAGGTGTAATAAGCTTGTTCACGCTTATAAAACGCAACTGATTGCAAAAGGTGTGCAACCTAATAAGTTGAGGTGCCAATAATTTTGCCCAGCTCTCATTTTTTATGTTTTGTGTGAAATTATGTCCAATCTGTCTTTTTTACTTCTGTGTTCCAATACACATAAAGGAAATAAAAATGTGTAGCACAAAAATGTATAATTGCGATAATTTCCTGGGAAAAATATTTCATTTTCTGATTTTCAGGAATAATTTCAAGGGTGGCAACACTTCCGGCCATGACTATTTTCTATACTACAATAATACAATTCAAAATGTGTAAATTCAGTGTTAGTTACACCTTGGCGCACATATCATTTATTGAATATCTCTAATGCAGGTATTAATGACGTCTTATGTGATTGCATTCAATACACAACACAAAGGGTTGATAGCTTGAGGTTTAATTTCTTTCAATATTGGTTACCTCTACTGGCTTTTTCTACGTGGACCATCTCATCAGGGAACTTTAATGCATCAGGGTAGTCTTGCTCACAGATCTCAGTAAGAAAGTGTAACAAAGTGGACTTCTGGTCAGCGGACTTGGTATCCTTGAGCTTTAAGAAAAGGGAAAAACAAAACAGGGAAAAAAGGCTTCGCAAACTTGCACTACTGGTAGTCAATTATAAGGCAGAGATCCCATGGTGGGCATACACGAGTACAAAGCTGCATGTGGGGTATGCATTTAGGCACAGTGGGGGCTTTCCTGAAGGCTTAATCAACTAACATATTAAAAGGGTTCTTCCATCACCTAGACAAGTCGTTATGGCAATCGGATCAATTAATCCAAAGATTGCTGGTAAAAGACAAAGCCAACAAACAGGATGAATGGACCGGACATGCAGTTTAGTTACCAGTCATGCTCTTTAGCTAATAAATGTCGGTCTTATGTGGAATGCCCATATGCTCTAATAAGGGTTGTGGTTACAGGATGTCCCTTTACAGCTTGGAATTCACAAGTAGAAACCCAGAGCCTGTAAATCATTGTCCAGGGTGAAGATTCACTAGAGACGTCCTGGAGATTCGACTTTTCACAAGGCCTTGAGCACAGCAAATGTGAGGACACCCCCAAATCTTTTACAGGATTTGAGATCCATTATTATGTTACATATTTTGTAGTTTAAAACTTATGGCCATTTCTTACCTTGCAGAGAAAGCTAATGTCAAAACCAAATGCGCCAGCATTCCTGGATCCGGCGTTCATGAAATTGCCCACAAGCAGTGTGATTTCTAATAGGGTGGCAAAGCTTTTGCTCTTTTTCACCTCTTCACATGCAGCGGTCACTGATACAATATCTGGCTTGATGTTGTCAATGTGCTCGTTAAATAGGAGCTTAAACTGAATGGCGTTGAGGCGAGGGTCTTAGGCGGGGAATGCTGTACATCTGAAGCAAATAAAAGGAAGCACGTGTGTTACATTAATGAGAGAAAAAAAAACTACTTATAGAGCGCTTAATACGTTAATCCTATTTAAAGGGGACCTGCACCTCTCCGGATATCTTTTATTCATATACTAGATGCGGGCCCGATTCTATCACATCGGGCGATTCTAGGACGTGTGCAATTATACACTAATCCAACTACTCCCGCTGCTATTCACAGCAGCACCGAGGAGGGCAGGGAGAGCCTGCTGCTGTATGGGGTGGCCAAGGTTTGGCAGGTGCTGCTGCGCACCATCACTCTACCATGTGCGTCGTCACTCTCCCCATCGCGCACTCTCTCTTCCCCCATTGTGCACCTGCAATCTGGGTCCCCAAGGGTATGACGGAGCGGACCGAGGCGCATGCGATAATTAATGCCTGCGCTGTGGCCAGTACTCCAGACACCCCAGCATAGATTTTCTATAGGTGGCACTGTTTTTTTTTAACTGATCAACATAACTTATGGGATTCTTCACATTCCAGTTTTAACTGTAATTTACACAATGTGCTATAGAGGGACGAACAGACAGATTTTATACAGTAGATTAAGGAAACATTTGTGTTCCACGTAAAACGACAATTCTGGAAATTATGCTCTTAATCGGGAACCGGTCAGCTGCCCTAGCCCCCTAAATCAAGGGTGGGGAACCTTTCTCCTGTCGGGGGCCATTTGGAAATTTCTACCATCCTTCGAAAGCCGCACATAATTATCAACTTGAAAATTACCCTGCTATATTTGGTTCAATAATCAACTCAACCCTACTGTGGTGGCTGGGGCTGCTTCCTTTGGCGTAGCTGTGATGTTAGGGGATATTGATCATGTTGCTTCTTAACTGCTTTTCCAAGTTTGCTAAGGCCATATATATAACAGGAGAGGTTGGGGGTACAAACATCTGTGAGGAGGCTGAGGCTGGGGCATAAATACATAAAGATCACTGGGGAGCTGGATTTAAAGGACAGGCGTTTGGCAAACATGGCTACTAGCCTGAGCACTACGGTGCCCAGGAATCTGCCTGCACTAAACCAACATTATATCTCTGCTCCGTGATATTTCTATGTTATAACTAACCCTGACTTGTGGTTTTACAACCTCTCTATACTGTAAAAATGAAGTGTAATTCTGCTTTCACGCCATGTTAATGTCTCAGGACTAGTCTAGAGGGAAGTTAATTTATCTGGACTACCTCTGCCCACCCCTTTCTCAAGTGTGATTTTCTAGAGCAATGTTACCATCAGCTCCTGATTCTGCATCCCTCAAAATGTACAATGAAAATGGGCTTACTCGCCCCTTTATCGGAGTCCTGCATACGCCCAGGGGGCAGAATATTACTTGCATGCAAACAGAGGGAGATTTTTACAGTCCAAAAAACATTTCTCTGTTTCCTATTGAAAGTTGACAACTGTTGGAGTAGAACTATTTCTCTTTTGCAGCATCCCTCCCTTTCAGTAAGAGTGGGGATCTTATAGGGGACCTTTCATTGTTACGTTACCAGCCTCCAAACTGTATAATAAATTATAAGAATATTCTCACATTTCCTGGTGCAGAGTTCCAGACTGAGTACTGGAAATTTATTCACAGTTAAAAGCCCAAAATTCGAACATGATTTTTGTTGAGAACTGTCCTTTATAACCTGCGCTATACTTCTTAAATGCTTTAGACCTTAATACATCTTTACTGATAATGAGGCAGGACTTTCGCTGAAAAGAAGAGTGGATTATAGAAGAGGGGCAAGGTCTAACATGTGACACCATGTGTAAAAAATGAGCCAGAATCAAAAGACTAAGTCAACTAACAGGTGGTGTAAACTTAGAATGGACAGTCTTAAAACTAGAAAGAATTATCGAACAAAGTGAAGCCATTCTCAGGGCCGCATTAACCATGAGGCGATATAAAGTGGTCGCCTCAGGCGGCGCTATATAGGGGTCGGGAATGCAGCAGGCGCTCTGCAGATAGCTACTGCCATGGGACCCTCCACCCGCGATAGTGCTAAAGCAGTGCAGCAAGACAGCCGCTGTCTGCTTTCAAATTTCTCGCCCCCTGCAGCTCTGCTCTACACGGCGACAGTGGTGACGTCATCAGTGAGCGTCATACCATGAAGAGTGCGGGACACATACGCTGGAAGAGACCGGACCTGGAGGGGAGAGTAGCAGAGAGGAGGGGAGAGGAACTGGGAAAGGAGAGGGGAAAGGGAGAGGAGCTGCGAGGAGAGAGTGGGTGTGAGAAGAGAGGGGCTGCAAGGAGAGGGGGTGAATAGTATCCTTTAATTTTTTTTAAACAGTGACAATGTGCATTATAATAAAGGAGGATTATGGGGGTGCTGTTATGTATATGGGGTAATGTCATTTATATATAGAGGTAATGTCATGTATATATGGGGGTATTGTCATGTAAATGGAGGTAATGTCATCTATGTATGGGGGTGCTGTCATGTATATGGGGGGGTAAGTCATGTATATGAGCGGTGCTGTCATTTAGATGGGGTTTGCTGTTGTGTATATTGGCAGTGCTTTATAGTATATGGAGGTCTATGGAGTGCATTATACTATTTAGAGGGCTATGAATGGTGCATTATAATATAGGAAGGACTATGGGAAGCATTATAATATATGAAGGACTTTGGGGGGAGCATTACACTATAGGGTCCTGTAGAGGAATTCTTCGTGGGGGGTTCATACAGTGTTTTCAGGGGCACTTTTGTTGGTATTATACTTTATCGGGGTAATGAAAGAGGAATCCAGGGGCTTCAATAGGAGGAAAATTACTTTGTAAGGGCTGCAGAGTTACCAAATAGTCTGTTCTTTTTTTTGGGGGTGGGATTCAATTATAAATCATGGGGCTCCATAGCAGACATTCTATGTCAGGCCCTGGTGCAGGATGCATAGTCCCTCTGCTGCAGAACTAATTGGCCATAACTTAGACACCAGGCCAGTGCCATCCCTCGGTACATACAGGCATCCAGCCATGTTTCTCCCGAGCAGTGTTTGGTTGGTGGTGCTCGTCCCTCTTCCCACTCCCACATCCCTCACTCAACCCAATAGGAAGGACCCTGTTATTAATTCCAGTCAGCCCCATGTGCGGCACTTGTGATTGTCTAAGCATGCCGGGAGGAGGTGTGGTCTGTTGGGGAAGACGAGCCATTTTACCAACTTAGTGCAGTGGCGGCTTGTTGATGATCAGACTGCAGGTCGTTGCTATATGTCTGACTAGTCAGTGCCAGGCAGACGCCACATTGGGCTGCCCAGAGTTTTGTAGTCAGAGATAATAGGTTGGCAGGACAGCTGCTCTGCCGCCATCATTGTGTGTCTGTATGCTTGTGCCATCCTGCCATTGCTATTAATGATCCTTGTTCTGGATTCTTCTGCGTGGTTCTTCTATGTGCGTGTGATGGCGCTGACATCCTTTTGTTTGGGGGGGCGCCATTTTGTAGTTTGCCTTAGGCAGCAGAGGGGCTAGGGTCACCCTGCCCATTCCTATCTGTTTGCACAGTCCATGAATTTGTAATTTACTAGCATTATGTCCCTGAAGTAATTGCTGAAGAGACTGTCCGCTGCTATTACAATCCACTATGACATAGAAAACAAGATTCATGGGAATGATTATAGATCTGGGAAATCAAGGTGTTTACCACAACTCCAAACTGCTCAGGCTCTGCCAAGTCGTTGTATTCATCCTTATACTCCGCCAACTTCTGAAGTTGCTCATCTTCTGGCAACTGCTTAATCAGGTTCTGCAAAAACATTAAAAAAAATCATGTAAAATGTCTGAAGTCATCTCTCAAGTTCTCGATCTGAAGTTACCGTAACAAGAAAACAGAATTCAGCTTCAAAATAATAAATGGACTCAGAAGACTATAATGGGGAATGACGGATCACACATATACCAGAGAGCTGACATTTTGGAAAATTGCAAATAGAAAATTTCTAAGGAGGCACATAATAATTTTATCTACAGTATCCAAGACATACAAACACTTGCTGCAAGGCAATGTTGGAGTCATCATACTGCCCTGTCCATAAACTTCTGCAGAGCATTGTGGCCTAGACCAAAGCTTCCGGGATACTTGACAGCAAACAAAATTGAATGCAAAATTAAAAGGGAGCTGTCCACATTTTGGACAATGCTTTCTCATTACTCATAGTTGCCCCCATACAAAATTAAAAAAGCTTCTACTCCCTTCTTATGCATTTCTAGTGATGTCAGGAGTGGGGTTCCCGGGGCCCATGTGACATTGTTTTGACACGACACCAATCACCTCCGGCTATCTTCTACCCAACTTCGAACCCAGGAGCAATTACCAAGACGTGTGCACTGGGCTGCCGTTCAATACCTGTTAATTTATCCAGTATCTGAAGGTGCGGAGAAGGAAGCCTGAGGCGAATGGTCTCATGTCAAAACAATGTCCACGTTGGCCCCGGGAAGGCGACTCCTGACATCAATAAAAATGCATGGGCAGCACAAGCACAGCACAATGTGTACTCTTAGCTCAATGTTAACCTAGTACCCTATGTTACATTCATTTATGATTACTTACTGATAGGGTATGTGATCATATTGTGTTATTCTCTTGGGGCTGCAGCCACGGTCTGATACATGCTGTCTGCAGATAGGCAACATTCACTAGCTGTCACTTTATAGGGAATCTGTCACCACATTTGATTTATGAAAAGCAATAATTTGGGCATATAAACTGCTGAAAAGTCATACCTCTGTGTGTCATATCAAGTGCTTTGTTATGGATAAATCATATTTTAATACTTTACGTAAATAAGCTCTTCCAGGCTATGGGCAGGACATTGCCCAGAGGATAGCCCTGCCTCCTCACTTCATTATTATATGCTCTGCCTCCTATCAATATCCCCTTCCCTGTGAGGTCAGGAAATGTCGAACCTGCACATCTCATCTCCCGTCATTTCTCCTCTGTGTTCTGCCTTTACACTCCTTCTGCACATGTATCGGAGAGTCACTGGTAATTAGTGCAAGGAGACTGGAAGGAGACGTACCAGTGACTCGCTGGCACTTGCCGGGAGTACATTTTATGAGGTAGGGCACAACAGATGAGATATCCATCAATTTTATTAGAGTCAAGCACCTCAGAATAAACTTTGAACACCTTTCTCCAGTGCACTGCTCATCAAGAGCGGCAGGCAAAACACTAGTGTTGAATGGGGCTTAGACTCTCCCTGCACCTTTACCACGGTGTAAGTGATCAATTACGGCAAAGGTGATCTAGCACCTGCTGAAGGGTAAACGATCACTGCAAAACTATTTGGACTTTACAAAGCAAAGAAAACCAAAAGTAAGATAGTAAAACACTTACGGAGACCATAGACTCGGTCAGCACTTCTTCATTCACTTCAAGGATGACATTTTTAATCTCCTCATAGGGCATACGAAATGAGCCCAAGTAGATTGCTGTGTACCAGAAAAATATGTATTACAGCAATACGAAGACAAAACAACCAAAAGCATGCCCTGCAATTGGTTATGATAGCAATCACTTGTTTTTATGACATTGATAACAATTTTCCCTTTCTAACTTTTCAGAGCTTGATCTGAAGAAGGGTAGTGCTACACCCAAAGATAATGATCCTAAACAATACTGGCCATTTAGATTATTTTATTATTATTTCAAACTGCTTGTTCTCACCCACAAAGCTCTTCACAGTGCAGCACCCCCCTACATCTCCTCCCTCACTCTGTCTATCACCCCGCCTGTTCTCTAAGTTCTACAAATGACCTTCGACTGACATCTGTACTAATCCGATCCTCCCACTCCTGGCTCCAAGACTTCTCCTGAGCTGCACTAATTCTCTGGAATGCTCTACCCCAAGAAATCAGGACTATCCACAACTTCCATAGCTTTAGACGCTCCCTAAGAACACATCTTTTTAAGGCGGCCTATCATGCTCCCTAATAGAAGTCCTTAGTGAATGGGCTATATACAGTACCATTTCCCCAAACCCAAAAGCTCTACAGAGATGTCTGGTGACCATTCATGTAACTTTATTTCTATCCCCCACTTCCTCAATATGCCTGGACCATCACTGTAATAAGCCCCTGTACCTTGTGTAACCTCAATCCTTTTGCAGACGGTTAGCTCTTTTGAGCACTGTACCTTTATTTTTGCCTTAATTATTGTATTGCATCTATCTCATCTATGCAAATATTCCCATCCTGGCCTTCTCTAAATCTGGCCTCATGTATCATTTTTCTACACCCCCATGCATTGTATAGCACTTTATCTGTATTTGTACAGATCCTGGCTTGTGAACGGTTCATGCAGCATTATGTGAATCCCTACTTATTATATTGATGGCTGGACCTTATATGACAGCATTTGTTACTGTTACCTTTTGTCTCTCCCCGATTTCCTCTAGATTGTAAGCTTGCAAGCAGGGACCTCACTCCTAATGGGCTCAGTGATGGATTTATCTATTTTTTGTCTCACATGGTTTGTATTGTATTATATTTGTACTGTTGTATTTTATTATATATTATTGTATTGTATCGTATACCCTCTGAATTGTACAGTGCTGCGGAATTTGTTGGCGCTATATAAATAAAAATGATTATTATTATTAGTGCGCCATTAATTCCATGGCGCTTTACATGTGAAAGGGGTATACAAAGAAAAGTGGACAACAGATAGCATACAGGTACAGAAGGATAGAGGACGATGTTTACAATCTACGTGGGGATGGATGATGGATACATTAGGAGAGGGTATAGTTGGTTGATAGTCAATTATCAAGGAAAGAGCAGTCATTGATTCCTCTGAACAGCCTGGCAAACTCAAGAGAAAGAGCAAAACGCTCATTAATCAGGTCCATTCCTGCTTTAGAAGCCGTGAATTTTACAGGCTTCATATGTTTATTATTAAATCATGGAATTAATAAAATTGAGAACAGAGTGGAGGAGTGGGTTGGAATTTAGGTTTAAGTGTAACCCACACTAAGTTAGTGGTCCCCTTCCATACCATACATTCCCTAATCCAGCGTCTAGGACCCATAAAAGGTATCTTTTATTAAGAATTCTTCAAAAAAAAGTCACATCAAAAAAGTGAAAAACATCAAGGATAAAATCTAGGAAACGTATCCACATGGTGATGGCAAACGTATCGGGCAACAAGGACGCAGTGAAGAAGAACTATTGTCTGAAACACGTTTGCTATCATGATGAGGATACGTTTCCTAGATTTTATCCTTGATGTTTTTCACTTTTTTTCCTGTGACTTCAAGAATTCTACATAAAAGATAATTTTTATGGAACTTGGACACTGGATTTCATTGAACTAATTTGATCTTCACGTCGGCTTGCACCTCTGACTTCCTTGCAGCCGTGTCTCCAGCTGGATGAGCGCACTATCGTCATTTCTAATATTGACACATTTCCTATGTGATACCCAAGGACAATGGAGTTGTGAGAAATTATTTATATTGGCAGTAAATTAACGAATTCCATGGAGAATATATAGTAGAGTAGATAATCAGATCATTGCTATATACTGCTTTTCTAGGTCAGTGATCACCCCGACATATGAAGAAGTATGCTTAGGTTACAGTCTTCTGTACAATGTCATGTGCCGCACCCTCACCCACCATGCTGTGAACAGCGGGTATAGACCTATTGAACCCAAACGTGGCTAAACTTTCATTGTGCCGGTGGGAGAGGTGGAGATGCCGGTGCTGAACCTCTCCATCTGCTGCATTGTCTTCCCTCCTTTGTGTAGGACACAGGCTTAGGTCAAGGCCGTAACAAATCTATCAAGGTCTATAGCATGTGTGACTACTCGGAGAAATTATTGTCTAAAATTATGGAGTAATTGTCCTAAATTTACAGATCTCTTCTGGATTTTTGCCATAGCACAGGACTACTCTAGACATAAGACAACATATACACTTACACAGATTCTGGGCAGTCTTTGGATCCAATTGTTTGAGCTCTTTTGCCTTTTTCTTTGGTGGGCCTTTCTTATCATCAACCTCTTGCTCTTTCTTGGCTGTAGATGAAAACAAAACGTTAATATTAAAGTGGAAAATAAATACATTATGCACATTTCTATGGAATTCCAATCCAGCTCAAGTTATGGAAGCAATCCAAACCACACACCACAGTAAACCAACACCCTAACCGCATACCCTGGCATGTCATCCAGAGATAGAATAGTGCACACCTGTACGGCCTGGACTGCAGAGAACAAGGTGATCATTGCTCCTACATGTCTGCAGGAACAATGCAGTCACTAGTTAGAGGACTGATCAGATTCTCACTAATAATATCCAATCGTATTATGGTTTCCGAATACCAATAATACAATACAGACTGAATATACTTAAGCTCAACCATTTACTACAAGAATGATTGCTTGTGGGCAGCAATAAAGGCAATCAACTACACAGAAAGAGTACAAGGTAGAATTTGGGTTTCAGAGGGCCTCTAATATCTGAGGAGGGAGTATGTATAGTGCATCTAATATCTGAGGAGGGAGGTATGTATAGTGCATTAATATCTGAGGAGGAGTATGTATAGTGCATCTAATATCTGAGGAGGAGTATGTATAGTGCATCTAATATCTGAGGAGGGAGGTATGTATAGTGCATCTAATATTGAGGAGGGAGGAATGTATAGTGCATTAATATCTGAGGAGGGAGGTATGTATAGTGCATCTAATATCTGAGGAGGGAGGTATGTATAGTGCATCTAATATCTGAGGAGGGAGGTATGTATAGTGCATCTAAATCTGAGGAGGAGGTATGTTAGTTATCTAATATTGTATACATCATATATTGTTGTCTTTGCACATAAAGGGGTTCCCCAGTTAAAGAAAACATTGTCTGGAGAACCTGTCCTGCATTACACAGTCAGCATATTGATTATTATTATTTATAGAGCACCAGTGATTCCATGGTCCTGTACATGAGAAAGGATTACATACAAAACAAGTTAAAGATACTATGAACAAACTAACAGTGACAGACTGTTACAGAGGACCCAGCCTTTGCAGGCTTACATTCTACAGGGCAATGAGGAGGGAAACAGTAGGTTGGGTCTGCTCCGGTGGTGGTGGTGGGGCACCAGGTCCAGTGGTGGTGGGGCAGCTCGGTTCATTGAGGCTGTTCTGAAGAGATGGGTTGTCAGGTTCCGCTTGAAAGTTTCAAGGGTAGGGGATAGTCAGATGTTTTGGGGTGCAGAATTCCAGAGGATGGGGGATGCTCGGGCGAAGTCTTGCAGGCGGTTAGATGAGGAACATACAGGTGTGGAGGAAAGGAGGGGGTCTTGGCAGGATGAAGATTACGAGTTGGATGACAGCAGGAGATTAGTTCAGAGATATATGGGGGGGGACAGATTGTGGACAGCTTTTTAAGTCAATGTTAGTAGTTTGAATTGGATACGCTGGTGAATTGGGAGCCAGTGGAGGGATTTGCGGAGGGGAGATGTGGAGGAGCAGCAAAGGGAGAGGTGAATTAGTTGGACAGCAGAGTTAAGGACATATTGGAGAGGTGCAAGAGTGTTTAGCAGGGAGGCCACAGAGGAGGAGGCTGCAGTAGTCAAGACAGGAGATGATGAAGGCATGCACTAGTAGTTTGGCAGATTGAGGGTTGAGGAAGGGATGGATTCTGGAAATATTTTTGAGTTGGAGGCGGCAGGAGGTGGCGAGGGCTTGAATGTGTGGTTTGCAGGATAAGGAAGAGTCAAGGACTACTCCGAGGCAGCAGACTTCAGGTACAGGGCAAAGTGTGATATTTATTTGTAATAGATCAGGTAAGGGAGGTGAGCGAGATGGGTGAAAGATGAGGAGTTCAGTTTTGTCAACATTTAGTTTAAGGATGCGAGAGAAGAAGGAGGAGGATATGGCTGATATCTGATATGGCATACTGGACAGCAGAGAGGTGACGTCTGGGCCAGAGAGGTAGATCTGATAGTAGTCAGCGTACAGGTGGTACTGGAATCCATGGGACTTTCAGTTGCCCTAGGCCAAGAGTATAAATAGAAAAAAATGAAGAGGCCCCAGGACAGAGCATTGAAAGACCCCAACAGAGAGGGGATGGGGTGAGGAGGTTGTGTGGAAGTGGGAGATGCTAAATGTGCAGTTGGAAAGGTAGGAGGAGATCCAGGAGACAGCAAGGTCAGTGATACCAATGGAAGAGAGGATCTGTAATAGGAGGCAGTGGTTGACTGTGTCAATGCAGAGTACAGGTCAATAATGAGGAGGATGGAGAATTGTCCGTTAGCTTTGGTGGTAAGTAGGTCATTAGTCATTTTGGTTAAGGCGGTTTCGGTGTGGTGTGGTGGAAGACAGACTGAAGGTTGTCAAAGAGAGTTAGATGAGAGGTGCGAGAATAGTACAGGGTGGACAGCTTTTCAAGAAGTCTGGAGGTGAACGGGAGCAGGGATATGGGCCGGTAGCTGGATGTAGAGGTGGGGTCGAGAGATGGCTTCTTCAAGACAGGTGTAATTGTTAGTGTTTGAAAGCGGAAGGAAAGGTACCGGAGGTTATGATAGGCTGAAGAGGTGGGTAAGGGCTGGGATAAGCATGGTGGTGAGGTTGGGGAGGAAGTGGGAAAGGATGGGGTCCGATGCACAAGTGGTGAGGTGCGATTTAGAGAAGAGGTGCGCAAGTTCTCCTTCAATGATGGAGAGGAGTAGGGTTAGTGGGGGAGGGGACTAGTCTGGTATACATAGGGGTCATGATGGTTGGGTAGCAAAGACTTGTCTAATCTGATCGATCTGTTTGGTGAAGTGTGTTGCAAATGTGTAATGTTTCTTTTCCCCTATGGTGGTGCTGCAGGGAAGCGAGCACTTACAGCCAGGTTTCCATAAAAATTAGATCCAAGTCATCTGATTATTGCAATTAGGCCAATCTAAAATAATGGACGGGGTTTCCTGAAGCCTCTTAAACATAATTTGACTGCTACATCTGAATTGTGCTACAAGTGGAGGATGATGCGCCTTAAAAAAAATCGTCCTTTAGAAGTCATTAAGCCGAGACGTAGAGGCGTTGCGTAACAAATATTCTGACACATCTATGGTTTTCTAGAAACCCCAGTCACAATTCTCCCATAGGGCTAGAAAGTGTATTATTTTTACATGACCGCTGTACAATGTATTGGCTTCTGCCCTGGAAAGATTGGAGAAAATCTCCATTTTGCTAAACAGATTGTTGCCAGGTTTTTGCTACTGAATCTGAGCATAGCACAATATAGAAACAGAGACCCTGATGCCTGCAATGTGTCACCTACTGGGCTACTTGCAGTAGTTTTGATAACATCACTGTTTTATCAGCAGTAGATTATTACTACAGGACTAGTAATCCTGCCACATAGTCCTCCATATTCATGAGCTCTGTAAAACCCCCATCACTGATTAGCAGTTTCTGCCTACGCACAGTGTACACAGGAAGCTACCGATCAGTGGTGTGGATAGGGTTATACAGAGCTCAGCAGTCAGTGCTTTATGCTGCTCTCAAATAAGGCAACATAAACCTGGTGACAGATTCCCTTTAAATAAATGGAAAAATATTGTGTAATAAAGGTTCACTTCCTAACATTTCTCTGTACAACTAGTGAAGACACTATGGGTAACGGACATCGGGAATCCCCAGCAATGTCAGGAATAGATTACATTGTTAGGTAAACACGTCCACAACGGCAACTAAAATCCCCTGTATGGGTTGGGCTGATCCAGATGTATAGATAAGGCAATGAGGAGGGAGGATCAGTAATATAATCTCCATTGCAACAATCAGCAGCTGCAACATCTATTTTCCCCATATAACTTTTCATTAACCCCTTTGGACTTCACGTTCTGTGCGTTGTATGAATGCAGCAGTTGTTTTGCCTGTGTAGGATGTGAAATGTACACCGGCACCTGATCTCCATCCTGCCAGGAAGCCATGGCTTATACTCCAGGGGAAAGACGAAACAATGCTCAACAGCTGCCATTCACAACTATCTGCAGACCGTGCGGAAACCGTCACTTCCATGAGCTACGTAAGGAGGGAACCTCAGTGTGCAGTCACCCTGCATGGAGGAAACGAGGGTGACAAGGTGACAACTCGCAGGATGAGGCCCGATCACAACACAGGAAAGACTCTGTCCTCCCAGGACACATCCAATCATTTACACAAAACCTACAGGCCTCTTTCCAGTTCAGTGGAGAAGGATAACCTGGTGGTACGGGCGTATATAGAATATACATAGGGGTCTACAGAGCACAATCCCACCTCTATAGATAGAAGGCCTAGGGATTCTCTGATTGTTGTGGCTCCAACTCCCAGGACCCCAAAATTACATTGAAAAATACATTACACATGGCGGCACGTAATGACCATTAGCGGAGACCCATGGACTGGGGTTATCTCACAGGCTCTAGGGAGTATTTTCTATCATATAATCTGTCCGGGGGTCACGTTCTATAAAATTCCTAAACATTACAATTAACATACTTTAAGGGGACAATTGAAGAAATCAAGGACGTCCATTTCTCCTAAATGGTTTCAATAGGTAGAGAAGGAGAAAACTACTGAGACACCTGGAAACAAAAAGCACTGGGCTTGGAAATTACAGATGCCCAATCCTTGTCACCCTCCAATCCGTGTGTGTGCACAAAGGCTGGATCATAAAATGGTGGCGTTGGAAGGGATCTCGATCACTGGTCAACCCTGCTGAAAGCAAGATTCACTAAATCCTCCCAGAGAGATGTCTGTCCAGTCTCTGGGTGAAGACTTCCATTGAAGGGGATCTCACCACCTCTCATGGTCGCCTGTTCCACTCATTGATCACCCTCACCGTCAAAAAGGTTTTTCTAATATCTAATCTCTCTCTCCTATTCAGTTTCTACCCATTGCTTGTAGTCTTTTCTTGTGCCAATGAGAATAAAACGGATTCCTCTACAGTGTGACAGCCCTTGAGATATTTGTAGACAGCTATTACATCCTCCTACCTGGCTCTCTGCAGTCGCTGCTCACTACACATCCTGGTGTATTAGTGACATCAGCGGAGAGGATCCAGGGAGGTGCAGGCACCCAGCAACTGTGGGCATGCTCAAACATGGGCACAGCCAGGGTATGTGCGCATGCGCACACCACCATTGCAGTGTTTGCTCTAGGAGTCAGCATGGTCCATTACTATATAGGCCAGTCTCCAAGAAAGCAAATTTGAAGGGGTTTAACTGTGCAGTACAGCTCAGGAATACATCATGGGTGCACCAAAGCTCCCCATTTAGCTTGTGAACATAACTTAATCCATAGGTAGAAAGCTAGAAGGGGTGTAAGAGTCCAAAATCTATGTCATTTGAGTGGAGTGGGGGATTTTTTGTTTAATGTGAAGGAAGTTAGGAAAAAAATATTTTTTTGCATGCATGAAAAAAAAAAGAATGGCAAAAATAAAGAGCAAAAGTAGATGAAAAGCTCGTCTTTCTGCATAGGAGGAAAAAAGAAAAACAGAAGTATAAGGCCTAAACCACATCTGCAGTGACAATCTATTTGGATGCAGGAAAGCAGGGAGGACGGTGGATTGGGGAACAATGCTCAGTGCAGGGCACAGCCGCTCAGGGCTATTCTTACAGCAACAAACCAACAATTGCCCATTGTTAGAGCTGCGGCAGCTGGGACTCCTGGATGAAATATAAAGAGCTTTTTCTTCAACATGTGTTATAAGAAAATGTTCGGAGCAGGTTTTGTAGCCCACATTAAAGGCAGATCCTAGAGAGAATAATCACTTGTGAGTGAAGGAACAGCTGGCTGCCATTCTGCTGACACAAGTGGCGGGCACACTGCAGACAGCTGCCACATCTGTACAGGATCACAGGGGTGAGCGGCCGGACCCTCTGCACTGATCACATTAGAGAAGGCTCAGAGAAAGCCAAAGGCAGATCATGAATATCCTATAGCCTTTAATAGACTGCACACAGAACAGAGCATATCTGATGTACAGGATGGGCTGGTTCATATGCCCCATTCACAAGCCATGCGGCTGTGGTGGAGGATTAGTCGTGGCCTGCCCTCTGCTGGGATTACAGGACATCATACACATTCCCCCCTCCTGGCAGCATCGCTGTGAAATCCGTTTTACTGTCTGCGTCATTCACACAAAATGGAGCGTACACTTAAAATGGCCCAGTACAGAAAATAGCCAAAATCTCTGCAGCACAGCTCAAGTGCACACCCCTGCTGGCCAAATGTGGGAACTGCAGGCAAGTCATCTCTCCAGAATCCTCAAGAATTGGAGTTACAGGTCACTTCTACAAATGAGGTTAATTGAGATATGACATGAATGAGCACAAGCTCGGGGTCCTGACCGACAGCCCCCCGGCTACAGCTTCCTGCAGGAAAACTAAAAGAGGACTATTATCACCAGGAACAATGTCTCTATTAATCAGAGGAGTTGTGACCAGTTAGCGAAACATCCCTAAAGGGAATCGCATGGTTAAATCGGTCTGCGAGCCGTCCTGCTCGCCACAGCGCTACGCTTTATCACCCTTAATTCTCCCTTTATGATGCCCAGTATAAAGGCTGTATTGTGTGGGGACACAGCACAGCTGCAGTGCGGCCTCCTTTCATGAGTCACCGGGGAACTTTTACAAAGTAAAAAGACATCAAACACAAAGAGGTTAAAACTAGACGTGTTCACGTGTTCCTTGTGTCCGCACCGCTGCTCCTCACAAATGTAACTAATGTATGTAAGGTCCAGAGTAACAGGACGTCACCCCACAATGTAACTAATGTATGTGAGGCCCAGAGGTAACGTCACGTCACCCCACAATGTAACTAATGTATGTGAGGCCCAGAGGTAACGTCACATTACCACAAAATGTAACTAATGTATGTGAGGCTGAGAGCTCAGAGGTAACAGGACGTCACCCCAAAATGTAACTAATGTATGTGAGGCCCAGAGGTAACAGAACATCACCCCAAAATGTAACTAATGTATGTGAGGCTGAGAGGTAACGTCACATTACCCAAATGTAACTATGTATGTGAGGCTGAGAGCTCAGAGGTTACAGACGTCACCCCAAAATGTAACTAATGTATGTGAGTCCCAGAGGTAACAGAACATCACCCCAAAATGTAACTAATGTATGTGAGTCCCAGAGGTAACGTCACGTCACCCCACAATGTAACTAATGTATGTGAGGCCAAGGTAACAGGACGTCACCCCAAAATGTAACTAATGTATGTGAGCCGAGGTAACAGACTCACCAAAATGTAACTATGTATGTGAGCTGAAGGTAACGTCACATTACCCCAAAATGTAACTAATGTATGTAGAGGCTGAGAGCTCAGAGGTTACAGGACGTCACCCCAAAATGTAACTAATGTATGTGAGTCCCAGAGGTAACAGAACATACCCCAAAATGTAACTAATGTATGTGAGTCCCAGAGGTAACGTCACGTCACCCCACAATGTAACTAATGTTGTGAGGCCCAGAGGTAACAGGACGTCACCCCACAATGTAACTAATGTATGTGAGTCCCAGAGGTAACAGAACATCACCCCAAAATGTAACTAATGTATGCGAGTCCCAGAGGTAACGTCACTTACACCAAAATGTAACTAATGTATGCGAAGTCCAGAGGTAACAGGACATTACCCCAAAATGTAACTAATGTATGCGAGTCCAGAGGTAACAGACGTCACCCCACAATGTAACTAATGTATGTGAGGCCCAGAGGTAACAGGACGTCACCCCACAATGTAACTAATGTATGTGAGGCCCAGAGGTAACGTCACATTACCACAAAATGTAACTAATGTATTGAGGCTGAAGCTCAGAGTAACAGGACGTCACCCAAAATGTAACTAATGTATGTGAGGCTCAGGTAACAGGAAGTTATCCAAAGTGTACAAGCATACACACACACATACACACACACACAAGCACACACAAGCATACACCACACACACACAAGCATACACACACACACAAGCATACACACACACACAACAACATACACACACACACAGCATACACACAACATACACACAGCATACACACACACACACAAGCATACACACACACCACAAGCATACACACACACACACAAGCATACACAACACACCAAAATACACACACACACACGCATACACACACACACACAAGCATACACACACACACAAGCATACACACACACACAAGCACACACACACACAAGCACACACACACACAACACACACACCACAAGCATACACACACACAAGCATACACACACACACAAGCATACATTCACACACACAAGCATACACACACACACACACAAGCATACACACACACACACAAGCATACACACACACACAAGCATACACACACACAAGCATACACACACACAAGATACACACACACACAACATCACACACAACACACACAGCATACACACACACACACAAGCATACACACACACACAAGCATACACACACACACAAGCACACACACACACAAGCAACACCACACACAAGCATACACACACACAAGCATACACACACACACAAGCATACATTCACACACACAAGCATACATTCACACACAAACATATGCACACAAATTCACATACATACACACTTTGTATTTAGTATGAATCTGCACATGTCTATCACACGCACACGTATGTATGAGCGGTGCCTTGTGCTGCAGCTGCACACGTAACCCAATCTGTGGTGATTCAGCAGGGAATGTTTTGCACATATCATGGAGGGGAGGTGACAGATGGGAAGGCTCTGGCTCAGCACATCAGCTCCTATAATAACATGGCGCCTTCCGGCTTTTGTCAGTGAGGAGGAGGCAGGGTGGGGAGTACACGAGGGGGGGCCGCAGCTACACGGTGGAAAGTGGGCTGGCCTGTCTCCATGGTGACAGCTACTCAGCCAACCACAGCCACCTGACATCACTGCAGAGATCTGAGCCAAACATAGCTCAACTGCACACCCCTGGTGGCTGAATTGGAAAACTGCAGCTCAGAATGAAATTATTATTTTATTTGTAGAAAATAGCAAAAAATGTAAGAAAATATAGGGAAAAACACTTCTATAAAACACAGAAAGTGTGTACGGAGTGATTGTACAATAATATAGACTAGAAAGAAGGAAAATTATATATAGGGAGAATATAAAGTAATAACTATTCATCCAATATCACAGGTCACACACAGATTAGCTACACAATCCCTGCAGACCCCTGAAGTTACGGATCATACTTTATATACATACCGTATACCAGGGGTCTGAAACTACAGGTCTCAAGGGCCGCAGTCCGTGCTTGTTTTCAGGATTTCCTTAGCATTAGACAGTTGGTAATTTCACCTCCTGCACAGGTGAATTCCAACTCTCAAATGCTAAGGAAATCGTGACAACAAGCACTGACTGCGGCCCTTGAGGCCCCTGCCATATACCATAATTCACTATTTTTGTTCCCTACAATATACAGTATTCTTCTCTCAGCAGTGAACAGGGGATTTGGCCTTGAATAATTTGGCTCCAGCTTGTGATAAAAAAATAAAGGGACATTTCAGTGTTTTGATTGGAAAGTCTCTTTGAGGGCATGGTCACACAGCCCATGGGATTTTTATCTATATTATATCTATGCAAGATATTGAAGCTTTTTTGTGCCGGTATTTATGGTTGCAGTAAAATATTGCATCTTTTTCTTGCTGGAAATCCCAGGCACAGCTCCACATCACCATCAGACGGATCATCTGCCATTGCCATAGCTCCAAATTGCAGTGTTTCATTGAACGTGTCGAGGTCACAACTCCATACATCTCTATGACAGCTTCATTCTGGCCTCATTCTGGCTCTCAGAGATGCACTGAGATCTTATGCTGTAACCTCTGACTTAAAACAAGTCAGACGTTTTGGGCACAAGATGGGACCCGAGGAGCATTGGCAAAAGGTGAAGACTCCGGAGAGTGAATATATAACAGGGGTCAGTAGACTCACATTTAGGCTCCATTCACACTGTGCGTTTTTGGGGCCAAAACCCGTTTTGGGTTATAAATACAGAAGTGAAGCACTTGTTTCTATTATACTTTCTCTGATTGTTCCACTCCTGGTTTTGGCTACAAAAACTGACGAGCAAAAGCGCACAGTGTGAATGGAGCCTTACAGTGCTGAAATGCTACAACTGAAGAAATTAACAACTGCTTGGATCATATTGGGTTTCCTACACTCATCTGAGAATCGGTTACTGTTGGTTAAAGATGTCAGTCTGGATGAAGTTAATGATGCCTTAATTTGACCCAAATGGGAAACCACCAGGACCAGATAGCAAATCTAGAGAGTTATACAATGTATCCACAAGATCGGCTCAGTTCTCCTACAAACTTTCTCTGGAGTCCTATTCAGAGGATCCCTGCCCCGGTTCATTTATGACGCCACCATAGTGCTAATCCATAAACCAGATGAACAAATGTGGAATGTAGCTTCCATCGCCCTATATCACTTATAAATATGGATTATAAAATACTTATACAAGAGTAGTTCAGGTTTTGACCCAAGTTGGTCATAAATAGAAGGAATATGATGGGCTGAGGGATCACAGATGAAGCAAAAGCCTTTGATTCCATGGACAGGGAATTTTTACATCAGGTGCTCCTGAGGTCTGGGCTTAATGATAACCTGTGAGGCTGGATCAGACTGCTTTATAGTAAACCATGGCCCATTATTCTTGTAAATGGAAGCATAGCAGGATATTTTGATCTGGGAAGGGAACCCCAAACCTCATCTCCAATTTGACTTGGTGATGGAACCATTGCTCTTAAAACCAGAGAAGATAACCAGATTGGAGGACTGGTGTAGTGTGTAGATGATCGGAAAGGTCAAAGAACGCTCAACATTCACAAGACAATACTTTGCTCTGCCTCGGCAGGGAAGAAAGAAGTGAGGCATGTGCAGTAGTGCAATGGAGTAGACTGAACAACATACGACATGAAGCAAAAAGAGAGAAGGCCAAGAATAAAGACAAGTAACCCCCATCAGACCAGACCCAAAGGTCTTTTGTTATGTAATACAGATCGTCCTGGGACTTATGCTGTATATAAGGGTTTACTGGTGGTGGCCGCAGGTTATATATGAAAAACTCGTGACGAGTTCACGTTACATAAACGCATACTTTTAGTTTTTGCCATGTCTGCACAATTCTGATACTTGAAATATGTGTAATGTGCTACATACTGATATATTTTCATGTATTACAACTACATCTTGTTAATATATAAAACAACTCCCGAAATACTGCTTTAAAGTGGAGATTCACAGATAACAGGATTCGGATTGATATCTTATTCCTGTATTCTTGTAGCATGTATGCTGAACAATTCTTCAATAAAACAAGTTTTAATGGGAAAAAAATGCATCAAAAACGCTGCATGTGAACAAGTCTAGAAGGCTCCTGTACAGGATAAGAAGATTGCGCTGTGCGGAGCAGTAACACGGCAGCCATAGAAGTGCAGGCGTCTTATTACTGCACCTTCGTGAGGATCCAGTGTTATGTGGACACATTGAGGAGTTAGGAAAAAAAAGGTGTCTACATAGGAAGATGTGCTGCAGAGAAACAAGGTTTCTCAGGCGTAATAAAAGATACTGTCAGCCAGCGAATGATGCCATCACTGCCGTGTTTGTACAGGCCAATTGATTGGGAAGGGCATTGTTCAGACGATCACCGTCAAGGGAAAATGGGCTTTAATAAACAAAACTACTAAAAGACATGGTAAAGTCTGAGAGCAGCGCCAGGTCCTTACATGACAGAAGAGTAAGGCCCGATACGATGGGTCTGATACTAGTGTCACTGATCAGTGTTGTGGTCATATAATAGGCATCTGCTACTAGATGGCCACATACTGTGGGGTCCTCAGGATACAGATCGTCAACCACAAGAGTCACTTATGTCAATATGCAAACTGTCACTTCAGTGAGGAAGTGGACAAACTCTAGTGCCACCTTATAAAGGTAGAAATGTATTGGGATCCTGACGATTCCTCAATGGTTTATATGTTTTAATGGCTGGCTGAAAAGACGGTAAGCATAGCAAGCTTCCGGGACACTATGGCCCCTTATCAGCCTGACGAGGACGCCATAGTGTCCTGAAAGCTTGCTATGTTTCAATCTTTTCAGCCAATCATTAAAAGGTATCAACCACTGAGGACTCTCAAATTCCAATATTTTTCTATCTGGCTAGGTAACATTTTTTACCTTACCTAATAAAGGTAGCAATCCTAAAAGTCATAATTGACTAACAAGCCTTTTAATATGACTTAAGGCCCCGTTACACATAAGATGTCATGAAGATACCGCTGAAACGTCATGGGTTTGGAGTCGCTCAAACAACATCGTTAGGACGTTGTTAGCGACACCAAGATAAGATTACAATAAATCGTTGATCGCAGATTTGAGAACATGTTCTCAAATCAGACGATCCTCAATCAGCCAACCTGCTGCATCGTTTTGTGTGACACCGCGATAACATGTCGCTACGTACTTCACCTATTCACATCAGTGAGCAGGTATCGGTCGCTGGGTTGTGCGAAAGATAGCTGCTCGCCACATCGTTGGTGCATCGTCCACGATATCTAGACGTGAGACATCTCACTAACGATATCAAAAAGATGTCCTAATGACCGAGATCGTTGGTGATAGCTTAACGACATTGCAGCGTGTGAAGGTACCGTCACACACAGCAATATTGCTAGCAATTTCACTGGCAATTTGCTGGTTGCAGTGAAATCATGGACACATTGTTACATTTGTACATGGCAAAAAAATAGAACAATGTGTCCATGATTTCACTGCAACCAGCAAATTGCTAGTGAAATTGCAAGCAATATTGCCGCGTGTGACGGTACCTTTAGGACTTGTGCCAGATCAGAACCTCAAACTGCAGATGCTGCGTTTCGGGGTGATTGCCCCTCATCAGTGTAGTGTGTGGGATCTGATCTGGCTGTAGGAGAGGCTAAGACGAGGTCTGGAGGAACAGCTATCCTCCTTGTGGAGAGGTATCTGCCTGCTGACTGAAGAGACCTATAGCCACAATGCTCATCTGGGAAATATGCAAATTATCACTTCAGTAAGGAAGAAGAATAGTCATCCTGCCAGACCTCATCTTAGCCTCTCATACAGCCAGATCAGATCCCACACACTGCACTGATGAGGGGCAATCACCTTGAAACACAGCGTCTGCAGTTTGGGGGTCTGATCTGGCACAAATCCTAAGTCATATTAAAAGGCTTTTTAAAGAGTCAACTATGACTTTTAGGATTGCTACCTTTATTAGGTGGCAATAGAGTGTGTCTACTTCCTCACTTGCACATTACTCAGAGGAACATTGTGGCTACAAGTCTCCTCAGCCGGCAGGCAGAATGATCTCCAAAAGGAGAATAGCTATTCCCCCAGACTTATGTCAATATGAGGACACAGTAGGGCTACATTGGTTCTATAATGTTTGGATGTTACTGAGTACACCTTCACTTCTACATTATAAGCGAATAGAGATGGTGGCCCCCCCATACAGTTGAGGAGGTAACACTCCATAGTAGTGGTGCTCCTGACAATGATGATCTGACAGGCCACAAATATGCACAGTGATTGTTTAAGGAGCATTTACAAGTAATTTGCAATAATCAAGTACCGTATTTTTCGCTTTATAAGACGCACCCCCAAATTTGGTGAAGGAAAAGAGAAAAAAAATATTTTTTAATGTTAAATGGGGTCCGTCATATAATGCCAGTGTCCGTCTTACAAATCATATATATGAGGACTGGAGTTGGGGACCTCTGTACTATGGCACCTCACTGTAGTAGGACACCTCACTGTAGTACTATGGCACCTCAGTGCGGTGTGGCACCTCTGTCTAGTAGTATTATTGTATCTCATTGTAGCACAACACCTCAGTGTACTATTATAGCATCTCACTGTACTATGTCTTCTCAGTGTGGTATATATGGCACCTCAGTGTACTAGGTCATCTCAGTGTAGTATGTAAAAGAAAAAACAACAACAGCTTGTAGTGCGCCTATACACATGGGGCTGTTAGCGGGCGGTTCTTTTGCATTTAAACTCACCTGGTCTGGTTATAAACCACAGCCCGTAGATAAGCTTATTAATTTGAAGCAGCAGAATCCTCCGGTTCCGTCCTCGTGCTTCCTACGAGGTCTTCTCCGGGGAAACACTAGTGCCGGGCGGCGTCACGTGTCTAGTAAAGGGGCCGGTCCAGCTGGCGTCTTTTCAGGTCCTCTCCCACCTCTGCAGCTCACTCCACCACTCTCCCCATAGGGAGTCAGAATGATACAAAAAGATGGAAGCGTGATGTATGTTTGGGCGCTGAGGTAAGGAAGATCTCTGATGCTGGCTTCTTTTCCGGACTTTATTAAAATAATTGCAGTTATAATTATTCAAGCTTAAGGCTCTCAAAACCCACGATGCATTTCGACGTGCACTTCACTTGAGAAAGACGTGTGTGCACGTCGAAATGCATCGTGGGTTTTGAGAGCCTTAAGCTTGAATAATTATAACTGCAATTATTTTAATAAAGTCCGGAAAAGAAGCCAGCATCAGAGATCTTCCTTACCTCAGCGCCCAAACATACATCACGCTTCCATCTTTTTGTATCTCAGTGTAGTATGGCACCTCAGTGTAGTATATATGACACCTCATTGTGGTATATAGGCAACTCAGTGTAGCATACCACCTCAATGCAGTATATATGGTACCCCAGTGTAGCATAGCATATCAGTGTAGTCTACATGGCACCTCAGTGTACTATGTCGGTCAGTGTAGTATGGCTCCTCAGTGTGGTATACATGGCACCTCAGTGTAGCATACCACCTCAATATGGTATATATAGTACCTCAGTGAAGCACAGCACCTCAGTGCGACCTATATGGCACCTCAATGTGGTCTATATGGTGCCTCAGTGTAGAATGTCATCTCAGTGTACTATGCAAAACAAAAGGGTTTGGAGAAGGCACAGGCTATGAGAAGAGTACCTGGTGGTCTAGTGGGGGGCTCAATTAATGTTTATCTTGGGATTACGCTAACCTTCGGAGGTTGTGCCACCCCTGCACAACCTTGTTGTGAAGGGGTTAAACAGCAGGCACCGCCGGCGACGAATCCTCCATAGAGCAGTCCCTCTTCCGATCAGGTGACTCACTGGGACCAATCACATGACCGATGACGATCATAATACGTCACCACAGGTCCTTCATCTATCAGCAGTGATCCCGGCAGAAAGCAGCTCCTTCATTAACCCTCGGAGTGGATGCAATTGGTTAGTAGACCAGCACTACCTCACCTCCACCTGCAGTGCCTCAGCTCAGGGACTCTGGCTCAGGCTGACACAAACCGCTCTGGGGACACAGGGGTGGCTGCGGCTGTGACGGAGAGAAAGCAGGCTTACCATGGTGGTTATGGTGACCTGCAGGGCACAATGCCTCGGGCAGATAACGCGCCGGGGCTGCTAATAGGGAGTTCACATGCGGCTGCAGCCGCTGAGCTGCGGGACCGCTCCATACACTCCTGTAATCTACGCTACTCCCCCGCTGTTGATTGACAGCGGGATGCAGTGAATATTACAGGAGATAATGCTGCAGCCTCCTAACAGCCCCCGCACACCGCTCCACAGCTCCCCCCTGCCTCCCCTACAGCACAGCTACAAGTTTCGCTTTATAAGACGCACCCCCCACTTTCCCTCACGAGGAGATACAATGCTTTATGGTTACGGTTTAACACCAGGTACAAGCTTGCCAGTTCTCAAAAGAAGGGTCAGACACATTCACATCAGATCACATCAGCTGACACCGCTCTCACCAATTTCCTCAATTATAATATACCCAGCCCTGCAAAGTATCCAGGCCTCGAGGTCTCCGTGTCTATGGAACCAATCTGTTGTCACTCTATTACCTGGCAGGCAGTGTGGTGGAGGCCACTCCTGATCCTAATCTGAGAAAGAGCTGCCCCTCATGATCCCAAGACAACGATGGACATCCCTTCAGGATTTCTATACATCCAAAGTGAAGAAAGACTGGAATCTTCAATTACAGGGTTGATGCTGTATTATTCAATTAAAAAGTCTTCATGTGCAGTTAATAGATGTGGATATTCTATTCTATTGTGGTTTTTGGGCCTCTTCCCTTATAAACTCAGCACAGCTGGAGGGTTGAGCTTGAGGGTCGAGCCTTTCCCAGCCTAGGTTACATTGCAATTCTCTTAGGGCACATGCGCATGTTCGTTACTTGGGGAGTTTGTTTACTGCAATATTGTAGCCAAAACCAGTTTTGGGTGATAAATACAGAAGTGGTGACGTGTTTCTATTATACTTTTCCTCTGATTATTCCACTCCAGGTTTGCCTTAAAAATGCTGAGAGAAAAATCTTACCAAATCATCAATGTGTGCACGTGGCCTAACTCTTTGCCTCTGAAAATCTCTGGTCTTTGCTGCATCACAGCAGATAGTATGTAAGGTGATGTCACACATGTTAGGGTGAACGTCCCTCTGACCTGACACAAACTAACCGTCCTAGTTATCGCTACTGTTAGGTCTACCTTCCAGAACATCACACACGGCTCAGGCGTTTCCTGACAAAGTCACCACAAGGTCCCACACGTTGAAAAAAAATCTTATGTGCTTCCACCCACAAAAAGTAGTCATTGTTCTGTTTGGTATCATGGAGTGTACCACAATGAACATGGAGAAAATAAAGCTATGCAGACTTATCTCAGAAAATAAGGCTATGGTATACAAACACAGTAAAGGTAAAGGCTATAAAATCCACTCAGAACAGCTTGATGTGTTCTGTATAGTGCATGTATGTATGGTGTATGTATGGTGTATGTATGTATGTATGTATGTATATATATATGTGCGTCTTCAGAAGTTGTGTCATTATTAAGCTTGATGAAGAAGCCATACAGTCTCGAAAGCTTGCTGTTACCATCCTTTCAGATACCTTTAAACGGCTATCAACCACTGAGGACTCTCAGATTCTAATATTTTTCTATCTACTGGCTAACACAGTATAGACATGTATTCTACCTTGGTGAATGTATAGCATACTGTATGTATAGTATATGCATGTGTACATGGTATATGTATACTGTATGAATGTATAGTATGCATGTATGCATAGTATACGTATGTATGGTATATGTATGTAAAAAAATGTACAGTATTTGTATGCATGGTAAATGTATAGTATATGTACAAATGGTATATGTATGGTATATGTATAGTGTATGGTATATGTATAGTATATGTATGTATGCATAGTATATGCATATACAGTGTATGTATATATGGCATATGTATAGTGTATGTAAGGCATCTGTATATGTATGGTATACGTATGTTTTTTTCAGTTCAGGTTGTGTGGCAGACACTTTAATAAATGCACTAACAGTGTATATATCTCAGTTATATAAACTTCATATATTATCTAACGAGGTGATGGAAAGCGAGATGTAACAAGAGAAACGACACATCTGTTAGCTGCATGTGTTACTTTGGCTGGCTTCACACTTGCAGATGGATCTGCAGCGTTTTGCAGATGCATCTGCAAGTGTGAGCATGCTGACCGCGGTGCCTATGTTTATAATAGGGCGCACCGCGGTCTGAAAGCTCTCATTCACTCCTATATGTGTACTGTCAGCAGGCGTATGCCTGCTGACAGATCACACACTCCCGCCCGCAGCATGGACGCTACATCTCGCGTCCACAGTGCCTCCCACACTGGGAACAATAAAGCTTACTTTGTCAGGAAGAAGAAAAAAAAAAAAAGCAAAGCGGAAGATTTCATCATCCTGACTCACTCAGGGTGGGGCACAGGCGTCAGATGAGTCCTTGCTCCATCTGGTGTTCAAAAATAGGAACAGCAGGCATTTAAAGCAGCTCCAACAAAATCAGTACAAAATTACCTATGAACACTTATTAAATCATGAAATATTTTTGGAACTTCATAAAAAAGACATTACTGAAAATAAATAACATGAAAACACATTTATCTACAGGATTAAACACTATACACATGTAAAAGTGTCTCCTGGATATCATTCTTTATATCATACGACAGATGTGTATATTTGCACCATGTATATAGACATATTGCATTTCTAGCATACCTAATATGTTACCATATGATCTGATTATTTATGGCATTTTTTTGTATAATTAGACCGAGTGCAGTAAAGACTGACGTCTACTTCACATGCACATGTATCCATGAATACATATCCAGTACAGGTACACAAGCACAAACGTCCTTTAATGGGGATGTAAAAATAGTTTAGAAGAAAATATGAAGATCTGCCTGTGTCCCCATCAATTACTGCGGAGTCCACAATGGTCACTTGTCAGACGTGATCTCATTACTGACCATTATTACCTCTATTTTAGGCCTCAGATATCCTCTACAGGTGATGAAACGATGGGGGAACATGCTGCAGATCCTGTCAATATTTCCACCAATGTCACGACTAACGTGATTATGTTTTATGTGGACCTTAGAGAACACGGCATGTTGGCAGCACATGGGGCACACTAGAATGAACTGCCGACAAAAAGACAAGGTATATGGTCAGGTGAATAATTACGTAACCAGAGCCGATGCCTGCTGCATGTGAATGAGGGCCGGACATGTATGTATCTTTTATCAGCATTCTTTCTGGGCAGACAAGGACCCAAAATGAAAACCCTGAATATTCAGGTCTAATCCAATATCTCACTTCCCCCTGCAAGGCTCAGAAGGCAGAAATCTGCCCCTCTATATCAGGAGAAACATAGTGATCTATGGGGAGGACATCATTCCCTCCAAGGCACTGGCAGGCCCAATGAACGGTACAATATAGGAGTCATTTGAAGGGGGGGGGGGTACATCTGATCTACGAGGATAGAGTTCAGGTGGAGAAGACCTCCGCATTACTGTAATAAGGAGAATCACTTATTCTTTGCACCTGAATTCAACAATATACACTCAATACCACATGGAAGATTGTTAAATGCCAATGAACTGTCAGGCTACGTTCACATGTTCAGATTTGCAGCCAAAACCAGTTTTGGGTGATAAATACAGAAGTGGTGACGTGTTTCTATTACACTTTTCCTCTGATTGTTCCACTCCTGGTTTTGGCTATAAATCCTGAGGTTAAAAACTCCCCAAATACTCCACTTCACCTTAAAGGGACTCTGTTAGCACAGAATGACTGCGCAGACCCAGCACCGGCACTCGTGTAACAGGGCGTATCATTGTATACCACCTTCCCACCTGCTTATTTTCGCTCTCTCTGAACGCAGAGCGTGTCAATCAAAAGAAGAGGAATATGGAGATTGATTAAAAACAAGCAGGTGGGAAGAGGCGCCTAAATGTTGGGCCCCACCATGTCATCTGTGCACCATGACACCTGACGTGGTTTGAACAGTCATTCTGTGCACCATCTAGCCAAACATCTTGGGCCCATTCTATTACAATTAAAAGATGGAATCTGCACATAAAGCCTGTGTGAACGAGGCGCATCCTCATTTAGAGGACAGCGTTTCACATGTGTGTTCTCCATGGATAGAGCATGTGGTCATTATAGTCTATGGGGCTGTTCATGTATTTTTGCAAACCAACTGACCGCACAAAAAATGTCCCTCTCCAATCTGATATAGGGATGAAACATGTCCATTCACGTGAATAAAACATGGATGCCAACCACGTAAGATCCAAGTGCTGGGCGTTTGCTATTGTTTAGGTTCTTTAACTGCTTAGCTGCATGTTAAATTGGCGGGGAACCTTCCACGAACAGCACAAACAGATGAAAAGCAAAAATGAAACAGATGCCCCCCCCCCCCCCCATCATTTTTAACCCTTGGTGTAATGTGGTAAATCAGCTTCCCCCCCATATTCTTCATGACCCCCCACCTACACCGGTATCTCAGCACTAGACAGCTACGCCACATATAAGACGCTCAGGAAGCCTTTTTTTCTTTTTACAGAGGATATAACGAGAAGTTGCTCAGTGTAACCTTGTAACCTTCTTCTCAGATGCAGGATGACAGGCACAAACAAGGGCATGTCTTTGATACCCGCTGCACTGTGCGGCTTTATAGCCTGTGTGCACAGGAGGCCCTGGTTTCATTATCCCTCAATTACTGTGGCACAGCTGGGCTGTGAGCGGTGCTCAGACCCACGCTGAGCCGTGTTGATCAGTGTCAGTCTGCTCGCCCCCCGCGTCTTGCCACCATGTCGGTTTCTAATCAAACAGCACAAGCAGCGGGGAAGTTATTGATGCTTTCATCGCTCGCTTTTTAAGTTTCGCTAAACTGCAGGAGTTTGACTAATATCGGATAATCACTCTAAACTGGGGGCGACCGGATGGCGACAAAAAGTTGCCATTTAGCACAGAAGAATAAAAAGAGGGAGACATTCAGGGTCTGTGAAGTATTCATGAGTTAACAAGGAGCAAAGACGGAGATGTGCAGGAAAAGGAACAGAACATCATTAGGAAGTGATGGTAATACAAACAGGATCAATGGAGGCTGCACCCCCAGAAAATCAATTATGGAAAAGGCAGACAGCTCATCTCATCTGTGGTGCTGCTGCGCCATCTGGTGGACAAAACACGAATTGCAGGACAAGACAAAATACATGGATTTTTATCTATATACAAAAATCATGCATGACTACATAGTTGTATCCACACGCACGCATACATATATCTCCTGTAATATATCTCATGAGCCCTAACAATGCCATTGCAGAAATAAACGATGTCCTTATGCTAGTACAGACTCATACTTTTCATTAATTCTCCTTTTCTGATGAATTTGGAACTCTCACCCCTGCCCCCATTATATATAGTATAATATTAATATAGATATAGATAATATATATATATATATATATATATACACACACACACAATAACATAATAAATATATATTATATATATACACATACCGTACATAAATACACAACATCTCTATCTCCTTACAGGCATTAATCTTTCTTCTGAGCCCTACCATGTCCCAGTTACACTGCATGATCCTCATTAATTAAGCACCAAGCTTGATCCAATTTCTATGTAATTTAATGGTGTGTGTCCATTTTTGTCATTGTTTTTATTCAAGGTAAAAGTCCCCTGAAAACACAGATAAAACACGTAAAAGTTGGACATGTGAATGGGATCTTTGGGTGGAATAATAATGCTCCTAAAATAATCCTTTCATTTACAGAGCTAACTTAAAGTCTTACTTGATTTACATCTGACATTTACTAATATCCAGCTAAAATGAAGAAGAAAAATAATGAATATGAACAAGTCATGTCTATTATATGGTCTCTGTGTGCCATCTGGTGGTGAAAAACAAAAATGCAATTGGAAATAAAACCTGTTCTATTTATTTTACTTTTATTTTTTATGGCTCAAAAAAAAATCACAGCTTCTAATAAAAAGCAGTTATAAAACAAAATAAATTAAAAAAAAATTTATTGACTTGGAAGTGCTTTCTTAAAATTAAGCAAAAATAAAATACCATAGATATTGTATAAAAAGTGAAAAATATTTAAGGACTTTATGGTTTTATAGATGATACAAAGCTAATTAATATCAGGTAATGTATCAGTGTTCTCTGTCAGGTTATCTGTAATCAATCAGATTTTACATTGGAAAAGCAACAAGCTTGAAAAGAGTGGAGTAACTATGCCACCTGGTGGACACAAAATGTACTGCTAACCATTCCTACAAGTAAGCTTTTATTTCCATTTATATGGAAAAAAACCCCATCAAAATAAGATGTAAATATAGCCAAAACAAGAAATCCAACTTATTTAAATGTAGCAAGATACCGATGCAATAAAAAAAATCTTCTGCATCACTAGTCAGAGGTAGCGGATAACACGATATAGAGATTCTGGTGATGAGGTCACATTATGAGCAATGGGCCCTGTCCTGAACCAGGATGGTCTATGTATAGTAAATATGACGTGTCAGACTAGGCAGTGACGGGGAAAATGGCCAAGCCTACATGTGGGTGATTATTTATCACACTTATCAAGCTCCATTTTACCCTAGAACTGCCCCCTCCTTCCATGGAGAGTAAAAACAGCCTAGTTGAATTCCCTCTGGTACTGACACTAGTGGGTGTATAGCGTGTGCCTGAGATGGGACATTATTCCTGGTCTCCCTCTCTGAATGTAAATTTACACAGGGAAACACTGGTAAAGTAACTCATGATGGCAGTGTACAGGGAAACACTGGTAAAGTAACTCATGATGGCAGTGTACAGGGAAAAACTGGTAAAGTAACTCATGATGGCAGTGTACAGGGAAACACTGGTAAAGTAACTCATGATGGCAGTGTACAGGGAAACACTGGTAAAGTAACTCATGATGGCAGTGTACAGGGAAACACTGGTAAAGTAACTCATGATGGCAGTGTACAGGGAAACACTGGTAAAGTAACTCATGATGGCAGTGTACAGGGAAACACTGGTAAAGTAACTCATGATGGCAGTGTACAGGGAAACACTGGTAAAGTAACTCATGATGGCAGTGTACAGGGAAACACTGGTAAAGTAACTCATGATGGCAGTGTACAGGGAAACACTGGTAAAGTAACTCATGATGGCAGTGTACAGGGAAACACTGGTAAAGTAACTCATGATGGCAGTGTACAGGGAAACACTGGTAAAGTAACTCATGATGGCAGTGTACAGGGAAACACTGGTAAAGTAACTCATGATGGCAGTGTACAGGGAAACACTGGTAAAGTAACTCATGATGGCAGTGTACAGGGAAACACTGGTAAAGTAACTCATGATGGCAGTGTACAGGGAAACACTGGTAAAGTAACTCATGATGGCAGTGTACAGGGAAACACTGGTAAAGTAACTCATGATGGCAGTGTACAGGGAAACACTGGTAAAGTAACTCATGATGGCAGTGTACAGGGAAACACTGGTAAAGTAACTCATGATGGCAGTGTACAGGGAAACACTGGTAAAGTAACTCATGATGGCAGTGTACAGGGAAACACTGGTAAAGTAACTCATGATGGCAGTGTACAGGGAAACACTGGTAAAGTAACTCATGATGGCAGTGTACAGGGAAACACTGGTAAAGTAACTCATGATGGCAGTGTACAGGGAAACACTGGTAAAGTAACTCATGATGGCAGTGTCTGTGACCAGGGCGGTCCAGCTGTGGTAAAGCTATAACTTTCAGCATTGTAAGGGGAGAGTCACACAACAGGATTCTCTCCGTCTGAGAAGAACGCTCATATTATTGTGATCAGAGTAGCATCATTTTCTCACAGAGATGAACATGAGAAATAAAAATACGTTTCTCCACCTTCTTCATTAGGTCGGTCTGTAGGACCGCACACAGCATTCCAGCATTTCACAGACCCATAGACTTGCATTGCCGATTCTGATCAGGCACTTTCATCAAAAATCAGACACGTCACCAATTTCTCCTGGGATCACCACTCCGTCCAAGGTAAAAAGGAATAGGACACATACATAGCCCAAAGGTGTATGAAAAGTCTGAGGGCTTACTGTGAAAACCAAAGATGGCACTCAAACAAAATCGGCCTTGTGCACGAGCTGCAACTGTGTTAAACATGGAGAGCCACAACTTCGCAAGTGAGATCGCAGTGTAAGGCCATGTGCACACTGAATATTTGGAGAGTTTTTTACCTCATTTTTTGTAGCCAAATCGAAGGAAACGTATAATAGAAACACGTCACCACTTCTGTGTCACTCTTGGTTTTGGTTTACAAATACTGAGGTAAAAAACTCTCCAAATATTCAACATGTGCACGTGACCTAACATACGATTGACCTGAGAGATGGGCCATGTGCACACGCTGAGTATTTCATGAGTTTTTTACCTCAGAATTTGTAAGGCTGGTTTCACACCACATTTTAATCCGATCTAGGGACACAAAAATGCTGCTTGCAATTTGGGAGGAAAATCTCCCAAATTGGATTCGGCAATCCGGCGCTCCCCAACATGGGAGCCTATGGGGCTAGATTGCCCCTATCCGGGAGGATCCTGGAACCGGACACCTGCGGCTGCTCACAGCTGTTATTTCAGGACCGTGGCTAGCTCCCCGCGAGCCGCGGTCCTTAATCATCAGCAGCGGTAGCTGCATCCGGCTGCACATCGGACCGGAGGGCATATTAGCCCTCCGGTCCTGTGTGCTGATCCAGTCCGGAGCTGTCCGGTCCACAATGGACAGCCCTGGATTGGATTAAAACGTGGTGTGAGCCTTAGAGAAAACCAGGAGAGGATGATAAATCCAGAAATTTTGACGTGTTTCTATTGTACCGTACTTTTCTTCTGATTGTTCAATTTCTAGTTTTGACAACAAATACTGAGGTAAAAAAACTTAAATACTCACCGTGTGCCCGTGGCCAAACTCTCAGGTGAAAAGGCATCGTGCACATGGTGAGTATCTGGGGAGTTTTTTACCTCAGTATTTGTAAGGCCATGTTTACACGATCAATATTTGTAGCCTAAATCAGGAGTGGAACGATCAGAGGAAAAGTATAATAGAAACACATCACCACTTCTGTATTTATAACCCAAAACTGGTTTTGGCTACAAATACGGAGGTAAAATACTGATTAATGTGTGCACATGTCCTTAGGCTTTGTTCATACCGGTGCTTCTCTTTCTTGGTTCCCTTTTTCAGAACAGCTAAACCAAACTAAAGTAAAAAAAAAAGTGATCAGTAGTGTAATGGATACCAACAATTACACAGCAAAACCTCACTGACTATGGGATCTATCTAGGTTCTGTACATTTTCTCAGTTTTTATAAAGGAAGAATGTTCGGCCTGCTAGGATTTATTTTCCATTTTAAATACAATCTCAGCTGTATTTTAGATCCAGCGGTCAGGGGAGGTCAGGGCTCCTCTTACAGAGCATTTACACCAATAGATTTCCACCTGCGCAAAAAAGCAAGCGATCGATTGGCATCAAAATACTGGCTGCATCTTCCCTTCAAGAATATTATTATCGGCAGCTGATTATGGTAGGTAGGTATGGTAGGGATCCCTGAGGAAGGTGCCAGGTTGTGCACCGAAACACGTTGGAATAAAGAGAATTTTGTTTACGTACCGTAAATTCTTTTTTCTTTAATCATCAATGGGAGACCCAGACAATGGGGTTTAGGGCACTGCCCTCCGGAGGTCACACTAGGTACTACAAGTTTGTAGACACCGCCCCCTCCGCTTATAAACCCCTACCGCAGGGAACATCCTCAGTTTGGTCCACAAGCTGCGAGGAGACAAAGAAACCACACCCGAAACATCGGGAAAGAAACCGTACACAGACGGTCCAACAACCCGGAAGAACACTGTCCCAACAGGGAACAGATCAAATGCAAAACATGCAACGGAACAACTGGGTGGGTGCTGGGTCTCCCATTGATGATTAAAGAAAAAAGAATTTACGGTACGTAAACAAAATTCTCTTTTTTCTGGTCATCATAATGGGAGACCCAGACAATGGGGATGTCCTAAAGCAATACCCCAGGGCGGGAAGAGTTCCTCAAAGACGGATAACACATGGTCCCCCTCAAAGGTGGGCAACCGCCGCCTGTAGGACCCGCCTGCCCAAACTTGCATCCGCAGAGGCATGGGCATGCACCATATAGTGCTTAGAGAAAGTGTGCAGGCTAGACCATGTGGCTGCCTGACACACCTGTAGAGCAGAAGCTCGATGTCGCAAAGCCCAGGAGGCACCGACAGCTCTGGTAGAGTGAGCTTTCAATCCCACTGGGAGAGGCAAACCAGAAGACCGGTAGGCCTCCTGAATGGGAGCCTTGATCCATCTGGCCAAGGTTGACTTCGATGCCGCAGACCCCTTACAGCGACCTGTCGTCAGGACAAATAAAGAATCCGAATTCCGGAAGGAGGCAGTTCTGGACACATAAATGCGTACAGCCCTCACGAGATCCAGAGTATGGAGATCGCGCTCAACCTGATGAACGGGAGCGGGGCAAAATGATGGGAGAACAATCTCCTGGTTCAGGTGAAAAGTGGAAACCACCTTTGGCAAGAATTCTGGCCGCGGGCGTAGCACCACCTTATCTTGGTGAACCACCAGGAAGGGTGACTTGCACGAAAGTGCAGCCAATTCTGAGACCCTTCTCAGAGACGTAATCGCCGCCAGAAATACCACCTTCTGGGACAGACGAGACAGGGAAATGTCTCTCAGTGGCTCAAACGGCGGTTTCTGTAGTGCCGCCAGGACCATGTTAAGGTCCCAAGGGTCCAGTGGTCGCCTGTAGGGCGGGACCACCCGAGAGACTCCCTGGAGAAACTGACGGACCTTGGGAAGGAGCGCCAAGCGCTTGTCAAACAGCACTGAAAGAGCTGATACTTGACCCTTCAAAGAGCCTAGGGACAATCCCAATTCCAGCCCCGACTGAAGGAAAGCCAACAATGTCGGAATGGACAAGGGCCACGGGGAGCGACCACCCGAGGCACACCAGGTGAAGAAAATCTTCCACGTTCTGTGGTACATCTTCCTGGAAACAGGCTTCCTAGCCCGAGTCATGGTGGCAACAACCGTAGGAGAGAAGCCCCTGGACGTCAGCAGCCAGGCCTCAAGAGCCATGCAGTCAATCTGAGGGCCCTGGAATTGAGGTGGAAGAATGGGCCTTGCGCGAGCAGATCTGCGCGTTCTGGAAGAGCCCACCGGTGTCCGCCTGACAGTCGCCACAGGTCCGGATACCAGGACCTCCTGGGCCAATCTGGAGCCACTAGAATGGCTACCCTGCACTCCGACCTGATCTTCCACAGAACCCTGGGAATCAGAGCCAGAGGCGGGAACACATACGGAAGATGGAATCTGGACCAACTCAGGATCAGGGCATCTGCCCCCAGAGACTGAGGATCCCATGATCTCGCCATGTATTGCGGCACCTGATGATTCAGCCGCGAGGCCATCAGATCCACGTCCGGAGTGCCCCATCTGCTGCAGATGTCCTGGAAGACGTCTGGATGAAGAGACCACTCTCCGGCGTCCATCCCCTGCTGGCTCAGGTAGTCGGCCTCCCAGTTCTCGACCCCTGGGATGTGAACTGCGGAGATCAGGCAGTCGTTGTCCTCCACCCAAGATAGAATGCGGTGGACTTCGGCGAGGGCCTGAGCACTTCTGGTCCCTCCCTGATGATTTATATAGGCGACGGCCGTCGCATTGTCGGACTGAACCCGAATGGGTTGTCCTGACAGGAATTTCTGAAACGCCAGGAGCGCCAGATAGACTGCCTTGATCTCCAGCACGTTGATCTGCAACGCCGACTCCGACGGAGTCCAGAGTCCTTGAGCCCTGTGGTGTAAGAACACCGCACCCCAGCCCGTCAGACTGGCGTCGGTGGTCACCACTAACCATGACGGTTTGAGGAAGGACCGGCCCCGTGACAAATGGTGCGGCTGGAGCCACCACTGCAGAGAATCCCTGGTCGGTTGGGAAATTGTCACCAGTCGATTCAGAGAGATCGTCCTCTTGTCCCATCTGCGAAGAATCTCCAGCTGGAGAGGACGGAGGCGAAACTGCGCAAAAGGTACTGCCTCTATTGCAGCTACCATGCGCCCCACCAACTTCATCAAGACCCGTAGGGATGATTGTGGTGACAGGAGGACTGCTTGCACTCCTGATTGGATCGCCATCTGTTTGACTCGTGGCAGAGACACTAGGGCCGAGTCCGTGTGGAAGTCCATGCCCAGATATGTCAGTGACTGGGTCGGAACCAGGGTCGACTTCTGGATATTGATAAGCCACCCGAACTGTTCCAGGGACTTCATGGTTACCTCCAGGCTTAGCCGACAAAGGTGTTCTGATGGCGCCCTGACCAGTAGGTCGTCCAGATAGGGTATTACGGCGTGCCCCTGCACGTGCAGGAGAGCCATCATGGAGGCCATCACTTTTGTGAACACCCGCGGTGCCGAGGCCAACCCGAACGGCAGCGCCACAAATTGGAAGTGTTCTTCCCCCACTGCAAATCTCAACCAGCGCTGATGAGCCGGTGCAATGGGCACGTGAAGATAAGCGTCCCGAATATCTATGGACGCTAGGAAGTCCCCCTGTGACACAGCTGCGATCACGGATCGCAGTGATTCCATACGGAACTTCCGAACCAACACGTGACGGTTTGAACAACTTTAGGTCCAGAACCGGGCGGAAGGATCCATCCTTCTTTGGGACAATGAAGAGGTTGGAGTAAAAACCTCGAAACCTCTCCCCTGAAGGCACCGGGACCACCACTCCGTCCCTGCGGAGACCCTCCAACACCAGGTGAAAGGCCTGAGCCTTTTCTGGGGATGGGACCGACCGATGGAATCGGGGTATTGGCTTTGACGTCAGCTCTATCCTGTAACCTCGCGAGACCACGTCTTGAACCCACTGATCTTGAACGTGAAGTAGCCACCTGTCCTGAAAACGACAGGCGACCCCCCACCTGTGGGGAGGCAGGAAGGGAGAGCGAGTCATGTAGAGGCGGGTTTGGGAGCGGCAGCCGCTGCCCCCGCCGCCTTCTTTGGACGACTCTTAGAGCGCCACTGAGAAGCGGGCTTGCCCCCTCGGTCCGTGCGAGCGGACGGTGCTGATGACTGTGAGCTGGAGCGAAAGGACCACTGCTTTGGGTTCCTCTTAACGGAATACCGCGGCTTAGGCTTATTCTGCGGGATCTTAGACTCAGCAGAATCCTTTATCAGCTTGTCCAGTTCGGTACCAAAAAGCCTGTCACCAGAGAACGGAAGATTCTGCAGAATCTTCTTAGATGTGGCATCTGAGTCCCAAAGACGCAGCCACAACAACCTGCGAATCGCAATAGCGTTGGCCGAAGCCACGGCTGAGCGAGTGGCAGTTTCCAAAGTCGCCGTCCTGGCGTAGTCCGCATAGGCCCTTGCCCTTTCGGTAAGCGCCAGGACATCTGGACTGGACCTTGCCAGGTCAGTGATACCATCCAAGCAGGTAGTAATCGCTTGTAAGGTCCAGATTAGGCAAAATTAGGGGCAAATGAAGACCCCACAGCCTCATAGGAAGACTTGGCGAGTTGCTCGACCTGTCTATCAGTTGCATCCTTCAGCGAGGAGCTATCAGAGGCAGAGAAAAGGGAGCGTGCAGCAATCCTGGTCATGGAAGCGTCCACCTTCGGGGACTGCGACCACTCCTGAAGCACCTCCTGGGGGAAGGGGAAGCGATTGTCCTTGGGTTTACGGACATAACGCCGCCCAGGATGTAACCTGGGAGCTCTAATCACCCTTCCAAAGTTAGTGTGGTCCATGAAGGAGCCACTTGGTCTAGCCTCCGGCCGCAGCCATTGATAGACCTCCTTCGGGTGTACAGTCACCTCCTCAGGGGGTGTCACGAGACGTAAGGTCTCGTTAATAGAGGACACCAGATCCTCCACCCCGTCTGGTGGTTCAGACACAGACACAGACCCGAAAGTTGAACCCCCATCATCCTCCTCACCATCAGAGGAACGCTCCTCCTCAGAGAGAGCCTGGAGCTCGGGTGAATCCTCACGACGAGCCCGCTTAAGGGGTCTCACAGCAGAAGAGGGAGACACCCGGGGGTAACTGGAAGGAGTAGCTGGGCTTTCCAGCCTCCTATTGAGTGCCTCCAGGGACTGCGACATGGAGGACAGTTGGGACAACAGAGATTCATTGATCTTATTCTGAGTTTCCCATGGCCCTGGGATCACCTGAACCTCAGGGTACAGCACCGGAGCTGCCGTCTCAGCAGTGTCAGTCCGGGCCTCTGGGCGTCCGCAGTTATTGCAGGACCCCTCCACCAGAGTCCCATTGCATGTAGCACAGGTAATGGTGGCCTCTGCCGCCTTAGCAGCACGCTTCCTAACTGAGGACATCGCCACAGTAGGGGAAAATAAGCCAAATTGTGCAGACAAAAACCGGGAATCCCGGTGGCTTACCGACCGCAGCGAAGCGGTAGGAGGAAGCGGTGTGTGTGTGTGACCTCCGCGAGAGTTTCCGGTCTCCTCTGGAGTGCAGACGCACGCTGCATACAGTTCCCAGCCGGGAAGTGAGGTAAAGATGGCCGCCGACAGTGAAACCGTGGGCGGCGCCGAAAACACGCGGGAAGCACACACACACGCCCATCGATGACGTCACCGCACGGGCTGCTTCCTATCCTCCAAGCAGCCTCAGTATTAAGGCGCCAGAGCCCGCAGCGCGGGAAGTAATGTAAAATACATCACACAGACTGCATGCACCAACACACATCCGCAGCCTATAGCCTCAGCCCCTGCAACACACAGGGCGGTCAGCCAGGGTGACCCCAGCACGGGGTACACCTCCAGAACCGCGGACTCGAGAGTAACGCGCGGTCTGAGTGTCAGGGCACATAAAGTGACAGACACTACCCCCAGGCACACAGGAGACACAGAGTGCCTCAGTGCCGGTCCGGTCTGTAAGCACCATTTAGGGAGGCCTCGGACGGGGGTTCAGCACCAGTCCGGAGTGTAAGCACCATTTAGGGAGGCCTCGGACTGGGCTGGCTCCAGTCCGGTCTGTAAGCACCATTTAGGGAGGCCTCGGACGGAGCGGAGCTGTGCAAGGCTCCCATCTCCCACTCTCCAGAGCCCCCAGAGAGGGATGGAGAGGAGCGCAACAGCGTACCGGGAGAACACAAAGTGTCCAAATATTTTCATTATCAATAGGTCTGGACAGAGGCACAAAATTTAGAGAAAAAAAAAAGTTTTGCAGCCTGCATTTACAATCGTGTGTCCAGGTCAGATTGAAAATATGGTGAAAGGTCCTGATGCTCCCACCAGTATGGTCACATGAATCACTGAGCAAGTGATAGCCCAGCAGAGTGAATAGTCTGGGGATCAACTGATGAACGAGCACAATGCTCATTTGTTGAATGATTGGATAGACAACATCTGCAAGGAGTTTATGTTCTCCCCGTGTTTGCGTGGGTTTCCTCCGGGCACTCCGGTTTCCTCCCACATTGTAAAGACATACTGATAGGATATTTAGATTGTGAGCCCCAATAGGGACAGCATTACTGATGTATGTAAAAGTGAGATGGAATTAATAGCGCTATATAAAATGAATACATTTTTTATATTCTATTAATAGCAAAAAAATAAAAAAAAACTGCTGCATTAGTATAAATGCTATTAGACAGGATACACGCTACTTTTACACTTAATACAGAAATCAACTTTAAAGTCAACAGAATCTTAAAGAAAATAAAAAAAAGGTCACAACAGAAAAGAGACATAATAAGTTTCCGCACCTCCCCCACCCTGCAGCTTTCTGTCTTCTTCCCCATGTCTAATCAGAGGAAAGTGGCCGGCCTGCAGCTAAATGAGAGCCCAATTAATTAAAACTGATTGTAAGCAGAGATTGTAACAAGCACTGATCGCAATCTAAGTGTGCAGCGTCTGCCTTCGCCCCGCTAACTGTGAGGCTTTCTATCAGCCTGCAGGGGTGAAAGAAACATTTTAATCAGAGAGGAACAATCAGATTGTAAGAAGAGATCACGCTCGGTGAACTTCCAAATTTGCTGAAGAAATTAATGTGACTGAACAAAGCCGACGCCACTGGCATACTGAGCGAGTACCTGGCCTTACGTGGCTGGGGAGACATTGCCAAAAAAGCCGGAGACGCTGGCGAGGAGCGTCAGTGACTCCATGAAAGAGCCGCACACTGAATCAGGCATTTTCTAAAGGGATCTGATTCCAGTGTCAGAATATATCTATCTCCTCCACATCATAAACCTGCCATGTTCCTTCATCTCCACCAACTACTGCACGCCGGAGTTCTGAAGAGGACGGCGGATTTCTTTTTATATTTTTTTTTCTTTCTTTTCTGCTATAGAAAAAGCGAAACCCAGGGGAATTACTGCAAAAAAAAAAAATCTCATTAAACTCAAAACCTTTCTGATCCTTCCAATGTCAAAAATGGCATCATAAATCACCGGTGCCATTCTAGCAACTACAAAGGGTGGAAAAGTACGAGCGTGTTAGTCATATAATTTCAAATGTCATTTAATGCAGTCTCTTGATGTGTTCTCATTTTAAGGCAACATTTGAAAAATGGATGGAACCCGTCTTTAAAGCCTACCGAGTTCACTATGGCAACCGTCGGCGCCGCGAGAAAGCTTTGCAGGATACCTGCGGGAAACAGGTGCAAACACCACTGTCAGGAGCTCACGACTAACCGTCCTGTGGAACACAGAAATCCTGAACCTACCCACAGGTCTGTCCTGATTATATATTATAGGGGATCGGGAATTTACGTCATCATGTTATCATCTAAAAATCACACAAAATAATTTCACTTTTTAACTTCTTAAACCCACATAAACGCAGGGAGAATATACAAACTCCTTGCAGATGCTGTCCCTGGTGGGATTTGAACCTAGGACCCCAGCGCTCCAAGGTTGCAGTGCTAACCACTGAGCCACCGTGCTGTACAGTATTCTCGGGTACAGTTGATGCTTGGCCAAGTGTGAACCACACATGCAGTGTTTGATCAGCTCGAACTGGGCTTAAAAGCAGTTTTTGGGTGTAGTGTGTGTCCAAAATTATTTTTAAAGTTAAAAAAAAAAAAAAAAAAAAGCACCCCACCCTTCCACCCTTGGAAGTGTTTTACTTACAGCTGGATGTATGTGGGTGGAAAGTGTGGCGCCCCACTGGCCAGTGCGCCACTAAAGGGGTACTACACCCAGATTAGCGTGTGTGGTATCCCGGTGACCAGAGGATGGTAATGTTAATCTGAGGCCCTTGTGTACGCATTCATACACTTAGAGCTAAGGGCCCACTGGCTGAACCTGTAACCAGGGTAACTGATCCCGGTGGGAGGAGCAGAGGTGTAGTAAGAAGAGCAGGAAGGAGTGGTAGTTCGTGAGTCATGAGGAGAGTGAAGTGGAGGGTGCCTGTAAAGAAAGGCAACCCAGACAGAAGGGGGATCCCTGGATCGAGCAAGCCCAAAGCCGGACCGTCCTGATAACCGGTCAGGAGGGAACCCAGTCCAAAATGGAGAACCGGCTCAGAGAGCGGTGCAGGTGTCCATCCCGGAGCCACCAAACCGGAGGGTCATGAGCCTTCAGATAGCCACAACCCAGTCCAAGGCACGTTCCCACCAGGATCTCTGTCCAGGGTTTGAGCCCCTTAGAGAGAAGGGTAACCTCTAGCAGACCCATGGTCCTGGTAGTAAGAGAGCTCCATGTAGGGCCACACACGGAAGTTAGGAGAGCACAGTGAGAGAAGGACAGAAAAAGAAATCTGAGGGAACAGCATTGGGGGCCTCAGAGAGACTTTGCATCCCTTGATGATTACCCGGCCAGCTACCTGTGACTGTGTACCTTGTAAACAGCTTGAAAGTCACCAGTAAATACCCGTGCAGAGCAAGGTGGTCTCCTCTTTTTCATTTCTACTACGACAACCAGTACTACTGAGGTCTGCCCTGGGGACTCAGCTCCACCTGCGGGGAGCCACATCATCCGGCTGCCTACCATAGTCCCGAGAGGTCGAAATGGCAGCGTTGGTACCATCACCAGAAACTGCAGGTGGTGTCAGGAACATTTAATTCTATTTTTATTTTTAACTCATTCTTTTACTAAATCCCTTTTTCATGACCACCAGGGCCACGGGTCCGGGCACTGGCCACCAGTGACAGTCCCTTAAAGCTACGCCTGGGATCAGAGTACCCCGGCCCTGGGGTGCATCAAAAGCTGAACTGCTAATCAGTGACATTCATTGAGGTTTGGTGTCATTAACGGTCCTCGAAAAAGTTTGGCTGCACCTCCGCAACCCGAGCTTCCTAAAGGTTTGCTCATCTCGATTCAAGAGACGGCAGTGGGAAAGTGTTGTGGGTTGCACAGGTGAAAAACATTTCATTTGAAGAAAAAAAAATTATGGCTAAAACCAACATGACAAAACCATGCCAGTTACTGATAAAACCACATTTTTAACCATTTTGATAATTCAGTCAAAATTGTTGGTCAAGGTAATTGCCTGATCGGTGGGGATTCCACCACTGGGACCTTTACCATCACGAGTACAGGGCACTTTTATTAACGCCGCAGTGAGCACTCGTGACCCCAGCTCTATTCATTCTCTATAAAGGCCACGTTACACACACAGATATCTGTTCAGATATTGGTCTCAGATCTCTGGTTACAGTGAAATCATGGACACATTGTTCCATTTGTACACAGCCACAAAATGGAACAATGTGTCCATGATTTCACTGCAACCAGAGATCTGTGACCAACATCTGAACAGATATCTGTGTGTGTAACGTGGCTTTAAGACTTCTGAAGAAAGCAGAGCACAAGCACTCCAGCAGAACATCGGACAATGTATGTGCACGCCGGCTCCATTCATTCTCTATGAGACTTCTGAAGAAAGAGGACAGCGCTTCAACAGTACATAGGACAATGAGTGTGCACACCAGCTCCATTCATTCTCTATGAGACGTCTGAAGGAAGAGGACAGAGCTCCAACAGTACATAGGACAATGAGTGTGCACGCCAGCTCCATTCATTCTCTATGAGACTTCTGAAGAAAGCAGAGCACAAGCACTCCAGCAGAACATCGGACAATGAGTGTGCACGCCGGCTCCATTCATTCTCTATGAGACTTCTGAAGAAAGAGGACAGCGCTCCAACAGTACATAGGACAATGAGTGTGCACACCGCTCCATTCATTCTCTATGAGACGTCTGAAGAAGAGGACAGCGCTCCAACAGTACATAGGACAATGAGTGTGCACGCCAGCTCCATTCATTCTCTATGAGCTTCTGAAGAAGCAGAGACAGCTATCCAGCAGAACATAGGACAATGAGTGTGCCGCTGCTCCATTCATTTTCTATGAGACTTCTGAAGAAAGCAGAGGACAGCGCTCCAGCAGAACATAGGACAATGATTGTGCACGCAGCTCCATTCATTTTCTGAGACTTCTGAAGAACACAGCGCTCCAGCAGAACATAGGGCAATGAGTGTGCACGCTGGCTCCATTCTGATGGGGATAATAATGCCCCATGCTAGCGATCAATACCCTGGTCACACCCTAACTGATCGAGAAGTTATCACCTATTCTGTGGACGGGTACTGCAAAGTTTACCAATTCACTTGACTCATTCAGGACCAAAGATGCCGTTTTTACACAGTTCAAAACTTTATAAACCCGCATCCTTTTAACAACAAAATGGTAATGTTGAGTTGTCAGTTCATTTATACGTTTTCAGGAGGAATAAAAGAATAGGTGAATATAGAGTTCTAAGGGAAGATGTTTCAGTATTGTCATATTTCCTATTTCAATGAAGCAGAGAAGACGAGAAGGACCCATCATCTTCCCTAAGAGGGATATTCCACACTCTGGACAGCCTGGATATAAACTTGGCTACAGCTCTAAAAAGGGTCTTGGCACTGACAATGCTCATTCGTATCGGAAGATGCCAACAATTTCAAACATCTTTATATATAGATTTCTAAGCCAAAAGAATTGCTACTGCCTCCTGTTCCAGAATCTGATACATTTTTAATAATTGTCTTTACTGCAATCTGTACGGGGGCCAGGATTATTCACTATAAAGCCGCTCTAATATGTAAGCTCCTGGGGAAAGCAGGATCAGTCTGACCATCGCAGGTATTCACTGGGGCATGTGTCTTTCTGTCGTACAATGGGTTTATTTATAGGATGACCGGCTCATTAAAGTCTTCTCTGAAAGGCAGAAATTCTTCAGAAAGTTTACTAGCAAAAGATCAGGAATGGTATAACTGGAGTCTTACAAAGCGCAATGTAACGTTACAGCTGCTCAGCCGCGCTCTATACCGCTAAGCAGATATTTTCTTATTGTAATCGCCTCCCGTCTTGCACACAGCGGGTGTGTATGTGAGCATCTATAATACTATTAGATAAGGATTCTTTTTTTTTTTTTCAGTTGTTTAGAGCTTTGAACAATAGGACGAAAATATTCCAATAGTGACTTCAGAGCCGGTGAAATTCTGCCACCTAGTGGGCATCTAGTGGAAATACATTAAGAATAAAAAGGGAAGATGCAAAAGTATAAAAATTAACTATTATAACAAATGAATTGATATATCAACAGGTAAAAGTAATTGATTTGTACACGGGTTTTAGCTGTCTTTTAGCTTATTAAGCAGCCATACATGTAGGTGCATGAGCCAATATATAAGTGTGCACAGATGAATCGCAAGGAGTGTAAAGGCTGAAGGAAAAAATGATTATTCTCAAGTTCACGTCTATTTTTTTGCAATTGGTCATCCAAAAGTCATGGAGACATTATGCAATTGATTTGAGTCAAGGGTCAAAATGACCAACACAAGTCTATGGATCTGTGAAAGTCACAGATGGCAACAAGTGTTTTGCCAATGATTAACATTGAAATGGGTGTTATTATTATTAATTTATATAGCAGCATTAATTCCATGGTGCTGTACATGATAAGGGGTTACATACAAAGTTATAGATATAGTTTACAGTAAATAAATTAACAAGGACAGACGGGTACAGAGAGGAGAGGACCCTGCCCTTGTGGGCTTACATTCTATAGGATATTGGGGAGAGAGAAGTAGGTCAGGCATGCAGCAGCGCCGGAGGCAGTGGGGCGGCAGCTCGGTCATTGCAGGCTGTAAGCCTTCCTGAAAATAGGTTTTCAGGTTCCGTCTGAAGGATCCGAGCGTGGTGGATAATCGGACTTGTTGGGGTGCAGAATTCCAGGGATGGGGATATTCGGGAGAAATCTTGGAGGTGGTTGTGTGAGGAACAGATAAGTGTGGAGGAGAGGAGGAGGTCTTCGAAGGATCGAAAATTGCGCGAGGGAAGATAGTGGGAGATTAGTTCAGAGATATAGGGAGGAGACAGTTTATGGATGGCTTTGTAGGTTAGCAGCTTGAACTGGATTCGTTGGGGAATTGGGAGCCAGTGGAGGGATTTGCAGAGGGGTGAAACAGGGGAGTAAGTGAGGAGAGAGGTGGATTAGTCAGGCAGCAGAGTTGAGGACAGACTGGAGAGGTGGAAGCGTGTTAGCAGGTAGGCCACGAGGAGGAGGTTGCTGTAGTCAAGGCGGGAGAGATGAGGGCATGTACAAGAGTTTTAGAAGATTGAGGGCTGAGGAAAGGACAGATACTGGAAATATTCTTGAGCTGGAGGCACAGGAGGTGGCGAGAGTTTGGATGTGTGGTTTAAAGGACAGGGCAGAGTGGAGTGTTACTCAAAGGAAGCAAATTTTAGGGGTGGGAGAGAGCACGATTCCATTTACCATAATATATAGATCCGGTGGTGAAGATGGGATGGAGGAAATAGGAGATTGGTTTGGTCTACATTGAGTTTTAAGGAAGCGAGAGAAGATATTGCTGACAGACACTCTGGGATTCTGGACAGCAGAGAGGTGACGTCTGGGCCAGAGAGGTAGATCTGAGTGTCATCAGCATACAGGCGTACTGGAAGCTATGGGACTGTATGAGTTGTCTTAGGCCAAGGATATAGATGGAGAAAAGTAGGGGCCCCAGGACAGAGCCTTCAGAGACTCCAACAGAGAGAGGGCGGGATGAGGAGGTCGTGTGGGAGTGGGAAACGATAAATGTGCAGTTAGAAAGGTATGAGGCGATCCAGGACAAGGGAAGAAAGAATCTGTAGTAGGAGAGAGTGGCGACTGTCAAAGGCAGAGGACAGGTCTAGAAGGGAGGAGGATGGAGAATGTCTGTTAGCAAGTAGTTAGTAATTTGGGTAGGAAGAATTTTTCAGTTTCTCCCTCCCGCAGTCAGTGAAAAAAAATGATGGGAAAATATGACAACAATCGGCTCCATAACACTGATGATCAATGGGTCTGCTTTTATGGGGGAAAGAAATCACAGATGTCTGAATGAGGCCTAAAAAAGATATGCTTAAGGGCACTCAAACATGGAGATGTTAAGAATTATTCAGATTACCTGAGGAAAATGCATTCCAAAAAACTGGAGCAGCATGAGAAGAGTCTTGCTGGAATGTAGAAACTCGTATCTTGTATGTAACCTCTTCTCATGTATGGCACCATGGAAACAAAGGTGCTCTTTAAATGAATATTAACTTTTTGACAGTAAGGGTGATCAAATATAAGAACAGGCGGCCACGAGTGGTGGTGACTTCTCCTTCAATGGAAGTTTTCACAGACATCTGTCTGGGAGGATTTATTGAATCCTGCTTTGAGCAGGGGGTTGGACCAGATGAACCCGGAGGTCCCTTCTTTTCTAAGATTTCTAGAATTCTAGTGCCCATTGGCTGGACAGAAAGGCAGAACATTAAAAGGAGTTGGCTACCTTTGTCTTTCACTAAATAAATAAAAATAATAATAAAAACTAAGGAATAGGCACAACCAGGCTATAAACATTTTTAATAAGAAAGGTTAAAGGGCACATAGTGGTACATACATTCTTCTGCTCACATTGGGCACTAAGAGAAATTAAAAAAGGCAAGTGGAAGAAGTGACTTAGGCATCAAGCACCTTATTTAGATACAACTGGATTAATAGAAAAAGCAAACTTTCACCTGGACCTTTGTGTTTTTCTGTTTTTTTTTCCCCTATGAATAAGTTGTGGCACAGCGTTAGGCCATGCTCACACTGCACTTTACCCTACAGCCAGCGGCTGTGACAGGACTGACATCTGTAGCCCTGGCAAACGGGAGTTGGAGGCATCCACCTAGTCGAGGTGGGCTCCAAAACAAAGTTGATTATGCCTCAAATAGGGGTATGAATCCAAAAATGTCTGACAGACTGAACAGTAACAATCTGCATCATGATAATCAATTTCCCCAGCAGCACATAATCCCCAATCCGGTCTTCTAGGACTTCAGATGTAATCCCCAAAGGGTTCACTAACTAAACGCTGTTTTAACATTGCCTGAGAGGTTCCCATGCACGTTATAATTCCCAACCACTGCACACAAAAGCCCTCCGCACTTACACCATCTTCTACATATGGAGTTAGCCGCTGACAGATCCTCCGGTGGTGGCTCATCTTCTGGAAGATCAATGGGATCGAGGATTGAAATTCATTATGTCGGATCCTTGGAGGAGAGTTAGGAGCCCCCCTGCCTCCGCACTCATTATCTGGTCGGTTGGGCCTTCTCTTTAACTACCGCAAAGTACAGTGACTTTTTTTTCCCCCCAATATCCATTTATCCAGAAAGTCTAATATTCCAACAGATCTGGAAAGGGACCGATCCTCTTATTCAAAGTGTCAGCAATAATGAATTGTGGCACACACATTTCCTGTTAATAAATGACGAAAAATAAAGCTCCGAGCGGTCAGTGTCTTATCGGGAATCAGCGGTATATTTCTGAAACAGATCTGCGCTGACTCACATCAGAACGCGGCATGTATAAGTTATGTGCAGAGCTGCTTGGGAAATGAGTGATAAAAGTGAGAGCTGAGGGGGAAAGAAGAAAAAAAAATGTAATTTGAGATATAGATCTACAAGGTGAAAGAAAGGCAGCAATGCTCCCTGTAATCTGTTCAGAGGAGAGAGACAGAGCAACCAAAAGGACAGGATGACACAAAAAGGATTTATACAGCTTACAGATAAGAATTTATATCCAGAGCGGAGGGAGGCCGAATCCCGGGAAGGTAAACTATTTTATTAAATAAGGAGTTTTCTGAAAAACTTTAACTTCAGCTGCAGTAACAACGTGACATAGAGAGGTGACGGGTGGATTTATTATAAAGCGTTCTAGGAGAATTTTTAATAGCTTTTTAATTCACCCTGCTTAAAAGAACACAAATAATTAAATATATATGTGTGTATGTAACAGCTAAAATGCCAAATCTTGAGTCACTGTCCAAATATTTCTGGATGCAACTATAATAAAATAGTGTCATTTTGTCACTATGCTCTGAGATGACTTTAGAGATAAATTACATTCCCTGTCTCTCACCCTACCCAATGATTACTTTGAAGAATTTTTTTTGTCCCAAGGATTATGACTGTTGATTCATGACCTCTGGGTCCATTGTTAATCTCAAAAATGAATGGCAAGTTCGGCATTTCTCTTTCAAAATGGTTATTCCTAAAGCTAACCCAGCTGCTTCATCCAATGTATAGACTGTGAAGAGGACATGAGAACTCCAACCCCACCATTACACATGGTGGTGGCACCATCATGCTGTGGGAGGCTTTTCTTCAGCAGCGGCAGGAAAGCTGATCAGATTTCATTAGAAGATAGATGGAGCTAAATACAGGACAATCCTGGAGGAAAATGGTTAGAGAGTTTAAGAGACTAGAGATTGAGGTGTAGGTTTACCTTCCAGCAGAACAACAACTCAGAATATAAGGCCAGAGCTACAATAGATAGTTTAGATCACATTCATATCTGTGAATGGCCAATCACCGTCCAGACCCTAAATCCCATTGACAATCTGTGACAAGACTTGAAAATTGCTGATCAGTTATCTCCAACTGATCTAATTTTTGAAATGAAGAATGGGCAAAAGGTTCAGCCTCTAGGTGTGTGAAGCTGGTAGAGACAGACCCCAAAAGACTTACTGAAGTAACTGCAGCAAAAGATAGTCCTACTCCAGGTGATTGAATACTAATGCACATCACAGTTTTCAGATCTATTATTTTAAATTATTTAGAAAATCATGTATTTTATTCCTAAACACTTACTGCTTCGTGTTGGGACACACATCAAATACATTTAAAGCACCACTCCAGGTTTTTTTTTTTTTTTTTAATTGCATTGTTGGAGTGGTGCTTTAAATTTAAGTCCGCTACCCCAGTATTATACTCAAATTCCGGCATATTCACCTCTATCGCAGCTGATCTAGCCACCAGCTCCATTGTTTCATAGAGTGCACCGAAGATGAAAACCTAATGGATTTGTACAAGAGCCTCATTCCAGCCTCTTATAGAGAGGACCGGATGTGCTTGTGAAGTAACTTCTGACTTCTGGCCAGTAAAAGTTGCGGGATTGAGCCAAATCGGTAACAGCTGAATCCACCGGAAGGCGAGTATATCACAGGGGACTTAGATGGAAAGCGTCACTCCAGCTCTGAAAAAACTAATTCCCGCTGGAGAAGTGTGGGTGTAACATGAAAGAAAATGTGGAAAGTTCATGAGGGGTGTATACTTATTCAAAGTGCTGTATGTGGTTGGAAGGCGTGCCAACTTATGTAGCCATTAGGACTAATCATATAAAAGGCAACACAACAGACATGAAATGCTCTGCCATTCTAAAGTCAAGAGATTACTTTCCACATTTTTCCAGCAGACATATTTTAATTGCTATGGCCCGAACTTCACAAACTTTATTTCCAGCAATCTCTGGTAACAAGAAGAGATGTAATGGCGTTTCTAGCTTGATTAAAGCTCTGTTTAAAGTTAAGAAAGCATTGTCACAACATGAAGTGAAGAAATTTGCTGTAATAAAGAGGAAAAAATTAAGTAAGATTTCCTTTTTTTTTATCCCCTATGCTAGTGTCAGTTTAATTAACCTTTCTGAAAAGGCTTATAACAGAAACTTTGGGGGGAAAATTCCCATAGAGAAAAGCTTTAAGTCTGCATTCGAGTCCTGGGGATATAAAAGAACATCAATTAGTGAATGTTTAATGACCAAGGATATCTGTGTACACTTTATTTTCACCACTAAGCGGTTATTGCATTGAGCCAGGAACAGAGAGGCGGCAGCCGGCTCCTTGTTAGCTGGAGAATCTCAGCCTTGGAAAAAGTAAGAACTTTAATTAAGTCTCCAATCTTTGCAACGATCATTTGGGAGTTTTACTGTGGTCATTACCGACCGGCTAGGCTCACCCACTTAAAAGACAAGTAACGTAAAGCAAATCACAAGAGTGCAATGCAAACGAGCACACAGACGGATCGAAAATATGTCTCTGGTCCTCCTCCGCTTTCATGGCGAACACAAACTAGTTTTATTAGAACTCAGACATTTGGATATTAAAGAGGCCGAGGGTTGGAGCGTCCTCCCGTTAACATACATAGTGAGGTTTATGGATACACATCTATGGGAGGAAGTCTATAAAGACTGCAGTGAATTGTACTGAATTATTAACATGCAGAGGGAGATCTCTGTGACAGGAGCTGTGTGTTCAGACCTAGAAAAGAGGCTTCAACGTGCAATTAGTCAGGAATAAAAGATGTAACTATGATCTATGTACAGTCTATCCCCTAGCGGAGTTACAGCTGAAAAGGTCGGCACCGTGAAATGATGATGTATAACTCTTGCTGTCTGTGGGTTGTATTCATCATTGCAGTTCAGACTACTTTCACATCTCTGGTTTTAAATCCGGCAGAGATCCAGCTTTTCAGCAAAAAAAAAAAAAAAAAAAAAAGGATACTGAGAAGGACCCTGTGCTTTCACATTCCCTTTAATTGGTGTCTGATAGAACACGGATACATCAGGTTGCTACCGGATTCTGATTTTAACGAGTACAAAAAAGTTCAAGTAACATTTTTTTGCACCAATCTGGAAATTGCATCCAACCGGATTCAGTATGATCCAGCATCAATTACAATGGAAGCCAATGGGTGTCGGGTCCGGTAAAATTGGCTCCAGCATGTCTACTAAGCAAGCCCGGAATCATGCACAATCCAGTGGGTGGCGCTTTCTCAAAATTATATGACATGCGTCCTACATGACTCACCTGGAACAACCGCCGCCTCTCAGGACAGGAGAGTGACAGCTCTTTAGGGTACCGTCACACGCGGCAATATTGCATGTAATTTCACTGGCAATTTGCTGGTTGCAGTGAAATCATGGACACATTGTTCTGTTTTGTTGCTGTGTACAAATGGAACAATGTGGCAAATTGCCAGTGAAATTGCATGCAATATTGCGTCGTGTAATGGTACCCTTAGGGTATGTGCACATCTGTCGGTTCTGCATCTTTGCAGACCGACCGGGAACCGGTGGAGACTGGCAGAAACTGAGTTTTCTGCACTCGCTAGTGTCCCTGGTTTTGTTAGCGATTTGCTAACGTTTTGCGATCGCTTTACTAGCAGTCGCACAGCGTGTTCTTGGCGATTTCCCCGGCGTGTTCCTTAGCGATTTCCAGACTGGTCTTTGCTGCACTTGTTCAGCTGGACCCGCTGGAAAAACGCTAAAAAGAAGTCGCTTGCTCTATCTTTGAGAACCGGTCGGAAACCGGTGAATAAACTAAAATCGTCAGGAAGAAATACGTTGTAATGTATACAGCGTTTCCAAAACTCCATTGACTAGCATGTTAATCCTACCGGTGGGTAGGATTAACATAAATTAACATAAAACTCAGCGGGAACCGCCGACGGAAAACGTGCAAAACCAGCCCACAAACCGACTGATGTGCACATACCCATGAACATACACATGAAACAGACACTCTCCTGTCCTGAGAGGCGGTGGTCATGCTGGGCGAGTTACGTGGGACTTATGCAAGTATCTCACATGCGTCTCGTTTAGTGTCTCCGGCCTTAGGCCACGTTCACATGTTCGTTATTTGGCGAGGCTTTTTAAGTCAATATTTGTAGCCAAAACCAGTTTTGGGTGATAAATACAGAAGTGGTGACGTGTTTCTATTATACTTTTGCTCATATTGCTCCACTCCTGGTTTTGGCTACAAATACTCAGGTAAAAATCTCACCAAATCATCAATGTGTGCACGTGGCCTAACTCTTTGCCTCTGAAAATCTCTGGTCTCTGCTGCATCACAGCAGATAGTATGTAAGGTGATGTCACACAAGTTAGAGCGAACGTCCCTCTGACCTGACACAAACTAACCGTCCTAGTTATCGCTACTGTTAGGTCTAACATCACACACGGCTCAGGCGTTTCATGACAAAGTGACCACAAGGTTCCACAGGTGGGGAAAAAAAATCTTATGTGCTCCCACCCACAAAAAGTAGTCATTGTTCTGTTTGGTAGACAACTAACCAAACACTCAACCAGTGCATTTGGTCTCATGGAAAGCAATCAGTGAAAACTACAGTACAGTGAAAAGAAGCATTAGATTTGAAAAACTAACTAATGCTTGGAACTGGGGCGGGCTGTAGCAGTCTGGGGGTGGCTGGCCATTCTGTACACTGGGGGAGGGGGCGTGTCCGTTGAAGACTGGGAGTAAATGACCAGTTCTTCATATAAGGCCCCGTTACACGCTGCGATGTCCCAGCGATCCCACCAACGATCGGTATCGCTGGGACATCGCTATCTGATCACTGGTGAGCTGTCACACAGGCAGACTCACCAGCGATCACGCTGGTAACCAGGGTAAACATCGGGTAACTAAGCGCAGCACTAAGCTTAGTTACCCGATGTTTACCCTAGTTACCAGCATCCCAGTGTGTACTGTGCGGCGCTGGGAGGTCGTTGATCATTGGTCTCCCGCTGTCACACACGCCGATGTTGGCCGCCCAGTGGGAGACCAACGATCAAAAAACGGTCCTGGCCATTTACCAACGATCTGATCACTGGTCATTGGTACATGCCACACGCAGCGGCATTGCTATGATGTCGCTGCAACGTCACAAAAGCGGTGACGTTGCAACGATATTGTTAGTGATATCACAGCGGGTAACAGGGCCTTTACATGCAGCTCCAGCATAAACACGCCCCCTGGGCATTCCCTGGCTGCCGCAAATCAGTGATATCTAGGAAACCCTGCAAAATGTTGACAGGATGTATATTACAAATTGTCAACATTTTGCAGCCTAGACATGCATGTAAATTATAGAAAAAGTCCGGACAACCCCTTTAATGTCAGTTTTATTCATTAGTTTTTATGCTCAATGCTTTATATGGGTGACAAAAATGTTGACTGCAGACTCATGAATCTTCCCAGCGCCTGCACTGTGTGCCAAGAGGTTTTGCCAATTTCTCAGTCGGGAGAGGTGGTCATGTGACCGCAATTGTGTGGTATACATGTTTCCGCCCAGAACTACACTTGTGAGCACGGCCTCACTCAATACAAGTGTAAGGAGTGAGCATGTCTGACTATCAGACTGACAGCTATCACAGTAAAGACAAGAAAATATGTCAATCACTAATAGGACCACCACCTGCACTGAAATTCTCATAAAGAGGAGAGGTTTAAAATGATGAAAACACAATATATCTTTTAATTTGCTCAGCTCCCCATACTATATAACATGCTGCCTGCAGATTGGACAGCATTTTTATGGTGACAGATTCCCTCTAAATATGTAGGTGATCAGCCGATGAATGAGAAAAATGCTTGATTATTGCTGATCAGATCGTTTACACGCCGTGTAAAAAAAAAATTATGTAGATCTCAAAGCAAAGACCTCAAGAATTTGAGAAAGACAACTGACACAGATGCAAAGTAGTGAAAGAGGATAAATAGAACGCGGAGAAAAAAAAAAAGATGGAAACTGGTGGTGGTGACAATGAAGGGTTACTGTTAAGATATCTTAAAAGATTAGAAGGTGTCCTACAAAGGGGTAATAAGCTCTTCGACAAGTGTCCTGCATATTTGCCAACTCTGACATTTTAGGTGCACACGTCTCAGCGCCTCATTGTAAATCAGCATCTGGCACCCCGCTCCACGTTCCCTCGCTGCTGCCAGAGCCCATATGGCAATTATTAGCTTGATTTAGAAAACAGAGAAGGGGGAAAAGCAAACATTTAAAATCAATAATTCAAGCATGTAAGACCGTGCAGATTTTAATTGCTTTTAAAAGTCTCCAGTAACGAAAAGATAATGTATTCAGGATCATTATACACTAAATGTGAAGGAGGTGCAGGTGCGCCCCCTCCATGCCACCCACTTACTTAACCCGCAGCCGATGGTCTGAAGATCCCATTTAATTTAATTTCTCTGTTTCTCCACAGATGCCCACAAGACTTAGTTCCACTGAAAATTGAATAATGAACGTTTAGTAATTAACCAGGCTACGTGAACGCTGCCCGCAACGCCAGGACGCCCGGTGCTGACGCAGAGCACGTTTCCAAACTTCTCTCCTAGCAGCTGAGCTCACCGGAGCATCAATTAGACGGTGACCCCTGCAAAATGAAGGACAAAGCAATAGACAAACGGATGGCTTTCTGCAGACAGTCCTTGCAAAGGCTCAGTCAGCTCACCGTGAAATATAACAATAATAACTCAGAAACACACATTAGAGGCCTTATCGGAAAAGACAAAGCTCCTTCGCTGAGGAAGCACTCACTCTGCCCTTGGACTGGGGAGCTGCCGCAGTTTGCTGGGATTTCATGTGCAGAATAAAAGATGAGCTATGGCATAAAAGTAAGAGCGGATATAATTCAGGGGTTGAGGTGACCCCAATAAACAACCTGAGAGGACGGCACACATAAGGAACATTTGCCTTGTCCTTCACAGCTCTTCCTTCCATTTGTTATGTGTGCGCCAAGCAAAAAAATCCACAGAAAGTTCTATTCTTATTCCAGTCAGTTCTTGCAAAAGGATTCGTGCCAGGTGCGCTGGGCATTAAAGAGAATGGCTGTGTGCACCGGTGCTAAGCTAAGAAGAATAAAGTGGCGGGCACAAACTGATGGGCAGCAGAGAAGCATTTCACTCCTGAAATGTCGGCTCTCCGGCTACTTGCCTGTACAATTCTAATAGACAGGCTTATTTCTTTCATCAACAAGAGCCCTTCTAAAGCGTATCCCACTGGCTGCTGGGCTTTGTGTTACCATTACATTTGGCCATGCTGAATTCTAAGTGTCCCCGACATGGGCATGTCTTTTAATGTGACATTTCTGATGTCAGAAACGCTGTCACACCACTGCTGTCTGTTCAGGCTTGCAAAATAAAAATAAATACATATATATATTATATGAGGGAAGAAGGATAGAAAAACAAAACGTAGTGGGGGCTTATACTTAGAATTTCAAATGGTGCCTGTAAACACACAGAGCAGTAGGAGCTTTCCACTACTAATGCATATCACATAGCTGCAAGGCAGCGGCACATAGAGCGGATTGAGAGAGTTACAGTCAAGTGGAAGGGTGAATGATGGACGGGGGGACGAGGTGGGGGGTGAAGCGTGCTGGAAAGGGGGGACCTCACAAATAGTTAGAGAAAACTGGAAAATATGTGATTAAAATGAAACCAAAGCAGATCTATGACCTAATTCCACAATACAAAAGTGTAAACATTGTTAAGGAGTAACTATATTGTATTAAATAATGGTGTCCAGCATAGGGAAGTTATGAAACTTTGGAAGTCACTTTATAGCAGTTTTGACTTCATTCCTGTTCAAAAATTGCATTTAAGTAGCTTCCAAACCCCTGACTTTCCAGTCTATGTCCCTGCACTGGTATCATAATGTACAAATGTGGAATACACATGATTGCAGTGAAAGGGTCAGCTCCGCAACTGAGCCTCACTACCACCTCCTGCACATGTGCATTTCTCCTCATACAGATGTTATCTACATTTTTGACAAATGGCACCCTTACCTATGATATTCTTAGGGTACCATTACACGTTGCGATATCGCAATGCAACATCGACAAAAAGTCACGCGGTGTGGTCGTTGCAGTTGACATCTTTCGTGCGTTGTGTCGTGTAAATGAGCAATGCGACTCGAAAAAATTGTAGGTACGATATTGCAAGAAGATTGTGCAAGCCCTTCAACCGTACAATATTGCACATGCGATCTGGCATGATTGTGCTGTGTGACAGCGCAACTACGATATTGTTTGCAACTTCCCCTATTCACTACAATGTTAATACTCGGTCCCTGGGTTGCTCATACCCAGCGCACAAAAGTTGAGGACAACAGCCTAGTTGCGTTGCCTGCCGATATCTCCATGTGTGACATCTCCTATGCGATCTTGGACAAGTGCCAAAAACGTGCGCGCTCCCATGAAACTGTATGCGATATCGGAACGATATTGCAACATGTAACGGTACCCTAAGAGGCAGATCAAGTGTGACGTTTTCCTGAGACAGGGTGGGTCTAGTTTGTCTAATATCCCCCTAGTTATTTCAAGGTTCTAGTGACTTGTAAGAAGCTAACTAAATGGAGAAATCCAAGAGTTTCCTTTCTTCTAAGATGCATATATATAGAACAAGTATATATGGCAAAAGTAGTCCGAAAGGAATCTTATCCAAACAGCTAGATCTGTACCCTGTGCTGAGGAAAAGCAAAAATGTTAAACAGTGCTGTTCACAAAAGCGTGCCTGCTTGGCCAACAGCTATCCAATGTCTATGGTCAGTTAAAGGGGTTGTCCATTACTCAGTCAACCCGTTAAAAGAACACTCATACTTCCCTCTAGTGCCAGCAGCATTCCAGCGGTGTCGACACTTGCTCTCCCAGGGCTTACATGATGTTGATACATCACTTGAATCCTGCACCCCATCAGCACTAGCTTCAATGCCGCATCATTTGTACCTATCAAACATCAATAGGAATTGAGCGTCCAGCCACAACTCTGACTTCTTATTTTGATTTGTCCAAAGGCGGAGAGTGAAACCAGCGCTTATTGGGCGCGGAGCTCGAGTAAAGTAACAATGTCATGTGAGCCCCAGGAAAGCACGTGGTGACAACGCTGGAACAGTGTCAGCATTAGAGGGGAGTATAAGAGTTATTTTATCGAGGGCAAACACTTCGAGAAGGTGTTGCCTGAGCAGTAGACATGCTTTTTAAACAGGCCAAACACATTAGATAATGGTCGGCCAAAGAATGCTTCAGCCAATCCTTCTACAGACCGGCATCTCAGCAGACTTTTCCATACACAAGAGCGGTTGTTCTGTCGAGTGCTTCTGTGTTCTCTATGAAAAATCTGACACATCAGCTGGTGGTATATCTCCAGGAGAGCAATGGAATCGGCAGTCTGACATCGAACATGCGCGATAGACATCTCTTCCAACAACCCTCATTCATTTGGCCATCAGTCAAGCCAGATCATATTGGCAGGTATGACCACGACATTAGTCTAATGTGTATCGGGCTTTTAGCCACGTTAGAAGACTGGCTGACACTAACCAATATGTAGCACTAAAGAAGCTGTTGTGGAGAGTATTTACCCTTATGGTATATGTCAATACCATTTACATGTACGAACTAGCGGCCCTAAACGACCAAACTAACCGATGGGGGTTTAAACAGCCTGCTGACATTAACGGACCATGGTAAACAATCTGCACCCTGAACAATCTGTAATCTATAGCTCAGTGCACATAGGCTGCCATTGTTTCTGGCAATTTAGGTTATGCTTACACAGGGTGATCAGAAGATCATGTCACCGGATAAGTAAGCACACTGCTCGTTCATCGAGCAGTCTGTTTATATCGAAGATTATCGGGAAATGAGTGTTATTAAGAATGCTGGTTCACGATTATCATTTATTGCAAACAGGGCTGTGGAGACAGTTGTGGAGTCAGAGTCTGTGTATTTTGGTGAAGTTGGTATAAAATGGACTGACCCAGACTCCTAAAATATATAATAAATTGGGTACAGTAAGTTCTGATTATTATTATAAATTATGTTCTATCTAAATAGCTTGATTATTGTGTCATAATAAGGCTTAAAAGCCTGATGTTCAACTTTGTGCCACAAGGCTACGTTCACACAGTGCGCATTTCCTGCGCTTTTGGGGCCGCGCATTCTTTAACGCGTCTTGTGGCTGCGCTATTTAGCGCAGGTAAAAAAAAACGCAGTGTATTCACACTCCGCGTTTTTTTGCGGCAGCATTTCTCCCCCAAAAGTGCAGGAGAGAAGTGATGTCACACGGGGGAGGAAGAATCCTGTGTTCCTCCCCCGTGTGACAGGCCTTTTAGCTTTCGCACTTATACACTGCGAAAGCTAAATATAAGTTATCAAAAGGTCTTAAAATTTAAAATATATACTTACCTCTCCGGCGGCTATTACCGGGAGCTGAGACATCCACGTCTACTGTGCTGCCAAGACCTTCCAGCTCTGCGATTGGCCAATAGCGATCATGTGATATGTGACGTGCATACCACATGACCGCTACTGGCCAATCACAGCTGGAAGGTCCTAGCAGCACAGTAGACGTGGATGTTTCGGCTCCCGGTAACAGCCGCCGGAGAGCTATTTATTTTTATTTTTAAGACCTTTTGATAACTTATATTTAGCTTTTGCAGTGTATATTAATACACTGCGAAAGCCAAAAGGCCTGTCACATGGGGGAGGAACACAGGATTCTTCATCTCCCGTGTGACATCACATCTTGCAGCGCCCGCCATTATACGAGCTGAAATTGCGCATCATTTCAACAGCGATGCGTAATTCTACCTGTTATAATGGCCCGTAAGAGAGAAAGCGCCCAAAAAAGGGTCAACAATTGACATGTTTATTCTTTTTACGCGCGCGCTTCCTCCCATAAAAGTGCGGCATATATTTACACAGCGTCTGCACGGCAAAAGTGAGTTTCCATTCACTTTGCTGGCAGACGCAGGTGCAGTGTTGCAGAAAAAGCGCACGCAAAAAAAAAGCGCAATGTGTGAATGTAGCCTCAAACATGAGCAGAGTATGAGGGAGTCAGAGTCGGAGTCAGGGAAATTGAGGGGTCGGAGGTTTGGCTTAGGCCGGCTTCACACCACAGTTTCTTGGATCTGGGGCTGTCCGGTGTGAACCGGACAGCCCCGGATCCGATTTTGCCCCTATTGTATCCCTATGGTGCCGGATGGCAGTTATTTGCCATCCGTTTTTTTCTCTTTCTGGGAGGATCTGGCTGTTTTCGTTTTTTGCCTTGGACACAAAATCGGAGATTGCAGCATTTTTTGTGTCCGGTGCAAAAATTGCACAAAACCGGATCCTCCCGGATCCAGCGCTCATAGCATGGGTGTCTATGGGTTCCGGATCCAACATAAAATTGGACCGGTTTCCAGGACGCCGGGTGCTGAAAGAGCATCAGCTGTTAAAAGCAGCCGCTACTGAATTTCAGCACTTAGACAGCTCCACAGCTGAAATTTCAGCACCGCGGCCAGCGCTCTAGCAAGCCGCGGTGCTGAAATTTCAGCACTGGACAGTGGCAGGAATGAAGCCTGCAAGAAGCAGGATCGGAGTGCAGATTTGCCCTCCGGTTTGGCTTGTCCGGAGCTGTCAGGTTGTGTCTGGTGTATCCTGCAAAACACCAGACACAACCTGAGAGTCAAAAACTGAGGTGTGAACCTAGCCTTACTGACTCCACAGCCCCAATTGCAAATGCACCTTAAAAAGATTCCCAAATGCAGAAATAATTTGCACTGAAGAAAAAAAAAATGAAGCTGAGCAAGGGGTAAGAAGACCAGAGCTTAAAAGGAGAGTTATAGTAAAGTCACATACCTGCTGCTAACACAACTGTTTCCATAAGGATTTAATTTATCGAATACCCGAGGCCTCAACTGAGAAGTAGTTGACAATTCCACAATTTATCTGCACCCCACATATGACCAAATAAAGATGCTCGGTGGCCCCGTTACTATGACTGAATAGAATGATAAAGCTGCCATTTTCCCGCACAATACAGCTTTCATTAAAGGGGTTTTCCAACATAGTGATTGATTTGTGACTGATCTGAGCTTGTGTGCTCAGACTCCTGTCAATCATTTAAAAGCAGCTCCGCCCCCATCAGGAGCAGAGTGACGGGCTGCACTCATTCTGTCTGAAACCTGCTCCCCGATGTGGCTTCGATCGAACACAACAGACAGGAAATAGGATCGGCATGTCAACAAAGGATTACGTACCAGTCACCGAGATGTACAGTACTCTCAAAAGAAGCGCAGGTAATAAAAGTATATCAGAAAACTGATTGGTAACAAGAGTTAGGACACGTAGAACCGGGACTAAACCCTTTTAAACTCCTTTACAAAACTGAAAGCTGCAGTGATTGTTTGCAATGGGCAAAAAGGCCTGTTCTTGTCCGACAGTTATTACATTAGGCCGTAGGTGCCTTCCCTTATGAGCACTCAGTCTTAATTACAGGAAATCTGCTAAGAAGTCTACACTGGTATGTAGATCATAGAAAACGGAATAAAATGATGTCTTGATATTTGCAATTTGATGTTTTATTCAAATTTCTGTTGATAATGAGCTGATAAGATCTATGGGCCAGACATAGATCTCCCTGAGAATCTGCCCCAAGAACTTATTTATTTTCCATCAAAGGAGACGTTTCCATTGTAAGACAGGTAGATGAGGAGAGCAGACTGTCGGTCTTTACATGTCTCACTCTGGTAATTTCAATGAGGGCTGATTCTCAGGGATACCCATGTCCGGCCCATAGATCATAACAGCTCATTTACATTTTAACAAAATTGTGCATTTCTTTGGGATAAAACATTAGATCACAGATATGATGCTTTATATGACTTGAATTCCCATATAGACAGCTTAGCAGGGTTAATCCTATTGACGGATTCCCCTTAAGAAAACTGTGAAAACTTTTTACAAACACAGTACTTCAGAGCATCTTTGGGTCACAAAAGACAGAAACAACATTTGAACAGAGTCCAAGTCCTAAAAGGAAAAAAAATCACTTATTTTATATGAAAGGTAATAAAATGTGAAAAAAAGTAAAGCATTTCATGAAGAATTGATTATTTGGGGATTAGAAAGGCCACCTAGCAGTAACCTAATCTGCGCTGCTCCATAAAAAGTGCTGCCATATAAACATACAATAATGCAGCCGTGGCCGGGAAGGACATTTGTATAAATTCTGGAGAAGTTAATGACACCACAGCGTTCCAGCAGACGTTTCAGCAGTATATCCTTTGTGGAAATATAATGCAAGATGACCAGGGAGGGAGAACCCTACTGAATCACTCCTCGTGACCTTTCAAGCTCCTGTCTTGAGATGCACAAGCTCCTCCAAGCAGCTGTCAGCTGGGAGAACGTATTAAGGTTTCCGCAGAGCTTTTTCAACCAACAGACCCACTTGAAGTTTGACATTTGCAAGAAAATGGAGAGAAATAAAATACATTTTTAGAGTAGGATTCATCTAGAACATGGAAATTGCTAAATTTAATGAATGGCCTTTCGACGTCTTGCAGGACAAAGTATTGAGAGGAAGTTAGCTTCCAAGGACACTTAGAGGAAAATGTAAACAGACAAAGAAACAGATGAACCTGGAAACAAATAAGAAAGTATTACAAGAGAAAGCCTGGGTCTGCGGTGGATTAAGTCTATACCCTGCGGCTTAGGGACAGGGCGCTTCTTTCTTATGGCCTGTGAGATGAGCTGCCACAGAAAATATTGCAATAAGCTTTATGGTTCATTTTCAATATATGGTAGAAACAAAGTCACCTTTCAAGTGTCCCTGCTGATACCTTTCTATATAAGCAGGATTAACAGACAAAGATCACATACATCCATGGTATAGTATGGGCAAGAGCATCAGGAAACAATCACTGAAATTCCCCCAGTGTAGCACACCCTACCCCTCGTCATGCAAACTACTTCTGCCAACATTCGTCAAAGAATACCGCTTTCTACAGATTTCACTGAATAGGATGTCACTATCTAGAGTTCATAAAAGTCATCAACACTTTGCTAAAAAAGAGGGAGAACAAAAGCACAAATAGTGTCTTATCCGTATAGTAAGCAAGGAAAACTAATATCGCTGCTCACCTCGTAAGGTTGTTAAACCCACAACCAGTGTATGCAGTTGCTGCTGGACCCATACTCCACGCAATCGCTGTGGCTGCAGCAATGATCCCAAATGGACGGTGCTTCTTGTCCCATGTACACTGCTGATAAACAGTTTCGGAGCGCTTCCACGCTCCTTCATCAGGAGAATCCCCACCATCTACTGATGGAGAGTGGAAGCGCTCCGAAACATGTAGAGATGAAAGGCTCCGTTACTTTTACCTTGTGGAGTTCTGGTTCGGTTTGTTATCGGCAGTGTGCGTGGGACAAGATCATTTGGGATCATCAACGCTTTGCTGACACCATAATTGGAGAGTCCAAACACAAGCACAAAAAATGTAGGCCAGGAGCTTCACAATGCCAGGCGTCAGATAGGAAGATGTAATGGATATCAAAATACTAGTGGTCTTACCCTTAAAATATCTGCCATGTCCACATTCAGTTACCGATGACTCTTTTTGTGACAAAGTGGTGCTCAATGTTTTTACCAGATATACAATGTTACTGTAAATGGTCATCACCTAAAATGAGGTCTCAGGTGTGAATGGTAAGCAGGTGTGTTACATTTGGTGTTATAACTCTCACACTGGTCACTGGAAGTTCAATATGCCTTTTCATGGCATGCGGTTCGAAAAAAAAAAAAAAAAAAAAAAAAAAAGGTAAAAAAAAGAATTGTTGCTCTACATAAAGATGGTCAAGGCTAAAAGAAGATGGTCAACACCCTGAAACTGAGCTGCAGCACGGTGGCCAAGACAACACAGCGGTTTACAAGACAGGTTCCACTCGAAACAGACTTCACCAAAGCCGACCAAAGATGTTGAGTGCACGAGCTCAGTGTCGTAGCCTTAAACTTCTTTTCTAAATAGATGTATGAGCACGGCCAACATTGCTGCAGAGGTTACTTGGGTGAGGGGTCACCGTGGCACTGTTCAGTACATACGCTGCACACTGCAGAGGTTGCAGGGGTGGTGGGTCCGCCTGCCAGTGTTCAGTCCATATACTGTACACTGCAGAGGTTACAGGAGGGGGGAGGTCCACCTGGCAGTGCTCAGTCCATACACCATACACTGCAGAGGTTACAGGAGTGGGGGGTCTGCCTGGCAGTGCTCAGTCCATACAGTCACACTGCAGAGGTTGCAGGGTGTGGGGTCATCCTCAGTCCTCAGACATACAGCGCAACTGCAGAGGTTGCAGGGGTGGGGGTCCACCCATCAGTCCTCAGACCATACAGGCATACTGCAGAGGTTGCAGGGGTGGGGGGGTCCATCTATCAGTGCTCAGACCATACACCGCACACTGCGGAGGTTGCAGGGGTGGTGGGTCAGCCCATCAGTGCTCAGACCATACACCGCACACAGCAGAGGTTACAGGGGTGGTGGATCAGCCTATTCGTGCAAAGACCATAGGCCACACATTGTATCACATTGATCTGCATGGCTATTGCCCCAGAAGAAAGCCTTTTCTAAAAGATGATGCACAATAAAGCCCCCAGTTTGCGGGACAATAAGCAGACAAAGGACATGGATTACTGGATCCATGTTGTGTGGTCTGATGAGACCAAGATAAACTTAATTGGTTAAATGGTGTCAAGCGTGTGTGGTGACAATCAGGTAAGGAGTACAAAGACAAGTGTGTCTGCCTATAGTCAAGCATGGTGGTGGGCGTATTACGGTTTAGGGCGGCATGAATGTGGCTGTCTGTGGGAAGCTACAGTTCATTGAGGGAACCATGAATGCCAGCATGTACTGTGTCACACTCAAGCAAAACATGAACCAGTCCTATTCGTAAACTGGTTCGCAGGGCAGTATACCAACATGATAACAACCCCAAACACACCTCTAAGTTGACCACTGCATTGCTAAAGAAATTGAAGGTAAAGGTTCTCGATCAAGCATGTCCTCAGGCCTAAACCATATTGAGCAGCTGTGGAGCCTCCTCAAACTGATGGTGGAGGGGCACAAGGTCTCCAAAATCCACCAGCTCTGTGATGTCCTGATGGAGTATTTAAGAGGATCCAGAGGCTCCTGTGAAGCTCTAGTGATCTTCATGCCCAAGAGAAAACGTTAAGGTAGTGCTTAAAAATAACCGTGATCACAAAATATTTTGATACTTTGGGCACAATTGGGAATTTTCACTTGGGGGGATACGCACTTGTGTTGCCAGTAGTTTTGTTTTTGAGTAAGAGGACATCAAATTTGCACATTAATAAAGCTGTACACTGACTACTTTACATTGTAACAAGGTGTCAATGTCAGTGTTGTGCCAAGAAAAGATATAAAATATTTACAAAAATGTGAGGGGTGTACCTTTGTGATGTGTGTGAGAGTATATATATATAGGTGTTTGTGCGCACTCCTATGTGCATGTGTACGCATGCGTGCGCACATCAGGCAATGGCTTATTTCCAGGAGACCAACACAATCGACAGTCTAAAGTTGGACACGTCTGATCAACATCTTCTCCACAACAGTTGCCGCATTCCTACAATTATTAGATTGTTGGCTGAATGCACTGAACATGAAAAATGAGTCTGAGGTGTAAGAGCTTTCTATTAGAAAAGGAGGGTTTAGGCATGATGCCCCAATTCCTTCTTTTTCCAGAAGATGTGAAGCTAACAAGAACCCCCACACTTGGCTGAGCAGGCAGAGTATGATGGGGTATGGAGGGTGATGGGACGAATTTCTGTTGGCCAATACTGTATACATCTTTCTCTAAAAATGAGCAGAAGACTTGAGTCAGCAGATGGTCAGGTATGCGCTCTTACAGTTAATACAAACAAATCTCCCACTAGGACCCTACAGATCACCAGGATTGGGGAACATTAATGTTTTACATTTTCTGACTACATAACCAACATAATCAAAAGAACAGCTTCGCATTAAGTGGAACTTGCAAGCACTGAGTGTTCCGAGTCAAGTATTTCAAGATATTGGATTTTAGTTAACCTGGCACTTTCTACATTCAAGAAAATGCTACTAACAGCAGCACAATCTCACTAATAATGTAGAAAAGTTTAATTTGATGTAGCTCAGAGTTCAAACAGAGCCCACTTTATGGAACAGTCAGGTCTCTGTTCATTCCACATCGCTACAAAATAATGCAAGACTTCACTTGAAAGAACCAGAGCCAAGAATAATTAGAAATACTTCAGAGGAACAATCTATAAAGCACTTTGTTTAAAATGGGAGTATTACTTTGAGGCATACTTGCAGAATGAACAGCCAGAAATCATAGGGCGTGGAGGGGTGTCTGGTGCCAATGGGCGTGGTTTGGGGGCGGTGGCGTGGCTCGGTGGTTTCTTCTGCAGACTGAACGAGTGTTCATTTTTAAGTTGTGAAGCTGGGAGGTCTGGGGACAATTCCCCCCCTTGTACACTTAAAGCTATCTAGTGGGTGTGACCAGTTTAGTTGGTGGGCGTGGTGAGGTGGCTGTACGTGCGCTATAATGGATCATGACCCCCTCCACCTCCTCCCCCACCCCGACCCTCTATTATAATCAGCTCCACTACCGTGTGGATGTTCCTGAAGCTGACGGAGCTCGGGATAGATGGCTCTGAAAACCGCGTAAGGCTGGAATAAAAGAAAAATCTGCCCAGTTAACTCTTTTTCCTGTGATTCTTGGTGGCACAGCCGCGGGACAATCCGGCATTTTGTCCCATTACAGCATTCCTGTTTCCACGGTTATCGTGAAGGTGCGGCCCTGCAGCAGCCATTCTACAAGCCATCTTACAGGCGATTATACCGGTTGTGGGTGATACAACCGAACCAGGTGAGCAGTTCCTGATATATACCGCTATAACCCTTTGTAAAAAGGATAAGACCCTATGCGCATTTATCTAACGTTTACAGGTTGATGACCCAACACCAGGGAATCCAGGTGCCATTGCAACATTACAGAATCCAACACCAGGGCCCACAGCTGCCATCGCAACATTACAGGAACCAAAACCGGAGATTACAGCTGCCATTGGAGCATTAGCGTGTATCACACCGGGAACCCGAGCTGCCATTGGAGCTTTACAGGATCTAGCACTGGGAACCCCAGCATCCATCAAAATATTTCAGGATACTCCGGATTGAACACCAAGGGGCCCCAGCTGCCATCACAATATTGCAGGATCCCACACTGGGGAACCCACCTGCCATTGGAGTATTACAAGATCCTACATGGATGATCTCAGCTGCCACAAAACTATTACAGGATTCAATACCGGGTACCCCAGCTGCCATCGGAGCATTACAGAATCCAACACCGGGGACGCAGCTGCCATCAGGGCATTACTGGATTCAACACCGGAAACGCAGCTGCCATCAGGGCATTACAGGATTCAACACGGGAACGCAGCTGCCATCAGGGCATTACAGGATTCAACACCGGAAACGCAGCTGCCATCAGGGTATTACAGATCCAACACTGGGATTCCTAGCTCCCTTCTCTGCAATCCAGCATTGGGGACTCCAATTAGCAACTCAGCAATCCAGGATCCAGCATTTAGGACCCTAGCTACCATCACGAATTCATGAGTCTTTATAGCATAAACATCTTGTTTGCAAACTACGGTAAGTTTCTCTAAGCTCGCTGTGTTCCTGAGAGTCTAGTTATGGTAATATATTCCCTTCTTTGCTGTATAAAAAAAAAAAAAAATCAATGATTGGTATTTTGTCCCCAGGAGATGACAGCAGTCTGAGGAATTGTCAGTAGAAGGCCTTGTGGGAGGCAATTTACACTACTCAACCCTGTATAAAAAGCAGAATATAAAACCATAACTCTGTAGGTAAATTTAGATTATCTCTATAATGGCAACCAAAGCTGTAAAACAATCATGTTAAAATAAAAAAGGAAAAAAAGAATAAGAAGATGTTTTCAATAGCAAACTTAAAATAAAATAGGAGAAAGACACTGAAAGTCATCTCAAATCCTCCAAATTGTTCTAGGGATTTTATTCTGCGGATTGGATTGTTACTGGATTAGCATAGAGAAATTCTTGAAACAGTTCTGCAGAAAAGTGATAGTAGCGGCCAGACTTAAACCAATTGTGAGGATGAACATAGAGATGGTGTGTGGGGGTAGGGGTAGTGTCTTAACAGCTACTGAAGCATATAATAAGATCGGATAAAGCCTTCATGTCCAAAACTGCTTCCCGCTGCCGTGCTACCTGGCCAACCGCTGCTTCAACAATATCTGCGAAGCACCAAGCTGTGAAGATTCAAATAATAGATTCCACGTCTTCACAGCGACTCCTGAACTTCATTTAGAAACTGCCACCGTGCCCCTGTTATCTATCACGCTGTTACACGCGTCTGAGACGTGCATGACCCCTGTTAAGCCACCGTCCACAGTTGTTCTCTTCATATACTGGTAATAAACTCAGACGGGCACATTTTATCAAATCGCAGAGACAAAAGGCTGTTTTCACACAAACTACAGGTGGGCTTTAAAAGAGCGCAATCCTTCGGAGAAGGAATGAAGATGTAGCCACAGCACTGCGGAGGGCACAAGGTGACTGCGATGTGTATGAGGCGGCGAGAGCAAAGATTCTCTTCAAAAGGCAAATTCCAGAGAAAATAAAGGGAAAAAACGCTCTGAAATCTAAGTAACCTCGTCTACTTATTGATGTCAGTGGCACATCTTGTGTTTTCCAGTAGTGCGCCATTCTCATTGTATCCCAAACAATGTGCAGAACTTTGTTTCACCTCTTCTATTCTTCCCTTTCTGGTTCAGCATGTGACACGCCAGGTAGGCTATGTGTCGGCACCAAGTAATTCTGCACCTGTAAAAAAATGCACCAAAACGCATTGTGGAATTGGTGTGTTTTTGGTGCGGAATTGTGCCAGCGACTTTCTTAAAGGGACACGGTCGGGTCATTTTTCAGTATGATACTAATATTACCCTTGAATGGAGCCTGGGCAGACCTTTTAAAAACATGTAAAATAATGACTGTACCGTTTGGAATTCTCATGTTATAAGCATTTTCAGACCCTACAGGGAGGTGCTGCATTGGTCCTGTCCATTATAAGCCAACACGATTAGTCCGGCTGTGTTATAACTGGTCATTTAAATATTCATGCCTTCTCAGCAGCTCTCTCCTCACTCTGCTCTCCCTGCTAGTCAGGTTTCAGTTTCAATTATGAGCTTCGGAGGGAGAGATTGCAGGCACACATTTGCCTTACCCAATCTAGATAAGGTGTCTACTCCATTTGTTTCTGTAAGCAGATATCCCTGCTGTGCCATATTCTGTGTTTTGAATTCTTGTGTTGCCACAAACACAGAGCAGAGAGGAGGATACAGCCCCCCCTACTGATCTCCTGAGCAGTGATGTGAATATGTGACATGAATATTCATCCTATTGACAGTGGACAGCAGAGAACTAAGTCATCATTCACTGTGATTGACAAATTGAATTAATCTCTTTATTTGAAGTTTACAGAGGATGGAGGGGAATATAAATAAAAGAAATACATCATTAGAGCAAGCTTAGAGAAAGGAATTAGAAAATGATAACAGTTTCATATGGATTTTTGACCTGACAGATTCCCATTACTGCATTCTATGGTTTGAGAGGGCTGGAAAAACACTGAAAAATCCATTGCAAGAATTGGCATGCTGCTGATTTTTTGCAGCAAAACCAGCACCTTTTATGCCGTGGAAAACGATGCAGCATGGGCACGACACGTCAGAATTCCCATAGACTTTGCAGGTCTAACAGAAATCTACGCCTTTTCCACAACAGAATCCACAGCAAAAACATTACAAAACCTGCAGGGTGGCACCAAACCCTTAGGGTATGTGCCCACATAGTGGTTTAACGTCGGTTTAGCAGCGAAAACCGCCGGCTGTTTAGCATAGGTTTTATTTAAATTTATGTAAATCCTAAGCAGCGCTAGGACTTACATGTAACCCTATGTAATTTAGAAAACGCTGTGCACACATAGTGGGTTTATGTGAGCGGATCTGCCAGAGGTTGAGCGGTTTCCTAGCGGTTTAGGAGCATACAACATGTCAATTCTTCTCAGCGGTTTTTGATCGTTTTCATGAACAAAATCCTCCACAGAAAACCGCCGGAAAAACCGACTGAAAAACGCTGTGCACACGCTGAAAAAACCGCTGGGAAACCGCTGGAGACTTCAGAGCTCAGAACTCTAGGCTCCTGCAAATTTCCACCGGTTTACTGACGGTTTGAACGTCACTAAACCACTATGTGGGCACATACCCCAATAGTATCTGAAGTTCTGAATCAAGAACACCACTTGTTACTAAGAGTAAAGCTAACCTGTCACCATAGTTCAAAATATAAACTGAATAAATTAAAAAGATCTTTTCGACCTCAATACATGAATCATCACTAAAACTACAAAGTGTTTTCAGCTCTGTAAATCTGTAGTTCAAATGATAACTCATGCATGGAAATGATGGCATGCAGACACAAACGCAGTGAAATGCGGTGTCATTTTGATGTGTCCGCAGCGGAGAATGTCCGCCTGCGGACACATCACTGTGCAGGCTGGCCAGCCAGCCAATCGGCGGTGTCCGGGGGCAGAGATCAGCGCCGGAGATCTCCTCCTCCCGGCCGCCGGTAAGCTCTGGGACATGTCGGCGGGGAGAAACAGCTGATTTGACAGCTGTTTGAATCTCCCGCGCAGACACCGAGAGGAGATGTCGGCGCGGGAAGATTCAAACAGCTATCACATCAGCTGTTTCTCCCCGCCGACATCGCTAGGGTATTACCAGCGGCGGGGAAGAAGAGATCATGAGAAGCTCAGCTGATCTCCCGGTGGCCGTCGGTGATCTCATGTGACATCACCGGCGGCCACCGGGTGATTTTTCAATGGGTCCGCAGCGTTCTCCTGCGCTGTCAAGCGCAGAACACTGCGGACCCATTGAAGACAATGCATATTTTGTGCGCTTGGGGACGCTTGCTGATTTTCCAAGGTCCCCAAGCGCACAAAAAATGCAACATGCTGCGTCCCGGGTGCGGACAGGGGACCCTGGAAGGAGCAGATATCGTCCGCATCCGAACGCAGCAAACGCCGGCACTATGCGTTCCTATGTTAAACATAGGAACGCAGTGCGCATGCGTTTGACTGCGTATGGGAACGCAGCATAAGCTGCATTCACATACGCAAATGTGAAGGCAGCCTTAGGATTCAGCTAGTCTGCTTTTAACCATGTGATGCCAGACCTAATGCAAAAAAGGGGAGTTAACTAGGTTGAAGTGCTAAATTAGCAACTGTAAGTACACACTGTTATATAATTTGATGACAGCAATACATTAGGAGGATAAAAAACGTTGATGAGCGTACTTCTTTAAACATACGTTCCAACAATGAGCGTTTGGTGAGTTTTTGACGTGGCAGTTTTTCTGCACACATGTAAATTAGGTTACTAGTACTTTTTATTACACACATTTTTTGAGGTTTTTTTTACGAGTTCTTATTGCATTTTTGATGCTGTGTTTGTTTTCTTGTTGGTATGCCATGTTTTAAATAAAGTTGCTTTGTTTGATTCTTCTTGTTCCAATCATTTTTGTTAGGTTTTTTTGGTATTTGGCTTTGCCAAAACTTTATTGATACACAGGTGCATCTCAATGAATTAGAATATCATCAAAAAGTTAATTTAATTCAGTTATTCAATACATAAAGAGAAAAGCATATATTGTATAGAGTCATTACAGAGTGATTTATTTCAAATGTTTATTTATGTTAATGTTGAGGATTATGGCTTACAACCAATGAAAACCCAAATGTCATTATCCCAGAAAATTAAAGTAGGGAGAATGAAGTGTTAAAAACTGCGCTGCCATATTCCACAAGACATCAAATGGTGAATTTAATGTTGATTAATCAATGTGTTTCAGGACTCCCTGAAACATGGCAATATAATATTAATTTGTCCGGAGGAAGGGGCCAGGGAGCCCTAAAACGTGTTGACTAATAAATCAATATTATGTTCACCCTTTGATGTCTTATAGAATACAGCAGCACGGTTTTTAACTCTTTAACCTCCCTACTCTATATGCACCACACTGCGAACTGCAACAGCCGTGATATGCTTTTATAGTGGTTGTGACTCTCACAACCACACAAGGTGAAGCCTCTGATACCTATTTAGGTAATATTTCATCTCTCAGACCTTTCATCACCGCTACTTAAATTTTCTGAGATAATGACCTTTGGGTTTTCATTGGTTGTAAGTCATAGTCATCAACATTAACAGAAATAAACATTTGAAATAGATCACTCTCTAATGAATCTATTATGTGTGTGTTTCACTTTATGTATTGAATTACTGAAATAAGTTATCTTTTTGATGATATTCTAATTCATTGAGACGCGCTTGTACTTATGTTCGGATTACAGTTGTTTCTGTAAGGGCACTTTCACATCTGCACTTTTCAAACCAGGACGAATCCCTCCTTTTTTGAAACACACCAGTTCTGGCAACATTGCGTTACTGACCAATGAAGTTTGACCGGAGTTCCAGAGAGGTACGTTGACTTACCATTTCATCTTCTTTATGCCGTTTCAGGACAAATCCGGCACTTCAGTCCTATTTTAAGCCGCATTTAGGCTGCCTTCACACTAGCGTTTTAATCAGCAGCGCACGATGCCGATAAAAAGAATTCCATCAGCATGCTTATTGCGTCTCTATCCTTAGAATGGTAAACGCAATTGTAAGCAAAATGCTGCTTTTGACTGCTTATAGGTGCTTATGCGTACGTGTCCTCCGAAAATCAACTTCCTCCGGACGCAACATGTTGCATTTTTTGGGTAATAAATTAAGCGCGAGAATGCGCATGCGCACACTAGCGCCTAATATCAGCATTATCACCTATGGGTACGCCAGCGTGCGCAGGACATTGCTGATGCCTGCTTTCGGTACGCATGCATACTCATCATTGCGCAAGCCCAGAGTCTGACTTTCAGGTCCGCCCACATATTTCAGATACGCATGCTGACATAAAACGCATGCGCATGATCAAAACGCACGTATAAGCAATGCTGCGCTGCGTTTTTAAAAAGGAATTAGTATGGATATGCGCACAAAAAAAGCAGCGTCACGATGCGCACGAGTGCTTTTTACAATGCAGATACGCATGCGCATCGTGCGCTGCTTACCCAAACGCCAGTGCGAAGGCAGCCTTAGCAGCGGTTTTTGTCCGGCATCCAGCACTCTTAATGCACAATGAAAAACCTGATTTGAATAAATATCGCAGATGTCAAAGTACCCTAACAAAACTTGATTGATTGGGGACCATAACATGGACCCTGCTGGGGAGTGCTGTCTTGCAGGTGGTTTGTCTCGCACCCAGTAGAGTTACCAACTCTTTAAGGAGTCCAGGAGGTCATCTTTTTTGTCCTGGCAAGTTAAAAATGACTTGTGTTACAGAATATAGAGTTGAAGAACAATGTAGATCAAAATAAATTAAGGTGTTTTTTTTTCCTTGTTTACAAGCCGTATCCGCACAATTATGAAAAAAATACCTGCAGAACCATTGCCATTCCAAGGGAGTGAGGCATCAAAGCCAGGAACTGTTAAAGCCGTCACATTTCTCCAAACTTCTCCCAACAAAGAGAGGCTGTCAGTTTAGATTACATAAATCAGCCACGCTGAGCAGACGAAAGGAACCATTTGAGTACAGCTGGGGCCTGTACGGCAGAATCCGCGCAAGATCTGAAAGCCGGCTTTAACTCCAATGGGGGTCAGCATGGCTCAACATAATGGAGCATGAACAAGAATACTTAAAATGAAACAAAAGGAAATAATTCAGGGAAAGGTAGTGATGGAAACGAGCCACGCACATGGGGCTGAGGCGCTCCCAGCACACATTCATTTTGAGACAGGTTTTTCACAAAGGTGATTTACACTACATGTGTTTTCAATTACGACTCCCCATCTGCAAAGCTGGCAAGGCTCTGAGTACGACAGGCTTGGTGTACACTATGGAGATGGAAGGGCACTTACTTATTCCTCCCCGAGGCAGGAATTTAAGTACACCTGGTTAGACACGCTCACGATGCCATAAACGGAAGCTGTATGTACATCGCTCTCCAAAGACATCTAGAAATATTTCATCAGGGAAATCCTGTTTCAGTCTCTGTAAATTAAAATTGCCTTGTACCGATTCCTACAGATCAAAAAGCTGGCCATGATGGAGGTGAAGGGCATTTACTGCCCTAAAGACTTTCACATCTTATGTACTGGCACAATATCCTTCTAAAACACTCTGACATACATTAAGTGCAGGTACCAGCTCCTTTAAGAGAGGGTTCACATACAGAGGTTTGGGTGCAGAAATTTGTGTGACTGGCCTATACATTTGCATTGTCTTACAGAAATACACATGCAGAATTTTCTGCAACGAAATTTGCTGTACGTGAATCCACTTTAATAAGCAAATGATCCAATGCCACAAGTCCCCCATCTGCTCTTAAAAGGAACAATAAAAATTAAAACTAGGAAATATATTGTCCTCACTGTTTGTTACTCTGCAGCTTTTTTCTATTATGCAAAACTTCTACAAAACAGATTGAGGAACAAAGGTATTAGGCCGGCTTCACACCACGTTTTTTGTGATCCGGGCCGATCCGATGAGAACTGGATAGGCCCGGATCACATTTCAGCCCAATAGTTTGCCTATGGGGCCAGATGGAGCGGGATGGCAGCTATCTGCCATTTGGTTTCCATGTGTCCAGGTGAATCCGGGAGGACTCGGATTTTTCACCCAGACACAAAAATGCTGCATGCACGATTTTGTGTCCGGGGAGAAAAATCTACCCAAACCAGATCCGGGGCAATCCTAATATGAGAGCTTATGGGGCCGGATTGCCCCGATCCGGGAACCGGACACCTGCGGCCGCACGCCGCTGTAATTTCAGGACCGCGGCTAGCTCACCGCGAGCTGCGGTCCTGAATCATCAGCAGCGTGCAGCTGCACACCGGACCGGAGGGCATATTAGCCCTCCGGTTATGTGTGCTGATCCGGTCCGGGGTTGTCCGGTCCATAGCAGACAGCCCTGGATCGGATCTAAACGTGGTGTGAAGCCAGCCTGACTCTTCTCTGGAGGCTGGTTGAAGGCCTGGATTATTTTGTCCTCCTCCAGACAGGGCACAGCTGGATAACCTTAGCCTCAGCTGGTTGTCATAAAGCCAGATACAAGCAAAGAAGATTTTAACTCGGATCTCTTAAGTTTCTCAATTTTAATTGTAATACGAGATAATATTTATTTAACGCCAAACGTGTTGCGCACTTTACAATTCAGAGGGGACATGTACAGACAATGAGACAATACATATCACATTTCAACAGATACCATCAAGAGTGAGGTTTCTGCTTACAATCTATGAGGAAATAGGGGAGGAACAAAAGGTGAATTGTAAAAAGTGCTGTCATATATGGTCCAGCCATCAATATTAGGCTGGCTTCACACTTGCGGACCCTCCGCAGCGTCCTGAGGAGGGGATCCGCAAGCTGACCGCAGCCCCTATGTTTATAATGGGAACGCACGGTGCTGCACAGGTCTGCGCATGACCGCGAGCTCCCATTCACTGCAATATGTGATTTGTACGCAGGTGGATGCCAGCGCACAAATCACACACTCTCGTCCGTACCAGGAAAGCGACCATAAATTTCACTGTGTTTGAACACTTTAGCCAGCTGCCCGCAGTGCTTTCATCGACTGGTCTCCCTTGTGATGTTGGTCTACCAGGCATTGCTCCCACCTAGCCAGAATCCTACTCCACACTGATGAGGGGCAACACACCGAAACAGCTGTCTGTGGATGGATACCTGGCTTTGGTAATTCCCTTGTCATATCCTTAAGCTCGTACGTAACTGAGCGGCATAGTGACTGAAAGGGCCACTTAATATGGTGGTTATGGTGGTCTCCGCAAGGAGTCCACCCCAGGGCTAGGTCCTTCCCTTGAGAGATACCTGGCTAGTCCCGTGTTTGAGACTCAAACGAGGCTCCACGGACTCCATTTGCATATTCAAATTCCCAGGGGGCATTGCACCCTGTGTTTGAGCGCTTTAGCCAGCTGCCGCAGTGTTTTTCTCGACTGGTCTCCCTGAGATCAGTGAGAGCTTTTTTACATTGATATTTTGGACACTTTTCTTATCCCATCAATTGAAAGGATGTTTGGGGATGAAGAAATCATTTATCAAGATGATAATGCATCCTGCCATAGATCAAAACTGAAAACATTCCTTGAAAGAAGACACAAGGTCAATGTCATGGCAAATAGTCCGGATCTCAATCCAACTGAAAATGTTTGGTGGAATTTTGAAGAAAATGGTCCATGACAAGGCTCCAACCTGCAAAGCTGATCTGGCAACAGCAATCAGAGAAAGTTAGAGCCAGTTTGATGATGAGAACTGTTTGTCACTCATTAAGTCCATGCATCAGAGGTGGTGCAACAAAATACTAGTAATGTATTTGAGTGTTGTTTTGTTTGTTTGTCATGTTTCCATAATTATTTCCTCAGAATTGAGTGATTCCATAATTTTTGCCCCTGCTTGGTCTACAAAAGTAACAGTTACTGCCCAGCATATTTTTCTTTTTAAAGCTTTCTTTTAGTGTTTCTTCAAGGCAGAGAGTTGCCATTTGAAATGACTTTAGTTTTGTGCCACGTCTGTGATCTGCTTTTCTTCTACAAAATTAAAAACAATGGAATGGACATTCCACGAGCCAGGTGATTCCATAATTTATGCCAGGGGTTGTATATGAAAAGCCTTGTCATTTATTTAATGATCCATCCATGAAAAATACGGACAAACTCATGGTAAAATGGACACACAGATGTCACAATGATGACGTACTGATCCAAACAATGATGACACCGGTACCATTTTTCCACAGATGTTTTTAAACACAGATGTGTGATGGGAGGCCTGAACTTGGTGCTACTAGGTATGTCTGTTGTCACTTGGAAGCTCTAAAAAAGGACTGACGAAAAGGATTTGCTTTGGCTGCTCTGTCAGGTCCCAGGGGAGCACTAGCCTTCACTTTTACACCAATGTACAGGGATGTGGACTTACAAAGCAACCCAGAGTTGAGTCCTCAGAGTAGTCACTGGTCGGTGGTGCAGGATGGCAGGAATGGTCAAAATCAGGAGGTGGCGTAGGAACAAAATAAAAAAATAAAAGTATGGTCAAGAAATAGGTCTATGTCCAGACGGGAATTCTACCGGCTGAACAAGAGCAAAACAAGCCGCATTTAACAAGACGTAGCATTCACTGTAACTTTCAAAGGAAACAATACTGACTAGCTAAGTATTAACCAAAAACGTTTTGTGCTGGACAGAACCACAAGCTATGGTAGTAAAGCAGAAACAGGGTAGACTGCAACAAAACATGACCCACTGGGGTATACAATATATATTTATATATTGTATATCAGCTCCGGAAAAAATTAAGAGACCACTGCAAAATGTTCAGTTTCTCTGATTTTTCTCTTTATAGATATATTTGAGTAAAATGTACCGTATATACTCGTGTATAAGCCGAGTTTTTCAGCCCACAAATTGGGCTGAAAAGTCCCCCCCTCGGCTTATACACGGGTCTATACGGTAATGCTGTGGGGGGGGGCTGTGACCGGGAGCTGGAGGAGGCAGGAGGGGGCCGCGGTGACCGCAGGCGGTCACGTGGGGCCGCCTCATTAGTGCAATGAATATGCACGGCATCCCCCCGTCCATCAACGGCGGGGGGATGCCGTGCATATTGCACTGCACAGCCCCCCTCCTTAATATGGGTCCCCCAGTATTAATAAACAGCCCCCCCCCTCCTTATCATGGCCCCCCAGGCTGCGGCAGCTGTCAAAATAACAAACAGTTTATACATCACCTTCCGACGCAGCTTCTCCGCTCCTCCGGTCCTCCGCTCGCCGGCTTCTTCTTTCTTCTTGTGCCGGTGTCATGTGACCGGGCGCAGGAGATGACGTCATTTCCTGCGCGCGGTCACAGAAGTCGGCACAACAAGAAAGAAGAAGCAGCCGGCGAGCGGAGGACCGGAGGAGCGGAGAAGCTGCGTCGGAAGGTGATGTATAAACTGTTTGTTATTTTGACAGCTGCCGCAGCCTGGGGGGCCATGATAAGGGGGGGGGGGTTGTTTATTAATACTGGGGCTGTATATACCTCTGGGGCTGCTGGATAGTACCACTGGGGCTGTATACTACCACTGGGGCTGCATATACCTCTGGGGCTGATGTATACTACCACTGGGGCTGTATACTACCACTGGGGCTGTATATACATCTGGGGCTGATGTATACTATCACTGGGGCTGCTTGGGCTCCTGTATACTACCACTGGGGCTGATGTATACTACCACTGGGGCTGTATACTACCACTGGGGCTGTATATACATCTGGGGCTGATGTATACTACCACTGGGGCTGCTTGGGCTCCTGTATACTACCACTGGGGCTGCATATACCTCTGGGGCTGATGTATACTACCACTGGGGCTGTATACTACCTCTGGGGCTGTATATACATCTGGGGCTGATGTATACTACCACTGGGGCTGCTTGGGCTCCTGTATACTACCACTAGGGCTCCTGTATACTACCACTGGGGCTGCTGGGGCTCCTATATACTACCACTGGGGCTGCTGGGGATGCTATATACTACCACTGGGGCTGCTGTATACTACCACTGGGGCTGCTGTATACTACCACTGGGGCTGCTGTATACTACCACTGGGGCTGCTGGGGCTGCTATATACTACCACTGGGGCTGCTGGGGATGCTATATACTACCACTGGGGCTGCTGGGATGCTATATACTACCACTGGGGCTGCTGGGGATGCTATATACTACCACTGGGGATGCTATATAGTACCACTGGGGCTGCTGGGGATGCTATATACTACCACTGGGGCTGCTGGGGATGCTATATACTACCACTGGGGCTGCTGGGGATGCTATATACTACCACTGGGGCTGCTGGGGATGCTATATACTACCACTGGGGCTGCTGGGGATGCTATATACTACCACTGGGGCTGCTGGGGATGCTATATACTACCACTGGGGCTGCTGGGGATGCTATATACTACCACTGGGGATGCTATATAGTACCACTGGGGCTGCTGGGGATGCTATATACTACCACTGGGGCTGCTGTATACTACCACTGGGGAGGCCTGTATACCACTGGGGGGGGCCTGTATACCACACTGCTGGGGGCTGTATACCTGTGCTGGGGTCCACCCTCGGCTTATACACGAGTCAATAGGTTTTTCCAGATTTTTGGGGCAAAAGTAGGGGGGTCGGCTTATACACGGGTCGGCTTATACACGAGTATATACGGTACATTGTTCTTTTATTCTATAAACTACTGACAACATGTCTCCAAAATTCAAAGCTAAAAAATTTTATATTTATTTGCAGCAAATGAGAAATCGTCAAACTAATAAAAAAGAAACAGCTTTCAGATCTGAAATAATGCAAGGAAAACAAGTTCATATTCATTTAGAAACAACAATACTAATGTTTTAACTCAGGAAGAGTTCAGAAATCTATATTTGGTAGAATAACCATAATTTTTAATCACAGCTTTCATGCCTCTTGGCCGCTTTCCACCAGTCTTTCACACTGCTTTAGGGTGACCTTATGCCATTCCTGGCACAAAAATGTAAGCAGTTCTTCATTGTTTGATGGCTTGAGACTATCCATCTTCCTCTTCATTACGTTCTAGAGGTTTTCAATTGGGTTCAGATCTGAAGATTGGATGAAAGAGCACTATATCAAGACCCTGTCATGGCCAGCCCAAACATTGATTGACCTAGCTGTGTGACATGGGGCATTATCCTGCTGGAAAACAGTCCTCAGAGTTGGGGAACATGGCCTGAGCAGAAGGAAGCAAGTGTTTAAGGATAACATTGTATGCGGCTTGATTCATACATCCTTCACAAAGATTAACCTGCCCAATTCCAGCCTTGCTGAAGTATCCTCAGATCATCAGCGATCCTCCACCAAATTTCACAGTTGGTGCAAGACACTGTGGCTTGTACGCCTCTACAGGTCTCCGTCTAACCATTAAACGACCAGGTGTTGGGCAAAGCTGAAAATTAGACTCATCAGACAAGATTACCTAACTCTAGTCCTCTATAGTCCAATCCTTATGGTCTTTGGCAAACTTCAGCCTGGCTCTCCTTTGCTTCTCAATGATGAAAGGCTTTTTTTCTAGCTTTACATGACTTGAGATAGTCACAAGACATCAAACAATGAAGAACTGCTTACATTTTTGGTCAACCCAAAAGCAGTGTGAAAGACTGGTGGAAAGCGGCCAAGACACATGAAAGCGGAGATTAAAAATCATGGTTATTCTACCAAATATTGATTTCTGAACACTACCCGAGTTAAAACATGAGTATTGTTGTTTCTAAATGAATAAGAACTTGTTGTCTTTGCATATTAAATACCTATAAAATGCTCCCATGACCGGGGTGCATCACATGCAGGATCAGTATAGGATCCTGTTCACATGAGCCATTTTTTACCGTATGTGTGCTGTGTAATCATGTCCGGCACCTAGTGTGTCAATGCCTGAAGGAATCATGAGACCAATGAGCGGCTGAGAGCATTGGGTGTACTGTGTGAACCTACCCGGAACACAGGGAGTTAAACAAGTTGTGTGAGTGCTGTAGAGATCAGGCACACAGATGAGCAGCTGTAGAGGAACTAGAGGAGGCTGATTACTAGCAGCCAAGTGGGTGTGTCTGTGGCAGGCACGATAAGAGCCTGCCAGCTGAGTGGGAGAGTTCACAGACTTCTGAGATTCATTCAGCCCGAGTCCAGGGAGAGATTCAGACATTCAGAGATGCAGATCCAGTCTGTGTGAGAGACTGAGAGAGATAGTCCAGACCGCCATGATGTGAGATGGTGAAGGGAGCGTGCTAGCTCCATACCGGTAGCCAGGACCGGGGTCGTTACAGCACCTGGAGTGGGGAAGTCGTGGCTGACCCGGGTGGAGGCTGGTCCAGACGTGTGGCGAGATACGTCCGGGAAGGAGCCCTTGGGGATGCTTGGTCAACCCGTGATCTCAGGTAGCTAGACCCGGATCCGTGCCCGGTAAGACGGCAGTTCCCATGTGATGGAGTGAGCTGTGTGTCGTTTGTGAATCATGCCGGGCGGGTATAACCGCCGTTGGGTCCGACTAGGCAGTTGGTAAAGGACTCGTGGACGTATGTAAGGGCTTAGGTAAAAGTGCCCTGGATGAGAGACGATGGCCTATGAGAAAAAGCCATGTATAATGTTGTGGGAGAGACCCAGCCAGTATGGATGATATATTGAAGGCAATCTGTCCCTGGTGGACGAGAGGGAGGCTTGCTTGCTGCATGCAGGAGGCACCCGTTCTTCAATAGTATGTATGTACCTGTGGCCAGACGCAGGGGTAACCATGGCTGATCCGGGAGGGTTCTACTCAGACGCAGGGTACAGTAGTCGACCTGGAGACCTGCCACAAGATGGGGGTTTGGTGGCGGCTGGTGGCCCGTACTGTGGTGAGGAGGCCATGGTGACGCATGGTTAGCCTGGGTTATACGGTTGACCAGATCCCTGTTATGGTCGTGGAGGAGCCACAGTCCATGAATGGATTATTATGGGCTGTGAGCGGGGTGAAGAGACATGTGGTCCATGAATGTAGTAGGATGGATCACATGTGGTATGGAAGGTCCCGGTCTGGCTGGAGTCCTGACTACGGGTTAATATTGAGTCATCGTGCTGGGTAACTAAAGCTGGGCGGCTGGTACCGCCATTGGGACCCATAGGGCCCGTTGACAAGGGTGGATAATTATGTGAGATAAATGTATGTATTTTAAAGGTACGTAATATGTGTAAAGTCATTGTTTATGTGATGGGTTGCTATATGTAATAATGTAATATGTGTTATGCACGATACCCGTCTCATGTATGTAAGAAAAATAACCGGGTGATTATTTATTACAGTAGAAACATGTGCTGGCGTCTTTAAGCAGCAAGTGACTCCCCCGGCTCGCTACCTTACAATATATATATATAATTACAATATATATATACATAATGACAGTGGTTAGCACTGCAAGGAGTGTGTATGTTCTCCCTGTATTTGTGTGGGTTATCTCTGGGTACTGTGGTTTCCTTCCGCACTCTACAGACATATTGATCAATTTAGATTGTGAGCCCCAATGGGGACAATAATGAGGTCTGTACAGTGTTGTGGAGTGAACAAATTATTATATTTTTTCTTTGCGCATTTTCTGTACTTAACGTTCGTTTAACAGCTATAATTGAATTGTAGACTCTGACACCTACCCATAATGCTTTTGGTCCAGATCACTGAAAAATTATGTTTGACAGATAAGTGTGAAATGGCTAAATCTGCTTTAGAAATACAAACAATGTATCGGTAATTCATTGTTCGAGGACTGTCACTTTAAAAAGTCATAACAAGGCAATTAATCTGAAATGAGTTTCAAGGCTGGATTATCTGAAGAATTCTCAACAGGGAAAAGCCTAACAAAATCCTCCCATTGTTCACGTTCCTCTATCAGTGGTTGAAGGCAGGCTGAGAGTGAAAGGGATTAGCCTAGAAACAATGACACCGAGTATATTTCTGGAGCTAGCCTGGTCATCTATTCTCTGCGCTCAGTTTTGTTTCATTTCTATGCGACTTTGTACAAAAGACACAGCGGCAAATAATTGTGCCGAGGAAGGAGAGCAGTGCACATTAGCAATACTATAGTGACAAGGTATTTTTATACACTACAATAATGCATTCCGTATTATTATTATTAAGAAGCGGAAAACAGCACGGGTCGCGCATCAATTGCTGTATATTGCACAAGGTCTCATTTGAAGTAAGAGTTCTGGGAAAATTACAAGCAAGAAACACAAGTCCTGAACAGCATTTCTGGCTACTCCAGCTATGAAAGTGTTAACCCACCTGAACCATACTGAATTATATCAAGGGTGCGTGGCTCTGCCGAAAAGGCCAAGCAAGCAGACCCCTTCAGGGAAAGAAGTCAATAAGAGAAGTGAGCACGGATAGAGGGTGCTTTGACATTTCGATGAATGCATTTAGGTAAGAATCTGGACGGAGTATTCAATGAGATGGAAATCCAGCCAAGGGGTCAAGGAAATCAAAGTCTCCAACATTAATAACCTTCTGACCTATTCTACTGCACAGATCAAAAGTAAGAAAGTTCTGAAAGGCCAAAAACCTCTGTTCACATCATATTCAGGCACTACATCCAGCTTGTGTCTGGAAAAGCTCCCAAAATGTAAGTCTAGTGTGTCTGTAGACTTCTACTAGAACATTTACATTCATCTTCACAGTCAGGTCCAGATGGGACAATACCTAGAACACCGGCTGCCGTCTAAAGTCTAATTAGGCTGCGAGAAGTCTAAATGGCTCCAGCAAACCTAAAGTCGTCAGTAATTTATCTGCTCTGGATGTAAAATCAATTTCTGTAGCAGTTTCCAATCTTTTTTCCATTATAGGCTGTTAATTCCCTTTTAATAAAGGAACACTGAACAGAGAAAATGGTCAAAAAGTAACTCGGCAAACTTCCTTTATTTTCAATCTTTGATCATTTGTCTCACATTACAATAATAATTGAGCATAGATATAAAGCAAGGTTCTCTAAGATTCAAGAGCCCTGCCATATCTACCCTAACCTCCTCATTAATCTGTGTGTGGAGGTAAGACAACTGGCTGCAGCATCTGCAGATGGGTTAAAGGCTCACTCAGTCCCGCCTCTTGGATAAGAGGAAGAGTTTTAGTCAACCACTAGCCAAAGATGGACGTGATTAGAAGATGATCAATCACTGTTCTACGCAGAATTTCCACCAGACTGAGGGTATACACAATGATCTGTGAGCATGCGGCCAAGCTGAACCTGCTTACAGCAGGGTGGGGTGCCCAATAGGTTATGCTTTCAGGATTTCCTTGGCGATGCACAAGGAAGAAAAAATATGGCAATTTCTGTCTTGATAATGGTTACATCGCCTGAGCAACGCTAAGGAAATCCTGAACGCATGACCTGTTGGGGACCCTGAGGACTAGAGTTTGGGAAACATTGGCTTAGATACCTCTCCAGTCTATCATCCACTCTGCTGCTCGACTAATCAACCTCTCTCCTCGCTACACCCCTGTTTCTCCTCCCTGCAAATCTCTTCACTGGCTCCCAATTCCACAATGAATCCAGTTCAAACTACTAACACTGACCAACAAAGCCATTCATTACCTGTCTCCTCCCTATATCAGGCAGGGATGGAAGCGAACCCTGGACTTTTGAATACTTGTGAATGTTACGATCTTCATTCCAGCGGTGAATCCTGTTGTTCTCTGCAACTGTGCTTTGTGGACTGTGACCATTAGAATACATGCTCTTTGATCTTAAGTAAGGAGCCAGGAGAGGCTCCGAAACGCGTCGGTATAATAAAACAACTTTTATCCCAGACATTCCAGGGATTCTAGTGACTTCTTGAGCAGCAGCACGGGCGCTAAGGCACTTTTGTCCATTGAACCTATCGCTTTAGGAAAGCTTACTGCCTGTATTGACCGAGCTGCCGCCCCACCGCCACCGGAGCTGCTGCATCCCTGACCTACTATCTCTCTTCCCATTATCCTGTAGAATGTAAGCCCACAAGGACAGGGTTCTCTCCCCTCTGTACCAGTCTGTCATTGTTAATTTGTTTACTGTAAACTAGATCTATAATTTAGTATGTCGCCCGTTTCATGTACCGCACCATGGAAGTAATGGTGCTATATAAATTAATATATAATAAAATAAAGATACCAGTTCTGCAAGTTAGTGATCTACTGCTGCTTCATTAGAAATTGAGAATAGCTTGCCTACTGTTAACAACCGAATGTTAACATCTTGAGAACATTCTAATTTCTACTGTACAATAAATATAGATCCAAAATTAATCTTTGCCCCAAAAAAGTGTACTGGACAAACATTGTAAACTCAAGTGTGTTTACTGTGAGTTTATTATAATCATCTATATCATCCAACTATCCAATATATATTCCAACATCAAAAAAAAGGAAGTGGGGGAATTCAAAAATAATGTAGACCCTGCAGCTTTTCATCAGACAGGAGACAACATGGCCATGAAGAAACAGGGGTCAGAATCCCATCTGTTCTATTGGATTCCTTTTATTTATATTCAATCTCTTTTCTTTCCAGTTGAGCTGCTGTTTTGGGTCTCTGCATTCCCTGGAGTAATGAGCATGTGCCGAGATGAAGTGCCATATCTACGGAGGTATTCAGAGGTCAGAAGCCTCTTAGGACATAGCCAACCAAGAAGGGAGGAGGAAAGCAAAACAGAAGGCATTTCCTATTTTAGTCTTACAACTTCCAAGTAGACACTGCTGACACCATATATATATGCACAATGTAACGTATGAGTGTATTGTCTATCTGCTCCTTTCGCACAGAATTCATCAGTTATAAAGAGGCAAAAGTCATTTATATTTTATAATCTGGTAAGTGCCTATATGCACTTAATGGCGTGTATGTAGCACGGGCTTATAGAGCGAATGTCTTCAAGAGAGGAAAAGTAACAGCATACTGTTGAGTTTAGAGGAAATGCATTAAAACAGCCCTGTTCTTAGCAATTTGCAATTCACTCCTCTATTAAGCTCGAGTTTCAAGCCAACTATTAACAATAGCGATACGTAGTGTATATTGCACTTTAATTGTGCTTCAATTGTTCAGTGTTAAGGTTTTCGTTAGGACGTCTGAACAGACACCAGATCAGGAGAGTCTTTTCAGATCTGAAGACAGTTTTCCAATACCATTCTCCACCGACGACTTAAAAGTTTCACAACACTGATTGCCGCAGATCTTCTAATGCTTTCAACAAGGGAGCACAGCTCCAGAGATCAATGGACTGCAAAGATATACTTAGGCTTATCAAAAAAGAAAGATCATATAAAATGCCATACTGCACTTCAATAATAGCTGCTAAATAGAAATGCTGCATTAACCAGATATCACAGTGCACCTTTACCGTATCATGTACATCATTTTAAATGTGTGTTTACTTGCTTTGACAAAAAGTTGAATAAGAAATACTGTCACTTGCTATATGAGGGGCGTTCATTAAAGATTTCTCCTGGCCCTCTTCTATTTACCGCAGGATGCTGAAATTGCACATGTGTAATGATACAAGTCTCTATAGGATATGTACCAATTTGCAACTCTGAACTGATAACGGTCTTTTTTTTTTTTTAGTCCCTGTCACACATAACGAGATCGTTAGCAAGATAGTTGTAACATCACAGGTTTTGTGACGTAACAGCGATCTTGCTAAATGTGACACTTAGCAGCGCTGCCTAGATACCCGCTGTTTATCATAGTTACCAGCGATGTGGAGGTAGCTCCCTGGTCCCTGAGATCTGCCTGTTTGACAGCTCCCCAGCGACCAGGTAGCGACACACCAACAATCCCTATAGGATCGTTGTTGTCGGGATCGCTATTGCGTCTGTGTGTGTGACAGGAGCTTTACAGGTGTTGAAGTGTTGCGAGGTGTGATAAGGGACCCAGTGGAATACAGAGCAGTCATCATGTTCCTTTACTTGAAAGATGTGTTTATCAATAGTAGAATGGGGTCGCCCTGGAATTGGAGCCACTTCGACCGAAGTTTGACCACATTTGAAATGATGCCAGTTCTTCAATACACAATGCGATTTGTTACCATAAACCTCTCATCTCATTGAACGTCTCCCTTCGCGAGTGGACTTTCAAGTTAAGGAATTTGATGACTGCTCTGTATTTCAATGGCTTCATTATCACAACTCACACCACTTCAGCACTTGAAAGAGAAAGCCCAATATCAGTTCAGTGTTGCAAATTGGCACCTAACCTATAGAGGCTTATACCATTACATGTGCAGTTTCAGTGTCCTGCAATAGATAGAAGTGGGTCAGGGAAAATCTTTAATGAATTTTCCTCATAAATGTGGGTGCAAATGCTGCAGTTCTTTAATCTGGCAATTTTTTTTATTTTGCTCCTCTTGCACCTCTCTTTTTAAGATCTGATCCCTCTTTTCTCTGTATGTAAATCTAATATATTTGTAACCAACTGGGAGTGGTATCCAAGAAGTAAAAAGCCATGCCTATTTGACTAAAAATACTGGATTTATATACAGGAAAAACACCATATCTCAGAATAACAGAAAAAAATGGCAGATTGGTGAGCACAATGGCATTCATTCCAGGTTAAAAAAAAAATGCCTATTTATGGCAGGTGATACATCGTCTATGAAGTAGACAGTCACAATGGTGATACAGTGCTCTGCTAACCTACAACACACCACCAGTCAATGCACATGATATACATAGTCGTCCAGCGACCCCATATATCACTTGTGTCTGGTCGAATTGTGCACGAACCTGGCATCGTATCCAGAGAAAAAATTAGCAACTTTTGTATCAACCTCTGGAATCAGTCTAGTAACGGCTGCTTGTGTAATGACCACATTAAAGTCTATGAACTACGTTGGCGCGTAATCTTTCCATCTGTTAGCCACTACCAAGCTGGAGGAGTGGACATAAAGGCCGGATATAAAGGAACCAAGTCTCAGAAGTAAACTCTTACATCAGCGTTTCCAAACTCCAGTCCTCAGGGGCCACCAACAGTGCCCGTTTTCAGGATTTCTTTAGTATTGCACAGGTGATAATTCCATCACTTGCACAATACTAACGAGATACTAAAAACATGATCTGTTGGTGGCTCTTGAGAACTAGAGTTGGAGAACACCATAGAGAGGTGTATGTTGTATTTCTGGAGAAAACAAATGTAAGAACATGGTCTCTTCTAAAAAGATTTTTTATTGCTCAAAGAAATCTAAAATTAATAAAAAAAAGTGTACAAATGGCTTTAAATAAAAATACCCTAACTGCCTTGTGTATGCAGCTTTTATGTAGACCAATGTAGACTTGTAGCCTGATCCTGCATTTGTGCTTCCCCCTTTTATTCATCCATACCTCTCACAATCTCCATTTACCATTGAGAAGGCAGACACAGCACTAGGTTTGTCACAGTGAAAAGTGTATTTTCATTCATGCGATATGGACCAGATTCCTTTCATGCACACTACAACATGGAAGGTCAATTAAAGAATCACTCTAGCTTTTTTTTTATTTTACCATTGGAGTGATGCTTTAAATCTAATCTTTAAATCCCATAATTCCAGTCTCATACTTGTGCTCTGGCGTCTTCAACTTCCCTCACCGCCGCTCTGGTCGGTCTCGGCATAGTGACCTGCCTGCAGCTTTAGTGTCTCACGAAACGTGCTGGAGTCACAAATCAATACATCTCTATTGAAGCCTTGGTCTGGCCTTGCTCTGCCTCTCATAGACTTGCATTGGGTACTTGTGACACAACTTTTGATTTCCGGACAGTAAAAAGTTAAGGTCACAAGATGGCACCGCGGCACAGAAGAACGGCAAAAAAATAGGTGACATTACTGGAGGGCGAGTATAAGACAGGTGAGGGTAGGGGCCTTAGGGAGCTTAGATTTAAAAAACTATTCTGGTATTGAAATAAAAGTAAATGCTGGAGGGGTGCTTTGAAAGAAGTCTGCAAAAAGGGGTCCAGTGGGCATACCAAGCCAAGGGGTCCTGGCTTTTGCCAAGACTTGCCTCCAGTTTATGACCAGCTTTGGCCTGTATTTTCGCAATAATGAGACATTACGATGAAACTATGACCATCAATAAATGGTCAATCACTCTAAATATTATTATATGATCAACTTAAATCACCATTATCCATTTTCTGATTACCGTATATACTCGTGTATAAGCCGACCCGTGTATAAGCCGACCCCCCTACTTTTGCCCCAAAACCTGGAAAACCTAACTTGACTCGTGTATAAGCCGAGGGTGGACCCCAGCACAGGTATACAGGCCTCCCAGTGGTAGTATACAGCAGCCTCCCCAGTGGTAGTATACAGCAGCCTCCCCAGTGGTATACAGCAGCCTCCCCAGTGGTATACAGCAGCCTCCCCATGGTATACAGCGCCCCCAAGTATGGCTCCCCAGTGGCACACTCGTCCCCCTCTGTTGTAAGGCCCCCCCGCTGCTTAACTTACCATCCCCGGTCTTCTGCACAGCCGGTCTTCTGTGCTCCGTCATCCATGCTCCCGTCCGGCTGCATCCGGGGGTCCCCGGCCGTCGCACGCATGACGTCATCGTAAACTGCGACGACCGGGCATCCCGGATGCAGCCGTGTATAAGCCGAGGGGGGACTTTTCAGCCCAATTTTTGGGCCGAAAAACTCGGCTTATACACGAGTATATACGGTAATTACTTTCCAGCCATCAATATAGTTTTGCACAAACAGCTGGCTGAGATAGGCACCTGTAAGCAACCCCCCTCACGTCTTGCACGGGTCCCCCCTTTTCCTGTCAATTACCGCCGGGCCCCTTACAGCTGTAAGACCTGTAAGGCCCTGACGGTGGTCCTGCCTGTAACATCTGACGTCAAATCTTGTATGCGTGAACCCAATCTCTATGAGATTTCCTATCTAAACCTTTATGCCTCACCACTCCTTTCTCCTAGGACAATGTACATAAAAACTTCCTTCTTATCTTTCATTTTGTCAGACAGGCAGAATAAAAATTAATTAAAAACCAAATAAGTCATGCTAGTGTTCGCTTTTCATCCCACTCCCGATCAGGTATTCTGCATATATTTACGTTAAAACAAACCAATAAGAAGCCTCTTCTGACAAGCAAACAGAGAAAACAGATAAAAGAGCATACAGAAAAGTTAGTGAAGGGAGAAAAAAAAAATTCCCCCACGGTAAAGGAGGAGATGTTCAGACTGCTGTCAGTGATGCGGCTGCAATACTGAAGTATTGGCTGGTAATGAAGATCCTTTGAAAATACAGTGGCATCTATATTCAGTGCCAGAACACGCTGATTAATCGTGGAACGCCGCTCCAGAAGTTCCAGCGGAAACTCCTGTTATGTGTCAGAAAGTACCTTGCCTCTTCTCCCTTAGGAGATACGAGCTCAATCAGACTTTTCTGCCGTTCCTTTTTCTTAAGCGTTATTAAAAATAGGCACTCGGCATTTAAATAATTGAACTGTCACCACTGGTTTGATGGTCTAATTGAAAGAAAAAAAAACTGGAGCAAGTTGGATCGGGAACATGAAACAGAGAGGAAAAAGAGAAAAAAAAAAAAAAAAAAATAGGAAAAAGAATTGCATTTCAATTCTAATTTAAATTAAAGATGGGGGAGAGGAGGCCCTTTCTCTGACCCTCCAGAGAATTGAACTGGGGGTGTTAGAACTATGAAGTATGGGGCTACAGCACAAGAGTTAAAAGAAGCAACTGTGCTCAGCGCCGCAGAGGTAAAATAAAAATGAAAGGGTTTTTATCCATATCTGGTGAATAGAAGCTGAAAAGAATATATATATATATATATAAAAAAAAAAAAAGCGAAGCGGAGAGGGGGAGTAATTGTGAGGACAGAGAATATAAAGACTTATTGTACTCTTATAAAAGGATGAAAAGACAGTAGGTATACAATCTTATGAGGAATAGGGCTCAATATAGATATAAGAAAGCATAGATAATAAAGCGTGAATCTGAGCACTTTAAATCACTAAACTAAAAAAAGAAAAATAGAAAACACAGAAGCATACAAACCATTTAAGCTTATCAGTCACCGAATTTCCAAATACAAACTGCATATAGTACTAATTAACCATTCAAGACCCGATTTACACGCTTAATATTTTATAATAGCTGTGGAATTCTTTAACAAAAAGTTTAACTTATTCTCCACCCACCTAGCCTGACTCCTCAGTGTTCCTCCACCCTGCTGAGATCTTGACCTGCTCAGAAGAAGCTGCACCTGTCAGTCAGACTGGGTAAGCAGAGAATGGACCCAAAGTAATACAAATACACTTGTACTATTGATTACAGATGACCAGACATGTGGAAATTCTGAATCTGGAGGCTCAGTTGGACTTTTTTTTATTTCCTTATAGTGCTAACATTTAAAAAGTCTTTAAGAAACGGGGTTAATGAATACATACTTTCCTGATGATAAATTACCTTTCAAATAATAAATTCTAGCTGTGGAATAATATATGTTAAACACATAGAAGCCGACCAGACATAATGAAGAGAAGTCTGGCGATATACAGCGATGGAGGTGTCTCTGATCTGATGCAATATTCCGTTTCATAGCATTTCCAGTGCAGTTGTGTTTCCCGCGACACTTCTGATGCTTCTTTGCTTTGCATGAATGTCTGGCTCTCTGAGCAGCTTATGGGTGTCGTATTAATGCTTTAATGTCTGGCGCCTCTCTAGGAGCATTACTTCACAGCCGGGCTTTCATTTGTAGAGAACTCAGAAGTCAGTTACAACAAACAATGTATTGTGGCTGCTGTTCTGCTTTCATGCTGCCGCTATCCTGGGCATTACGTGAATTTATAGGCTTTTGTTTAGCTCTCACACCAAACAGTACATAGAAAGAAAGCAGCTCTCTAAAGACACGCTCTAATATTTACCACTTGACTGGACTTTCATGCACATCATTACCAGGTAGCTGCAGGGGGCAAAACTACTTCATCTTCTGGGCAAATACAGGAACATTTGGGCTCTGAATAAACCAGTGGTGGAATTCTCCCCATTGACAGTCATAGGCATACTGAAAAATATTGAGTCCCTATGGTGATTCAGGACTGAATGATTTTAGTAGCGATGTGTATTATCAATGCTTATTCTATATTAGCTATATTGAACACTAGAACATGGCAACTCGTAGGTATTCTTCACTCAGATACAGTATACCTACCATCTCTTCCAACATATCAGTAGTGCTTAATCTCATCTACACAGAAGATTAGGGTGTAGGAGGATACAGCAGAAAAGCAAACGGTCACCACTTGATCGTGGCATACAATGGGGTGCCAGTGGGGACTGTCTATATATTTAATTGGGGGGAGAATCAGGAGTGCCCTGTGAGTGTGGCTTTTACTACCTATACACGAGATCAGTGAATGCGGAGCCCAGGAGGCCCAGCTTCATGCACAGTAAGGCAGCCCGCTTTATGACAACTACAGCAACCATGTAGAGCGCAGATGAACAAGATGACAAAGCGCTCAGTATAAGAAGTCATCTCAACTACTGCATGAGCAGCAACAGACCGAGACTGTACGACAGGATGTGCGGCTCTTTGTGAAGACCACATCCTCCATACCCTTACATAGTTAAAGGGTTATTCCCATCACTAAGGTCGTATCCCAAAATATAGTAGGTGTAATAACAATAATAATAATATTAGCAAATACCTCCAATTAGAAATGTAGTATAGTTCTCCTGCTTAGCTGTCATTTTCCTCATGTGCAGGACAGGCGGCACGGTGGCTCAGTAGTTAGCACTGCAGCCTTTGCAGTACTGAGGTACCAAGGACATCAAGGACAACATCTGCAAGGAGTTTGTATGTTATCCCCGTGTTTGCGTGGGTTTCCTCCGGACACTCCGGTTTCCTCCCACATTGTAAAGACATACTGATAGGATGTTTAGATTGTGAGCTCCAATAGGGACAGCATTACTGATGTATGTAAGAGTGCTATGGAATTAATAGCGCTATATAAATGAATAAATATTTTATTATTATTATTATAGGTATCCATGGTTAAGGCGACTCATAAGCCCCCGTTACACGGGGCAACATCACCTAGTACATAGGCGACGTAGGGGCGTGGCCTATTGGCAGCGTCATCCCCCCTACGTCAGCTCATGTAAAGGGGCGATGTCAGCGGTGCCGGGTGGTCGCCTGGTTTCAGATCAGTGCACATGGCCCCATGTAACCGGCCGCCGGCGACCTGTCAGGCAATGGGAGCCATAGGCTCCCATTGTCCTGCATTACCGCTGGGGTTTCCCGACACCATGGCTGCGATGCCGCCTGACAGCTCACCAGCGCGGGGCTGGAGATGTCGCCCCGTGTAAACGGGGGGACGTCTACACTAGTGGGCGCCAAAAACGTGCGTGCCAGTCGCCCCGACATCCCAGCCCCGTCGCCAGGTGTGACAGGGGCTATATAGTGATAGTTAGTTGCTTGTGGTTGTAACCATGGATACTAATGCCCTGCACATGAGGCAAGTGACAGCCAATCAGGAGAACTTTACATTCCTAATTGTAGGTATTTACTATTATTATCATTATTATACCTGTTACATATAGTGATCGGATCTTGGAGATGGGAATACCCCTATAAGCTAGCAGCTATCTCGCCCTACTTCACCATACACAGGGTCGCTCCAGTGTTCTTTAGGACAGGGTCAAGGCCTGAGCCCTCCAGCAGTGTGTTATCTTGAAGAAGAAAATTGGTCCTGCCACACCCATATCTTATCCGTTATCATATGTCAAAGGTCCACATACACAATACGTTGAAATTGGACGATGTTAACATAATGTGTATAAGGGCCTCTAAATTGGAGATTATAAACAATACTGAGTGGGGCAGTGGCCATGATTCCCTGTGATACTGTACTCAATCAGTGGAGTAAACTCAGGGCACACGGAGTATTCCTGTACTGTGCAGCAATGATTGCTGTGATCATATCAGTCTATGGTGGCAGGAAGAAGAGGAGAACCAACATTGTTAGAATGTGGGTACAGACGTGTGGGGCAGGAGCCAGGGACAACATTTCATTTAGAGAAACTGACAAATGGAATTTATATGCAAAATTATAAGTGCACACAGAAGCAGGGAGTCCCCACGGATTATCATAGGGTCTGTCCAGGTTCAGTTTTGTATCCGTTACTATAATGAGAAAATTCCTGCATGTAGAGCTTTCAATTCAACTCTAAATTCTTGCACAAAGTGGTACTGAAATAAACCCCAAAATAACCAATGGGGCCCCTCATCAATGTGGTTCAATAATGGATTGGAGCAGGGATTTAAGGAGTGTTAACTGCACACAGGATAAGAGGCCCAAAATACTGTCCTCACGTGCTGGAAACCCAAGCTACACCACTGCTGCTACTTGATACCTAAATCATGCTCAGCTTCACAGTGGTCAGGTGTTGCACTCTTGACATTTACATTACATATTACCAAATAAAAATGAGCACCCCCATCAGCTCATTTAAAGAGGACCTGTCACCCCCCTGGTGCTATGCTAACTGAAAGCAGCATGTCTGCTGCATTCAGGGAAGGGGTCCCCCATGGCTCTAGCCCTCCTGTAAGCTGTTAAAAAGACTTTAGAAAAGAGTAAAGATAAGGAGTCCGGAGGGAGTTAGCCAGTAATGAGTCATCGCTATTGCTAGTGTCCTCCCCGCCTCCAGCCCTCTCTGGAGGTGGCACAAAGAGGGCTGGAGGCGAGGAGGACACCAGCGGCACCGATGAAACATACAGGAGGCTGAACAAGAGAGGGCTGGAGGTGGCACAGAGAGGGCTGGAGGCGGGGAGGACACCAGCAATGACACATACAGGAAGCTGAACAAGAGAGGACTGGAGGCGGGGAGGACAACAGCAACAGCAATGACACATACAGGAGGCTGAACAAGAGAGGCTGGAGGTGGCACAGAGGGCTGGAGGTGGGGAGGACACCAGCGGCACCGATGACACATACAGGAGGCTGAACAAGAGAGGACTGGAGGCGGGGAGGACACCAGCAACAGCAATGACACATACAGGAGGCTGAACAAGAGAGGGCTGGAGGTGGCACAGAGGGCTGGAGGCAGGGAGGACACCAGCGGCACCGATGACACATACAGGAGCCTGAACAAGAGAGGGCTGGAGGTGGCACAGGGAGGGCTGGAGGTGGGGAGGACACCAGCAATGACACATACAGGAAGCTGAACAAGAGAGGACTGGAGGCGGGGAGGACACCAGCAACAGCAATGACACATACAGGAGGCTGAACTAGAGAGAGGGCTGGAGGTGGCACAGAGGGCTGGAGGCGGGGAGGACACCAGCGGCACCGATGACACATACAGGAGGCTGAACAAGAGAGGGCTGGAGGTGGCACAGAGGGGGCTGGAGGTGGGGAGGACACCAGCAATGACACATACAGGAGGCTGAACAAGAGAGGACTGGAGGCGGGGAGGACACCAGCAACAGCAATGACACATACAGGAGGCTGAACAAGAGAGGGCTGGAGGTGGCACAGAGGGCTGGAGGCGGGGAGGACACCAGCGGCACCGATGACACTACAGGAGGCTGAACAAGAGAGGGCTGGAGGTGGCACAGAGGGGGCTGGAGGTGGGAGAGACACCAGCAATGACACATACAGGAGGCTGAACAAGAGAGGACTGGAGGCGGGGAGGACACCAGCAACAGCAATGACACATACAGGAGGCTGAACAAGAGAGGGCTGGAGGTGGCACAGAGGGCTGGAGGCGGGGAGGACACCAGCGGCACCGATGACACATACAGGAGGCTGAACAAGAGAGGGCTGGAGGTGGCACAGAGGGGGCTGGAGGTGGGGAGGACACCAGCAATGACACATACAGGAGGCTGAACAAGAGAGGACTGGAGGCGGGGAAGACACCAGCAACAGCAATGACACATACAGGAGGCTGAACAAGAGAGGGCTGGAGGTGGCACAGAGGGCTGGAGGCGGGGAGGACACCAGCGGCACCGATGACACATACAGGAGGCTGAACAAGAGAGGGCTGGAGGTGGCACAGAGGGGGCTGGAGGTGGGGAGGACACCAGCAATGACACATACAGGAGGCTGAACAAGAGAGAACTGGAGGCGGGGAGGACACCAGCAACAGCAATGACACATACAGGAGGCTGAACAAGAGAGGGCTGGAGGTGGCACAGAGAGGGCTGGAGGTGGGGAGGACACCAGCAATGACACATACAGGAAGCTGAACAAGAGAGGACTGGAGGCGGGGAGGACACCAGCAACAGCAATGACACATACAAGAGGCTGAACAAGAGAGGGCTAGAGGTGGCACAGAGAGGGCTGGAGGCGGGGAGGACACCAGCAACAGCGATGACTCATTACTGAGTAAGTCCCTCCTTATCTGTACATTTTCTGAAGTCTTTCTAACAGCTTACAAGGGGGCTAGAGACATGGGGGACCCCTTCCCTGTATGCAGCAGACACGCTGCATTCAGTTAGCATAGCACCAGGGGGGTGCTCTTTAAGATGTTATAGTTGAAATAAAATATGACATGGCCCTTTAAATAAAAGGAAAAAAAAAAGTAATTCCTGTCTAGTAAAGTATTTCTTGTGCTTACATGTCCTTAAAGCTGCTTTTTTTTTTTTTTAGAACTTTTAAACAGCCAAGGATGAGGACTATCCGATCACGGGTATTTCATATCTGGAAGAATAGTACTGGCTGCAGAACCAGGTTTAGGCCTGGACTAAATTATAGATACACGTGAATAATGTCATAGTTTTTCCGTATAAAGTTTCTTACCATTTACAGGTTTTAGTAGATGCCATGGAGAATATCTGAGGAGCGTTTTGCTTTTTTATTGGCATGTAAATGGCCACTGATAAATATGCCAATAATTTTATAAAATTCATCATTCATAACAATTAGCTAATGACTACAAAAAGCATATGTTACTCAGGAGGAATTTCCATAATGTAGCAACAGCATAACTAATAGATGTATTATTGCTAAGTCTGGGACCCCCAAAAGTTCACAAGAACAAAAGCTCCCGTGTCACCATGTCAATGGAGCAGGAGTGGAGTTGTGTTCACTTCTAAGTGTGTAGGAGTGGTAGTGTGCATGAGACCACCACTCCTACAGACAGTAAATGAGGTGGTGATCACACACATGCCCTAGACCTCCATTCACACATGGACTCTAGACCTCCTGTTGGGGGTGAGAATGTGTGACTTACACACAGTAGATGGAGCGGTGCCAATTTACGTGCACCACGACTCCGTCAAAAGAGATATCCAAAGTCAGTTTGTGAATAGGGCGATGGTGAACGTGTGGGAACACAACTATTTATGACAGTGGTCACACATGCCGACTACTGCTGAGGCCCTAAGTAGCTCACCAAGCAGGTGGTCTGAACTTCTGGTATAAATGTAGGTAGTGCTCCATTTACTGTCTGTAGGAGCAGTGGCCACAACAATCACTGGAACCCCAAAAGATCACAAGATGGGAGGTTCAAAGTCTCTATGTGAATGATCTATTGGGGTACAAGTGTTTGCGTGCATGTGGGACCCCACTCATTACACACACAGTATGTGGTGGTCACGTACATATGAACAATAGCTCCTCCAGCACAGAGATTTTGAACCTCCAATCTCTGTAATCTGTTGAGGTCCCAGCGGTGGGACTTCCAGTGATCTTACATTTATCACCTATCTTCAGAATAGGCAATACAGTGTTTTTCATGGGTTAAACCCTTTATGATTGAAGCTTATTATAAGTGCAGACGTGGGATTATGAGGCTGTCCACTCTCAACTTACCCTGGAGTCATCATCTATACCTCACCGATGATAGTACATACAAAGCACTAGTCACTAGCTACAGAACAATTACTAAGAGGACAGGGAACATTGATAAATGCGTTTAATAGACTATAGAAGGACAAGATACATGAAGTGAATTACTGCAGATAATGGGAGTCAAAGAGGAGTCACATCCTCATGAACCACACACAGGTTAAAAGCACTCGATGGAAATCGCAGCCCTTTGTTACCATTTCGACGCCTTAGCATTTAAATTGTATCACAAATAAAACTCTCATCTCAAAGTTTCCAAGGCAACATTCAATGCCGCAGAGCTGATTAGACGACCAAGTGGGAGTCTCCACCGGGGAGTGAAAATTAGAAGAAATAAATACAAACTCACATTCAAAGCTGAAAGTTATTGTAATAACCCCAATAACCATTACCACTAACAACAAAAGCAGTTATATAGGGAAAATAAATATTATGGAGATGCTGCATTCATATCAGAGGCTCACAGCTTTTCTAGAGTCACTTAAATTGTTATTTCGAGGCGGGTTTATCTGACCAAGATAGAGTTAAACATATTCTTTATTTATATTATATACTAGATGTGGACCCAACGCTATCGCATTGGGAAGTTGGTGGTAGGGGCAGCGGCCTTCTCTTTCCCCTGTGTGGTCTCTGCTCTGTCCCTCCCTGTGTGTGCCCCCAGCCTCCCTGTGCCCCCACAGCCTCCGTTTCTCCCTGTGTGTGCCCCTCCGTATCCCTGTTTGAGGCCCTCCTTTCCTTTGTCTCCCTATGTGTTACCCCCCACCTCCCTGTGTCTCCCCTTGCCTCTGCCCGCCACATCCTGTGTCTTCCCCCCCACCTCCCTGTGTCTGCCGCCCCTCCCACCTCTGTATCTCCCTGTACCTTGAACTGCAGGACCTGTGGTGATGTCAGTCTTGTGCACCTGATCACATGACTGTGACATCACCACAGGTCCTGTAACGTAAGAGAGAGGTGAGTCGGAGGCATGCTGGACTGTGACTGCTGGGTGAGGGGGAAGAGGGCCGTGGGGGAGGACGGGAAGTCGTTGCTTCTTCCGTCAGTGGTCGCCATATTTTGACATCCATCACTTGGGTGTCCAAATATGGCGACCGAGACTTGTGCTGCCTCTGACCAATCAGAGGATACGTGGACACCCTTACAGTGGAAATTGATGACGGACGGGACAGGGCTATTGTATATAGATATACTGTATATATACACATATCTATATCTATCTATACCTCTCTCATATTATTAGTTACTTTTCTTTCTATATCTCCATCTCTACATAACATTTCTGTTCTTTGTTCACTAAAATCATACCCTGACATGGCACAGGGCTGCATGCAGCAGACAAATCAGGGAGGTTTTCTTCTCTATAATATCGATGTACAACACTCTGTTTAAGAGTGCATTTACACAAACTGACCTGTGCCCCTAAACTACATGTTTACACAGGCAGAACACACTAAAATGGTCAGTGAACCATCTTTAATAAATTGCGTATAAACTTCCATTGTACTCGGCAGTGCAAATTATGTTTCACAGAACAATGTGCTGCAAAGAACAATCATTTATGTAATCCTAAAAATCTTTGTACCCAACGATCACTTCAACTCCTTCATCGCCAGTCTATTTACAGTGCAAGATTATGACGATACAAGAAATATTAAGAACAGCAGATCACAATAATCCTGTGATATAAATGCCCCTTGAGTAATCAATATCGGATGGGTGAGGGTCAAAACCCGGCACCCCCACGGATCAGCTGCCATCAGCTCTGACAGTGGCCGGGCACTGCAGACCAGCTACTATTCAGTCTATATACGCTGTAACTCAAAAGTTATTGATCTCATCTATCTGGAAATTAATTTAATAGGTAAACTGGGTTTAATAAGGTTGATATCAGAAGACAAGAGGACTATTCTGATGTCATCATATGCTTTATGAAGGTTGTCCGTATTATGCAGGATTAACTGACAATCTACAAAATACAGGATTAGAAGGATTGGGCATGCTTAATTTCAAAAGGTCCAATCTTTTGTTCCATAGTTATTAAGGTTAATGGAAGACTACACCAATCAAAATCAACCTATAGCCTAATTGTTCTCACAGGGGATTAAACGGCATAGGATTATTTCCTACTTCATAGTGAGCACATGTATATCTTGCATGTGTATAGCGGAGGGAGTTTCTGGTCCAAACAATGGCCACATGTAGGACTGCCTATATATATTTTGATCTTTTCTCTCTTTGGAAAAGTCTATACAGCAGGGAAATGTCTGCTCATTTTAATGAAAATCATATATGCCAACTACATAAGGCTTTGGTACCCACCTACCCGACCCTCAGGACACATGTCCATGCATGCACGTACTACAATCTCCATCTGTCTTCATGTGGCATTGTGGAGCCCAGGGTTCAGCAATGGGGATGACTGACAATAGTACTGTTCATCCTTTTGTACTGAGCCTTAAGGTATTTATTATGCCTTTATGCATACAAGATTTTGCCTTACCCATCTTTTGAAGATCAAAAATCCAAGAAAAACCCTGACTTAAACCTTATGAATGTTAACTACAAGCCAAACCCTTGTAAATACAGATCTTCATTAATCAAACACTCCTCCTAGATAAGACGACCGTACTTCAGGTTACCTCGACACAGAAGAAATTGGCCCAGTACAGTCTCCTCTGAGAAATTACCGGCAGAGGAAAAAAACACGACTTCTATCTACTTGTCCTAGAAAAACAGATTGTTTTCTCCAGTCTGCCGAGCTAAAGTATTTAGAAGATTAGACATTTATGCAGCTGCCTGCCCTGAATTTGGGCATCCGTTAGCCCCAAGAGCACCGGGAAAATCCAGAACATAGCAGGATTGGAACTGCTGGGTATTACTGGATTAGAGGAAGCGCCTTGAGGTCACACGCACTATCACGAACACATTAACGTTTAGTTCCCCTTCTCCCTGCTCACATTACTTGATGTACTTTCAACCTAATTATCCCCATGTAACAGCAATCTAAGCTCACACTGCATACTAATTCAGCATCTGCACAGAGCCAAACACATTCAGCACCTTTTGTCAACAAGGCGACTTTCAACCAGCAATGTAAAAGCTGCACCGGCAGGGACAAGACAGAGTGTGCGGCACAAATGTCAGGATAATCACATCAGTCACTCCTTCTAGAGTTATTACGCGCCACATTTAGTCATCTTCAGACAATATTTGCTTTGGTTTGCTCTCGTGCAGGGTGGAACAAGTTGTTTTACCAGCCCGAGATGGAAATCCGTTCAGCTTCATACTAGCAGGGAGCAGCAGGTATAATACTAAGGCCTAAAGCCAAGTCTTCTGTCATCACAAAGGGTTAAAATAACACTGATAAAAAAGAGAATTTTGTTTACGTACCGTAAATTCTTTTTTCTTTAATCATCAATGGGAGACCCAGACAATGGGGTTTAGGGCACTGCCCTCCGGAGGTCACACTAGGTACTACAAGTTTGTAGACACCGCCTCCTCCGCTTATAAACCCCTACCGCAGGGAACATCCTCAGTTTGGTCCATAAGCTGCAAGGAGGAAATAAACCACACCCGAAACATCGGGAAGAATGCCGTGCACAGACGGTTCAACAACCCGGCAAACACTGTCCCAACAGGGAACAGATCAACTGCAAAACATGCAACGGAACAACTGGGTGGGTGCTGGGTCTCCCATTGATGATTAAAGAAAAAAGAATTTACGGTACGTAAACAAAATTCTCTTTTTTCTGGTCATCATAATGGGAGACCCAGACAATGTAGATGTCCTAAAGCAATACCCCAGGGCGGGAAGAGTTCCTCAACAAGACGGATAACACATGGTTCCCTTTAAAGGTGGGCAACCGCCGCCTGGAGAACCCGCCTGCCCAAGTTTGCATCCGCAGAGGCATGGGCATGCACCATATAGTGCTTAGAGAAAGTGTGCAGGCTGGACCAAGTGGCCGCCTGACACACCTGTAGAGCAGACGCTCGATGTCGCAAGGCCCAGGAGGCACCTACAGCTCTGGTAGAGTGAGCCTTCAATCCCACCGGGAGAGGCAAACCAGAAGACCGGTAAGCCTCTTGAATGGAAGCCTTAATCCATCTGGCCAAGGTTGACTTTGATGCCGCGGACCCCTTACAGCGACCTGTCGTAAGAACAAATAAGGAATCCGAACTCCTGAAGGAGGCGGTCCTGGACACATAAATGTGTACAGCTCTCACGAGATCCAGAGTATGGAGGTCGCGCTCCACCTGATGGACGGGAGCGGGGCAAAATGATGGGAGAACAATCTCCTGGTTCAGGTGAAAAGTTGATACCACCTTCGGCAAGAATTCTGGCCGTGGGCGCAACACCACCTTGTCTTGGTGAACCACCAGAAAGGGTGACTTGCACGATAGTGCAGCCAATTCTGAGACCCTCCTCAGAGACGTAATCGCCACCAGAAAGGCCACTTTCTGGGACAGACGAGATAGAGAAACATCTCTCAGTGGCTCAAACGGCGGTTTCTGTAATGCCGCCAGGACCATGTTAAGGTCCCAAGGGTCCAGAGGTCTCTTGTAGGGCGGAACCATCCGCGACACCCCCTGCAGAAATTGACGGACCTTCGGGAGGAGCGCCAATCGCCTGTCAAACAGCACTGACAATGCTGATACTTGACCTTTCAAAGAGCCAAGGGATAATCCCAACTCCAAACCCGACTGTAGAAAAGCCAACAACGTCGGGATGGACAAGGGCCACGGAGACCGTCCACCAGAGGCACACCAGGTAAAAAAGATTTTCCACGTCCTGTGGTACATCTTCCTGGAAACGGGCTTCCTAGCCCGATTCATAGTGGCAACCACTGTAGGGGAGAAACCCCTGGATGTCAGCAGCCAGGCCTCAAGAACCATGCAGTCAATCTGAGGGCCCTGGAATTGAGGTGGAAGAATGGGCCTTGCGCGAGTAGATCTGCGCGTTCTGGAAGAGCCCACCTGTGTCCGCCTGACATTTGCCACAGGTCCGGGTACCAGGACCTCCTGGGCCAATCTGGAGCCACTAGAATGGCTACCCTGCACTCCGACCTGATCTTCCACAGCACCCTGGGAATCAGAGCTAGAGGAGGGAACACATACGGCAGATGGAATCTGGACCAAGTCAAGATCAGAGCGTCCGCTCCCAGAGACTGGGGGTCCCATGACCTCGCCATGTATTGCGGCACCTGATGATTCAGCCGTGAGGCCATCAGATCCACGTCCGGCGTGCCCCATCTGCTGCAGATTTCTCTGAAGACGTCCGGATGAAGAGACCACTCTCCGGCGTCCATCCCCTGCCGGCTCAGATAGTCGGCCTCCCAGTTTTCGACCCCTGGGATGTGAACTGCGGAGATCAGGCAGTTGTTGTTCTCCGCCCAGGATAGGATGCGGTGAACTTCGGCTAGAGCCTCTGCGCTCCTGGTTCCTCCTTGATGATTTATATAAGCGACGGCCGTCGCATTGTCGGACTGAACCCGAATGGGTTGTCCTGAGAGGAATCTCTGAAACGCCAGGAGCGCCAGATAGACTGCCTTGATCTCCAGCACGTTGATCTGCAACGCCGACTCCGACTGAGTCCAGAGGCCTTGGGCCCTGTGGTGTAAGAACACCGCCCCCCAGCCCTTCAGACAGGCGTCGGTGGTCACCACTAACCATGACGGTTTGATGAAGGACCGGCCCCGAGACAAGTGATGTGGCTGTAGCCACCACTGCAGGGAATCTCTGGTCGGTTGGGAAAGGGTCACCAGCCGATTCAGGGAGATCGTTCTTTTGTCCCACCTGCGGAGAATCTCCAGCTGGAGAGGACGGAGGCGAAATTGTGCGAAAGGCACCGCCTCGATTGCCGCCACCATGCGCCCCACCAGCTTCATCAACCCCCGTAGGGATGATTGTGGTGACAGGAGGACTGCTTGCACTCCTGATTGGATCGCCATCTGTTTGACTCGTGGCAGAGACACCAGGGCTGAGGCTGTGTTGAAGTCCATGCCCAAATATGTCAAAGACTGGGTCGGAACTAGCGTTGACTTCTGAATGTTGAGGAGCCAACCGAACTGTTCCAGAGACCGCATGGTCACATCCAGGCTCACTTGACAAAGGTGTTCCGATGGCGCCCTGACCAGCAGGTCGTCTAAATAGGGAATGACGGCATGTCCCTGTCCGTGCAGGAGAGCCATCATGGAGGCCATCACTTTTGTGAACACCCTCGGTGCCGAGGCCAACCCGAACGGCAGCGCTACAAATTGGAAGTGTTCTTCCCCCACTGCGAATCTCAACCAGCGCTGATGAGCCGGTGCAATGGGCACGTGAAGGTAAGCGTCTCTGATATCTATGGACGCTAGGAAGTCCCCCTGTGACACAGCTGCGATCACGGAGCGCAGTGATTCCATACGGAACTTCCGAACCAACACGTGATGGTTGAACAACTTCAGGTCCAGAACCGGGCGGAAGGATCCGTCCTTCTTTGGGACGATAAAGAGGTTGGAGTAAAAACCCCTGAACCTCTCCCCGGAAGGCACCGGGACCACCACTCCGTCTCTGCGGAGTCCCTCCAGCACCAAAGAAAAGGCCTGAGCTTTTTCTGGGGAGGGGACCGACCGATGGAATCGGGATATCGGTTTTGACGTCAGCTCTATCCTGTAACCTCGCGAGACCACGTCTCGAACCCACTGATCTGGAACGTGAAGTAGCCACTCGTCCTGAAAGCGAGACAAGCGGCCCCCCACCTGTGGGGAGGCAGGAAGAGAGAGCGAGTCATGTAGAGGCGGGTTTGGGGGTGGCAGCTGCTGCCCCCGCCGGCTTCTTTGGACGACTCTTAGAGCGCCACTGAGAAGCGGGCTTGCCCCCTCGGTCCGTGCGAGCGGACGGTGCTGATGACTGTGAGCTGGACCGAAAGGACCACTGTTTTGGGTTCCTCTTAACGGTATACCGTGGCTTAGGTTTATTCTGCGGTATTTTAGACTCAGCAGAATCCTTAATCAGCTTGTCCAGCTCTGTGCCAAAAAGCCTGTCACCAGAGAACGGAAGATTCTGCAGAATCTTCTTAGATGTGGCATCTGAGTCCCAAAGACGCAGCCACAACAACCTGCGGATCGCTATAGCATTGGCCGAAGCCACAGCTGAGCGAGTGGCAGTTTCCAGAGTCGCCGTTCTGGCGTAGTCCGCATAGGCCCTCGCCCTTTCGGTAAGTGCCAGGACCTCTGGACTGGACCTTGCCAGGTCAGTGATACCATCCAAGCAGGTAGTGATCGCTTGTAAGGTCCAGACCGTGGCAAAGTTAGGGGCAAATGACGACCCCACCGCCTCATAGGAAGACTTGGCGAGTTGCTCGACCTGTCTATCAGTAGCATCCTTCAGTGAGGAGCTATCAGAGGCAGAGAAAAGGGAGCGTGCAGCAATCCTGGTCATGGAAGCATCCACCTTCGGGGACTGCGACCACTCCTGAAGCACCTCCTGGGGAAAGGGGAAGCGATTGTCCTTGGGTTTGCGGACATAACGCCGCCCAGGATGTAACCTGGGGGCTCTAATCACCCTTCCAAAATTAGTATGGTCCATAAAGGAGCCACTTGGTCTAGCCTCCGGCCGCAGCCATTGATAGACCTCCTTCGGGTGCACCGTCACCTCCTCAGGGGGTGTCACGAGACGTAAGGTCTCGTTGATAGAGGACACCAGATCCTCCACCCCATCTGGAGGTTCAGACACAGACACAGACCCGAAAGTTGAACCCCCATCATCGTCCTCACCATCAGAGGAACGCTCCTCCTCAGAGAGAGCATGGAGCTCGGGTGACTCCTCACGACGAGCCCGCTTAAGGGGTCTCACAGCAGAAGAGGGAGACACCCGGGGGTAACTGGAAGGAGTAGCTGGGCCTTCCAGCCTCCTATTAAGTGCCTCCAGGGATTGCGACATGGAGGACAACTGGGACAACAGAGATTCATTGATCTTATTCTGAGTCTCCCAGGGCCCTGGGATCACCCGAACCTCAGGGTACAGCACCGGAGCTGCTGTCTCAGCAGTGCCAGTCCGGGCTTCTGGGCGTCCGCAGTTATTGCAGGACCCCTCCACCAGTGTACCATTGCATGTAGCACAGGTAATGGTGGCATCCGCCGCCTTAGCAGCATGCTTCCTAACTGAGGACATAGTCACAGTAGGGGATGTATAAGCCAAGTCGTACAGACAAACAGACCGGGATTCCCGGTGGCTTACCGACCGCTGTAAAGCGGTGGGAGGAAGCGGTGTGTGTGTGTGACCTCCGCGAGTTCCGGTCTCCCTCTGAAGTGCAGACACGTGCTGCCGTAGATCCCAGCCGGGAAGTGAGGGAGAAGATGGCCGCCGCCAGTAAAGTCGTGGGCGGCGCCGGGAACACGCGGGAAGCACATACACACGCCCCCCGGTGACGTCACCGCAAGGGCTGCCTCCTCTCCTCCAGGCAGCCTCATCATGGAGGTGCTGGAGCCCGCAGCGCGGGAAACAGTGTAAAACACAGTACACACACTCAGACTGCAATTACATCCTAAGATCAGCAGTCTACGGCCTCAGCCCCTGTGACACACAGGGCGGTTAGCCAGGGTGACCCCAGCACAGGGTACACCTCCAGAACCGCGGACCCGAGGGTAACGCGCGGTCTGAGTGTCAGGACACATAAAGTGGCAGACACTACCCCCAGGCACACAGGAGACACAGAGTGCCTCAGTGCCGGTCCGGTCTGTAAGCACCATTTAGGGAGGCCTCGGACGGGGGTTCAGCCCAGTCCGGAGTGTAAGCACCATTTAGGGAGGCCTCGGACTGGGCTGGCTCCAGTCCGGTCTGTAAGCACCATTTAGGGAGGCCTCGGACGGAGCGGAGCTGTGCAAGGCTCCTATCTCCCACTCTCCAGAGCCCCCCAGAGAGGGATGGAAAGGAGCGCGACAGCGTACCGGGAGAACACAGTGTCCAGGCTCTAGGCCCTCCGGTACCTCCACCTGCGTGTGCCACAAGGGTGAGCGGGGAGGCTGTCGCAGGTCCCGATCAGGACCATATTACCTTGTCTTCAGACGCCATCACGTAAGTAGTGAGAATGCAGTGAAGTGCAAGCAAAGCGTGATCCTCCGAGCACACTAAGTTTAAAACTGAGGATGTTCCCTGCGGTAGGGGTTTATAAGCGGAGGAGGCGGTGTCTACAAACTTGTAGTACCTAGTGTGACCTCCGGAGGGCAGTGCCCTAAACCCCATTGTCTGGGTCTCCCATTATGATGACCAGAAAAGAGTTGGACCATGAACCACATATATTTCATATGGGCATTGTAAGATTGCGAGCAGGGTCCTCACCCCTATAAGAATTCCATGTTACTTTAGATGTACCTTCACAGTCATCGGGGTGGCAATCAGTCACGTCAATCCACATTCAGTCATGCAGTTTTTTTTAAATGTAGTAATGCTTCACCTGCCCCCGAATTGTGATATATTAACCTCACTAAAGGGCATCCAAAATTCACTACAGCTGTAGAAGGACCTGTGGTGATGTCACGACCATGTGTCCATAACGGGCAGAGCTAAGCCCAAAGGGTCTTTGACTTGAAGCCTGCTTAGCTATACGCATTACTGTCTCATGGTTGTGACATCTCCACAGGTCCTTCACCAGCAGTTCTCCAATGTTGAGCTTTGCTCTTTATGGTCCCATTCTCAGAGGACCTGTGGTGATGTCATGACCATGTGACCTTAATGAGCGGAGCCCAGTATAGGAAAACTGTAGAAGGACCTGTGGTGAGGTTACGACCATGTGACCTTAATAGGCAGAGCTAAGCAGGTCTGACATGAAGAAAATGTAGGCTTAGGCAGCTTTCACACTGCAGTTTATTCCTGATCAGGATTCATCAGGTTTTGTGAGCCAAAACCAGGAGTGAAACTTGCAGAGAAAAACTATCATTGAAAGATTGACACCTGTTCTGGGTTTTTGAGACACTTCAGGTTTTGGTCATGGTAAAGCAGCCTTAGCTTTACCCATTACTGTCACATGGTTGAGACATCATCAAATTCTCTTAAGGGGCCGTCAGACGCGTCAATATCGCGTGCAATATCACTGCTACACGTGACGTTGCAGCGATATTTACGCGAGTGACAGGACGCATCAACCAGCGATGAATCCCTGGTTGATGGTCGCCAGGTTTTCGGACAGGACCAAAAACCTGGCAATGGTTGCCCGGTGGACACAGCATCGCTGCGTGACACCGGGAGACGCGCGATCAGCCAGCTCCCAGCGCCTCTCAGCAAGCGCTGGGAGCTGGTATCCATGGCAAACTGCGGGTATCTAGGCAGCGCGTGATGCCTAGATACCAGATTTATTCCTTGGTTACCAGCCTTCTCCGCTCACCGGCTGGAATCCAATGTACACACCGGGTAGCTAGGATCCCGGTGTCACACGCATGGATGCTTTCCTGTGACTGAGCAGACAGTGAGGAATCTGGATTTATAAAAAAGTTTCAGGGGACAGGAATCTACCAAGTTGATATGGGGGAGGGGAGACCACGGCAGTGATCAATGCAGTGCTCTGCCTGTGCTCCTAGCCTGATACATAACAGTACACATTATGCACCATCATATCATTGTACAGCAAAAGATTACAGCGTGTATTTATATCAGCTTGGTGACATGATAGCTATTTGAAGTGAGAACACCCCTGTTAAATTACATAGGATGTACACTGTTTCCCCTAACAGAAGACACTCTCTTATCTTACTTTTTGCTCCAAAAAAATGCAGTGTGTCTTATTTTCAGGGGATGTCTTATTTTTCCATCATCCTTTCCCAAGCCCCAATATCCCCTTGCAGACCCTAATATTCCCATGCAATATTCCCTCTGTCTTATTTTAGGGGAAACAGGGTATATCAGGGGCAGGACTGTAGTGTGACCATAGAGCTGGTGGCCACGCACCCTGCGCATACCAAAGTATGAGGGGACAGGGATGTAAGATGATCCTGGAGCCCCCAGGGTCCATGCCCCGATACACCTCCTGTGACAGCTGCTGCATGAGGATGAATTTTTATGTCCCCCGAGGGAGGGAGTGAGCGCTGGCGAGCAGATATGATTTTATTGATTTATAAGCAACTCTATAGATCCTGGAACTGGAGTGCCCAGCTCTGCTTCATCCTGTAGGAGGGCACGGACCGTACTAAAAAGTTATCTCCCCAGAGTACCCCTTTAAATAATCATCAACATTTTTTTATTTTTTTTATTTGATCAAATAGGGCTAAATTTAAAAGTATGTAAATAAGCCTTAGCATTTTTACCGAGGAGCTTCATTAAATGTCAAAGCAATATATTTACTGATTGGCGAAGTAAAGACGCACATTTCTGCTTTGCAAAAAGCGAAGGACACACATTAAATGGGCAGGATAAAGCGACACGCTCCGGATTTTAAATCTGCAGCGGTGGACAATTTAAGTTGTGTATCATTTTTGTAGTGATTGCATGACATTTACAATCCATCACCTGTCCTATAAAAACACAGGACGTGAGAATTAACTATAACTATTAACAGTTTTAACGTCTGTGCATCAGCCTCCATCTCCTGCTGTCTTCAACTTAAATAGCAAAAACCTGCTGACAGATTCCCATGAACAGAAAATAGAAACACTTATTTTTGTCTGTGGACGGTTTGCACTACTCCTAATTTGCAATTCTAGACAAAGCCCAAGGACTGGAGTGGCGCCGGTTCTGGATGATACCCGCTATGTTTTTCTATTCTCATAAAGCCATTTACAGTTTAGAAGACTGTACTCAGGGCAAGGTCAGAACAAATATCCGCACAAGTCCAAAAATATTACAAAATGGTCCAATACCAGAAATACTTCTTACCACATGCAGTTCTATGACAGCGTCGGAAGGTGCCATTAGGAAAGCTGGATTCATCGTGAACACATAGCACAGCACACATCTCTATAGCTGAGCTCTCCTGGGAGCGAAACTGGCTTCAGGGCATGCTAGAAGCTCTGCATAAATGACAGCGATGGATTCGATATATACATAATGCAGGGCACATAACCCTGCGCCTCTGTATTATTAGCTCAAGCATCTAACAAAGATATTTAAAGGGGTTGTCCAGGATTAGTAAAAGGGAACAGCAGCACATCCATCCATGGCTGTGTCTGGCATTGGCGCTAAGCCGAAGTCACCTAAATGGCTAAAGGAAAAAATATATATGACAATCATGGCAGATTGGATAATGTCAGACAAAACACCATCTATACTGTAATTGGACACTTGATATATAAAGGTTTATATTCCATAGAGTATTAGAAGAAGTCAAAGGAATTTATGGCAAAAGATCAACATTCAGACCTGTTAAATAGGGCCGGGTGATGAAATAGACTGTATTCTAATAGGGCTGCTGTGAAATCAATACACTCTGAAGTCTATACTGTGCTGGACTGAAAGCAAAAAACACAGATCTGTTGTGCCATTTCTATTCTCTTTTTATTAAAGGTCTTTATACACAGACTACATTGGGCGACAGTAATGAGTATGGGGGCCCAGCTGTCCCCGCAGATGATCGGGGATAAGGATCTGGCACGTCAATTGCCGATCCTTTTTGTTTCCGCCGTCAGAGGTGTCTGGGAAACGCTCAGAGATCACAGAGACGCTCAGTAGAGTTAACAGTCCTATTCATGGGAGCGGGCGAGATTGTTCGGCCAACAGACATCTAATGCGTATGGGGCACTTTCATTTTATCTGGAGTGCTCAACCACAGTTGACTGAACACACGAACAATGAAATAAGTATATACTATACATCATGGGTGGGGAACTCCATGCCTCGAGGGCCGCCAACACTGCATGTTTTTAGGATTTCCTTAATATTGCACATGGCCTTCGAATCCTGGAGTTCCCCACCCTGCAGTACCCATGATGATGGCAATTCTGATCATAAATGAGCGTCAGTACACAACATACAAATCCGTTGGTACAGGTTTAATGGCCGATTCACAGACTGATAAAAATTAAAGGGGGAAGAATAATGTCTTGCAATCATGTAATTGGCTGCACATCCCATTTGTGGGGTCTTTTTATCACTACATAAATATTCTGGAGGACCTCCTGCAGCAGAAATGGTCCTGCAATATTGTGACAGTAATGGGGCGGTAAAGCCTCTCTTGTTACTGACAACAACAAGGCTTGTGCCCATCCATTATGATCCAATCAGCCAACAAACCAATGTCATATTTTCAATGGCTAATAATTGGTAAAAGCTAATTAATCGTGCTGACCAAATGGCATTAAGCTTCGGTTAGGGTATTGGTCCCCAAATTCCAGTCCTCAAGGCCCCCAACAGGTCATATTTTCAGGTTTTTTTAGTATTGCACAGGTGAAGCCTTGATAATAATTCAATCACCTATGCAATGCTAAGGAAACCTGGAAACATGACCTGTTGGGGGGCCTTGAGGACTGGAAATTGGGGACCACTGTTAGGGGAAGTGTGTACAGATGGAGTCACCCCCATATTTTGCTGCAAAAGAGCTGTATACTTGCTGTGAAAACAATGGAAGTTTCACAAGGCCCCATTATAAGAGTTAGTTGCTCAATAAGCAAGTGACAAGACACCTTGAATGGAAGAAATCCATAAAAAGAAGACTGATGAAATGCAAAACAAGTGAATTGGAGTGTCATTGAGTAATGCTAATTTAAATTACTGTTTTTTCTTAAGTTAAAGGAAAACTGTCAGGTCAAAAATCCATATGTAACGGCTATCATTTTCTAATTCCTTTCTCTTACTTCTCTCTCTATTGATGTATTTCTTTTATTTATATTCCCCTCCTATCTTCTGTAAACTTTAGAGATTCATTCCATCTGTCACTCACAGTGAATGATCCACTTAGTTCTCTACTGTCCACTCCCCACAAGATGAATATGCATGTCACATATTCACATCACTGCTCAGGAGATCAGTATGGGGGCGGGGGCTGTATCCTCCTCTCTGCTGTCTGTGTTTGCAGCATCACAAGAGGTCAAATACAACACAAACTGTCACAGCAGGGATTCTTGCTTAGAGAAACAAATAGGGTCTAGATAAGGCAGATCTGTAATAGCTCTCTCCCTCAGTGTCCTCAACAGAACAGACCTCCTGTAAGTCAAACCTGACACTGCTACTGAGAGCAAAAGGAGGAGGGATGAGAGAGCTGCTGAGAGGGAGTGCATAATTACATGACAGTTTATACAACTGGACTACTCCTGTTTGCTTATAATGGAGAGGACTAATCCAGGAGCTCCCTGCAGGGTCTGACAATGCTAATAACATGGAAACTATAAACGGTACAATAATGATTTTACATGTTTTTAAAGATCTGCCCCGGTAATATTAGTATAATATATCTAATATTAGACGGTGCCCCTTTAATTAACTCTATGACTTCTGTGGTATATTTGTGCTTTTGTCTCCAACACATCAGAAATTTTAAATGTAAAAAGAAATCAGAAAATGGACACGGTGGAAGGTAATGCAGTTTCAGAGCTTTAAGAGGCAAAGAAAAAAATAAATAAAAATTTCGAGATGCGGATAAATTTGTCATTATTCTCGACTGGCTGACAATTCTGAGCCGTCCAATTGTAATCCCGCTCACACTGGAAGCAACCAAAATAACACACCTGACCAAAAATCAATTTTTTGCTCCAGCTCCTCCAGGACGGTTACACCGCTTCACGACAGAAGCCGACAGAAATTAGAACCTCCTCAAGCTGTTCAACTATTCCCCGCAAGCATGACAGATGCAGATGCCTCCATTCACTCCCACATGTAAACAGAGCGCCAGAGCCAGGCGGCTGGGAAATTTGCAGTTACACGGTCTTGCTAGGGCAGAACATTAATCCAGTCAACCACAGACACACTGAAAATATCCCATTACACCTAAGGCTGTGCACAAGTTACAGCTTCTATCTTTCTCCAGTCAGGAGACTGCAGAAAACAATATCATATCTGCAATGGGGGCTGAAAATGAGAAGAATATCTCCTGCACAATAACCATCTATCTACATATTCTCTAGCTATTACTTGTCGGACAGTTAATGGAGGCAATTTAGTTTGGCGAAAATGAAACTGTGTAATGTAATAAGAAAATATGGCAATATAACAATATGCAGATATTGCAGCCCCTTATGCAGGTGCATTATAGGGCTCGCCTGGCTCATATAACTCCTGATAAAGGGATCGTCTGGTATACAAAATTATTAAAGGGTTAATAGAAAGTGGTCCTCCAATCCAGACTTCATATCGTATAGAGCGGCTACAAAGCACATTCTCTGCATTTTTGGGGGAGCCGCTATGTATGTGCATTATATGGATAGTCCAGTCACATCTGTGTAATGCTTCATTTTACATCTCTGCCACAACCACGGGACATTGTGTGAGCAGCCTAATCAAGAAGGGATTGCACAAGACCAAAATCCTTATAAAAGTTATAGCTCCCACTAAGCCAATCTCAGATATATGCACACTTGGTTATCAGGAGTATGCATGCATTTAAAAAAAAAAAAAGCAAGAACAGTAAGGGTGCCTTCACACTGCGGCGTGATCCGGTCCGGGGCTGTCCGGGATGACCCTGACAGCCGTGGACTGGATCAGCACACAGAACCGGAGGGCTAATATGCTACAGTCCTGACCTGTCGGCGGCTGCAGCTGCGTGCGCTGCACAATGGAAAGGAGGGCATATTAGTCCTCCGGTTCTGTGTGCTGATCCAGTCCACGGCTGTGAGGGTCAGCCCGAACAGCCCGGACCAGATCACGCTGCAGTGTGAAGCCGCCCTAAATCACTACCAAACACTCCGACCCATGAAACAAAAGGTTCAGGTACTGCAAGTCAGCAAGTCCAAACCTTCTACCCCCTGCCCATCATCTGTTATAGAGAGAGATGGGAGGCTGACATACACACCAGACAGGGCGGTTCTTGACGAAGTATTCTGGACATCTATAAAAAGGAGCCGTACCCTCAAAACAGTCTCAAATACCCGCTCATTTCTGACTAGTTTTCTCAGCTGTATATATCCAGAAAAGTATACACATGCAAATGAGAGCTCGGTGCACCCATGGTGTAGCCAAACTCTCAGTGCACCATTCAGCCCTCGCCTGTTTGATGACTGATGGCGCTCACTTGCCCAGATGAAGCGCTGCCTGAACTAAAACATTTTCCATGTCCGCACACACCCACAATGAACACACATCTCTACAGTCTACTGTAGTCACTCACTACACATGGATCAGGGTGGAGAGAGCTGGATGTATGCGCGCCTCTTCAGCTATACACTGGCATCGAGCTCCTGCAAGGGTGCACCGGGCACCACAATTTGCAGAACACTCATCTTCTGAATTATGACAGCTAAGAAATTGGGACAACAAAGTATGTATATAAGGGCTAAGCCTCATCGGAGAGCAGAATAACGCAGGAAGAGAGACCCTGATGGATCGCTTAGTGTACTGGGTGCAGCAGTTGTGGCAAAATCAGTTTTTAAATTGGGCATAAAGCAAGCTCAGAAATCTAACCCCACCCATACCCCTGATTAGCAGCCGTTTATATTGACAGTAAACTGCTATAAGTGCTGGTGGTAAGGTTGGACCAGAAGGCATTTAGACAGCTAGTAATAAAACACATTGTTATGGAGACACCAGCACCCAGCCTAATAAGTGTCATCACTGAAATCAGTGTCTCAGCCCTACCTCATGCTGCCCTCTGATTACATAGCAAAAATCTGTTGACAAATTTACTTTCAAAATCACAAGGACTCAACTAAAGATCGCATTTGAAACAGTCATTTTGGGGCAAAATTCAGATGTGTATGAAACACGTCCATTTCTACAACGCAAAACATCAATTGGGTGTGGGTCTCCTGACTCAAACACGACATTAATATACGAGGCTGTCCAGTTCCGGAGACCCCAAACAGTACGCGTATCACATCTAATTTTGGCCTAATTTAGCCCTTTAACACCTCAATGAAGTTTTTTTCTTTAATGAAATCTAGATGGTAGCCTCCATAAAACATGGTGTGCAGGGTGCTTACAGCAAAAAGCGAGGGTGTCTCCCCACCCCTCAATCCTAAACACAGGGCTGCATGGTGTCCAGTAACCTATTGACTGGCACTAGAAGGGCATGAGATCACATTCTGGGATATCGGCTACACATCATTTTTGATAAGACACAGGATTTTTCAGCTGCAGTAGTGGTCATGTCTCCTAATGATTTTAGCACAGTTTATCTTCGCCTCAGTGCATGTATTATACTTTAATATGAAGTGTCAGGAGCGCCAATGTTACAAATGGTAATAAAGGACATTTCCTGTTCATCTTCTGTAGAATGATCTTGCAAAATGGGAGAGCATTATCCATTTCAAAGTTTCACATAATGGGGCAAGTTCACTCTCGCACATCACAACTTTCCCCTGTAATGTCCTGACATTCATAACGAAGAATAGTTGGACTTGACAATCCACCTGCAATTTAACAACTGCTCCGGCAGATCAATGCCTTGAGCACAGGGGATTGAAATTTATATGAAAGCTCATTGAGCTCATTCTCTTGTCCTAGGAAAATTAGATTTACAAGGTTAAACCCTCCCGAGGCCTAAAAGCTTTGGATTATATCATACAGACTAATTTGGTTTACAATGCAAACACTTTGTATTCCAGTGACACAATATGCTACAATTACCTGGAAACCAGAAGGTTTCATCTTGTAAGGAGCCCTGAACACTTACAGTTGTGTGAAAGTTTACGAACCCTTATTCAGAAGTTTCCATATTTCTTTCTAAAGGTCCCCGTTACACGGCTCAACATCGTTCCCGCCATCGTTCAAAAGTAACGTCGGGAACCATGTTGAGACACAGTTGTTGCATCGTAGCGTGTAAACCCACGATTCAACAACGATAGTTGATCAAGTCGGAGTTGACAGGTTTTTCTGCATGGAGGAAAACCTGTCATCATTAATTTAAACAACCTGCGGCATCGTTCGGTGTGACATCACAATAGCGATGTCACGGCCGATCCCGCACGCTATTCGCTGGGTTGATCCCAGCCCAGCGAGCAATCGCTGCAGCAACATCACAGCACCATCACCAGCAACATCTTGCCGTGTGACAGCTAGGCTGCGATGTCTGAAGCGAGTGCACACCCGCAGGCATCACTTCCGACATCGCAGCCGATGTTGTACTGTGTAACGGGGCCTTAACCATGACTTAAACCAGATTTTCACACAAGCCTTTAAAGTAGATAAAAAGAAGTTAATCACACAAATCACTCCAAAATATTAGACAAATTCTTTCATTCAGCTAACTAATCCAATATCACAAGCCTTGAGAGTCATGGCCACTTTACACGTCCCGATATCATCGTCAAACTTTGATAAAAAGTCACGCCGTTCGTGCATTGGCGGCGATATCGTTCGTGCGTTGTGTGGTGTAAATGTGCAATTCGATGCAAGAACGATGCCAAAACGATATCGGAGTAGAATTGTGCAGGCTCTCCAACTGCCCGATATTGGATGGACGATCTGGCAGGATCGTGCTGTGTGACAGCCCAACAACGATTTGGAGTACAACTTCCCCTATTCACTCCCATGTTAAATGGTTGTTCCCTGGTTCACTCGTACAAGGGGGCGTAGACATCGCAGTTGTGTTGCCTGCCGATATCTCCCTATGTGACAGCTCCTATACGATCTTGGATTACTGCCAAAAATGTGCGCGCTCCCGGGCCGTTGTATACAATATCGAAACGATGTTGGGACGTGTAAAGCGGGCATCAAAAGCATGTGAGATATTAGGAGGAAGATGGTTCACCGACCAGGACATAAAAACAGAGAATAAACTTACCAAAAAATTGCCAGGTAAATACCCATTGCACTTAGCAGCAGCTGCCAGCTCCTCTGAGAGGCAACACAGGTGTCTGTATGCCGATACTCAATCACCTGCAACCCACAGTGGGGGTGGTTGTGGCACCAGCGTCCGACCATGCTGTCAGGGAGGCGACTGGCGGCATCTAAAGACACGAGGCTACCATAGGGCTCTGCCACTCACGGTGCATGCAAGGCATAGTGTCAGAGCAGCCTATTGGTCACGCCCTTCTATTAGATCAGGCGGGCTGCTCCGCACTGATTTCATGCCTCACAAAATGACAGACGCTCCCCAGAGGGCCCAGCCTCAAACTGCAGATAAAAAAAGTGCAATAAAACACTAAAGATGAAAATGTGAGGTGTTTGTGGGTATCTTGGCCAAAATACGTAAGCCGGTAACCCACCATCAAGGGCCCTCACGCTTACCAGTCCTAACCACATGCCTTTTGCGACGTGTCTGTTTATACTATATGGTTCACCGAACAGGACATAAAAACAGAGAATATACTCACCAAAAAATTGCCAGGTAAGTACCCATTGCACTTTGCAACAGAGGTGTCTGTATGCCGATACTCAATCACCTGCAACCCACAGTGGGAGTGGTCACAAAACTATTACAACAAAGTTTGGACTCCTCCAATCTGCACTCAGACAGAATGTGTACAAACAGAAGAAATTCAAGACCATTATTACACTTTCTGACAGTGGTCAACCAAGGTCACAAAGAAACCCAAGGTAATCTCTCAGCAACTAAAGGCCTCCCCTACTAAGATTAGCTAATGTTACTCTTCATGATTCCACTATGATGAGGACAATAAACATCAATGTACATGGAAGGATTAGAGAGTGAAAACTGCTCTCCAAAAAGAACATTGCGATAATCTGCACAAGTCAGGCAGCTATGAGAACAAAGTTTTGTGAACCACAATAGCTCTTTTTGTTGAAAAGAAAAGCATTCTATTTGGAGAATGAAAAACACTGCATTACAGCAGAAAAAAACCTCATTCTATCTGTGAAGCATGGTGGTGGCCGAGCGTACCTTAATTCTCAGTAGTAAGCAAGGCAGTAAGCCACCATCAGACCACTTTGTCTGGGTCTAATAATGTAAAACACAAATCTAAGGGCCCTTTCACATCAGCGTTTTTTTCAAATCGCGGCAGATGCGGTGAAAAAACCGCATCTGCCGCGATTACCGCATACCGGCTGCACTTGCGGCGCGGTTGCGGTAAATGCCATGCAAAGTATAGGCATACTTGCGGCAGGTGCGGCAAGTGCTGTTTTGCACTTGCGGCAGGTGCGGCCGCGAAAAAAAACGCGGCTGACCGCAGTTTTTTTCGCGGCCGCACCTGCCGCAAGTGCAAAACCGCACTTGCCGCACCTGCTGCAAGTACGCCTATACTTTGCATCGTGTTTACCGCAACCGCGCCGCAAGTGCAGCCGGTATGAGGTAATCGCGGCAGATGCGTTTTTTCACCGCGTCTGCCGCGAATTTCAAAAACCGCTGATGTGAAAGGGCCCTAAGACAGTTGATATCCAACCGCTCAATATGTATCCCGTCCAACGTCTGCCATTGTGGTCAAGTTGGGAGGCACCCAGGCACATTATATGGTCACTCCCACTGTAATTTATATACATCTAATCTCTATGGAAAGCTGAACATATGCCTGAGTGTGTCCAAAAAGAAAAAAAAAGTCTCAGAATTTGACACCATAGTAATGTTGGTGAGAATTTTCAGGTCTTTTCAGCTTGGGGTTGGCCAACTATCTACTCTGTGCAAGTGAAGCAAAGACAATTGCGGCCAGCTCTGAGATAGCATCAGGCACAGTTTGAGAAGTAGTTATTTAACCAAAGTGTAACGCAGAGCTCTCCTAACTTTCTGATCTTGAGAGCCATATCAGATTTAAGAAAGGCTTGCAAGCCACATCCAGCTCCCACACCCCCTCATAGTAGTAACACCCAAAGACCCCATTACCGGTATAGCAGACAAAGCTTTTCCACAGAAATCCGACCTAGGCAGTATAGAAAGACCTATGGGTTTCTAACATACCCACTTTCAGATTTGCTCTACTACGAGGGGCTACTCACATACATCTCCATCTGTACACCTTCTCTTCATAGCTCTTTCCTACACTTGGTGCTAATACACCGAACTGGAATACAGCCATGAGCCACTTATGGATATGCCAGTCACATATGGTTCCCAAGCTACAGGTTGAGGTCCCCTGCTGTAATGTATGGCCTACCAATACGGGTATTATACGATTTCATTTTTTACCGAAAGGTTCTTCAGGAATCTACCTGAAAGGATTGAATACATAATATCAAAAGATGGATTGGTTTACAGAACTGTTTTTATGGTCCAAAATTCAAGCTATTATTTTTTTTCTTTGGATTTTCACTTAGAAACCAGCAGTCCATGTAAAATGATCCTGTATAGGTTATCTGGGTCAATCCTCGGGTAATGGCATTGTAATACTTGTCAACTATTCTTGATATGAAATATGTGAAATCATTTCCCGGTTTCTGCTCATCACACAGACTAGTGTGGGGCTTTACAGTAGAGCACATCATGACAAATGTCATTGACTACCTTACCCCTTTACTATGTCCTTAGTGGCCAAATTGGAATTAACTTACAACATACCACACTGAAACGCTCTTAAACTCCATACAAAACAAGTCCATTTCCAAACTTGGCTTCCCACTAGCACACGTATTTATTAACTGTGATTGGGAATGTATTTTCCCGGCTTCCTGCATCATTACATGCCTTGTAGCTCCACTTCTGTCTAATGCGTGTGTATCAGCGAGGACTAATCAGTCACCTCTAGAACGGACTAATCAGGGGACGCAGAGTCTGAGGCAAATTGGACAGAACAACGGTAATCACGTCTGCAGCCTTTATTATTGGCCCTCCCTCCATAGGTTAATTCTGCATTCACTCGCAAGGATCTCATTTTTATACTTTGACGGGAATTAAGGGGAGCCGCTTCCAGCTGGCGTTTCCGCACAACATCATCAAGAGATAATTACAGAAAGGAGGACGGCACACACCTTTCACTGCAAGACAGGTCTGAATAAAACACTAATGAAAAGGAGGCAGAAAAAAAAGGAGAGCGAGAGAGAAAGAGAAATAATTCCTCCAATGCAGGACCATTAAGAGCACATTCATGTTATGCAAATGTGTGAATCACTGCCTTCAAACTGCCTGAAACGGCTCCGAGCCTGTCAGGCTTTTTATTGAAACAAATTAAAGTGCAGCCCATCGCTATCAGATCAGCTAAAGAGGGAAAATTATAATGTTCCATAAATATGCTAATTCCACAAAGGGGGAGAGGCGGAGGGGGGAGATTGGAGTGTTTTGAAGCTACCCTTATTAGTTTCACTCATCAGGGGGTTAGATGAACGTCTAAATAAAACAGAAAGGAGCACAAAGCAGATAAAATGTTCATTTATTAGAAAGGCGGCAATTGTTATTGAGTTTCCAAGTCTGAGGAGCTCGCTGACGGGAGGGAGCGCGCCTTTCCCTCCTCTCCGGTTAATGCGTCGTCCCTTCTGGCCAAGCTGGTGGACGTCCAAGGAGGAGCGGCAGCCAGACGGCAAAGGCTGGCTCATTTAGATGCAGCTCAATAAGTAGACAAAGCAAGAGACATTTTGTGGAGACCTTTAGAAAGGTCAAGAGGTGTTTGGTGCGGTGTAAAGTCAGTTATCAATGCTCCGCACCCTGCCATTTTTCCATATGGTAATTAATCTGTTCCCTTAACTAGAGCGGCTGATAGAGAGAAGTGAAATTCTGCAGTAAGAATGCCTCGTCGGCCTCATTAAGAAGGTTCTCCTTTCTCCTACACAATACACTCAGATCTTACTGCCAGTCCACAATGATGAAGCAGATAGAAATAGCTCTGGCTTCCAGTCACATTGCCTTTTTATTAGATGAACTGCACAATATCCCGCAATAGTCTGGCTGATCCAGCTATAATACAGTCAAACAATCCTATAACTCTTATGCTAAATGAACAGCACAGATATGTAGATTCGTCCTCTCTTACATTTTATCTAGGCTTTAGGGAAATTTGATAACCGAGTAGGTTTTACTCAAACAATTCAGCATACTGAAAACCAAATTGAGGGCTATGTATCTCAGATAACTAATCATGTGTCTTCTCCCAGCCCAGCACCCTAAAATGGACAGGTCTATTCCTGAACAAACACATATGGAGCGACCTGTCTAAGAACTGGGGTAAGAAGGAATTGCCAAACTAGTCATCCGTCCATCCCCAAGACGACTCTATAACGAAACGTGCGTCGGGGTTCCTCCAGCAGCGTTTTAATTTATATGCAAATGATGTTTAATTGTTCTGGGCATGATCTGTGCACTTCCCAAGTCTCTGCCTAACTGGCTGTAATCCCATCCAGCCCTACTGTTTTATGACTGACAGCTCACCAGCAATGTAATCAGCACAGTGACCTGTCAGTCAAGCAAAACAAGGCGGGGCTGTGCGGGGAAAAGACAGGGAGGCGGAGGCCTGGCAAGTGCTCTGATCACACCCAGAGCTCGTAAAGCTTCATGTACATATTAAATCATACAGCAAGTTTTCAGGTACATATTGCATAAGTCAAGATAAGGATGGCATTATCTCTTAGAGGGCAACATGATCATATAAAGAGATTGGATTAACTTTGTACATAGTATGAAAATGAATAATTAAGATTGTGTGTGAAGGTGTACATAGCGCTTAACACATCCTGAGGGGAGTGTCACAAGATGGCCAAACTTAAAAGGTCCAGTCACACATAACGATCGCTGCAACGATCCCGACAGCGATAACGACCTGCCGGGATCGCTGGAGCGTCGTTACCTGATCGCTGGGGAGCTGTCAAACAGGCAGATCTCCCCAGCGATCAGGCCATAGGAGCCAGCTCCCACATTGCTCCCTGCTTAGCACTGCCTTATAGGTAGCGATAAGCAAGGAGAACGCTGGTAACTATGATAAACAGTGCAGTATCCAGGCAGCGCGCGCAATGCTGCCTGTAAGCAGGGAGAACACTGGTAACTATGATAAACACTAGGTATCCAGGCAGCGCGCGCTGCCTAGATACCCGATGTTTATCATAGTTACCAGCGTTCTCCTGCTTACAGGCAGTGCTAAGCAGGGAGGACGCTGGTAACCATGGTAAACGCCGGGTATCTAGGCAGCGTGCGCTGCCTGGATACCCGGTGTTTACCATAGTAACCAGCCCTGTGAGGTCACAGATTGCTGGTTTCTCGCGGTCACACGCAGCGATGCAGTGCTGACCAGCGGGAAACCAACGATCAAAAAATGACCCACAGAACTTTGCAGCGATCAGCGACCTCACAGCAGGGCCTGATCCGGCAAAGTGTCACACATAACATACGCTGGAGAGATCGTTGTAACGTCACAATTACAACGATCTCTCTAACGATATCAGTATGTGTGACTGGGGCTTTACACAAACCTTTTTTCTTTTTGTTCAATCAACCATTGTGATCTTCCTTAGAGATGGTGATCTTGTGCTATCCATCTCCACTTACACTAACCACTGATGGCATGTTCTAGCAACATGCCATGACTTGCACTGGCACCACTCAAATGGACACAGTTCAGCACATACTAATACAAGGTGTTAGGTCTTCTGGTTGGAAAGAGGATACAGGGCAGGTTTCAGCCAGGGGCGGACGCAGACAGAAAAGGGCCCCTGTGCAAGAACGACATATGAGCTCCGCTCTGCCAAACCAATTGCTGCTGTGGAGGCGGCTGTTGGCCCCTGTGTGGCTGCACAAGTTTCACCAATAGCATGTCCGCCCCTGGCTTCACCCCTACAGACCCTACACCAGGCATAGCATCTACATCAATTTTTAGCGGGTCTCATTAGTAGTTTTCCACTTAGCCAAAAATCAGGTCAGATTTGTACACTTGGGTATCTGCTGCCATGTGTTAGTTACTTTACACATTAGTAACATAATTCCTATCTCAGCATATTTGTGTCATTTCTTATTGCAGGCAAACTGATGTAAAACCCCAGGAGACTTTATGATTAAACCAAGTTGGAAAACGAGGACAGAATGAACACAGAAACCAATTTAGAATTTGTTAAATAGGTTAATGTGCAATTAATATATACAATGTTAAAGTGATTAAGAAGAGCTATACAATAAGGAGCTAAATGAGGCATCTGGGGATTATGGCCAAGTACATAAATGGCAGGCAGAGCCGCACAGAGGACGCAGCAGCAGGACAATGCTTTAAATAAAGGTTGCAAAAACGTAATGCAAGCACCTGCATACACAATAAGGGGAGTTACATGACGTATTATGAGAGTAGAAGTGACGGGCTATTACAGATCACTAATGCAGGCCAAACTTCACCACTGTTCTGGCTGTGTCATGTCTGTCTGGACAGATGTAAGAGCAGGAGATTGATACAACATGCAAAGGTGTAAAACTACTTGGTAATCAAGTCCAAGTTCCATTATTGCCCATATTGTGAAGTAGATCAGTGCCACACTATTTTGAGCTGAATGCCCCATTTTCATTTACGTCACACTGAACCTTCTATGGAGGTTGTAAGCAGTAACTCAATACACACAAGAACATATCCTCACACCCAGACAATGTGCAGTCAGCCGCCCCAGGGCGCGATCACCTCAATGCTCCATTAAGCTATGATCAAGGTCCAGAAGGGCCGAAACGTTGGCCATCTTGTTAAATGTCAGAGCCCCCATTATAACTTACTGACACAGATCAATAAATATATTCTTTAAGGCAACAAGAGGGTGTAGTGGACACGGGGCCGTGCACAGCAGAATGTGGCTGCTCTGTTTATTGGGGGCAATAAGTTCAGCAGATTTTAGATGCCATGTACAGATAATGAATGGAGTATGCAGTCCTCAATTAGATTCAGAGGCCATATCGAAGAGTAGAGAACCCTTGTGCTTTGTACTCTTCATAACGGACTTCAATTCAGCATTATGTCTACTTCCACAACATATTTGTCAAGGTGTTGTGTGTGCTGTAACAGCTCAACTTAAGGAAAGTGAAAAAAAGATTAAGCTGTAATACCAAACATCACCTCTGTGCAGGTGTGGCACTGTTTCTGAAAGAGTTGTCATGTTTTGTGCCCCCTTGAGCCATAAAGTATTAAAGTATTTCAATGCTGAAGCATTAAGGTTTCCTTCACTGAAACTAAAGGGGCCTAACGCAATCCCAAACTCATCCATCAGACAGATAAAGAAGTGTGATCAGTCACTCCACACATTCACATTGCTCCAGTCAAGTGGAAGCTGTTTTACACCACTTCATCCAATGCCGGGCATAGTGCTTGGTGATCTAAGGCTGTTGACTCCACTTCATCCAATGCTTGACATTGTCTTGGTGATCTAAGGCTGTTTTGACTCCACTTCATCCAATGCTTGACATTGTGCTTGGTGATCTAAGGCTGTTTGACTCCACTTCATCCAATGCTTGACATTGTGCTCGGTGATCTAAGGCTTCCCAGCAGCAGGTATGCCATGTAAACCCTTGCCATGAAGCTGCTGGCATTTTTGTGCTGAGATTAATGCCAAAGGAGGATTAGTGAGCAGAATGTGGGTGACCTACGCCCTCTGCTTCTCCACATTCAGTTGTCTCCACTTTGTATCCAAGTTGCTGAGGTTCCTTACACTTTTCAGTAAGGCCATGTGTGAGCACATTGAGTATTTGGTTGCAGAAATTTTCAGACAAAAAAAAACGCATCAAAAACACATAAAACAAAACATTTTGACATGCATTTCTGGTGGAAATACGCAGGCAAAACCGCACCAAGAATTGACATGTGGGAGATTTATATCTGCACCCCAAATCTGCAAGGAACAATAAGTAGAGTGCACAACACTTCAGGATCCTTATTGACTTTGCTGGCATACATATAAGCATGCAGATTAGTGACATATCTGCCCCCTAAAAGACATCAAAAATGCAATGTGTGCACATAGTCTAATACAGCTCACAGGTGATGGTGGAGTACATAGGAGGGTAGAAATGACCTGATGCCTTACATTGGGGGCTATTACAAGACCAGTGAGCTCTTTTCCTTCAGCCATTCTGTCACATTGGTAAAAGCAGACCTCATTGTGGAGGGCCATATGTTATACACTTGGGGCGATGGGGCTGAATTAAAGACCTGACTTTAAATGGAACCTGACCCCTAAAAATTAGCCCCCTATCTCTTAAGACCTGTCCCTGCACCATTCTTAGACATTTCTAGCCATCCCTTTGTACTAAAAAAGTGTATTTGTAAAGTTCATAAAAGTGACTTTATACCTGCTCCCACTGCCCAAAAGGCATTGCCTGGTGCTTCTCCCGCACCGCCTGCAGCCTAATTGTTCACACCCCCATGGGCGTGCTAATCAGCAGAGAGCCGCTGCGCCGCGCCACATTACATGGGCGGTATAGCCGCTATGACGCTAAACGCGTCATATCCGGCTATACTGACCTGAGTACACCCAGATCAGCTGCTGTGAACACACTCGCGCATGCGCAATTCGCGTCGCCAAGTTTGGGTGTACTGAGGTCAGTATAGCCGGATATGACGCTAAACACTATGACACTATACCGCCCATGTAATGTGGCGCGGCGGCTCTCTGCTGATTAGCTCGCCATCGGGGTGTGAAGGCTGCAGGCGGCGGGGAGAAACACCAGGCAACGCCTTTTGCGGCTTCTCAAAATCTGAGAAGCCGTAGTGGGTACAGGCAATAAAGTCACTTTTATGAACTTTAGAAATACACTTTTTTAGCACAAAGGGATGGCTAGAAATGTCTAAGAATGGTGCAGGGACAGGTTTTAAGAGATAGGGGGCTAATTTTTAGGGGTCAGGTTTCCTTTAATGATCAAGAATTGTATCCTTTTCTTTTTGTCTGTGTGTGTTTACATATATACATTATACACACATATATGGACAAAGTGCTGAGCCGTGCAGGTGTATTAATCTCCAGCCCCTTGCCATGCCATCTGTAGAATACGCATCATGTTATATATGTAGTTGAAGAAAACACAGGGCAGGTACAAAGAGCTCAGATGTGCACAACCATCATGCACTCACCGTTATCTGACAGCCCCATCACCAATTAATCTACAACACAAAGCCGAGCACTGATGTCCGCGCTGACAGGTGCTCCGAGCGTTCTGCGGCAGAACTCATCATCAAAGAGAATGGGCAACAGCGAGTACCGTACACTGACTACTATAGCGCTGGTCAAAGGATTAAAGCCATGACACAAGAAGAGATCAATAGTGCACAACATCCCTTTCTGACTGCACTGCAATGGCTAGTTGTCAGATGAAGGGTTACTAATGTCTAGGACGTTCCATTAACAAGTGTCAGGTGTAACCCTCAGCAAGGACGGCCTGATGCGAGATGAATTAGGACAAACTAGGCAGAGGTACGCCAGCCGAAACGAGGAACTACTGTAACATCTGCCTGGTGGAAAAAAACTGCACCTTCCTTATCTGCGTACTGCTTATAGCTCTGTTCACACTTTGCATTTTTTTTCATGAGTTTTATGCAAATCGAGAGCTGGTTTTACAGTACCTGTAAAAGATATCAGAAAACTCATGCACACAATAAAGAGAATTTTGTTTACGTACCGTAAATTCTTTTTTCTTTAATCATCAATGGGAGACCCAGACAATGGGGTTTAGGGCACTGCCCTCCGGAGGTCACACTAGGTACTACAAGTTTGTAGACACCGCCTCCTCCGCTTATAAACCCCTACCGCAGGGAACATCCTCAGTTTGGTCTACAAGCTGCGAGGAGGAAATAAACCACACCCGAAACATCGGGAAGAATGCCGTACACAAAACGGTTCAACAACCCGGCAAACACTGTCTCAACAGAGAACAGAGCAAATGCAAAACATGCAAAGGAACAACTGGGTGGGTGCTGGGTCTCCCATTGATGATTAAAGAAAAAAGAATTTACGGTACGTAAACAAAATTCTCTTTTTTCTGGTCATCATAATGGGAGACCCAGACAATGGGGATGTCCTAAAGCAATACCCCAGGGCGGGAAGAGTTCCTCAACAAGACGGAAAACACATGGTTCCCTTTAAAGGTGGGCAACCGCCGCCTGGAGAACCCGCCTGCCCAAACTCGCATCCGCAGAGGCATGGGCATGCACCATATAGTGCTTAGAAAAAGTGTGCAGGCTGGACCAAGTGGCCGCCTGACACACCTGTAGAGCAGACGCTCTATGTCGCAAGGCCCAGGAGGCACCTACAGCTCTAGTAGAGTGTGCCTTCAAACCCACCGGGAGAGGCAAACCAGAAGACCGGTAAGCCTCCTGAATGGGAGCCTTGATCCATCTGGCCAAGGTCGACTTCGAAGCCGCGGACCCCTTACAGCGACCCATCGTGAGGACAAATAAGGAATCCGAACTCCTAAAGGAGGCGGTCCTGGACACATAAATGCGTACAGCCCTCACGAGATCCAGAGTATGGAGGTCGCGCTCAACCTGATGAACGGGAGCGGGGCAAAATGATGGGAGAACAATCTCCTGGTTTAGGTGAAACGTTGAAACCACCTTCGGCAAGAATTCTGGCCGTGGGCGCAACACCACCTTGTCTTGGTGAACCACCAGAAAGGGTGACTTGCACGAAAGTGCAGCCAATTCTGAGACCCTTCTCAGGGACGTAATTGCCACCAGAAAGACCACTTTCTGGGACAGACGAGAGAGAGAGATGTCTCTCAGTGGCTCAAACGGCGGTTTCTGCAGAGCCGCCAGGACCATGTTGAGGTCCCAAGGGTCCAGAGGTCGCCTGTAAGGCGGAACCACCCGAGCTACCCCCTGCAGAAATTGGCGGACCTTCGGCAGGAGCGCCAAGCGCCTGTCAAACAGCACTGAAAGTGCTGATACTTGACCTTTCAGAGAGCCAAGGGATAATCCCAACTCCAACCCCGACTGTAGGAAAGCCAACAATGTCGGGATGGACAATGGCCACGGTGAGCGTCCACCAGAGGCACACCAGGAGAAAAAGATTTTCCACGTTCTGTGGTATATCTTCCTGGAGACAGGTTTCCTAGCCCTATTCATAGTGGCAACCACTGTAGGAGAGAATCCTCTGGACGTCAGCAGCCAGGCCTCAAGAGCCATGCAGTCAATCTGAGGGCCCTGGAATTGAGGTGGAAGAATGGGCCTTGCGCGAGTAGATCTGCGCGTTCTGGAAGAGCCCACCGGTGTCCGCCTGACAGTTGCCACAGGTCCGGGTACCAGGACCTCCTGGGCCAATCTGGAGCCACTAGAATGGCTACTCTGCATTCCATCCTGATTTTCCACAGGACCCTGGGAATCAGAGCCCGAGGCGGGAACACATATGGCAGCTGGAAGCTGGACCAACTCAGGATCAGGGCATCCGCCCCCAGAGACTGAGGATCCCACGATCTTGCCATGTATTGGGGCACCTGATGATTCAGCCGTGAGGCCATCAGATCCACGTCCGGAGTGCCCCATCTGCCGCAGATGTCCCGGAAGACGTCTGGATGAAGAGATCACTCTCCGGCGTCCATGCCCTGTCGGCTCAGGTAGTCGGCCTCCCAGTTCTCGACCCCTGGGATGTGAACTGCGGAGATCAGGCAGCCGTTTTCCTCCACCCAGGCTAGAATGCGGTGGACTTCGGCGAGGGCCTGAGCACTTCTGGTCCCTCCCTGATGATTTATGTAGGCGACGGCCGTCGCATTGTCGGACTGCACCCGAATGGGGTGTCCTGACAGGAATTTCTGAAACGCCAGGAGCGCCAGATAGACCGCCTTGATCTCCAGCACGTTGATCTGCAATGCCGACTCCGACTGAGTCCAGAGGCCTTGAGCCCTGTGGTGCAAGAACACCGCACCCCAGCCCTTCAGACTGGCGTCTGTGGTCACCACTAACCATGACGGTTTTAGGAAGGACCGGCCTCGTGACAGGTGACGTGGCTGGAGCCACCACTGTAGGGAGTCCCTGGTCGGTTGTGACAGTGTCACCAGCCGATTCAGCGAGATCGTCCTCTTGTCCCATCTGTGAAGAATCTCCAGCTGGAGAGGACGGAGGCGAAACTGTGCGAACGGCACCGCCTCTATCGCCGCTACCATGCGTCCCACCAGTCTCATCAATACCCGTAGGGATGAGTGTGGTGACAGGAGGACTGCTTGTACTCCTGATTGGATCGCCATCTGTTTGACTCGTGGCAGATGTGAACACCCGCGGTGCCGAGGCTAGCCCGAATGGCAGTGCCACAAATTGGAAGTGTTCTTCCCCCACTGCGAATCGCAACCAGCGCTGACGAGCCGGTGCAATGGGTACGTGAAGGTAAGCGTCTCTGATATCTATGGACGCTAGGAAGTCCCCCTGTGACACAGCTGCGATCACGGAGCGCAGTGATTCCATACGGAACTTCCGAACCAACACGTGATGGTTGAACAACTTCAGGTCCAGTACCGGGCGGAAGGATCCGTCCTTCTTCGGGACGATAAAGAGGTTGGAGTAAAAACCCCTGAACCTCTCTCCGGAAGGTACTGGGACCACCACTCCGTCTCTGCGGAGACCCTCCAACACCTGGTAAAAAGCCTGAGCTTTTTCTGGTGACGGGACCGACCGATGGAATCGGGATATCGGTTTTGACGTCAGCTCTATCCTGTACCCTCGCGAGATCACGTCTCGAACCCACTGATCTTGAACGTGAAGCAGCCACTTGTCCTGAAAGCGAGACAAGCGGCCCCCCACCTGTGGGGAGGCAGGATGAGAGAGCGAGTCATGTAGAGGCGGGTTTGGGGGTGGCAGCTGCCGCCCCCGCCGGCTTCTTTGGACGACTCTTAGAGCGCCACTGGGAAGCGGGCTTTCCCCCTCGGTCCGTGCGAGCGGACGGTGCTGATGACTGCGAGCTGGAACGAAAGGACCACTGTTTTGGGTTCCTTTTAACGGTATACCGTGGCTTAGGCTTATTCTGCGGTATCTTAGACTCAGCAGAATCCTTAATTAGCTTGTCCAGTTCGGTGCCAAAAAGCCTGTCACCAGCAAACGGAAGATTCTGCAAAATCTTCTTGGATGTGGCATCTGAGTCCCAAAGACGCAGCCACAACAACCTGCGGATCGCTATAGCATTGGCCGAAGCCACAGCTGAGCGAGTGGCAGTTTCCAGAGTCGCCGTCCTGGCGTAGTCCGCATAGGCCCTTGCCCTTTCGGTAAGTGCTAGGACCTCTGGACTGGATCTTGCCATGTCAGAGATACCATCCAAGCAGGTAGTAATCGCTTGTAAGGTCCAGACCGTGGCAAAATTAGGGGCAAATGAAGACCCCACAGCCTCATAGGAAGACTTGGCGAGCTGCTCGACCTGTCTATCAGTAGCATCCTTCAGTGAGGAGCTATCAGAGGCAGAGAAAAGGGAGCGTGCAGCAATCCTGGTCATGGAAGCGTCCACCTTCGGGGACTGCGACCACTCCTGAAGCACCTCCTGGGGGAAGGGGAAGCGATTGTCCTTGGTTTTACGGACATAACGCCGCCCAGGATGTAACCTGGGAGCTCTAACCACCCTTCCAAAATTAGTGTGGTCCATGAAGGAGCCACTTGGTCTAGCCTCCGGCCGCAGCCATTGATAGACCTCCTTCGGGTGCACCGTCACCTCCTCAGGGGGTGTCACGAGACGTAAAGTCTCGTTGATAGAGGACACCAGATCCTCCACCCCGTCTGGTGGTTCAGATACAGACCCAGACCCGAAATTTGAACCCCCATCATCTTCCTCACCATCAGAGGAACGCTCCTCCTCAGAGAGAGCCTGGAGCTCGGGTGACTCCTCACGACGAGCTCGCTTAAGGGGTCTCACAGCAGAAGAGGGAGACACCCGGGGGTAACTGGACGGAGTAGCTGGGCTATCCAGTCTCCTATTAAGTGCCTCCAGGGATTGCGACATGGAGGACAGCTGAGACAACAGATTTTCATTGATCTTATTCTGAGTCTCCCATGGCCCTGAGATCACCTGAACCTCAGGGTATAGCACCGGAGCTGCTGACTCAACAGTGCCAGCCCGGGCCTCTGGGCGTCCGCAGTTATTGCAGGACCCCTCCACCAGTGTTCCATTGCATGTAGCACAGGTAATGGTGGTCTCTGCCGCCCTAGCCGCACGCTTCCCGGCTGAGGACATCGCCACAGTAGGGGAAGATAAGCCAAAATGCAGACAACAAAACCGGGAGTCCCGGTGGCTTACCGACCGCAGTAAAGCGGTATGAGGAAGCGGTGTGTGTGTGTGACCTCCGCGACTGTTTCCGGTCTCCCCTCTTGGAGTGCAGGCGCACGCTGTATACAAATCCCAACCGGGAAGTGAGGGTAAAGATGGCCGCCGACAGTGAAACTGTGGGCGGCGCCGAAGACACGCGGGAAACACACACACACGCCCATCTATGACGTCACCGCACGGGCTGCTTCCCATCCTCCAAGCAGCCTCAGCATGAGGGAGCCGGAGCCCGCAGCGCGGGAAAAAGTGTAATAAGTTATACACAGGCTGCATGTACAAACAGACATTTGCAGCCCACGGCCTCAGCCCCTGTGACACACAGGGCGGTCAGCCAGGGTGACCCCAGCACAGGGTACACCCGCAGAACCGCGGACCCGAGGGTAACGCGCGGTCTGAGTGTCATGAAACACATGAAGTGCCAGACACTACCCCCAGGCACACAGGAGACACTGAGTGCCTCAGTGCCGGTCCGGTCTGTAAGCACCATTTAGGGAGGCCTCGGACGGGGGTTCAGCACCAGTCCGGAGTGTAAGCACCATTTAGGGAGGCCTCGGACTGGGCTGGCTCCAGTCCGGTCTGTAAGCACCATTTAGGGAGGCCTCGGACGGAGCGGAGCTGTGCAAGGCTCCCATCTCCCACTCTCCAGAGCCCCCAGAGAGGGATGGAAAGGAGCGCAACAGCGTACCGGGAGAACACAAAGTGTCCAGGCTCTAGGCCCTCCGGTACCTCCACCAGCGTGTTCCACAAGGGTGAGCGGGGGAGGCTGTCGCAGGTCCCGACTGGAACCTTTTTACCTTGTCTTCAGACGCCATCACGTAAGCTGTGAGAATGCAGTGAAGTGCAAGCAAAGCGTGATCCTCCGAGCACACTAAGTTTAAAACTGAGGATGTTCCCTGCGGTAGGGGTTTATAAGCGGAGGAGGCGGTGTCTACAAACTTGTAGTACCTAGTGTGACCTCCGGAGGGCAGTGCCCTAAACCCCATTGTCTGGGTCTCCCATTATGATGACCAGAAAAGATTTCTTTTCCCTGACAAAAGGAAATCTGCTGCGTTTTTGAAAGAAGCAGTATGTGGATCCTTTCAGTGATTTTGCAAGGGTTTCTCACCGTTGAAAACTATGAGAAAGTTCAATGCAACTGGGCTTTTGCAGTGAATGAAACTAAACTTCTTGAAACGCATATTGTAGACGAACGCCCAAAGGCAGCAAATACGACCCCCCCTCTCCCCCAAAAGAACACAAAAAAACACCACAAAACCTTCTTTATGGAAGCAGCTTTTGGTTGCAGAAAATAAAAGCAGCAAAAACACGTGTGAACGTGGCCAAAAGCGGAACTCCAAAGACCCGTCCCAATAAAAAACAAAAACAAGACAGTGTAACATCTTATGGTACTTTCCTGTGTTTTTGGAAATCTGTTTTTTGCAGAACCCTACTAACAGGAAAGGACAGGATCGGATGTGTGCCTCGGATGCCATTTCTGTGTCCGGGTCCGGGATTTTCACGGATCTGGACACAGGAAGGAGCCCGAGCCAAGCGGGGCACTTTCACTTTTGCAATGTATATACATGCATTGCAGAAGTGAAGCAAGGTTTAAAAATTAAAAAAAAAAAAAAATAAGATCCTCACCTCTCCGGCGTGTCCCGCGATGTGCGCCATCGATCACTGTGGGCTTAAGGACCTGTGTATCAGCTAACCGGGCGGGGCAACCCAATCAGCTGATCGGTCACATGACCGCATCAGCTGGGTGGTTTAAATCTCCCACCCGTCGATCGGTTTTGGCGGGAAGGCTATTTAAACAGATAAGCTGATGCGGTCATGTGACAGATCAGCTGATTAGGTTGCCCCTCCCCGTCCGGTCAGCTGATACACAGGTCCTTAACCTCTTGGTGACAGATGCCGCACATCGCGGGACACGCGCCGGACGGAGGGGATCTTTTTTTTTACCTTTTTAAACCTTGCTTCACTTCTGCAATGCATGTATATACATTGCGAAAGTGAAATTACATGCTAAAGAGCAGTTTTAGTGTACTGAGCATGCTCCATAGGCTCCCATGTTGATTGCCACGGACCGTGCCGGATTCGACTGTGTTCGATTTGGTCCGTTGTGCCCAAAATCGGAGCAGTCTCCGATTCTGGGTTCAGCACAAAATCGGACACAATCGGATCCGTCACAAATTGGATGGCAATAGAGCACCAATCCGTACTCATAGGAATACATGGGGCCAAATCGGATCCGTGGCTGTCCGTTTTACAATGGACAGCCATGGATGGCCAAAATAAAAAATTGCAACGTGAAAGCAGGCTAGTGCATATTGTATAGGAGTTTCGGACATGTGCGGCACTTGTGTTTTCATCCAGATCCGGAAAATAAGGCCATTCCGGCTGGTCTTAAAACCCCAGCCAGCAGCGCTTTTTGTCCGATGCCTGAAGTGCCAGATCCGAATGAAAATGCAAGTGCCACACATGTATGGAACTCCAACACTAAATGCATTAGGTTGAACGTGATGTTGCTGCATCCAATTTTTGCAAAAAAAAAAAAAAAAGACGGTAATCTGCAGGATTTGCAAAAACACAGATTTGGCAAACCTGAAGTTCAGAAGTTCATGTTTGCCTGATCTGCCATAACAAACTAAATGCAGATCCGAAAGTAGCCTTAAAGGGATGTCTCACCACCAGAATATGAAACATCAATATGGAAACACAGGCCCATTGCAATGCAGTAAGAAGAGAATTAATTTATGGAGAGAGACATATAGTAGGATAACACAGGTCAACAAAAAAAGTTTTTTTTTCTGGTGCCCAAAATATTTTAATGAATTTGGGGTATTTTTGGGGTGCTGATTCTGAATATGCTATCAGTTTTGCCAGATTGGCTCAAGTTTTTGAGATTTTTAGTATCTTATTTATAGCACTTGTTCGTAAATGCGACGCATCATCTCATTAATTTCTTTGGATTAGTACTTGAACTGAGCAGTTCTCAATATAGTTTTGTGTTAATTAGTGTTCTAAAAGTTTGTTCATAGCTTGATTTTTTGCACTAACTTTATGTTGTTTTCTGTTGTCCAGTGAAAAGCATGAACTCATCAAGAAGAAGTTGTCTTAACGATCCAGACTCATTCTGTTACATTTGTGGTGAATATACACTGACAAAACATAGAAGAAACATAACAGACTTCGTTAAAAAAGTAGCAAAAAACGTCTTTTTTGTTACACATTTTACGAAAAATCTCAAAAACTTGAGCCAATCTGGCAAAACTGATGACATATTCAGAATCAGCACTCCAAAGTTACCCTAAATTCAATGAAATATCTTTGGCACCAAAAATGCTGTTGACCAGTGTAATCAGTAAAATGGTCCCTGTTCACTTTACAAGAAATCAAAGGTGTTGACATTGCTGCCTTTTCTTTCTTGTTCTATTCTCCGCTGAATGGCATGGGTTGATCACCACCATCATTCCTAGACAACATGAGCAGTCAGCCACTTGAAACCAATAACTAATTTACTAATTATGAGAAATAAAGACTGCTGGTGTTTGTATACATGACGGCAGTGGTGATGACATAGCGTGTGACCGCTGCAGCCAGTGATTGGCAGCAGTTCAGCAACGTGACTGAAGCAGCGATGTAAACACAATCACAGGGAAAGTATCAGAGCGTACGTTAAGAGCTTTTTTTCAGCAGAGCAAGTCTTAAGGGGGTTGTCCATTCCTAGAAAACCATCTGCCGAGTCAACGGTGCTGTGGTTTTCAGACAGAACCCGAACGCTAGCAGAATCAATCGAGAAGACGTTGCTCTAGTAGTGGACAACCCCTTTAAGATTAAATGAATGAAAGTGTCAACCCCCTTAATTCAAGCAGTGCACACTCTTTCAGCACTAGAAGTTCAGACACAACCTTACACTTCATGTTTCGTCCCCTCATCCCCTAGCGAAGTCAATGGGCAGCCATCTGAGTACCGTGCAACCACCCGCCAAGAGTGACTGACCAAGCAGTGCATCCACAGGGATAGAGGTCTCCATCTCCATCTATATCTAGATATAAATATATAATGAATTGAAGTAGATTCCATATCAGACTGGTATTTATTCCATGCCCAAAATGATAAGACACCATATGAAGTCATTTAAATGTAAATGTGGACTCCAAGATATTTCTCAAAGGCCTACAAAGGTTTAGTAAGAGACAAAAGATGAGATGTGAGCAATACAAGAGCAGGAATACAGTGGTGACTGTTGAATGAATGGGAAGACGCGTCGTATTGGTAATTCATGGGCCTCGAGAATTGCTGAAGATTAGCGCTGATTAGGAGTGAACATGTAGGGAGATAACACTATGTGGCACCTCCAGTTAAATGACATTAATGGTGTCATTAATTTGACAGGATACAGGATGGGAGAGGAGCGGGCGTCTGGCTGCGCACGGTAAAAGCTTATTGATGGCAGGAATCATTTCATTTGTGCTTATTGTCCCCTTAATTAGCTAATGCAAGTAAATCTTTACTCAGAGGTCAGCAGAGAAGCTGGAGATATGTTCGCACAATGGCACACACTTTATTTAAGGGATTCTCACTTTGCCGTGAACATGTCAGCAACGCAATGATTATTCCAATCAAAGAAATTTTTACTTTGTGTGTGGACATCTGTTCTGCAAGGGTTAAATGTACAAATGCTGTATCCAGAATAAGCGATTCGTCCATGTAATAACAGTCATCTGACACCAAATTAGTCGCCATATTACTATACACAAACATCCATATATATATCCATACTCACGTCCGCATGTACACACATACATAAATATACACACACATATACACAAGTCATATGCAAATGAATGGCCTCATAGGGGTTTTCTGTACTAGGCCAGGTATTAGACAGGTGTGTATCCTACAGCTATTACAACCATAAAAGAGGCCCAATTGGAAGCAGCGTCCCTCACTTACTGCGATTGTGGCCATGAAGCCGTGGATTAAGCAGCTTCACCAATTCATTCACAGTTAAAAGGAAAATCTGTCAGGTCAAAAATCCATATGTAACTGCTATAATTTTCCAATTCCTTTCTCTAAGCTCTCCCTATTTATGTATCTCTTATTTATATTCCCCTCCTATCTTCTGTAAACTTCAAATAAAAAGATACACTCCATCTGTCAATCACAGTGAATGATCACTTAGTTCTCTGCTGTCCACTCCCCATACGATGAATATGCATGTCACATATTCACATCACAGTACAGGAGATCACTGGGGGAGGGAGGCCATATCCTCCTCTCTGCAGCAAAACAAAAGGTCAACTAAAACACAGAATCTGTCACAGGACAGCACAGATTCCTGCTTACAGAATCAAATGGAATCTAGATTAGATAACGCACACCTGCAATAGCTTTTTTTCTCCGTGTCCTCAACAGAACAGAAGCTCCTGAAAGTGAAACCACACTGCACTGAGAGTGGAGGGAGGAGAGAGCTGCCGAGTGGGAGTGCTAAATGCCAGCTTATAACACAGCCGGACTAATCATCTGTGCTTATAATGCAGAGGACTAGTGCAGGAGCTCCCTGCAGGGTCTAAAAATACTGAAACCATGGAAACTACAAAGGGTAGAATAAAGATTTTACATGTTTTTTAAAAGGTCTGCCCAGGCACTATTCAAGGGCAATATTAGTATTATACTGAAAAATGACCTGACAGTGTCCCTTTAAGAAGCTATTAGATCACTTAGATATACAGTTAGTTTTCTTTGGTCTTATATACTAACAGCTTCTCCTAACCTTGTATCCATAGAAGAACCCCAAGCACAACACACCAGTTTTTCAGTTACATTCCATGCTGATGTTGAGAAAGGGTTTGGCTTAGCTGTTTCAGTTACTCAAAAAAAAAAAAAAAATGAATGGAAGAGCAATGTACATGTGTAGTCCCCATTACATTATGCTCTACACTGGGGGGCCCCAACCTGTGGCTGGCAGACCCATGATGTGTGGCTAGTGACATCCAGCATCGTTATTAGCACTAGGTTTAGCAAACAGCTATGAATAGCCTGTGACCAGACGGTGACTTTAGTGTGAGACCCCACACAGAAGAGCAGATCTGAGTGGGGGTACCTGGATTTTGGTATATTGCTTTAGTGTCATCTCTGGTGAAAAGCTTTGGGTACTTTCACGTCTGCGTTTTTTCAAGTCCGATGGAATTCCTCCTTTTTAAAAAAAAAACGGATGCAACAACATGGCGTTCTCTGCAGCGCATTGTTAATGGAGGTCCAGACATATACAGCGACTTGCGCTTTCATCATGATCCAGCAAATTTGGCACTTCCGGATTGTCTTAAAACCGCAGTTTTTGTCTGTTGCCTGATGTGCCAGATTGCTGGATCACAATGAAAGTGCAAGTCGCCGCACATGTCCGGAATTACATTAACAATGCATTGCACAGAACGCAATGTTGCTGCCAGTGTGCCACATCAGTTTGTTTTTTTACTTCTCAAAAGAGGCAGAAATCCGCTGGATTGAAAAAACGCAGAAGAAAAAAGAAAACTGAAGCTCAAAGTTGAGGTTTGCCAGAACGTCCGGAACTGAAATCAAACACAGATGTAAAAGTACCCTTTGGCTGTCATTGTACCAGTAAATGGGGCTCTGAGTGTCACTATCAGGAGGTGGGAGCTAGACGTGGCTCATGAACCCCTCTCAGAGCTGAATTTGGCTCTCAAGGTCAAAAAGGTTGGGGACCTCTGCTCTGACTCTGGGATCCAGCATTAATTTGACCAAGCGACAGAGAAGTCAACATATGTCGGAGATGGAAATACCTTTATAAGTGAGAGTTCAGTTACCACAGCACATGACCTTCCAGACTTCCCAAGTGTAAAAGTCGTGGTAAACCTCACAAACGACTTGGTGCTCATTATCCATCTTCAGGAGCACACCACTCCTTGCCTCCCAAGCCTTCTGCTTGCCGGGAGTGATGCGCTCCTGAACATTGACAGCTCAGACCAAGGGTATGGTTGAGCTGCTGGTCTGAACTGTAAGCAAAGAGCAGGGTCTCTTGATTTGGCAAGCTTCAGAGCAGCGCTTACAAGCTCTAGAGCAAAGAACTTACAAGGGCTATCTCCCTGCGTAAGAAACCGTCCACCGCTGATAAACTGCATAGGTGGCCGGTAAACTAGGGAAACAAGCAGTATACTAGACTGTAAAAACATCCTGACGTTCTTGAGAATGGAGAAGACTTTGAAGAAGAGGTCAATTGTGAAGTTGTGAATGACCAAGTACCCTGTTTATTTATATCTCTTACTGCACTTAGCATTTTTAACTTTTTTACTGCAGAGTACTTTATACGTTTAATGGACAAGGTTTTTGCATGAGATTTTTGGCAGTGTGAACATGACCATACAGACACGTTCTTTGTGTGCAGGGTTCATTAGTTTTGTGTAAAATTGCCTCTTGCCTTGCAAGAGATGAGAGTTCCCCGCCCCTCACTCTGGGCTCTGCACACAAAAAGCTGCTTCCAACTTCAGTCCATATCGGACACTGGACCTGTTTGGACCCTGTTCACTAGGTACATATTTACATGATCAGGTTTTTTAATACAACAGATAAGACTGCCTCGATATGGGTACACCGTGAAGAGGTGAGGCAGCTTGAAGTACATTTTTTGCGCAAAAAACGTATGGACCAAGACCCTGTTTATTTATATCTTTTACTGCACTTGCATTTTTACCTTTTTTACTGCAGAGTACTTTATACGTTTAATTTTAATGGACAAGGTTTTTTGCGTGACAATTGTGAAGTTGCTTGACTGTATAAGAAGTTTGTGATGAGAAAATCCTTTAAAGTGGTGTACACTGCGTTGTTTTGGGGGACGAGTACGAGTAGGTGGGCTGCAAGGTGGTTCAGATGGACCATGATATTTTTTTTTTGGACTGTGAAAAAAAACAAGAATATCCAAAGATCTTACCTTTGGAGGCTGTAATCACCGCAGGAAATATCCAGGCAACATCCCGCAGATAGCAGAGGGGGGAGGGGGGGAAAATAAAGTAAAATGTTAAAATTCATGAACAGTCTACATCCTACCACTATAATCATAGTGAAACAATATATGCAGAAAGACAGAAAACCTAAGCGTTCAGGCTACCACCTGCAGATCCAATGCATTGTTAAAGAAGCTTGGCGGAAAACGGATATTTTCTAGAAAGTAAGAGATCACTTAACATACATTTTCAGAATCAGCCAGCAACATCCTCTGTGGGCAAATGTCCTTGACATGTAACTTTGGCCACAACCAATAACCATCAATCATAGCAGGGGAGCGGAGGGCTCTTGGTATGCAGACCACATAGGAGGGATTTAGAGGGCACTGGCTGGCGCTGCCTATAATTACAGAAAAGCTTTTGGATTTTTTTTTTTTGCCTTAAAAATGCTTTCGACAATATAGAGGGCACAAAACATTACATTAATAAAAAATGTACTGAAGTGAAATTAAAGATGAGGGACTCCATTAATCAGGGGCTTGGGGCAAGCAAGGGGATGTTAAAGGAGAAAACATCATTACATAGTAAATGGATAGATAACCTACCCGTCCTTCAGTGCAGTCACTTGGGGACATAAAATACAGCACATAGATATTCTGATATATGTATTTGGCCACAAACACCTGGGAGATGTTCCTGCAAAGCTATCAATAATGGTGGAATGTCCTCCGTTCTACAGATGTGACTGCGGGAGGCCGGCTGTCAATCTACATGACACTGGCAGTCACGCCCCGTCACAGCGGTCTGGAAGACGTAGAGCTGCTCTGCTGATCAGAGGTCAATGACCAGTTTGTGTCGGTACCAGGTACAACAGGAAGGTAGTTGCCTCCATTAGTAACTACCTGCCTGTTTTTCCATTACACTATGTGCCTAACAACTCCCATCCAAGACTTTGTCATGAAACAGCTGCAATACATGTGACATGGTGACAAAACCCTTTACAGGCAGTCATCCACATTCCGACCACTATGGAGCCACATAGAGAAGAAACAGCTCCCAACAGAATAGGAAAAGAAAAGCACTTTTTTTTTTCTATAAAGCAAAGTTTAGGAAGAATAAATATGCAACCTGTCATCCGAAGACTGCCTCTACTCCACTATCAAACACATGAACATAAAAGGGGTTTCCCGCGAACAAAGATCATTTTAATCAATAGATCTCAGAATAATCATTTCTACAATTAGAGGTATTTAATAAAAATGTTCCTGTGCTGAGATAATCTTATATATGTGTCCCTGCTATGTACTGTGTAATGGATGTGTCTGACCGTACAGGGACATGGTCTGATCATACCACATCTCCTGTGCTGAGATAATCTTATATATGTGTCCCTGCTATGTACTGTGTAATGGATGTGTCTGACCGTACAGGGACATGGTCTGACCATACCACATCTCCTTTGCTGAGATAATCTTATATATGTGTCCCTGCTATGTACTGTGTAATGGATGTGTCTGACCGTACAGGGACATGGTCTGATCATACCACATCTCCTGAGCAGGGAAGGAAGGAAAAAAGTATACAGACATTAAAGCATGGGATCGAAAATTATTTCAGTTAAAACATGTCCCCCATGAAAAGAATTGGCTACGATACCTTTCTATAATGTCTGTGTATACTCTTTTACTTCCCCCCCCCCCATCCCAGGATATGTGACGTGATCAGACCATGTCCCTGTACTGTCAGACACATCTATTACACAGTACATAGCTGTGGCACATATATAAGATCTCAGCACAGGAATATTTTTATTGAAATTCCAATTGTGGAAATTATTATTATTACAAGACCTATTGATTAAAAATCAACTTTGTTCATGGGAAAACCCCTTTAAAGAGATACTGTGAGGATCATTTTGTAATGTAAAAGTAAATGCATAGCCATAATGACTCTGCAATACTAATTAAATTGATACATTTTGTGAAGAGATCGGCTTTCTTGTTCATCTTTAATCACCATTTGACGTTTTCTGCAAATTAGGTTTTGGTGCACAGGGGCCAGACGTTTACTGGGTGTTCACCTCAGTCTGTGATTCCCTGGCCCTCCACATGCCTCCGGTCTATGGATGACAGATCACTGCTGAGATGTCAAACACAGGTGCAGGCAGAGGGGCTGGGGAATCACAGACAGGGAGGAGGAACACCAATATACAGACCGGTCCTGTGCACTGAAATCTAATTAGTAGAAAACATTGAATGGTGATTCAAGAACAACAAAGCAGATTTCTTCTCTAAAGATATTAAATTAATCTATAGTACATCCCCATTACAGCCATATTTTCACTAAGCCAAGCCAAGCCGCAGAGTGACTAGGAAAGGCTGGTCCTTGGAGGCTTCTCCATACCCACTCCCCTTGTGCGAGAGAAGCTAATGGGGACTCTCCATTCCTAATAGTCTGCCCTGGCCACCTTTAAAAGATGTTATTTTATTCTGAAAAGCCGCCACATTTCAGAGTGAAATGTACATGGCTGTAATCATACAGGCCGTGTCTGATACCTGCTGCTCGTGCACTGGGCACCATGTATCCACTGTCACGTTCCCTTAAAAGACTGGTCATAAACATCTTTTTTTTTACCTGAGTTTAATGCAGCCATTCTCAGGTATCTAGAGTATTGTGTTCCTTCATCTCTCACTCGACACTATAAGGTGTTCAATAACAACTGTGCTCCCAATCCCCCACACAAGTACTCTATACTTACTGTACTGTGTATTAGGGCAATGGGACCTAAACTGTCCCATCACCTACAGTGCATAGCGGGATCCTGTGCTGCTAAGTACATAAGTTCTTTATGTGGTGAATAACCTTATGTTACAAGATGTCGCTTTTATATTTTTATTTAAAAGCATGAAAATCTTTATGATGTGCTGAATAAATATATAAAGAACATTTTTGCATTGTTCTTACACCGTTATATGTCTTTACTCATTTCTTCAACTAAATAAGAACGAATGAAAAACTGCAGTCTGCTTTCCACAGGTGCTGTGCTCCCTCTGGTGGTCAAAACTTGATTTATGCAGCGGAAAATACAGGAGCAGATACTGGATTTTTACTATGGGAAATGTTACCATTATGACTGCATATGTGCAAACCCTTGTTTTTGGGTGAAATGATAATGTGTGCAGCACGGAAGATCATTTTCGACAGCACATTGTCTTTGTGCACACAGAACCTGTGCTGCCGAGACCAATGTCAGCAGATGCATCTAAAGCCGGGTCAGACTAAAGAGTAAAGACTGTAAAACAAATGCCCAAAAGCAAACAAGTAACTGATAGTCCGTCATTTAGTGTCCCAGGTTGGGTTGTGTAAATGATCCGTTCAATGAATGTTGAAAACCACACAAAGCAACTCTAGGTTACTCTAATATGAGCTAAACTCTTAGGCTTGGTCATTATCCACACGTGTCCATTGTATGTGGCCATTACAATGAAGAACCAGATCTGTAACCCAGCGCAAGACTTGCGTGTCTACAGAATATGAACCAGATTACCCTGGGAGATCAGTTTTCAACAGGCACTATAATGGGTGTCATGCTTAGTTGCCCACAAACCTCTGGCCATGTAGTTGTACAACTGGTTTATTTAAAATATTAATAAACTGATCAAATACAATAAAACAGCTCAGCACAACTAATACAACAAACTGATTTCTCCAAACTCAGCATAAACCCCACCTTTACTGCTTATAGAGTCTAAAAATCATAAGTAAATTATGAACAAAATACTGCATAAGGCCCCTTTCACATCAGCGTTTTTTTTTAAATCGCGGCAGATGCGGTGAAAAACCGCATCTGCCGCGATTACCGCATACCGGCTGCACTTGCTGGAAACGCCATACAAGGTATAAGCGGACTTGCGGCAGGTTGCGCAGCGGTATGCGGTGTAATCGCGGCAGATACGGTTTTTTCACCGCATCTGCCGCGATTTGAAAAAAACGCTGATGTGAAAGGGCCCTAAGAGCAGAGATTTGTAAATCAGGTGTTGACCTGGTACAACTAACCAAGAAGCTATCAATCATGACCAAATCCATCACACAGTGGCTAGAGGTGACGGACTGGGACATCTGACTTCATTATGGCCAAGTCAAGAAAGCAGACCAAAAAGTCAAGAGAACACATAGCCTTGAACAAACAAGAAAATGGATACAGATACATAGGTGGTGAAGGCTCCTAGAGATATAAACTCAAAGACACAGGATTACTGACAACACTACCTCTGCACATGGCAACAAGACTAAGCTCTTGCCGGCTGCCACCAGATTCACAAGGAAAAAGCGGATTTAAAAACCTCGAGTGACTGCAAAAGACCTGCAGCAAGATCCGGTGCCAGCAGGCACTGAGGCTCCAGTTTGCACATTAACATGCATACTGAAGGCTGAAGGTCTCCATGCCAGTCCTCTGAGACCTAAACCTCTACTGGCCCAAAGACACAAGAGACCGTTCCAAAATGTAAAGAAAAAAACTGAGGATTCTCTCCTGTGAAGAAATTAAAACATTTGTCAGCTCTATGGCTCAATGGTGAGTCTGGAGGAAGAGCAATTAAGCACAAGCCGAAAGTAAAGGCCCTGTCTCAAATAACGATATTGTTAGAGAGAGCGTTTTAACTGTGACGTTACAACGATCTCTCCAGCGATATCGCTACGTGTGACACTTAGTAGCGATCAGGCCTCTGCTGTGAGGTCGCTGATCGCTGCAAAGTTCTCTGGGTCATTTTTTGATCGTTGGTTTCCCGCTGGTCAGCACGCATCGCTGTGTGTGACAGCGAGAAACCAGTGATCAGTGACCTCACAGGGCTGGTAACCATGGTAAACAACGCGTATCTAGGCAGCGCGCGCTGCATGGATACCCGGTGTTTACCATGGTGACCAGCAGGGGTGAACTAACCCTCCCTGCTGCCTGAGTGCAGAGCTGGGGGGTGCTTTCAGAGGCACCCGCCCTGAACAGAGGAGCAGAGGGAGCAGGCGGGGGTTTGCAGCTGCAGCGGTACCTGCTCTCTGTGTACAGCTCAGCTGCTCTGGGCGCCGCCCCCTGCCACTCTGACGCTCCCCTGACGCTGGTAACCATGATAAACTGCGGGTATCCAGGCAGCGCGCGCTGCCTAGATACCCGGTGTTTATCATAGTTACCAGCATTCTCCCTGCTTAGCGCTGCCTGTAAGCAGGGAGAACGCTGGTAACTATGATAAACACTGGGTATCCAGGCAGCGGGCACTGCCAGGATTCCCGCAGTTTATCATAGTTACCAGTGTCCTCCCTGCTTACAGTCAGCGCCAAGCAGGGAGGACGCTGGTATAAGCGATATGGGAGGTGGCTCCCATGCCCCTAATCGCTGGGTAGATCTGCCTGTTTGACAGCTCCCCAGCGATCAGGTAACGACACTCCAGCGATCCCAGCAGGTCGTTATCGCTGTCGGGATCGCTGGAGCGATCGTTACGTGAGACAGGGCCTTAACACCCTGCCTACAGTAAAGCACGGCCGTGGTTCGGGGACGCCCACAGTGAAGCACGGCCGTGGTTCGGGGACGCCCACAGTGAAGCACGGCCGTGGTTCGGGCACGCCCACAGTGAAGCACGGCCGTGGTTCGGGGACGCCCACAGTGAAGCACGGCCGTGGTTCGGGGACGCCCACAGTGAAGCACGGCCGTGGTTCGGGGACGCCCACAGTGAAGCACGGCCGTGGTTCGGGGACGCCCACAGTGAAGCACGGCCGTGGTTCGGGGACGCCCACAGTGAAGCACGGCCGTGGTTCGGGCACGCCCACAGTGAAGCACGGCCGTGGTTCGGGCACGCCCACAGTGAAGCACGGCCGTGGTTCGGGCACGCCCACAGTGAAGCACGGCCGTGGTTCGGGCACGCCCACAGTGAAGCACGGCCGTGGTTCGGGCACGCCCACAGTGAAGCACGGCCGTGGTTCGGGCACGCCCACAGTGAAGCACGGCCGTGGTTCGGGGACGCCCACAGTGAAGCACGGCCGTGGTTCGGGGACGCCCACAGTGAAGCACGGCCGTGGTTCGGGGACGCCCACAGTGAAGCACGGCCGTGGTTCGGGGACGCCCACAGTGAAGCACGGCCGTGGTTCGGGGACGCCCACAGTGAAGCACGGCCGTGGTTCGGGGACGCCCACAGTGAAGCACGGCCGTGGTTCGGGGACGCCCACAGTGAAGCACGGCCGTGGTTCGGGGACGCCCACAGTGAAGCACGGCCGTGGTTCGGGGACGCCTACAGTGAAGCACGGCCGTGGTTCGGGGACGCCTACAGTGAAGCACGGCCGTGGTTCGGGGACGCCTACAGTGAAGCACGGCCGTGGTTAGGGGACGCCTACAGTGAAGCACGGACGTGGTTCGGGGACGCCTACAGTGAAGCACGAACGTGGTTCGGGGACGCCTACAGTGAAGCACGGCTGTGATTCAGAGATGCCTACAGTGAAGCACGGCCGTGATTCAGAGATGCCTACAGTGAAGCATGGCTGTGATTCAGAGATGTCTATAGTGAAGCATGGCCGTAATTCAGAGATGCCTACAGTGAAGCATGGCCATAATTCAGAGATTCCTACAGTGAAGCATGGCCGTGGTTCAGAGATGTCTACAGTGAAGCATGGCCGTGATTCAGAGATTCCTACAGTGAAGCATGGCTGTGATTCAGAGATGTCTACAGTGAAGCATTGCCATGGTTCAGAGATGTCTACAGGGAAGTATAACCACGATGTCTACAGTGAAGCATACCAATAGATTAGTTATGGACTGGGGTGGCTTTGCTTTCTCTTGCATAGGAAACTTGCGTGTGGAGTGCAAGATAGATTCAATCAAGTATCAGAAAATCCTAGAAGACAATGTCATGGCTTTTATCAGTTCCCTTATCCGAAGCATAATCAAGGATAAACAAGGTTTGGATTCAGAAATCTTGGAAGACTATGGAGAGGATGTCACCTGACTTGAAATCCGTAGAAAATCTTTGCAGGGATTTAAAGAAGGTGAATGGAGCAAACAATCCCAAAAACAGTAGTGAATGGAAGGTCATTGTCAAAGAAGAATGGGCAGAGATCCCCAGTACCTTGCCAGAAGCAGATATCTGGCTATGCCAAGATGTCTACAGCAGGTCACAACTGCCAGAAGTGCTCATCTAAGTATTAAAGACACTAGACATGAAGGAGCTGAATAACTGAGAATTGAACTTGGAGAAACCACTTGTTATATTCGTGGTGCTGAGATATTTACAATATTCCTGTCTGATTAGTATATTGTTAAGAGCCATACTGCACAGTTTTGTTAGTAATTGCAATAATATGAGCGTTGCACTTTTTATTACCGTGTTGGAATAGAAACGCAAGCAGCTACACTCACCTATATGGTGAAGAGCAAAAAAGGTATACAATACATTGACACATACCCCAAACTTTTGAACGTAGTGTCATTTAGAAATTTTCTTATTTTTGAAGAAAAAGGAGATTTTTGTGTACTCACCGTAAAATCCTTTTCTCTTAGCTTCTAATTGGGGGACACAGACCATGGGCAACAGGGAGGGAGCTGTGTCCCCCAATGAGGTGAAGGAGAAAGCACATTTTTTTCAATGAAGCTAACATTAAGTGAATCAGAAATACACTCTATACATTGTTATTGTGACAAATTACTACTCTAGCTGCAAACGTCTGGTTTTTAATGCAATATCTACAGTACATACTGTAGGTGTATAGAGGCCCATTTCCAACAACCACTACTCCAGTGTTTTAATGGTACATTGTGTTTGCCAACTGTGTAAAAGGGCTAATGGATGTTTAGAAAACCCTAGAAAACACTTGCACAAGTATGTTAGCACAGCTGAAAATGGTTTGGCTGATTAGAGAAGCTATAAAATTGACCTTCCTTTGAGAAGGAGATTGAGAATATGGAGCATTACATTTGTTTCTTCTAAGAAACTCTCAAAATGGCCAGAAAAAGAGAATTTTCACGTGAAATTCAACAGTCTATTCTTGTTCTTAGAAATGAAGGCTATTCCATGCGAGAAGTTGCCAAGAAACTGAAGATTTCCTACAACGATGTGTACTACTCCCTTCAGAGGAGAGCACAAACAGGCTCTAATCAGAGTATAAAGAGAAGTGGGAGGCCCCGCTGCACAACTAAGCAAGAAGACAAGTACATTAGAGTCTCTAGTTTGAGAAATCAACACCTCACAGCTCCTCATCTGGCAAGCTTCATTAAATAATACCCGCCAAAGGTCTGCAATGCTGTAATTGCTGCAAAAGGAGTATTCTTTGACTAAAGCAGAGTTTTAAAGAGCATCTGTCACCCCTGGTGTATGGCAATCTAGATGCAGCACTGAATGCAGCATGTCTGCTGCATTCAGGGAACAGGTCCCCCCATGTGTGTGCTGTGTACCCCGAGATATAGCCTTTGTAAAGCTTACAGTTAGAAGCCATGGAGGTAATTACTATGGCTGGAGGTAGCTTGATTGACTGGGGCCATTCCCTCCCCCTATGCCTCTGTATGCCGCCTGTTGCTGTGCAGGCTCTGCTCTCCTACTCTCTGTCACTCACAGAACGCAAATCATTTGTCCTGCTGTCAGCTCCAGATTCCTGCCCGGACAAAGCATAAACAGCACAGTATGAGGCGGCAAAGAGAGGCAGTGGGGGATCGAATGGCCACAGTCAATCAAGCTCACTCCAGCCACAGTGACGACCTCCATGGCTTCTAACTAAGTTTTACAAAGGCTATATCTCGGGGTACACAGCACACATATGGGGGACCCCTTCCCTGAATGCAGCAGACATGCTGCATTTAGATTGCCATGTAGCAGGGGGGTGACAGGTCCTCTTTAACGAGAAAATTATTATTTCAAATAAAAATCATTATTTCTAACCTTGTCAATGTCTGGACTATACTTTCTATTTTTTTGCAACTCATTTGATAAATAAAAGTATGAGTTTTCATGGAAAAACAAAATTGTCTGGGTGACCCCAAACTTTTGAACAGTAGTGTATATGCTATGCAGCAGATGGCAAGAAGACCCTCTTGCCAGATGCTGGATGCAGAGGAACAACATGGCTAAAAGCAAATATCCTGGTGGTAAGTGTTGAACACCAGTTGATTGAGTTTACTCAACCAATTTAGTACATTTTTAAAGCTACGTCACCCTAAAAGTGATAATGAAAAGCAGCGTAGATCACTCACACTTGGTCTGTGCAGAGAAGGTGAGGGTTATTTTTGCAAAGAGCTCATCTTTCTCAAATCGGTCTTCTTTTGCTTGGGTCCAGAAAGAGTTTTCTGCAAGTTCACTTGGTGTAATCTATATATACATAAAAAATAGAAGAGGGGGAAAAAAAAGCAATTAGGAGTTACTTTGATGGAACAGACTCAGACTACAGAATGTGCTCTCCTTTCAGAACTTTGCCATGTGAATGACTGGTAAAGAACAACTATGGATGAAAGAGCCATGAGCACGTGATGGATTAGAGGGTGTGGGAATGAGCGGGGATGGCGGATCTGAAGAGCAGCAGCTTTATTAGGCTTAGACAACCTGTGAGGTGCAAGATATTAACGGTGAATATAATCAACAAGCAGATAGGACAACTTATTTTGTCTGTGCAAAGCAATCCTAACATTGCGCTTTAGAGTTTCCTGGAGGAGAACGATCCCTTAGATATGCACATTAATTATCTGCATCCCCAAAAATATCATAAAAAAAAATAAAGAACAGAGAGGAATAGCAATTTAAATGACAAAAGAAACCAGTCCTTTTTTTATAGCAAGGTAATTATCTACTGCTTGCATATTTTAAATGAAATGTGATTATTAAATTGTGCGTTACCATGGTACTGCCATCAAAATGCTTCCTGTAAGGCAGAGGGCACAAAACATGAAATAAATAATAAAAAAAATGAAATTAACTGAAATTAAACTAGAGAAAGTGTGAGTCCATTGATCATGGGCTTCAGGCGGGGTGAAAAGAGGCGAGAAAAAGAGCGTCTTAGGATGAGTTGTACAGCTTCAGAACCAGACTACAAAGTAAAGACTGGGGGAGAGCGATGTACAAGGCGCTCCACCATGGAACCGCACCACGGCCAACGGTGCGGAGACCATCACTGCTGTCCAAGGTCACGGAACTTCTGCCAAAGACAGATGGTTCCTTGCCAATTTAGGAAGAAAGCTATATGGTGTTCAGTACACAGGGGAAGGGGAAGGAAGAACAGGGTGTGGCATGTTATATGGGGGTGAGCAATAACGCCAGGTGACGTCTTCTCCATGGGGAAAGTATGATCCGCCTAAGAGACGAGAGACCCGCATGCAGCTTATTCTTGGTATGGATAGGGGGTTTCAATAGGTGTCTCCTACTCAAGATGCTTGGATAAAGGACATGTGTTCAGCTCAGGGAGCGGGGATGTAGATGTGGTGCGCTCCACTAGGGATCAAGAGGTGTTGGGGAACAAGATGTGGCTCTATCCACTTGTGGAAGGACAACAGCAGGTGCACGTTATCCATAGGCGTTAATGGCGGAAGAGAGGAGAAATAGTATGGCGTATTTGTTGGACTTGAGTGAGAAGTGGGGACATATGGTGCTTTACGCTCAGGAACAGGGTAGGTAAAATTGCATGTTGGGCTTTCTGACCAGGGGTGAATAGCATGGTATGTGTTCAGCTTGAGAGGACAATATTTGGCACATTCCTCCTGCTGGCACACTCCATTCCGGAGAGACAGTATATAGTGTATTCTCTTTAGTTTGATCAGTGCATGACACTTTCTGTTTAAAACAAACTCTTAGGGCCCTTTCACATCAGCGTTTTTCGTAATTCGCGGCAGATGCGGTGAAAAAACCGCATCTGCCGCGTTTGCCGCATAACCGTTCCACTTGCGGCGCGGTTGCGGTTTTTCCCATAGGAAGTATAGGGGGACTTGCGGCAGATGCGGCAAGTGCGGTTTTGCACTTGCGGCAGGTGCGGCAGCGAAAAAAAACGCGGCTGACCGCGTTTTTTTCCGCTGCCGCACCTGCCGCAAGTGCAAAACCGCACTTGCCGCATCTGCCGCAAGTCCCCCTATACTTCCTATGGGAAAAACCGCAACCGCGCCGCAAGTGGAACGGTTATGCGGCAAACGCGGCAGATGCGGTTTTTTCACCGCATCTGCCGCGAATTACGAAAAACGCTGATGTGAAAGCACCCTTAATCTGCTCTTTTCAAAGAGGAACACAGTAGCGAGTGATAATGGGGTTGTGCAAAGTTTTTATACATTCTATTAGTTGGAGCACATCAAACATTATATAAATGTTCTGACTAAAAATGCTTGGAACAGAGGAGGCACCAAGGTCCCAGTCACTAGTGGTGTCCTATCTGTGATACAGACTCAAAAGCGGAGTCTGCCCCAAAACTGGAAGTAGCATCTCCTAATGGAGCATCACTAATACTAGTGTAAGTGCTCCGAATAATACAGCATTAATAACTTCTACCAAAAACTCATTTCTATCAGTAGTTTACATTTTAACATCTGGCTATGTATTTTAATATATAAGGTATTCACATTATCTTGTAATTTGTATAACACAAATATTTAAAATTAAGAAAAAAAATGAAATAATACCAACAATAATAATAATAATCACGAACCTTTGACCAGTTTGGCCGTTTCAATTGAACACCTGGTTTATAGTCCTTCTTTGGTTCTAATCCAAATGGTAGAGCTGGTGGGGCAGGTGCACCCCAACCTCCAAGTCCAGGTGGAGGTGGTGGACCGCCAAAACCTGGCGGGGGAGGTGGAATTCCAGGACCACCAGGGAAAGGTGGAGGTGGTGGTGGCATCCCAAAACCACCAGGAAGAGGGGGTGGAGGAGGAGCCCCAGGAAGAGGGGGTGGAGGAGGAGCTCCTGGAAGTGGCGGTGGTGGAGGAATACCAGGAGCGCCTGGAAATGGCGGAGGAGGAGGTGGGCCACCAAAAGAACCTGGGAGGGGTGGTGGAGGTGGAACTAAACCAAATATAGGTGGAGGTGGAGGAGGAGCAGGCGCTCCCATGGAAGAAGGCAGAGGAGGTGGTGGAGGAGGTGGCGCACCCCCAAATCCCCCTCCTAGAGGAGGAGGGGGTGGTGGAGCAGGTGGAGGTGGTACTGATCCTGGAGGAGGAACTGGTACGACAACAGTAGAGACCGACATGGTGGCCATTTCTTTTTTCGTATCTTCAAGCTCCTTGGTCAGTTTATTAACCTAAAAAACAGAAAAATTATAAGTAAGCACAACAGGGAACACATGAACATTGACTGAAGGCAATTCCCCCCTCTGCTGGGGTACAGACATGCCGAATATTGTCCTCACTGCACTTTCATTCCTTAAACTTTTCTTCATCATGAAATGTCCTTTGAGAGTTTGTTATAGTTTTACTTTTTTTTGCCAACTTAATGATTACTACTATACTTCGATGAAGCCAACATGGCAGTGAATATCTCACTCCTTTCAGGTGTAAAAATAATATTTTTCAGTGATTTGTGTCTTATAAAGAAGTACTCAATGTCTTAGACTGAAATCATGATTTTTTGAGTAATTATATTTCTTTTCTAACTACTGTATAATTCATTTTATGGCTTAAGTAGCAGACCGAGGTGAAAGCTTTGTCGGATTTCCATTTTCGCATTTCTTTTTCTTAGTCGCTGACAGAACAAAGAGAGTAATAAAAGCTTTAAGGATAAAGAGGGAAAATCCGTGAGTCTTGACAATGTGCAACTCAGTAAATGTATGCGCTTTTGTTAAGCCTCAATCTGCCAGTGGGACTTGAGATCACAGCCCCTATCTGCACCCAACACGTTAAAGGTACATTATACTACAGGATTTTGTTCAAACAAACGCACCCCATGAAGGAGATTCTTTTTCCTAATATTTCTGATCACAGATTCTCACTGGTGAGACATAAAACTTAACTTTTAGGAACTATAGCTAAAAAAAAAGAAAAAAAGATCACTCAGTTTTTGTGACCAACAGAAAAAAACCACATCAGTTCAGGTGTACGCTGCTGATCGGGAAGACTCTTCCCTTGTGTCTATGTCACTTTTCAGACCTTGTATATCTCGCCCTAATAAACAGCAGGACTACTGAACGCCAGAGGTGACCTGACATTGAAGACTGTCACTTTCTTATTCCTTGCTACTTTTGCTAAAAAATCATCAAGGGAACAGTGGAACATTAGCTGGAGAGAGAGCACTCAAGTGAATGTGCAGTTTAGGCAGACGCGCTTCGGGCCATACAGAGACCATGATGTGTGCAACCGGCAGGAGGAACAACAAGCTTCTGTCCACACTGCACGTTCACTTACTAAAGAAGTTGTCCCCTTTCAACTATTTGTAGCCCATAGGTTAAGGCCCCTTTCACATCAGCGGTTTTGGTTGATTTTGGCAGATCTGTCAGTTTTACCACATCGGCTGCCTAACGGCTGCACTTGCGACAAGCCCCATGCATGGTCTATGGCAGAGGTCCCCAACTCCAGGCCTCAATGGCTGCCAATAGTACATGTTTTCAGGATTTCTTTAGTATTGCACAGGTGCTAATGTGATCATCCGCACAGGTGATGATTCCATCCCCTGTTCAATACTAAGGAAATCCTGAAAACCTGCACTGTTGGCGGCCCTCAAGGCCTGGAATTGGGGACCCCTGGTCTATGGAGTATGCTGCAAGTGCGATATAGCCGCAATCCGGCACTTGAGGTAGCGAAAAAAACACAGTCAGCTGCGGTTGTTTTGCAACTGCTACAAGTGCCGGATCGCGGCAATACCGCACTTTCCACAAGCCCTATAGATAATGCATGGGGCTTGCTGCAAGTGTGGCCGTTAGGCAGCCGATGCGGTAAATTTGCCGCAATCAGCGAAAAAGCTGATGTAAAAACGGCCTTAGAGATGTATAAAATAAGAAACTGAACTTTTCTCACCATCCTGGGTCCGGTGCTCTCTTTCCTCCTCTGCTCAGGTGATTGCTTGCAGCAGTGACATCCAGCCAACAGCACTGCAGCTAATCACGGAGCTCAGATGTAGACAGCACGAACCGCTGAGCGGATGTCACTGCTGCAGTCAATCAACACCGCCCAGGGCTGTGGTGGAGCGACAGCGCTGAGCCCGGGTACGAAGGGAAAGCTCAGTCTCTTATATTATACATAACAGAATCAGTGAGGTAAACACAGAAGAGAGACCATCACCCCATTTAGTACTAGCTGATGTCATCCTGAACCCTCTAATAAAAAAAACAAAGCACATAAGACTAGAGTTTTTCCAACATCAAAAGGTAAAGGCGACTTTTGGTGCAGAAGTTGACAATTTTAACAGATACAGGGTTATAGGGTCTCAATAGGGATAGATCGCAGACAAATCTCTCCCCAAAGGACAGTTGAATAACAATAAGTTTAAATATAAGTTTTGCATCTTTGTCATGTGATAATTTTAGATTGGACTATTAAAAAAAACCCAACAAGCTAGAACAGTCCAATTGGAGATGGGTTGTATGCGAGTCACAAGTTGCACATGACTCGCATTAAAGTGTAAGGGGAACATGCGAGCTGTGATCAAAATGCCGAGTGTGCAGTAATATCTAAATATCGAGAGACAAAAAGGCGCAATAGGGTCTCATCATTATTATTAATGATGGTGGTGATGATTATTAGTGCTCACTTGCGCCGGTTGCGAGACTCACAACCACTTTATATGCTTAGTGCAGCTGCCGCTAGATCCGCACTCCACGTGTACACTGGTAGATAAACATAAATCCAAAAGGACGATGCTGCTATGATCCGCGCTATGCTGCAAACTAACAAGGACCACAAAGGATCTAAAGGCAATGATTTTTTATTTCCGACATGTTTCGGAGCAGTCCTCATTCCTTCCTCGATACATCCCCGAGGAAGGAGCGAGGACTGCTCTAAAACACGTCGGAAAGAAAACATCATTGCCGTAAAATCCTTTGTGGTCCTTGTTAGTTTGCAGCATAGCGCGGATCATAGAAGCATCGTCCTTTTGGATTTATGTTTATCTACCAGTGTGCTGAATGGTTTTTAATGACGGCAGGTGACCGTACAACTCTCCTGACCATCATCAGATGTCATGTCTCACTAAAACACCATTATATTGAGGTCACACGACCATGTCTCTATGTAGCTATCTGTAGCCACAACTGGTCATGGCTTTTATCCTGTTGGTCTGCACCACGGAGTGTTTCTATCATAGGCTATGTATATGGAGGCTCCATACACCCTGGTGTATACTCTTCTCCATCAGCGATTGTGTAGGGTGAGAGTGTCACCATTACTGAGGCAGCAACCGAAAAACTATGATCGCAGAAGTCGAATTGTCACAAACATCAGATGACGACTTTGATGCTACCGAGATCTGCATTAAAAATGCTGCCATGCAGCGCCACCTATCCAACATAGGGATCAAATAAAACTACCCTACAGACTCCCGCAATTACATTACAATGTGCTGCTTATTGACAAACGGACAGCAAACAAGCATGTACTAGGAAGAAAGAGGGAAGAAGACGCAGCCAAGAAGCTCTGTATTGATAGCGATGCAGGGGTGACAGACCCTAAGAATACATATGTAATAGAGTCACACACTAGAGGGGCTCAAACTGTGGTTAAGTCAAGTTGACCTTTAATGTATATGTCCTGACTTACAGATTCAGAAAGTTGAGACAATTCACTTTCAACTTTTTGTTTCTCGGTGACAATCTGCTGCTTCTCAGAATCCAGCGTTTGCTTCTCTCCTTGAAGATCAGATATTTTCTGCTCAAAGTCGCTCTCTTTGGCTTTCATTTCCACCTGGAGCTCATGTCTTGCAGTGATTTCCGCATCCAGCTGTTCATAGGTTTAAGCACAAACATTACAAAGTCACCTCCAACCAAGAAGATTCATTTCTCCACAGATCTATTAAACCTTATAAATTGTGTAACGTAACATGTAAGCAGTATATTTCACCAACATTATTCAAAAATAAACAATGGACAACTTTGGCCTTTTCGCACACTACTAAATTAAAGAAACAAATCAGGTAGCCCCGAACTTCAGATATCAGAACCATCTTGGAAACAACACCCCAGCTTGTGCTCCATACAGAACAAGGATTCGTGGGCTGGCTGGATGAGCACTGCGATCGCCAAACCAGCACTCTTCTGTATGTATGTAATAGCAGCAACAAAAAAGGGCACTGGCTTAGTTATTAAAAGGAGGGCACCCTTCATGTTCAGCAGGGAAGTCACACAGTGCCAAGTTAAAGTCAGAATAGAAGATAAGGTTAACCTTAAGGTTGAACCTTAAGATAGAGATAACCGTGATAAAACAAGTGCATAAGTTAAGTTCTACCCAAACACATAAAATGTGTGTGCTTGTGTGTTAATATGGTGCGCGCGCGTAGGTGTCAAGCGGCGCGTGGTGTGCGGTAGGTGGCTGTAGGTGTGCGCGTAGTGCGGTAGGTGCGCGCATGTGTCGTGTAGGTGTGCGCTGTGTAGGGGTGCGCGTGTAGGTGTGCGCATGTGTGCGCGTAGGTGTGCGCAGGTAGTGTGCGCGTGTAGGTGTGCGCAGGTGGTAGGTGTGCGCAGGTGTAGGTGTGCGCAGTGTAGGTGTGCGCAGTGTGGTGTAGGTGTGCGCAGGGGCTGTAGGTGTGCGCAGGTAGGTGTGCGCGGTGTAGGTGTGCGCATGTGTGGTGTAGGTGTGTGCGCAGGTGGTTAGGTGTGCGCAGGGTGTAGGTGTGCGCAGGTGTAGGTGTGTGTGCGTGTAGGTGTGCGCATGTGTGTGTGTAGGTGTGCGCATGTGTGTGTGTAGGTGTGCGCATGTGTGGTTGTCATGTGTGTGTGTAGGTGTGCGCATGTGTCAGTGTGCGCATGTGTACGTTTTGTGTGTAGGGTGCGCATGGTAGTGCATGAGTTGGCGTGGTGCATTTGTGTACACTGCAGACGTGGTAATCATCACTCCATCGGTTTTTATTGTGATACTTTAAATGGAAGTCCCCTACCACTAGTATTAGACCCACCTTCTGCCACTTTTCGTTCTTTTCCAACGACCTGTGACCTTCCAGCAGCTCCAGTGTTTAGTAGAGCACGCCGGAGGTCACAACTCAATAAATCTCTATGGCAACCTCGTTCTGGCCTCATAGATTTGCATTGAGCTCTTGTGACATAACTCTGACTTCCGGCCAGTCAGAAGCTACAGCCATAAGATGGAAAAACAGGGAACTGGTGCAGCATCAAGTAAAGGTGGTATATGACAGGGTGCAGGCAGGGGGGAGGGGGCTAACTTTAAAGTGTCCAGGGTGGAAAAACAAATGCTGCAATGGTGCTTTAGTAAAAACAATGGTTTTGTGTGAATTTGGGCCTGGCTGAATGTGGTATTATGGAGCGGGGAGGGGAGAGCATGTCAGACTTTGAACGCTCCTTATCAGATTGAATGACCCCCCCCAGCATCCTCACTGCTTTATTTCAGATGGGATCTGCTGACACTATTCTAATCTGGGAGCAATTTATGAAGCTGTGACGATATAAATTATAGCTGGAGCCTCCACATTATCAGATGAGAAAAATTCATGAGCCAGCCAAATGAAGAGCGGCGCGCTGCGGAGTCACGTCCTGGCTGTAGTGTTCGCCGTCCGCGCTGTACTTAATGCAGGACACCACATTTGCTAGAAAACCAATTTGCGGCGTCCACTAAGCTGCGAGCAAACAGAAAGGCATAATTTGTCCAGCAACTGTCTGGGAGGAGGAGAGAGAAACGATGGCGGAGAGGCTTTCTGACATACAGCTGGCCCCTCTAATTACATCCCAGTCACAACTTCAATTATCCCCTATCAGCCTGGGGCCTGGAGGTCACTCTATCAGCCCCATCGTGCTCGGGAATGAAATTTCCAGGGTGAGGCCACCCGACAGCTCGGCCACGGCACTATCTCTTCTCACGCTGACAGCTAAATTATTTTTTTAAATTGAAAAAGTAAACATGTGGGCCCCGCTCCGCCGATAAGGGTCAGAAATGCTGAGCTGCAGACTAATAAACACCGCCGCTTCTGATCCGTGCCAAGTGCGGAGGACTAAATAAATAGAGGAAAGTGTTCTTTAGGAAAATAAAGAAATATTTACAGGAAATAAAAAGGTGACGGGGCGAGAACATCTTATAAAGGCTTATAGTTCTGTCCCAATCTACAGCATTTATCACCATCACCAGTAGGGGGAGCCTGTTATGTAGAACACTGAAGGGGCACTTGTAACTTCAGGCAAATCAATCATGTGATATAACAAATACTCTGATTGATGACTCTCGGGGGAAGGGGGAAGTAGGTCCGAAATCATCATCATTAGATCAGCTTGATCGATCAAAGCTTTTTACACCAGAATTCTGGTGCAAATATCGTTGGAAAGTCACAATATTTATATACAATATAAGGCTGCACTAATATTTTGTGACCTTTTTTTACGGCATTTTAGCCCAATAAGGCGAGCGCCACTTGTCATGCGCTGTGGATTCACTAGGAGGTGAACGTACAGGTCACCAGGTTTCTGTATTCCCATCTGAGAGCAGCATATTGTAGAAATAGAGACCCTGATTCCAGCGATGTGTCACTTACTGAGCTGCTTGCTGTCACTTTGATAAAATGAGTGTTTTCTCTGTTGCAGATGTAGCAGTCTGTGAATATGCCTGACTACCTGTCAGCAGGCCAACGAGACTGCTAATGATAATCTCCAGCTGATTAAACAGTGATTTTATCAAAACTACACCGAGAAGCCCAGTTAAGTGACATATCGCTGGAATCAGGATCTCTGGTCCTATATTATGCTATTCTCAGATTAGGTTGCATGAAGGGTCCATGCAGAAACTATAAGGAGGGATCTAGGAACCGTGAGGATCAAATAAACAGACCCAGTTATTCTGAAAACTGCAGAACATTTTCACATTTATCAAATCTGCTTTATTCACCGGAAAGGTTATCTAGCTCACATCATTTTTCAATATTGTAAAGAAGCAGCAATATTTGAAGGGCGGGGTCCCCAATTCAATGCAGTCGCTCCCTTAACGTTTAACTGGAGCTGAAAACGTGACCCTCATTGCTAGATTACCCCATTAGTCACTTCTGAGTGTAAACTACTGATTAGAGTAAACAATTTTAAGACAGGACAGACCCCTGAGGACAAGACAGACCCTAAAGTGCTGTGGAATTAATAGCAAAATATAAGTGAATAAATATTATTATAAAATTATTATAGAACAGGGGGAGACCCTCGAGGACAGGAGAGACCCTCGAGGACAGGGGAGACCCTCGAGGACAGGGGAGACCCTCGAGGACAGGGGAGACCCTCGAGGACAGGGGAGACCCTCGAGGACAGGGGAGACCCTCGAGGACAGGAGAGACCCTCGAGGACAGGAGAGACCCTCGAGGACAGGGGAGACCCTCGAGGACAGGGGAGACCCTCGAGGACAGGGGAGACCCTCGAGGACAGGGGAGACCCTCGAAGGCAGGGGAGACCCTCGAAGACAGGGGAGACCCTCGAGGACAGGGGAGACCCTTAAAGCATTAATTACCTTTTTCACCAAATCCCGAGCCTTTGACTCGCTTGCTTCCACTTTATTTTTATCAATAAAATGATCTGAAATGAAGAGAAGTCAGTATTTACTCCCTGGTTTTACATAATCACTTTTATTGCTATATAATGTCTAACAAAATAGAAACAAGTAGGTGGGACATGCACTGAAGTGCTCGGCCACAACAAGGAGTCCTGCAGAATCTATTATACCCAGTGCTGTACTGTTCCTCTATACTATAAGCGTAAAAGGACACCAGTGTCAGCAGCTGGTTGTGTGTCCCAGCACACTGACACCGTCCACTCAGTGCTGAGTGTGTCATACTACAGTATATCACAAAAGTGAGTACACCCCGCACATTTTTGCAAATATTTTATTGCATCTTTTCATGGGACGTCACTGACGATATAACACTGATACAATGTAAAGTAGTCAGTATACAGCTTGTATAACAGGGTACATTTGGTATTGCTCATTGGTGCAGTTTTGGCAGAAATCTGCATGCCTACCCTTATGCCAGCATAGCTCAGTTTCACACTAGCGTACAGACAGAATTTTTACGCGTTCTTCTTTGTTGCCATCAGAACGGCAGTGCGTTCTCATTGGGCTCCATATGTTATTTGTACGCTTGCAGAAACTTGCGTACAAATCATACATCCTCAGACACACACTAAATGCAACAAGTTGCATTTTCTATGCTCCGAGAAAGAAAACGTGTGCGTCCCCATGTTAAACATAGGGATGCATGACGCATGCGGCGCTGCAGGTGTTTGGCAGCTGCTGTACGCAGCACTGCCGAATGCTAGTGTGAAAGCAGCCAAAGTGAATGAGAATTCTGCAGTGTTGTGCACATATTGCTCATATTTTCCTTGTAGATTTGGTGCAGAATATAATCTACAGCATGTCAACTCTTAGTGCTGCACCCTTTCCATCCATTCATTTCATTATGAAAAATGCAGGTAAAAACACACCGCTTTTCTCTGCCAGGAGATGCAGATATGGTGCAGGAAATTTCAGCACCAAATACTCAGAGTGCGCACATGGCCTAAGGGCCACGTCACACACACAGATATCTGTGCAGAGATTGTTCGCAGATCTCTGGCTGCAGTGAAATCATGGACACATTGTTACATTTGTACACGGCCATAAAAAAGAGAATTTTGTTTACGTACCGTAAATTCTTTTTTCTCTAATCATCAATGGGAGACCCAGACAATGGGTTTAGGGCACTGCCCTCCGGAGGTCACACTAGGTACTACAAGTTTGTAGACACCGCCTCCTCCGCTTATAAACCCCTACCGCAGGGAACATCCTCAGTTTGGTCCATAAGCTGCGAGGAGAAAATAAACCACACCCGAAACATCGGGAAGAATGCCGTGCACAGACGGTTCAACAACCCGGCAAACACTGTCTCAACAGAGAGCAGAACAAATGCAAAACATGCAAAGGAACAACTGGGTGGGTGCTGGGTCTCCCATTGATGATTAAAGAAAAAAGAATTTACGGTACGTAAACAAAATTCTCTTTTTTCTGGTCATCATAATGGGAGACCCAGACAATGGGGATGTCCTAAAGCAATACCCCAGGGCGGGAAGAGTTCCTCAACAAGACGGATAACACATGGTTCCCTTCAAAGGTGGGCAACCGCCGCCTGGAGAACCCGCCTGCCCAGACTTGCATCCGCAGAGGCATGGGCATGCACCATATAGTGCTTAGAGAAAGTGTGCAGGCTGGACCAAGTGGCCGCCTGACACACCTGTAGAGCAGACGCTCGATGTCGCAAGGCCCAAGAGGCACCTACAGCCCTGGTAGAGTGAGCCTTCAATCCCACCGGGAGAGGCAAACCAGAGGACCGGTAAGCCTCTTGAATGGAAGCCTTAATCCATCTGGCCAAGGTTGACTTCGAAGCCGCGGACCCCTTACAGCGACCTGTCGTAAGAACAAATAAGGAATCCGAACTCCTGAAGGAGGCGGTCCTGGACACATAAATGCGTACAGCTCTCACGAGATCCAGAGTATGGAGGTCGCGCTCCACCTGATGAACGGGAGCGGGGCAAAATGATGGGAGAACAATCTCCTGGTTCAGGTGAAAAGTTGAAACCACCTTCGGCAAGAATTCTGGCCGTGGGCGCAACACCACCTTGTCTTGGTGAACCACCAGAAAGGGTGACTTGCACGATAGTGCAGCCAATTCTGAGACCCTCCTTAGAGACGTAATCGCCACCAGAAAGGCCACTTTCTGGGACAGACGAGATAGAGAAACATCTCTCAACGGCTCAAACGGCGGTTTCTGTAATGCCGCCAGGACCATGTTAAGGTCCCAAGGGTCCAGAGGTCTCTTGTAGGGCGGAACCATCCGCGACACCCCCTGCAGAAATTGACGCACCTTCGGGAGGAGCGCCAATCGCCTGTCAAACAGCACCGAAAGTGCTGATACTTGACATTTCAAAGAGCCAAGGGATAATCCCAACTCCAAACCCGACTGTAAGAAAGCCAACAACGTCGGGATGGACAAGGGCCAAGGAGACCGTCCACCAGAGGCACACCAGGTAAAAAAGATCTTCCACGTCCGGTGGTACATCTTCCTGGAAACAGGCTTCCTAGCCCGATTCATAGTGGCCACCACTGTAGGGGAGAAACCCCTAGATGTCAGGAGCCAGGCCTCAAGAGCCATGCAGTCAATCTGAGGGCCCTGGAATTGAGGTGGAAGAATGGGCCTTGTGCGAGTAAATCTGCGCGTTCTGGAAGAGCACACCTGTGTCCGCCTGACAGTTGCCACAGGTCCGGATACCAGGACCTCCTGGGCCAATCTGGAGCCACTAGAATGGCTATCCTGCACTCCGACCTGATCTTCCAAAGGACCCTGGGAATCAGAGCCAGAGGAGGGAACACATACGGCAGTTGGAAGCTGGACCAACTCAGTATCAGAGCATCCGCCCCCAGGGACTGAGGATCCCACGATCTCGCCAAGTACTGGGGCACCTGATGATTCAGCCTTGAGGCCATCAGATCCACGTCCGGAGTGCCCCATCTGCTGCAGATGTCCCAGAAGACGTCTGGATGCAGGGACCACTCTCCGGCGTCCATCCCCTGCCGGCTCAGGTAGTCGGCCTCCCAGTTCTCGACCCCTGGGATGTGAACTGCGGAGATCAAGCAGTCGTGTTCCTCCACCCACGATAGGATGCGGTGGACTTCGGCGAGGGCCTGAGCGCTTCTGGTCCCTCCCTGATGATTTATGTAGGCGACGGCCGTCGCATTGTCGGACTGTACCCGAATGGGTCGTCCTGCCAGGAATTTCTGAAACGCCAGGAGCGCCAGATAGACCGCCTTGATCTCCAGGACGTTGATCTGCAACGTCGACTCCGCCTGAGTCCAGAGGCCTTGAGCCCTGTGGTGTAAGAACACCGCGCCCCAGCCCTTCAGACTGGCGTCGGTGGTCACCACTAACCAAGAAGGTTTGAGGAAGGATCTTCCCCGTGACAAGTGACGTGGCTGGAGCCACCACTGCAGGGAGTCCCTGGTCGGTTGCGATAGTGCCACCAACCGATTCAGAGAGATCGCTCTCTTGTCCCACCGGCGAAGAATCTCCAGCTGGAGAGGACGGAGACGAAACTGTGCAAATGGCACCGCCTCTATTGCCGCTACCATGCGTCCCACCAGTCTCATCAATTCCCGAAGGGATGAGTGAGGTGACAGGAGAACGTGCTGTACTCCTGAGTGGATCGCCAGCTGCTTGGCCTGAGGTAGAGACACCAGGGCTGAGTCCGTGTGGAAATCCATGCCCAGATATGTCAATGACTGGGTCGGAACCAGGGTCGACTTCTGAGTATTGAGAAGCCACCCGAACTGTTCCAGAGACCTCATGGTCGCTTCCAGGCTCACCCGACAAAGGTCTTCCGATGGCGCCCTGACCAATAGGTCGTCCAGATAGGGTATGACGGCGTGACCCTGCACATGCAGGAGAGCCATCATAGATGCCATCACCTTCGTGAACACCCTTGGTGCAGAGGCCAACCCGAAGGGTAGGGCCACAAATTGGAGATGTTCGTCCCCCACTGCGAATCGTAACCAGCGTTGATGAGCCGGTGCAATGGGCACGTGAAGGTAAGCGTCCCTGATATCGATGGACGCCAGGAAGTCCCCCTGCGACAGAGCCGCGATAACGGAACGTAGGGATTCCATGCGGAACTTCCGCACCAACACGTGACGGTTGAACAATTTTAGGTCTAGGACCGGTCGAAAGGAGCCGTCCTTCTTTGGGACAATAAAGAGGTTGGAGTAAAAACCCCTGAACCTCTCTGCCGTGGGCACTGGGACCACTACTCCGTCTCTGCGGAGTCCCTCCAACACCCGGAGAAAAGCCTGAGTCTTTTCTGGGGATGGAACAGACCGATGGAATCGGGATAATGGTTTTGACGTCAGCTCTATCCTGTAACCTCGCGAGACTACGTCTCGAACCCACTGATCTTGAACGTGAAGTAGCCACTTGTCCTGAAAGCGAGACAAGCGGCCCCCCACCTGTGGGGAGGCAGGATGAAAGAGTGAGTCATGTAGAGGCGGGTTTGGGGGTGGTAGTTGCCGCCCCCGCCGGCTTCTTTGGACGACTCTTGGAGCGCCACTGAGAAGCGGGCTTGCCCCCTCGGTCCGTGCGAGCGGACGGTGCTGATGACTGTGAGCCGGACCGAAAGGACCACTGCTTTGGGTTCCTCTTAACGGTATACCGTGGCTTAGGCTTATTCTGCGGTATCTTAGACTCAGCAGAATCCTTGATCAGCTTGTCCAGCTCTGTGCCAAAGAGTCTGTCACCAGAGAACGGAAGATTCTGCAGAATCTTCTTAGATGTGGCATCTGAGTCCCAAAGACGCAGCCACAACAACCTGCGGATCGCTATCGCATTGGCCGAAGCCACAGCTGAGCGAGTGGCAGTTTCCAGAGACGCCGTCCTGGCGTAGTCCGCATAGGCCCTTGCTCTCTCAGTGAGTGCCAGGACCTCCGGACTGGACCTTGCCAGGTCAGTGATACCATCCAAGCAGGTAGTAATCGCTTGTAAGGTCCAGACCGTGGCAAAATTAGGGGCAAATGAAGACCCCACAGCCTCATAGGAAGACTTGGCGAGTTGCTCGACCTGTCTATCAGTAGCATCCTTCAGCGAGGAGCTATCAGAGGCAGAGAAAAGGGAGCGTGCAGCAATTCTAGTCATGGAAGCGTCCACCTTTGGAGACTGCGACCATTCCTGAAGCACCTCCTGGGGGAAGGGGAAGCGATTGTCCTTAGGTTTGCGGACATAGCGCCGCCCAGGATGTAACCTGGGTGCTCTAACCACCCTTCCAAAATTAGTGTGGTCCATGAAGGATCCACTTGGTCTAGCCTCTGGCCGCAGCCATTGATAGACCTCCTTCGGGTGCACGACAACCTCTTCAGGGGGAGTCACGAGACGCAAGGTCTCATTGATGGAGGACACCAGATCCTCCACCCCGTCTGGAGGTTCAGACACAGACACAGACCCGAAGTTTGAACCCCCATCATCTTCCTCACCATCAGAGGAACGCTCCTCCTCAGAGAGAGCCTGGAGCTCGGGTGAATCCTCACGACGAGCCCGCTTAGGGGGTCTCACAGCAGAAGAGGGAGACACCCGGGGGTAACTGGAAGGAGTAGCTGGGTTTTCCAGTCTCCTATGCAGTGCCTCCAGTGACTGCGACATGGAGGACATCTGGGACAGCAGGGATTCATTGATCCTATTCTGCGTTTCCCATGGCCCTTGGATTACCTGAATCTCAGGGTATAGCACCGGAGCTGCTGCTGCCTCAGCTGAGCCAGCCCGGGCTTCTGGGCGTCCGCAGTTATTGCAGGACCCCTCCACCAAAGTTCCCTTGCAGGTAGCACAGGTAATGGTGTTATCCGCCGCCTTAGCAGCATGCTTCTTAACTGAGGACATATCCACAGTAGGGGTTGAGGCCAAGGCCAATAGACAAAACAAACCGGGAATCCCGGTGGCTTACCGACCGCAGTAACGCGGTGGGAGGAAGCGGTGTGTGTGTGTGACCTCCGCGAGTTCCGGTCTCCCTCTGAAGTGCAGACACGTGCTGCCGTAGATCCCAGCCGGGAAGTGAGAGAGAAGATGGCCGCCGCCAGCACAGACGTGGGCGGCGCCGGGAACACGCGGGAAGCACACGCACACGCCCCCCGGTGACGTCACCGTAAGGGCTGCCTCTCCTCCTCCAAGCAGCCTCTGTAATGGAGGTGCTGGAGCCCGCAGCGCGGGAAAACAGTGCGAAATCATCATGCACACATACCCAGACTGTCATCACATACAAACATGCACAGTCTGCGGCCTCAGCCCCTGTGACACACAGGGCGGTCAGCCAGGGTGACCCCAGCACAGGGTACACCGCCAGATCCGCGGACCCGAGGGTAACGCGCGGTCTGAGTGTCAGGACACATAAAGTGCCAGACACTACCCCCAGGCACACAGGAGACACAGAGTGCCTCAGTGCCGGTCCGGTCTGTAAGCACCATTTAGGGAGGCCTCGGACGGGGGTTCAGCCCAGTCCGGAGTGTAAGCACCATTTAGGGAGGCCTCGGACTGGGCTGGCTCCAGTCCGGTCTGTAAGCACCATTTAGGGAGGCCTCGGACGGAGCGGAGCTGTGCAAGGCTCCCATCTCCCACTCTCCAGAGCCCCCCAGAGAGGGATGGAAAGGAGCGCAACAGCGTACCGGGAGAACACAGAGTGTCCAGGCACTAGGCCCTCCGGTACCTCCACCAGCGTGTGCCACAAAGGGTGAGCGGGGAGGCTGTCGCAGGTCCCGACTAGGACCATATTACCTTGTCTTCAGACGCCATCACGTAAGTAGTGAGAGTGCAGTGAAGTGCAAGCAAAGCGTGATCCTCCGAGCACACTAAGTTTAAAACTGAGGATGTTCCCTGCGGTAGGGGTTTATAAGCGGAGGAGGCGGTGTCTACAAACTTGTAGTACCTAGTGTGACCTCCGGAGGGCAGTGCCCTAAACCCATTGTCTGGGTCTCCCATTATGATGACCAGAAAATAGAACAATGTGTCTATGATTTCACTGCAACCAGAGATCTGCGAACAATCTCTGCACAATTATCTGTGGGTGGAACTGTGCCTTAGTGTTACAAGGTGTCGGATGTGAATAGGGAGCAGGCGAGCTAAACTTGGTGTTATCACTCACACACTGTCATACTAGTCACTGGAAGATCAACATGGCAACTCATGACAAAGAAACCTCTGATGGTCAGGGAAAAAAACAACATTTGTTGTTTTATATAAAAGAGGGCTGAGACTATAAGAAGATTGCCAACACCCTGAAACTGAGGAGCAGCACGGTGGCCAAGACCACACAACGAATAACCAGACCGGATCCACTCAGAACAGACCTCACCATGGCTGACCAAAGAAGTTGAGTGTCATATCCAAAGGAGTACAGAGGAGTATCCATGGGGGGTACAAAGACAACTGTGACTTAGGCCAGGGACACACTGGGGAGATGCTCACACAAGTCTCACATGCCTCACACAGCGTGGCTGCAGGCTCTCTGGACAGGAGCATGTCAGCTGCATAGAAACACAAGCAGCTAACACTTTCCTGCCCAGAGACCCAGCAGCCGTGTGAGGCATGCATGACTTGTGCGAGCATTTCTCATGCATCTCTCACCCAGTGGGTCCCTGGTCTTACCTACAGTCAAGCATGGTGGTAGGAGTGTCAAGGTTTGGGGCTGCATGAGTGCTGCCAGTTGTGGGGAGCTACAGTTCATTGAGGGAACCATGAATGCCAACATGTACTGTGACATACTGAACTAGAGCATAATCGCTCCCTTCAGAAACTGGACCGAAGCATGATCCAATATGACAATGACCACAAATACACCTCCAAAACAACCACTGCCACTAAAGAAACTGAGGGTAAAGGTGCTGGACTGGCCAAGCATGACTTTAGACGTAAACCCTACTGAGCATCTGAGGGGCCTCCTCAAACTGAAGCTAAAGGAGCGCAAGCCCTCTACTTTCTTCAGCTCCATGATGTCGCTGTGGAGGATGGAAGAGGATCCAGAGGCTCCTGTGAAGCTCTAGTGAACTCCATGTTCAGGACAGTTATGGCAGAGCTTGAAATTAATGGTGGGTTCACAAAATATTGACACTGTGGCCACAATTCGTCTGGGGTGTAGTCACGTTTGTTGCCAGCAGTTTAGGCATTACTGGCAGTGTGTTGAGTTATTTAGAGGATACACAATATTTACAGTTATACAAGCTGTACACTGACTACTTTACATTGTATGAGAGTGTCATATCTTTAGTGCTGTCCTGTGAAAACATGTAATAAAATATCTAAAAAATGTGGGGGTGTACTCACTTTTATGATATACTGTATGTTGGGACAGACCAGAATCATTTACTAACATGGACCTGCCAGGAGAGGAGAAGGGTACCCTTTAACAACATTCTTGGTAGCAGAAAATTATAAACATCTTTTTCTTGATGTTTTCTGCATTGGTATTTCACATTCAGGAAATGTTAAAGGTTTGCTCCCCTAGTTTTATATTGATGATTCTCGGTTTTCAAGACTCTATATGGTAGACATCTCCTTAGGATAGGTCATCAATACCTAATCGGTGACAGTGCATCATGAATGGGGCACCTATGTACCTGGTACCGGCTGGATGTTATCAGTTGTATAGTGGTCGCGGCTGGTTACTGCACATCTGTACCTTATTGTAATGAATGGGAGTGAACCTGCAGTACCAAGCTGCGGCCACTATATCTTTGGTGGAGCTGTGCGGTTTGGCTCCACAATGGACACTGCTGGTGACGGGAGACTGATGGTAACAACTAATGGTGGCGCCAGGTGTCACATTCCCCACCGAAAAATGAGGATGACCAATCTAGAGGTCATCAAAATAAAATAGTAGTAGACAACTCCTTCTAAATAATTTTATTGGGACCTAAAACACGTCAAATGATAAAATATTTTAGATTTTCAGATGTTTTAGAAAACTTAATGTTAATACAAAACACACCATCATCACTTTGTAACCAACACTATTTCCTAATCGGTTGCCATTGCTCAGTCTGAGGTTTCTTCACTCCATAGTATAAGAGTTATGTGCAGGATTATCATCATTTCTAGATGATCTAGATTTTTGCCATTGAATAAAACTTTAGTTTTTTTCGTTTTTCCTTCGACTACCTTTCTATAGTAGCTTCATAAAGGCTTAGTCCTGCTGTTGGGTGGACATGTTCCTCTATCGCCCAGCTCATGTATACACATACCTATATGGCCTTCAATATCAATGTCTATGCGTTTGCACTTGAAGTCGGGGTCGGCTCCATTTTTTCGCAGGATTATCTGAGACACGACCTCATCAATCAGCTTGTAGTACTGTGGTCTGAAGAAACAAGGGAGAGAATAAAGGGAGAAATTAAAACAAAATAAAACCCTTACAGATGAACACACTTTCCAGAGACATGCGAGTCTGCCATCACCGGAGTCATTTTACTTCAACACAGATGAATAAATTGTAGCTCTGAAGGAGATAAGATGGTTGTGAAGGACTTTGAAAGAAGTGACCCGAGGCGTCTCAGCATGGTACAAGGTTTCTCAGGAAAGTTCACTGACCGGATCCCTTTGAAGCTGTATTATTTGGAAGGTCTGAGCAGTAGTGATCGTCTGGTAAGAGCATATTTGCTAGATGAAAAAACATCTGTTTTAAGAACCCTTTAATATGAAGCTACCGAAATATTGCATAATTTATTATCACATAAACCTACAAGTATGGATTAAGGAAAAAAAAAAAACCTTTGGGGTTGGTGCACACCAGGCAAAACTGTATTAATAAGTTGCCAAGTTTAGAAATCCCCATTCTAAATTACCGGATAGGACACCTCAAGCTACAAGAGGGGAAAGGGTAATATTCTTCACCCTGGACCATCATCAACTGGAAAGAGTTAAAAGTGATCTCCACATAACAAAGTCAGTCTTATGTGAGGGAAGAGGTAGGTTTTTTTTCATTTCAGATTTGAAGGGACACATTCTCTTTAATTACAGCCACAATCTGCTAAGCGCCATCAAAAGAGAAAACTTATTCAGCTTCTAAAAGTGCAGGGACATGAAGGGATTGAACCACCTTAAAACCTTACATTTTTCTTCAATAATAATGTAGAGCAAAAGATTATAATAAACCTTCTAATATACTTCATTAGAACATTCTGGTTTCAAGCCATTCATAAAGCTTCCACAAGGTGTCCCCACTGCACTGTGCGTGAAGCAGACATATGTTCATTATCAGCCACAGCCGTCTTACAAGCATGTAACCATATAAGGGGAAGGGGTGTGGCCTACACTGCTGACTGCAGAGATTAGCACAGGCTACAGCACAGTTGCTAAGCAATGTCACAAGGTGAGGAAGAGTGCAAACTGCTCAGAAACGGCTCAGTCACAATCTGTTAACTCATTGTCTGCTAGCTCCCCATACAGCCCACTGCCAGCCTGCTCTCAGAAGCTGTGGAAATACACACACTATGCATTGTTCCTTATCAGCTGTTGGCCACGTCCACACAGGCATAAAATGCAGTTTTTAAAAGAGCACAGAAAAATGTGAGAAAATAATCATATGGCATAAAAAAGCATGATATTAGCAACCAGTGCAGCATTGTTTTGTTTTTTTCCAATGAAATATTTACTCTTTAAATGTGTCCAGGATGGTGTAAGATTAAAAAACAGCCTATACTCCCCTCCTGGACTCTGCACTTGCCAATCACTGGCCACTAATCAATCACAGCCTTCACGTTTCAGCTAAAGAATGACAAACATCTATCTTTCTGTAATGTGATAAGCTGCAGTGGTTAGTCCCTGCTGAATGTTAATACCAGGAGACCAGCTGGTAGAACAGGCCAGTACCTAGTGAGAGGTCCCAAGTCCTAGGAGTAAGTATGGTTTGTATGTATGCATTATACATCACTATGGGAACTTTAGTAAGAGCACTTAAAAGTAGGGACAATCCCTTTAAGATTGTAGTGAGAAGAACAAAAAGTTAAGTCTTGTTTTCTAGATGTCACCCTATGGCCAGCAGGACCAGTCCTCAGGGTGCAGTGGGATTGGGTTCCAGCTGGCCGCCGGCACCCCCCTGTGCACCACAGACATACTTAACAGGTCCACGCTGCCCGATCCATCTGCAGCGGCTCCCCGGCATCTCTCTCCTGACTGCTCACTTCCTGGTTTCTCAGGGAACGCGCATAGGGCGTGAGCGCCACCCTTTGCAAATTTAAAGGGCCAGTACACCATGTTTCTGACACCACCTCTCAAGCCTATCGCTGAGAGGCTGGTGGGTATTTATGGCTTACCCTTCCTATGGGAGGTGCCTGGGCATGTTCGTAGTTAGTCTAAAGGTACCGTCACACGCGGCAATATTGCAAGCAATTTCACTTTCAATTTGCTGGTTGCAGTGAAATCATGGACACATTGTTCTATTTTACTACCGTGTATAAAATAGAACAATGTGTCCATGATTTCACTGCAACCAGCAAATTGAAAGTGAAATTGCTTGCAATATTGCCGCGTGTGACGGTACCTTAAGTTACCAGCTCAAGTCCCTAGCAGTGCATGCGGTTTCTTGTGCCCTCAGATCCTAACATGCTTTCTCTTGATTTTAGTGCCGGATCTCTCCCGTCTGTTCACCCGCAGATCCATACTACTCTCGCTGGTCCATGGCTACCTTCCAGACCCTGTCAGCTGCACCAAGCTCTGTCACTGCCTTCTCCTCCGGTTCCCTGGTTTCCGTGTCCTGTTCCGCCTTCTCTGCTGTGCTTGGAGGAATCCCTGTATAGGGGTAACCCTTCTTGTACTCCCTTAGGGGGACCCCAGTGCTCTGGCCCTGCGGACTTCCCTTGAGGATCTATCCTTTATTGTACCAAATAAACCCTGCTCATTATCGGACTCTCTTGTCCGGCTCGTTTCTGGTATGAGCCTCCACGGTATCGCCGTGGTCTAGTGGGTCTACTAGTCGGCTCCGCCTGTGGTGGTGTGACACTAGACTTCTCAAGAAGAAAGTAACTATCCAAGGTCTTTCATTGTCAGTGATATAGTGCCTCAAGGGAGTGTTTCCTTGTCACTTGGTCACCCAGAGGACTCCTCTAACCCTTCTTGCTTCTCTCAGTTCTTATCCCAGACAGAAAGAGAAGTCCAACGCTCACATCTCGCAGGAGCATTCTCTATAGAAAAGAGACTAAGTGACTAATAAGCTCCATGATAATGTTAATAAGGGAGGAAGGGCACAATATCTAACCTAACTGGGGGCCATCATGCTATACATATAGGGAGAAGTGGGGGCCATCATACTATATATAGGGAGAAGTGGGGGCCATCATACTATATATAGGGAGAAGTTGGGGGCCATCATACTGTGTATAGAGGGAGCTGTGGACCCATCATACTGTGTATAGAGGAGCTGTGGACCCATTATATTGTGCATAGAGGGAGCTGTGGGCTCATCATACTGTGTATAGGGGGAGCTGTGGACCCATCATACTGTGTATAGGGAGCTGAGGGCCCATCATACTGTGTATAGGGGGAGCTGTGGACCCATCATACTGTGTATAGGGGAGCTGTGGGCCCATTATACTGTGTATAGGGAGCTGAGGGCCCATCATACTGTGTATAGGGGGAGCTGTGGACCCATCATACTGTGTATAGGGGAGCTGTGGACCCATCATACTGTGTATAGGGGGAGCTGTGGACCCATCATATTGTGTATAGGAGGAGCTGTGGACCCATCATACTGTGTATAGGGGGAGCTGTGGACCCATCATATTGTGTATAGGGGAGCTGTGGGCCCATCATACTGTGTATAGGGGGAGCTGTGGGCCCATCATATTGTGTATAGGGGAGCTGTGGGCCCATCATACTGTGTATAGGGGGAGCTGTGGACCCATCATTTTGTGTATAGGGGAGTTGTGGGCCCATCATACTGTGTATAGGGGGAGCTGTGGGCCCACCATACTGTGTATAGGGGGAGCTGTGGGCCCACCATACTGCGTATAGGGGGAGCTGTGGGCCCATCATAGGGGGAGTGGTGGGCCCATCATACTGTGTATAGCGGGAACTGTGGGCCAATCATACTGTGTATAGGGGGAGGTGTGGGCCCATCATACTGTGTATAGGGGGAGGTGTGGGCCCATCATACTGTGTATAGGGGGAGCTGTGGACCCATCATACTGTGTATAGGGGAGCTGTGGCCCATCATACTGTGTATAGGGGGAGCTGTGGGCCCATCATACTGTGTATAGGGGGAGCTGTGGACCATCATACTGTGTATAGGGGGAGCTGTGGGACCATCATACTGTGTATAGGGGGAGCTGTGGACCATCATACTGTGTATAGGGAGTGTGGCCCATCAACTGTATAGGGAGCTGTGGCCCATCATACTGTGCATAGGAAGTGTTGCCCTCATATGTTAAGGGGAGCTGTGGGACCCATCATACTGTGTATAGGGGAGTACTGTGTGGGCCCATCATATTGTGTATAGGGGAGAGCTGTGGCCCATCATACTTGTTGATATAGGGGCTGTGGGCCCATCATACTGTGTATAGGGAGCTGTGGCCCATATATTTTGTATAGGGAGAGCTGTGGACCCATCATACTGTGTATAGGGGAGCTGTGGACCCATCATACTGTGTATAGGGGGAGCTGTGTGGCCCATCATACTGTGTATAGGGGGAGCTGTGGCCCATCATACTGTGTATAGGGGAGCTGTGGACCCATCATACTGTGTATAGGGGAGCTGTGGACCCATCATATGTGTATAGGGGAGCTGTGGACCCATCATACTGTGTATAGGGGGAGCTGTGGACCCATCATACTGTGTATAGGGGGAGCTGTGGACCCATCATACTGTGTATAGGGGGAGCTGTGGACCCATCATACTGTGTATAGGGGAGCTGTGGACCCATCATACTGTGTATAGGGGGAGCTGTGGGCCCATCATACTGTGTATAGGGGGAGCTGTGGACCCATCATACTGTGTATAGGGGGAGCTGTGGCCCATCATACTGTGTATAGGGGAGCTGTGGACCCATCATACTGTGTATAGGGGGAGCTGTGGCCCATCATACTGTGTATAGGGGAGCTGTGGACCCATCATACTGTGTATAGGGGGAGCTGTGGCCCATCATACTGTGTATAGGGGAGCTGTGGGCCCATCATACTGTGTATAGGGGAGCTGTGGGCCCATCATACTGTGTATAGGGGGAGCTGTGGGCCCATCATACTGTGTATAGGGGAGCTGTGGGCCCATCATACTGTGTATAGGGGAGCTGTGGGCCCATCATACTGTGTATAGGGGAGCTGTGGGCCCATCATACTGTGTATAGGGGAGCTGTGGGCCCATCATACTGTGTATAGGGGGAGCTGTGGGCCCATCATACTGTGTATAGGGGGAGCTGTGGGCCCATCATACTGTGTATAGGGGGAGCTGTGGGCCCATCATACTGTGTATAGGGGGAGCTGTGGGCCCATCATACTGTGTATAGGGGGAGCTGTGGGCCCATCATATTGTGTATAGGGGGAGTTGTGGGCCCATCATACTGTGTATAGGGGGAGCTGTGGGCCCATCATATTGTGTATAGGGGGAGCTGTGGGCCCACCATACTGTGTATAGGGGGAGCTGTGGGCCCATCATATTGTGTATAGGGGGAGTTGTGGGCCCATCATACTGTGTATAGGGGGAGCTGTGGGCCCATCATACTGTGTATAGGGGGAGCTGTGGGCCCATCATACTGTGTATAGAGGGAGCTGTGGACCCATCATACTGTGTATAGGGGGAGCTGTGGACCCATCATATTGTGTATAGGGGGAGCTGTGGGCCCATCATACTGTGTATAGGGGGAGCTGTGGGCCCATCATACTGTGTATAGGGGGAGCTGTGGACCCATCATACTGTGTATAGAGGGAGCTGTGGGCCCATCATATTGTGTATAGGGGGAGTTGTGGGCCCATCATACTGTGTATAGGGGGAGCTGTGGGCCCATCATACTGTGTATAGGGGGAGCTGTGGACCCATCATATTGTGTATAGGGGGAGCTGTGGGCCCATCATACTGTGTATAGGGGGAGCTGTGGGCCCATCACACAGCACAAACCACACAATTGCAAACGATATGCAAATTAGCTCCAAGATTGGAAAATAAATGACTTTCTACTGCCACCTGCTGGTGGAAGAAACCCTGTATGCTTTTTTTTCCCATCTATTCCTTTTGGAAGGGACGGGGCTTTTATATTTTGATAAATGAAGTTGGGTTCCTGGAACATTTAATCTAACCTATTCACAGGATCAATGGCGGTGTAACAATAGTGCCACGTGTAGAGTCTCGGCAATTCTTTATCTACACAAATCAGAATATTGTACAGTAGTTCTTTAGATCAGACTAATCTAAATGCAGCTCTCCACCGCGTGCCTGTTCTCTGGAGTCTGCCGGAGATATGGCGGTATTAGCATAAGATGAAGCTAGACGTGGCATTATACAGGTGCACGTTGCTCTCATATATCGGGGAGATATACAGCGGCACCTTTTGTTACAAAGCTGCAGGGATAATCCTCTCATACTGCAGGGATGGCAGAGAGGATACGTGCGATAGGGAGAGGATAAACAAGCACTGAAAATAATGGATCTGCATCCATGACCTCTCCCTAATGTCACAGCTCAGAGGAAGCGCTAATAAGATTAATACAATTAACACTGGACCATTAGCCATTCAATAATCCTCATCTGCCCAATGTATTACTTAAAAAGTAATGGGGCTTTGATTGCCATGCTAGTCTGAATATCCTCGCTCAGGAAGACGGTATTAATAATAAAGGAGAGAAAAAAGGAGAAGGGGAGAATGAAGCGGAGAAATACGGTAATTGAAGGGCGTAATACCGCCATCTGCTGGCAACATAAAGCAAGGCAAAGCTTGGAAAGGGTAACACTGCCATCTGCTGGCTACACAAACAAATGCCAGAGAAAACAGAACACTGCCATCTGCTGGCACCACTGTGAAATGCATGTTTTAAAAACTTACTCAAAAATAGTTAAAGGGAAGGGAGTAAAGGAAGTCTGCATGGACACTTGTGATTGGGAAGTTTGGTCAACAAGGAAAAGTCAGGTTATGTATAAAGAAACATTAAAAGTTGCTTTACTATAGGACCTTTTGATTATATTCAGTCCTCAATACAATTAAATTAGCATTTCTCAATTTTACTACATAACTTGGCAAAGTCTGATCTAGAATTAATATGTTGGTGCACAAGCTTGGCCTCCACGCCAATCAATATATAAGGGACTGCTGGGTAAAAAAAGAAGAAGAAAACAAAAAAAGCATAAGATGCATCTTCAATGTTCATTGTCTACAGGACTGCGGGAGAAAAAGTACAGCGATGAATACAGCATGTGCTCCTCTGCTGTATTCATTGTCTACAGGACTGCTGGAGAAAGAGTACAGTGATGAATACAACATGTGCTCCTCTGCTGTATTCATAGTCTACAGGACTGCTGGAGAAAGAGTACAGTGATGAATACAACATGTGCTCCTCTGCTCTATTCATTGTCTACAGGACTGCTGGAGAAAGAGTACAGTGATGAAGACAACATGTGCTCCTCTACTCTATTCATTGTCTACAGGACTGCTGGAGAAAGAGTACAGTGATGAAGACAACATGTGCTCCTCTGCTGTATTCATAGTCTACAGGACTGCTGGAGAAAGAGTACAGTGATGAATACAACATGTGCTCCTCTGCTGTATTCATTGTCTACAGGACTGCGGGAGAAAGAGTACAGTGATGAATACAACATGTGCTCCTCTGCTGTATTCATAGTCTACAGGACTGCTGGAGAAAGAGTACAGTGATGAATACAACATGTGCTCCTCTGCTCTATTCATTGTCTACAGGACTGCTGGAGAAAAAGTACAGCGATGAATACAACATGTGCTCCTCTGCTCTATTCATTGTCTACAGGACTGCTGGAGAAAGAGTACAGTGATGAATACAACATGTGCTCCTCTGCTCTATTCATTGTCTACAGGACTGCTGGAGAAAAGTACAGCGATGAATACAACATCTGCTCCTCTGCTCTATTCATTGTCTGTAGGATTGCTGGAGAAAGAGTACAGTGATGAATACAACATGTGCTCCTCTGCTCTATTCATTGTCTACAGGACTGCGGGAGAAAAAGTACAGCGATGAATACAACATGTGCTCCTCTGCTGTATTCATTGTCTACAGGACTGCGGGAGAAAGTACAGTGATGAAGACAACATGTGCTCCTCTGCTCTATTCATTGTCTACAGGACTGCTGGAGAAAGAGTACAGTGATGAATACAACATGTGCTCCTCTGCTGTATTCATAGTCTACAGGACTGCTGGAGAAAGAGTACTGTGATGAATACAACATGTGCTCCTCTGCTCTATTCATTGTCTGTAGGATTGCTGGAGAAAGAGTACAGCGATGAATACAACATCTGCTCCTCTGCTCTATTCATTGTCTGTAGGATTGCTGGAGAAAGAGTACAGCGATGAATACAACATGTGCTCCTCTGCTCTATTCATTGTCTACAGGACTGCTGGAGAAAGAGTACAGTGATTAATACAACATGTGCTCCTCTGCTCTATTCATTGTCTACAGCAGAGGTTCCCAACTCCAGGCCTCAAGGCACACCAACAGTGCAGGTTTTCAGGATTTTTTTAGTATTGCACAGGGGTTGGAATCATCACCTGTGCAGAAGATCACATTACCACCTGTGTAATATTAAGGAAGTCCTGAAAACCTGCACTGTTGGTGTGCCTTGAGGCCTGGAGTTGGGAACCTCTGGTCTACAGGACTGCTGGAGAAAGTACAGCGATGAATACAACATGTGCTCCTCTGCTCTATTCATTGTCTACAGGACTGCTGGAGAAAAAGTACAGTGATGAAGACAACATGTGCTCCTCTACTCTATTCATTGTCTACAGGACTGCTGGAGAAAGAGTACAGTGATGAATACAACATGTGCTCCTCTGCTCTATTCATTGTCTACAGGACTGCTGGAGAAAGAGTACAGCGATGAAGACAAGATGCGCACCTCTGCTCCATTCAAGATGGACTCTCAGAGACCAGCAAGTTATCCCAATCCCATAGTGATAACATACTGTCATGAGAATATGTCTTTTAATGGCTTTTCATCTTGTGATGTGACGGTTTCATACCTGGCATCGTAGTCATTTCGGATGAGCAGAAGATGCTGCAGGATGGAGAGAAATAGCTGCTCAGCTGAAGAATCTTTGACGGTGTTCTGTACAACCTGGAAGACTTCTTGAACATCAGTAACAGAAGAGTCAAGGAAAGCGGATTCTAGACAAAATTCACAGTTATAGACTTGCTCTGTACCATCCCGACATCTCTAGAAACCGCAAGGATGTCAGTGAGTGCGGCAGGCGAGTATGGCACGTAGGCTTCAGTCAATGTGAAAATGGTAGATTATACTTAGCTTAATACAGATAAGGGCTATAGCTATGTCATGTTAATACGCATGTAACTATGCGTGTGGTTGGCTGAATACTATTTTTGAGTCCCTGATAAATCTAAAGGGAAGTGATCAACTCCAAATATGCTTATGTAGCGATATTCCTCAGGTAAGTTGTGTTTACGTCTGGCCGCCATTCTGGAGCAGTGGCTACAGGTAGAAAATGATCTTACTTTCTCCCTGCAGCTGCTTACTTTCAGACATCGGGGTTGGTACTCACTATACAGTGATTGTAGCTGAAATTACTCCCCTGCATAACGTAACAGCCTGCGACTGACTGGAAGCAAGCTAATTCAGGGGGGATGATAGTTATTTTCTCCCTGTAGCTGCTGTTCCAGTAAATCTATCAGACAGGATTTAAACAGTATTTACCTTCAGATCAGCATGGTAACCCTCAGGTAAATAACATTTTTGGAGGTTTCCTTTAAAAGGACTTGTCTAGGCATCTAATATTGATGTCCTACCCTCATGTCCCACACTGAGCAGCTGTGACAAGTGCTATTTTATCCTAAACACTGCAGAATTCAGTGGCTGCACATCTGCTCCTATGCTGCACTCCATCCACGTGCTATTCATCACCTACCATAAGGATAGGTCATGGATGGGAAGTGTGGGAACAAACCCTGTAAGTTGGCCCTACACAATATTACTTTCCTTTGGACACAACTTTGGCCTTAGCTGCCAAACAATGTGGTCATGGCTGAAAGCGTTGCCAGAAAATGAAGTGAGTCTCCCAGAAAATAATTGCAATTACACATTTTCTCATACATGTATTAGAACACACACACACAAAAAACCTATACTGTAAATTGGACAATTTCACAAACCCCCAAAACTAGGCAGGACAAAATGGTCAACACCCTCAACTTAATATGTGACAGCACACCCTTTGGAATAAATAACCAAGTAATCGATTCCTATAACCATCCACAAGCCTCTCAGGCCCCTTCACACCACGATTTTTCCCCTGTCAGGTTCTGTCCGGTGTTTTGCAGGAAGCACCGGACAGAAACGGACAGGTCCGGACAAACAGAACCGGAGGGTTAATACACCCTTCAGTCCGGTTTGCAGACGGATTCAGCTGAGCGCAGCTTTCAGGAGCTGTCCCTGCTAGGCAGGTCCTGAAATCTCAGCGGGGAGCTCTCCATGGTGCTGAAGTTCAGTGCCGACCAGTGCTGAGCTTCAGCACCCGGTGTCTGGCTCCCGGATCCAATTTTATGTCGGATCCGGCGCCATAGACTCCCATGTTAGGTAGTGACGGATTTGGGAGGATCTGATTTTGAGCAGTTTTGGCCTCGGACACAAAAAATGCTGCTTGTTCCGATTTTGTGTCCGGGGCCAAAAAACAAAAGCTATCGGATCCTCCCAGACAGCACAAAACCGGATGGCAAAACACTGCCATCCGGTGCAATCCGGCCCCACAGGAATAACTATGGGGCCAAAACTGGATCCGGGGCTGTCCAGTTCAGACCAGACAGCCCCAGTTCCCGAAAAACGTGGTGTGAAGGGGGCATTACATGTTTCAACTGGAATTTTGGACTCTTCTTTTACAAACTGCTCCAGCTCTCATATTTGAGATGTGTTCTCCCAACAACAATTATAAGATCTCTCCATAGGTAATCAATGGGATTTAGATCCAGAATCATTTCTGACCCTTCAGAAGTCCCCAGCATTTTGTTTCCATCCATTTATGGGGTCTTCTTGGAATATATTTGGGGTCATTGTCCTGCTGGAAGACCCATGACTGAGGACATAAACCCACCTCCCTGACACTAAACTTTACATTGCCACCCAAAATTCTTTGGTAATCTTCAGTTTTCATGATGCATTGCACACAGTCAAGGCACCTAGTGCCAGAGGCCGCAAAACATCCCTAAAACATCTGCCCTCCACTATATGTGACTGTAGGTAGTGTTCCTCTCTTTGTAGGCCTCCTTCCATTTTCAGTAAACAGTAGAATTAGGTGCTTTACCAAAAAGCTCTAGCTTATTCTCACCAGTCCACAAGACTATTTAGCAGAAGTAGTTTGTCAAACTGCAGTCTGGCTGTCTTTAAGTATGTGTCAGCAGTGCGCGTCCTCCTGGGTCTCTTACAATAGCGTTTCATTTCATTCAAATGTCGAAGAATAGTTTGTGCTGACACTGATGCGCCCTGAGCCTGCAGGACACCTTGTATTTCTTTGGTACTTGATTGAGGCTTATCCACCATCTGGAATAAACATTTTTCTCTGCTGTCCTCATCCAGGGAGATTAGCTACAGTGCCATGGGTTGAAAACGTCTTCATTATGTAGCACACTGTTGGCAAAGGAACATCAAGATCTCTGGAGATTGACTTGTAACCTTGAGATTGCTGATATTTTTCAACAAGTGCTCATACAGTTCTCTTCTCCATGCTTAGTGTGGCACAAACAATGCAAAGATTGAGTCAACTTCTCTCCTCTTTATCTGGTTTCAGGTGTGATTTTCATATTGCCCACACGTTACTTGCCACAGCTGAGTTGGAATGAGCATCACATGCTTGAAACAAATTTACCCTTAATTTTGGAAAGGAGCAAACAATTCTGTCCAGACATTTTTGGAGTTGTGTGTGAAGTTATCTCTAATTTGCCTTTTTTATGCAGTATTTTTAGTTGTTGTTCCAATACACACAAAGGAAGTAAACATGTGTATGACAAAAAATGTGTAGTTGCAATAATTTTCGGGGAGACATACTTCTTTCCCTAAACAATTTCAAGGGTGCCAACACATTCAGTCATGACTCTGTATTGGAACCACCTCAATTCCCCTCTAAACAAATGTGAAGGGGTGCAAGGATCAGGCATGAATTTTAAAGTTAATTTATCACAAGGTTTTTGCTAAATCTGAGAGCAGCATGATGAAGGGGCAGAGGACTCGATTCCAGTGATGCATCACTTATTTGTCTGCTTGCTGACGCTGTTTTATCAGCTGCAGATCCAGCAGTTACCGGAATGCTGAGCTCTAGATCTCCAGCGATATCACTGATTGTGCATAGGCAGAAATCTACATCAGTGGTGTGGGCGGGACTACCTACCACCTTTCAACATGCTTACTAATCCTCTAATGATAATCTCCTGCTGAGAAAACAATGATTCTAGAAAAACTACAACAGCAGCCCAGCAAGTGACACATCGCTGGCATAATGAACTCTGTCCCTAAATCATGCTGGTATGGTAAGAATATTTATACTCCATTTGTTTAGTTTGTTGCTTTTCTTCCAAAAACTGCAGATTTTATAGTTAATCCAATGCAGAAATCTGCAGCTAAGGCTTTGATTTGTCCAGCAGGTCACACAGTTTAGCTCCGCTTGGATGCAATATAGCCATCCTGTACCTTTTCAGAGAGGAGCCCGCCGCCTGTTCATTATCCTACACTGTACTTTTTTTCAGAAAATGAACTACAGATAAAATGCCACATTTACAGACATTGCCCGCAGAATGCTAGCAGATTCCAGAAATGTTCAACCTGGCTTTATACTACCAGGTATTTACTGCATTTACAATTTAACCGATTAATAAAAGCCATTTCTAAGGCTTTCTATCTTTCTGTGCATCTTCTGATACTACTGGCATTTGTACACAATTATCTGCGGCAAAGTTTAGCTTTTTTTGATAAACAGATTACACTACCTAGAAAAAGTGGCGTGATCTTCGTGATGTGAATGATTGAATATTTGCTGCAGGGCTGCTGTAGATTAGGCTAAAACTATAGGGTTATACTGCCACCCAGTGGCCAAACTAGAAAACTGCAGAAAATCAACATCATCTACAGTAGTGGAAATAGAACATCAGCACAAACAGGGACGTAATTTCCCAAAACAATGAGCACTTGGGGAAGAGAAAAGGCCTTTACACCGCTGTTAGCTGCATGTGGTACAGGGCAGCCGGCAAATAGCTCACAGTTATATCTGCAATGACGGGAATGAAAACAAAACTTGATTTACTGCATAATTAATAGAGCGAGTTGTGCGTTATTACAGTAATTCTATTATGACGGCCCCTGCAGCCGCACTGCTGACTCCTTCCACCCACACAAGACTTTACTAGAAGGATATTCCATCTCCACTCGAATGTCTTCAAGTCGCCCACGCAAGTCATCAGCATCGTATTCACTGTGCTCCAGAAACACGTTAACTTGCACCTTCAGCTCGTCGTTCTCCATCGCTTGCAGTTCCTTAATACACAAAGATACATTAGTAATTGGAATATGGAGCTCCTACACTTCACTGTCCAACAAGGGAGGAAGAAAAGGTTAGAATCACTATAGAAAAAGAAAAGATCTACCAGAGACAATTATTCTGGACAAGCCCTGCTCATTTATCATTAAAGGAGATTGTAACCTCAATGGACAACTAAAGCCTAGAACAGGGGGTCTAACACTACCTGTCTGAAGTGCTCAGTGCACCCCACCACATGATTGTTTGCCCTCTATCTCCACCTTCCCCTATCTTGATTGATGGCTCTGGCTTTATAGAGTCAGAGGAGGTTGGAGGTAAATGGAAAAAAAATAGGTGGTAAGGTGTAATGTCCTGCTCGACCTCGAGGGTGCACATAGTGCCTGTGCTTGGTGTGAACAGTCATTTTTGTGCTTACCTACTCCCTTCATAGGGACTTTGTAAGCACAGATTGACTGTACAAGTGCATCACGGTGTGGCCATACTGTTCAGTGCACCTTCCCACCTACTTGTTGACCTTTATCTCTACCTTCATGTCTCAAAATTGAGAGCATGCAGACATAGAGGGAAAACAAGTAGGCAAGAAGGTGCACTGGGCTTTTTGGCCACACCAAGGGTGCACGGAGCACCTGTGCTTGGTGTGAACAATCACGCTGTGCTGACAGACTCCCATTACTCAGCCAAGATTGGCTGTTTCCATCAACCCCACTCCTTTGGTCTGTGCCAGGGGAGGGTTTTTACCCTAGGTTTCTACTAGTGATAAAGGTGTCACCTCCCCACTATAGTCTGCTCCTGCTCCTGTCACTAGGCACTGCTGTATTCACACTGTAGGTGGCGCTGGTGATAGGGGAGATTCTGGAGAGTGCAGGCTTTGTTCATCCACTAGGGATACAGAGTCTGGGACCTGTAGTGCTTCACAGTCTGAAAGTGTTAATGTGTGGGCGATCCGGGTGAGGTCAATAGTTCCTGAGCTTCTACCTTTTGGAAGTACCACACCTTACATATACCTTTGGCCCTTTCCTGCAAGCTGCCAGAAATAGTTTTTGGTTCTTGTTTAGCTTGTATTGCACCTAATGGTAATCGGTTTGACTTTTGACTGTTCTTTGGACTGTTCTTCCTCACGATTTTATACCTTGTTGCCATCTCAGTTTTGACCCGTCTCCCTGACATGGCTACTGGATCCTGTTTTGTTCCTTTCCTGACCTCCCGGCTTGTCCCAGTTTGGACTGCTAATCATCTCAAGACAGTTACCTGCTGGACTGTGCTATAATTCCAGGCCCTGTATAGAGGTTAAAGGGTCTCAGTCACTCGGGGTCCTGCCTAACTGAGCAGCTTGTACCGGTGGTCTCACACAGACGTCACATTAAGGCTGGTAACCTTTTATATTAGCCGATTAGCCTCATATTTTTGGGGACAAGTATGGTCCTCTTTAAAAAGTGCATGTAAAAAAAAATAGAAATATTATTTCTCAATATAAAATGTATACAATATACATATAATATATGTAATTATAAATATGTGTAAGTACATACACACACACACACACACAAACACATACATTATAAAGATTTACATATATACATTAGTATTAATTTTGTTTTATGAAATAAAGATTCTGTTCATTTTTATGATTTATGTGCATTCTTAATAGGGAGCCATACTTGCCCCAAACGTATGGGGATAATTGGCTGCTTTGTAGGTTAGCAGTGTTACAATGCTGTATGGGCAGCTTAATGAGCGTAACTGCTGTGCAGCAACCACACAACTCACAGGGAAGTTAGAGGGAACCTGTCATGTTCCCAAATGCCAACAGCCGTATATCTGCAGGTTAATAGTGTGACTATGATGTCGGGCTGTCGCATCACTGAATGACATGGCCACCAGGAGCTGCAGCCACCACTCCGTACACAGAGCAGCAGGTCTAACCACCATGCTGCGGCACTTACCGACATTACAGTATACTGAGCGGTGACTGAAGCCACTCTGGCTCACCTCTTTACTCCTTGCAGCATTCAGTTGAGGTTATTTTCCTCCTGGTGGCCATGCTTTCAGTAAGGCAGCCGGGCAGAGCTTCACTTTGGGTTGTTTGGTTGTCAGTGGTTGACTACAAACCACGTCAGGGAACCAGAGTCATCCTGGCACAAGAGAGCGTCAAGGGACTTATACAGTACATATTCTTTTGTCATTTCACTCTTGTGACCGGTTTGTAAATAATCCCATATGGTTGTGTAGCAGCTTCACATTCATCATTATCATCAGCTCTGGTAGAATATAGTAAAGGGGTTCTATAGGTAATGCAAGGTAACAAGTCCTCACAAACTCCTGCTCTCATTAAAACCTAATGGTGTAAAAAAATCTCTTACCTTCAGCAACTGACTGAGTCCTGAACGCATCAATTCACTGCGTATGTGGACTCGGAAATCCAGCTCTTCTCCTTGGATGATCATGGCATTAATGAGGAGCATACAGCTCACCTACAAGATGAACAGTATGAAATAGGAGATATACTATAATATACAAGCAACACATTATTCTGGAGATGGTGAGAGGACGAGTTCTAATCTATAGATTCATGCTCCCTCTTCCTGCACTTTACAGACCTCCCATTTACTGTATGTACAGACACTTTCTAGCCAAGAATAGAGAACTTTGTGCTTTCTGTCATCCAATTAGTTTTTGTCCCTTCTCCACATCCTACAAGGTGAATATAATCCCACACACAGACGTGGTATGTGCCTTGATTGGTAGAACGGTGTGTGCACATCTGGTTTATCGTCCCTTGAAACCTCACGTTACCATGCCGCACCTTACTATACTGAAAGTGACCAGAAGGGACTATAAAACCCTGACACCAAACTGGAAGAGGAGGGCTCCACCCTCAGTATCAGATTGGTACGCACGGACAAAAGATATCCAATTAATGGAGCGACTGACTGCCACACTCCACAATACGATGGACAAATTTAACCAGACATGGCAGATGTGGGATCTTTCTACGGATTTGTTACAGCTATGATGACCGAAGGGAATGAGCTGATGTTATTGCTTACTGATTATTAGTAATGATGACTGTACTGCAGACTTGTGATTGTGATGTTATGTTATATGATTTGTTACGATTGATAATGAAAAAATTAATAAAAAATTAAAGTTGAAAAAAAAAAAATAAAACCCTGACACCTACACCGTCACCCCATCTACATGCAAGTCTCCAAAGCAAGTGACCTAAAGCCTAACTCTGAAATCCCCTCCTATTATCAGACTCTGAAGCGGTGGGTCCAGCCCTCTATTTTACAATAGATATCATGTACATAGGATGGTACAAATGTGGCATCATCAGTTCTGGTCACATCCTGATATGTAAAGTGAGCGGCACCAGACAAGACTATAAACCATCCATACACATTAACAATTTTTAAACCTTTCAATCAAAACGGGGATGTGCTTAGTTTGGCTAAAATGAATGGGCTAAAACTACAGGGCCCAAGATATCAGTGCCCGCTCACACTGCGCCAGTCTTGTGGGAGTACAAGACGCTAAACTAATTAGTAGGTTCACACCACTTAATGAATTTAAGGCATGTTCTGTTGATGTGTGCCTGTTTCGCTATACGTGAAACGCCATTTCAATTGGGGACTGGACTAGCAATCCAACCATAGAGAACGTGGGCACATATAATGAATTTGTACAGCCGTGCCCGATTCCTCTCACCCCGGCTCTTCCTCGGCTCCTCTTATTTTGGCAAAGAAAACCCAAACTGACTTGAAAATGCCTAAAGTCACAATTTTTGTGTATCTCCAAATGATGACTTTCAAAGTCTTTACACCACTTTGTGGGGAAACATTGTGATGAATCGCATACTTTGTGCATAGTATTATTAACCGATTGAATTTTGCATTAAAGCATGGCTTTGATCTAGCAGATTCCAGCATGAGGGCCAGTCTCAATCAATTGTGTATAGCCTGTTTTATATAGGAAAGGATTTTGTAAAGGAGAACGGTTGCAGGGGTTGTGCAGTGCCTTGGTCTTATCACTGGGTGTGTAGAAACGGTGCTGTATGCCAGTATCTGTCCAATGCTTGAGCAGGTGACATGCACATGTCCTATTCAGTCTGACTTGTAATAAGGACATGTGCACATAATACCTAAAACATGCCGGACAGCTGCCTTCACATCGATGTCAGAATGGGTAGAGAAATGCTGCAGAACCTCTTATCCCCAGGCAACCCACTGATCAGCTGGAGCAGATCCACATACAGCATAGTGTATGGAGCCAAATACAATTGTACACTATGTGGTGGCCGCTTTATGGGGCAGCAAATCAGCTCCTATTCACTACAATGGGAGAAAAGGCAGTACATGTAGAGAGCTGTGCTGTCACCATATAGTGTACGTCCAGCGACCACTGGACCCACAAAAAAAAAAAAAAAAAAAGATCGAGCAGCATAGGACAGGCTAGGACACATGTACAACACCTACCAAGCAAGGACACACACTGAATTGATATGAATGACCCATGCTAAAGAGAAATCATCAATAGCTTTGTTCTGGACAACTACTTTAACTTTAAACTATACCTTAAGGGCGACTGTCCCATTTTTCAACCCATCCAGTAGAGGTTTAAATCTTTCGACTTCATAGATTTCTGCTCGGTCAGTGAGAGCTCCGAGGACACGTTCATGCCTGCACAAGGATACAGAAATATCGTGTATTACACTATGTAAGAATACTGACCAAGATTACAATCATAGGGTAAAGAATGCCTTACATTACACAATGCTTAACATGTCATTTCTAATAAAAAAAAAAACATTTTAATAATATTGAAAAGCACCGCTGGCCATGCTCATCACCTGGAAGGAATCCGCTTAAAAAATAATATGTAGATACCATGTGACATCATAAACCAATATGAAATCAATACAGAGTAAATGAACGTACATGTCCTCAGGCTGCGGTAGAATACACAGCGCAGAGAGCAACTTCAGTGCATCAATCATCATGGCAGGAACGTTGGGATCCACGGCTTTAGCTAGTAGTAATATTCCATCCTCCGCTTCCAACATTGTCTTTATGCCAAACTGGAAATTGAGATAAAACACAAAGCTCAATGCTTTCCGCAAATAGAATAAATCAAATAATATGGAGGAGGTTGACACACAATTAAAAGAAAAAACTTTAGGAAAAAAGTTTGGGGCAGCTACTGTCACATTAGTACGCAACAGGGTCTGCGGCCTCCAGTCCAACATCAGTTATAAAAAGTAGATAAATATCTCCAGAAATAATAATTATTATTCATTATTACAGTATAGCGTAATTTATCCCTTGGCTCTTTACATATGAAAAGGGGCATACACAAACAAGTAAAATAAACATGGGCAAGGAACAGACAGGTACAGAAGGAGAGAGGACCCTGGCCACGAGGGCTCACAGTCTACAAGGGATGGGTGAGGATACAGTAGGTGAGGAGAGAGGACCCTGCCTACGAGGGCTCACAGTCTACAAGGGATGGGTGAGGATACAGTAGGAGAGGAGAGAGGACCCTGCCTACGAGGGCTCACAGTCTACAAGGGATGGGTGAGGATACAGTAGGAGAGGAGAGAGGACCCTGCCCACAGTCTACAAGGGATGGGTGAGGATACAGTAGGTGAGGAGAGAGGACCCTGCCCGCGAAGGCTCACAGTCTACAAGGGATGGGTGAGGATACACTAGGAGAGGGTAGAGCTGGTCGTGCGGTGTTATAGTAGACTGAGGCTCACTGCAGGTTGTAGCTTGTCAGAAGAGTTGGGTCTTCAAGTTCCTTTTGAAGGTTTCCACGGTAGGCGAGAGTCTGATTTGTTGGGGCAGAGATTTCCAGAGTATAGGGGAAGCACGGGAGAAATCTTGTATGCGGTTGTGGGAAGAAGAGATAAGAGGGGAGTAGAGAAGGGGATCTTGAGAGGATTGGAGGTTGCGTGTAGTTAAGTACCGGGATACCATGTCACAGATGTATGGAGGAGACAGGTTGTGGATGCCTTTGTATGTCATATTTAGGGTTTTGAACTGGAGCCAGTCTAGACAATAGGAAGCTAGTGATGGGATTGGCAGAGAGGAGAGACTGAGGAATAACAGGGATACAGGTGGATTAGTCAGGCAGGAGAGTTTAGGATAGATAGGAGTGGTGCAAGACTGCTAGAGGGGAGGCCAGAGAGTAGAAGGTTACAATAATCGAGGCGGGAGATGATGACGGCATGAACAAGTGTTTTTGCAGTTTCTTGGTCAAGGAATGTACGAATGCAGGAAATATTTTTGAGTTGGAGGTGGCAAGGGCTTGGATATGTGGCTTGAAAAAGAGGGCAAAGTTGAGGATCACCCCGAGGTACTGAGCATGTGGGACTGGGGCGAGCGAGCAGCCATTGATTTTGATGGATAGGTCTGGTGGAGGGGTAGAGTGAGATGGGGGAAAGATGACGAATTCTGTTTTGTCCATGTTCAGCTTAAGAAAGCGAACAGAGAAGATGAAATAGTGGACAGACCTTGTGGGATTTTAGTCAGTAAGGAGGTGATATCAGGTCCAGAGAGGTAGATCTGTGTATCATCAACATAGAGATGATACTGCAAACCGTGTTATTCTATGAGCTGACCCAGGCCGAAGGTGTAGATGGAGAGTGATCACTTGTGCGGTATATTATCCCAGTCCTGTGGCCTTTCATTTATAAGAACCACTTGCTTTTTGCAAAACAAGTTGCTATTTCATTAACTTTAACAAATAATGTATGGAAATAAATAAGGAAAAAATGTCAAGAACAGTAAAAAGTTTAAAAAAAAATAAAATGGATGTGACAATATGGTTCTTCATGTCCGTACCATTATGCCGATACCAAGCTTTTATAGCTTTTTTTTAAAGATTATTCTAGTGGTTAAAAATAAAAAAGTAATTTTCCATGAATGTAGTTGAGGGCTTGTTTTTTTGAGTAATGGACTGTTTTTAGGCTTTGTTCACATGGTGTTTTTTTTTTTTGCTGCAATATAAGGTTAAGTTCAGACACAGTGTTTGTGCTGCTTTTTTATCAATGCTCTTTTTGCAAAAAAGAATCAGAAATGCATAATCCATTTGTGCTGCTTTTTTGCACTGTTTTTGGGACGAACACACAGACAGAGAGGCGCACACAGACAGAGAGGCGCACACAGACAGAGAGGCGCACACAGACAGAGAGGCGCACACAGACAGAGAGGCGCACACAGACAGAGAGGCGCACACAGACAGAGAGGCGCACACAGACAGAGAGGCGCACACAGACAGAGAGGCGCACACAGACAGAGAGGCGCACACAGACAGAGAGGCGCACACAGACAGAGAGGCGCACACAGACAGTGAGGCGCACACAGACAGTGAGGCGCACACAGACAGTGAGGCGCACACAGACAGTGAGGCGCACACAGACAGTGAGGCGCACACAGACAGTGAGGCGCACACAGACAGTGAGGCGCACACAGACAGTGAGGCGCACACAGACAGTGAGGCGCACACAAAAACTGATAAAGAAAAAAAAAAAAAGTCCAGTGTGAACATGGCCTATAGAAGCCGCTTTTCACAGTACCAGCAAAAGCGATGAGACTTGTCTTGCATTTCTATTTTTTTGTTTTTTTTGGGGGGGTTGGGGAGAGGTTCATGATGTGCAAACATTTAATTTTTATTTATTTACACAGTTTGCTGCTTTGGTTCAAGTTATATATTTTTTTTTTTTTTTAATTAAGCATGTTTACTACCACAGTGGTACTAAACATGTTTTTACTTATTCTTTCTATTGGAGAAAGAAGGGGGATACTTTCAGATAATTTGATTTTGTTATTTTTACTTCACTTTTTACTCCATGCAGGGGACTTGAATCTGGGATCTACTGATGGCTTGTACTACCATACCAGTCAGTTTGGGCACAGCTGTTCATGGAATGGTTTTACTTGTTCTTATTGGAATGTGCACATTATAGATAGAGAGATAAGGCACTAGAACCACAAATGAACACAGAATACACCAGTGAATAAAGCAGAATTTGTTACACCTCTGGTTTTGCCCTTTCACCCTGATGACAGCTTTACACATGCCTGCCATTCTCTCAACCAGCTCCATCAGGTCGTTACTTGGAACGGCTTCCAATGAACAGGTCATGTCACCAAGAGATCATGTGTGGAATCACTGACCTTAAGAAAGTGTTAGCGACCGTCAAGAGTGTTTTGTAGAGTATTAGGGTTAGCACACAGCTATAGACAGTGCTCAGCCCTGCTCCACAACTGTTCTAAGCCAGAATATGGCAAGAACAACTCAACTAAACAAAAACAAAAATCAGTCCATCATTATGGGAAAGACATGAAGGTCAGTCTACGGCTTCCAATGAACAGGTCACCATCTTTGTAAGTTGTAGAAAAGGGAAGCAGATGGTTTCTACATTTGTGTTGCCAACCCTGAAAGACTGAAGGATAGAGAGGGAGGGGTGATGCTGTGAGGGTGCTTTGCTGGCAACACTGTTGGGAATCAGCCCAAATTTAAAGCACACATACTCAGCATGGCTTCCACATCCTTGTGAAGTGACATGCTATCCCATATGGTTTTTACTCTGTGGGACCATCATTTGTGTTGCAACAGGACAATGACTCAAAACACCTCCAGGCTATGTGAGGGGAAGGAGAAGGATAGAGTTTTGTGTCAATATAGAGGACTCTGGACAAGTTAAACCACAGAGTGAAAGCAAAGCAGCCAACAAATGGTCAGCACCTCTGAGAACTCATTCGGACTGTTGTAAGCCATTCCAAGTGACATCTGATGAAGCTGCTGGGGAGAATGCCAAGGGGGTGTAAAGTGGTCATCAGAATAAAAAAGGGGTATGGTGAGAAACTAAAAGTTAAAAGGGGTGCTCCTGGAAGAATTCTTATGGTCATGATCTCAAACTATAAAGATGAGATCCACAGTGCTCTTCCTCATCCTCACACTACCTGTAATTCAGTGTAACACAAAAACTGCTTCCCCTCTCTTCTGGGACAATATATCATACATCAGGGCATGTGGCCTGCTCTATGCTGCTGGTAACTGCCAGCCCCTTGTTAATATATGATTCCCTATAGTCCAAGAATAAAAGGCATAGCCAAGTCAACACAAAAGCCCTCTGCTCTCAGATAGAAATGCAGCAGATATTATCATGGGTCCGGTTGTTACAAACAGCATAGAGCAGGCCACACCTTCTGATGTGTGATGTAATGTTCCAAAAGGGAGGGGGAGCAGCAAAGATACAGCTCCAGCTTCACAATGAATTACATGTATTGTGAGGGTGAGGAACAGCACCATGGATCTCATCTTTATAGTTGATGATAGCTGTTAGGCTGCTTTCACACTGCAGTTCTTTCCTGATCAGGATTCATCAGGTTTTGTGAGCCAAAAGCAGGAGTAAAACTTGCAAAGAAAAACTATAATTGAAAGATTGACACCTGTTCTGGGTTTTGGAGACACTTCGGGTTTTGGCATACAATACCTAATGAATCCTGATCAGGAAAAAACTGCAGTGTGAAAGCAGCCTAAGAAGAATTTTTCTCCTCGGAGTAACCCTTTAATACACGGTTTTGTTTCACTCGTGTTTCTTTGCTCCTTATTTATATGCATGCTCCCTTTTGGTTTTGTTGCCTTTAGTCTTTATCTCCAATGTGCATTATTGCAAAAAACAAGGAAAACCACTGCATGAACAGTACAAACTTTTGACTGGTGCTAGATATGCTGCAATACCTCCATATTCAAATTCAGCCATTCATAGAAGACCAGAAAAGCAGCGGCCATGGAAAACCATTGGCTCACCACAGTACTTCATAGTGCATAAGGATGTAAAAAAGTGGCTTCATTATACACATTGATATATTATAGATTGCATGATATTGCTAATATATATTTCTAAAACAAAGTAGTAATGGCAATACAAAGGCACAACATTTAGTTCTGTGTGTTCATTCTGTCTCATAGGACTCAACAGCCTGACCCCACTTGATCCAGCACAGGAGCCATATATTAGCCATATGCCACCAGTGTCTACGACGAGGCTATCCTTTTAAGCAATAGTATCCACCTTTACATAAATTAGTGTGAAAATGAAGAACAACAATAATTATGCGCCATATGTACTTACGTTATTGTTCATGAAAGCTTTCAAACATCTGATGATTTCATGTTCACTCTTTGAATCACGAAGGCTGAACCACAGGGAAAAAAAAAAAAGATGCTTTCATAAATGACAGATTCCATGAAAACATGTTTTGTGATGAGCAGTGTATAAGAGAAAAGACGGCTGGACATCCATCTACCACACTGTAGAATAGCCAGTGAGAATGTATCTATAAAATGGGGAAATTACTATTATTGAGGGTCTCACTGACCGCAGGTTGATAACATCCCCAGGACTAATGCAGCCATATATACAGAGCATGTATGACTTCAGTAGTTGCATGACAATGTTTTTGTCCTAATTTATTGTTTGAAATCTTTAAAAAAAATTACTCTAACCAGAAATATATGCTTTGTGTGATCCAACCAAGACAATTGATAATAACTTATGGGTCAATCTTATAAGGCATCATGTAGAAGGCAGCCACTGTACAGGAGATGTGGCGGCACACAGTCCCTAAGGACCCTTACCATGGAGCACTAGAGCACAAATTTATTTCTAACTTTTTTTGTGGCTTTAGCATTTGTGTCTTATTCTTCATACGTCTTGCACCAATTTTCAAGTAGTCTTTCATTTTCAAGTCTTTTCATTTATATTTCCTTAACACTGGAACACAGGTGACTAACTTAGTAGAAATAAGACACAGGAGACCTTCTTGCTCTGCATGGGTATTTACTGGTGACTTCTCAAGAAGTTCACAAAGTACACAGTCACTTGGTTTCTGGTGGCTGGCCAGGTAGTCATCAAAAGGATGCAAAGTCTCTCTGAGGCCCTCTACAATGTTCGTTCTGGTATAATCTCTGTCCTTTTCACTCACTGCGCTCTCCTTACTATCCGTGCACGGCCCTGCACAGAGCCCTCTTCCTACCAGGCCCGTTGGGTATATAGAGGTTACCATTCTCTCTCTAAGGGTGCTTTCACATCAGCGTTTTTCGTAATTCGCGGCAGATGCGGTGAAAAAACCGCATCTGCCGCGTTTGCCGCATAACCGTTCCACTTGCGGCACGGTTGCGGTTTTTTCCATAGGAAGTATAGGGGGACTTGCGGCAGATGCGGCAGCGAAAAAAAACGCGGTCAGCCGCGTTTTTTTCGCTGCCGCACCTGCCGCAAGTGCAATACCGCACTTGCCGCATCTGCCGCAAGTCCCCCTATACTTCCTATGGAAAAAACCGCAACCGTGCCGCAAGTGGAACGGTTATGCGGCAAACGCGGCAGATGCGGTTTTTTCACCGCATCTGCCGCGAATTACGAAAAACGCTGATGTGAAAGGGCCCTAAGGTGTTCAACCCGGTTTGGAACTCCTGATGGGAACGTTCGTGTCGGACCAAGTCAGTGCTATATGAAAGGCCTTCGACCCCACCGGGTTTGGCGGCTCAGAGCTAAACTTTCCTGCACCGCACTCGGAGCCGGTACTCCGTCTTGGACTGGTTACCTATGAACCAGTTTTCGGCACGGTCTGGCCCCGGTCTTCCTCAAGCCAGGGATCCCTCTTGTGTCTGAGCTGCCTTCCTTTACAGGCACCCTCCACTTCACTCTTCTCACAACTCCTCCTCTCACACACTGACTAACTGTCACTCCCGCTTATATCACTACACTTTAGCTCCTCCCACTGGGACTGGTTCCCTAGCAGCGAGTTAACCAAAAGGTCCCCTAACCTAAGTGTATGAATGCAGGGATGAAGCCTCAGATTAACATGATCATCCTCTGGTGACCGGGATACCGCACACGCTAGTCTGGTTGTAGTACCCCTTTAGTGGCGCACTGACCAGTGGGGCGCCACATGACCATGTAAATCAAAGGGGGCCTGGCCTATATTGCTGACTGTAGTTGTTGAGGAAACAATATCAGTTTACAGCACAGTTGCTAAGCAATGTCATAATGTCAGGATTAGTGTAAACTCCTCTTTCCTTTGCACAAGCTTCTGATCTGTCATCTGGCTCCACACAGCTTAGATCTTTGTTAACCCCTGCTCTGCTGTTACACTGTTCCCTATCAGCCTGCTCTCAGAAGCTGTGGAAATACACACACAGTGCTGGCAGACTCTGGCCACGTTAACACAGCCATAAAATGCAGTTTTTAAAAGAGCACAGGAAAATGTGAGAAAATAAGTCATATGGCACAAAAAGTGTCATCTTAGCTGCAATGTGACCCATCATTAACCAGTGCAGTATTGTTTGTTTGTTTTTTCAATTTAATGATATTTACACTTTAATGTCAATAAATGAACAACTATGCTGGTAAATTTCAGATTAGCAAATCACTAACATGTAAACCATTACCAAGGAATGCCACATGCCAGAGTGTGAAGATGTGTGGCCATCCATACTTACGAGGTTTGTTCATCTTGAAGTCGTCGTAGAATATCAAGGAGACAGGTAAGACCTTCTGCACCGAAATTTTGCACCCAACTAAAAAAGAAAAATCGCTCATCAAAAACATGTGATATCAGAAAAGCAAGAAAGGTCACATCAACATGTAAGCCTTAGGGCGGCTTCACACTGCGGTCAGGTCCGGTCCGAGGCTGTCAGGGATGAACCTGCAGCCCCAGACTGGATCAGCACACAGAACTGGAGGGCTAATTTGCCCTCCGGTCCAGTGTGCAAGCCGCATGCATCTGCGCGCTGATAGGTCAGGACCGCGGCTCGCGAAGCTAGTCGTGGTCCTGACCTATCCCGCGGCGGCAGATGCATGTGGCTGCACACTGGACCGGAGGGCAAACTAGCCCTCCAGTTGTGTGTGCTGATCCAGTCCGGGGCTGTCAGATTCATCCCTGACAGGCCCGGACTGGACATGACCGCAGTGTGAAGCCGCCCTCGGGATTCTGTTTCCAGGACTTCTACATTTCCCTGAAGGGCCATCAGATGTGAGGGTCCAGCACCAAGCACCCACCACCAGTGAGCTCGATTTCCAGCTCTGCTGCTGTCAACCAGTATACAGAGCTGGAACAGCACCTCCGTACACGGTGCAATGGCTGCTCACAAATATTGCAGTTTAGCTACTATTCACTTCAATTGAAGTGGAGCTACAAATCCTGAAAATGTTTGCTAAGAAGTGTGCTCCTCCACATGACCTGGTAAGAGCTGATCAGTGGGGGTAGGTGTTGAAAACCTTCATTCTGATATTGATGACCTATCATAAGGATAGGACATAGATTTTAAATCCATAGATTTTTTTTTTACTTATTTTAAGTTTATAGTTTCTTTAATACTCCAGTTCTCTTTAGGAACCATTCTTGGTTTGAGCTTAATAAAATGCATCAGGATCCATCTCATGAGAACACGGTCCAAGTGTCTTGTGTCTTTGCACTAGTGTCCTCTTACCTGACTGGATTGTTATTAAGAGACACTCGGAGTGACTCTAAACAGCTGAGGAGAGTGGAGTCCCCCAGACCGGACCTCAGATCCTGGATATACATGCGTGCAGACCTCGTGCTCTCCTTCTTGCTCATCCCCTGAAAGCAAAGCAAACACCTATTATAAAATGAATAAGCCTAACTTCAAATCAATACGTGCATGTAAGGCTTTATGAGCCGCAGATTGCAGTGTTACATGACATGAGGGTGCGATATTTGTTAGTGGATATTCAGCGGCAATCTCCACCTGTACTACCGCTCCTATATTACAGTACAGGTTGTCTGTACCTGTTAACGACCGGTAAATTATCTCATCCATGCATCAGTAAGTATCATCTCTTTTCAGGGATTAAGACACTTTAATCCCACTTTCAGTGATTAGTATCGTAAGTGGTTTATATTTATTGACAGCAACATCGGATTATGAAGCAGGACTGCAAACAAATGTGACACGACTGGCCTGACAGCGAGCTACGGTGGACATGAGCATGTGCTATAGAAGACTTTAAATGACATTACTGCTATATACAATACATTTCTACATCTGAGTTATCACATTTTGATCAAATTGTGTAAGAAACAACAATGCCGAATCCTCAGATCGGACCCTATACTGATAGTCTAAAGGCCGGTTTACACGCAAGGATATCGCTAATGATATCGTTGCAACGTCACCATTTTTGTGATGTTGCTACATGTGACATGTACCAGTGATCAGCTCGCTGATCGTTGGTGAATGGCCAAGGCCGTTTTTCCATCGTTGGTCGGCGTGTGCGACGCCCTTCTACCCGATGTGTTTCCTGGTAACCAGGGAACACATCAGGTAACTGAGCGGGAGAACGCTGGTAACCACAGTAAATATCGGCTTACTAAGCACAGTGCTCTGCTTAGTAACCCAATGTGTACCCTGGTTACCAGCGCGCTGTGCTTGTGCAGAGCGCTGCGCTTAGTAACCCGATGTTTACCGTGGTTACAAGCGTTCTCCCGCTTACCCCAGCATCGCGGGACCTCGACATCATGGAAAAGAATATTTTATATTCTTTTCCACGATATCGAGGTTGTTACACGGGTGGCTGGTCGCTGGAGAGTTTGCCTGTGTGACAGCTCACCAGCGATCAGATAACGATGTCCCAGTGATCCCGATCATTGGTCGGTTCACTGGGACATCGTAGCGTGTAAACCAGCCTTAACTGGGCCTAAGTCTGCAACTTTAAAGGGCAAGTTAATTTCAATAAAGTGTGATTGACTTGGACTTACAATGTATTCCCTTTATTTGTTCGATCAGTGTACATTGTTAGCACATACCCTAAAGAGGGTCCTTATCTCTGTCTAGATGGGCTCACAAAAACTGATGAAAAAGGGAACAAGAGCCTCAAGTGTACGTAGTATATACATTTTCATGTATAGTCTAAAAGTCAGTGATGCAGTTAAAGGTCTATACTGTATATTGAATGTTCACATGTACCTCGGCGTGCTCAGAAGCTGCCGAGAATGTCCACTGGGGTGTTACTAGCGTACCGTCACAGCAGCCTGCACCCGTGTACTGATTTTACATGGAGCTGCTGGTCAGTACCATTTGTTATTCATACATATATATTCAGCTTGTAATGTTTCGCCAAGGTAAGGAGACAATAATAAGATACCACTCACGGCTTTTGATGTGTGCAGATACTGAGAGACCATCTCTCGCTTTATCATGATGTCTTTCTCCCGTAGAGGCTGCTGTTTTTCTTCATTGAGGTTCATGTCCATCTGGAAGAAAAGGCTGAGAGATTAGTGTCCATAGTAGTAGAGGACTCCTCGGGGGCACAGACTGACCGACATAGGAGGAACACAGTCTGAATCATCAGCTCTGTGGGCAAATGTACAGCTCAGAAGTCAAGTATGGCCAGACAGCTGAATGTTTATTAGCCTAGTCACCCCCACATAGAATAAAGAACCCCAACATTCATTTAAGGCTACGATCCACTCCCTCAGAATGAATTTCGATGTTCCTTATTCAAGGCTACCATCCTCCATATTGCTGCACATTATAAGCATAACATGTAGGAAGTTTCTGAAGAGACCAGGGACCAATTCATCATAGCTTCATCAATGTGGCATAGAAGCTTTACAAATTCACAACATTTTTATTCATCAGGGGATTGTTTTTGTGGTATGTGATCAGGTCCACCAGGCCTGGCAGGACCGGGCGGCTTCATGCCCCATTGCCGTCCTCAGATCTGCACGAAGTCCCTGTAACGATTGACCAGTCTGGTAGCCACAGAGATGCACCCAATTCATTAAGTGACGTGTGCCCCATAAGGAATCCAGGGCCATGTAATGTGCGAAAATTGGGCATAACAGGTTCTAAATCTCTCTCTGGATGGCCGGTCAATGCAGAGAGAAGCACAATCCGTTATGTTATAGTAAAAGTTAGAGGACACTCCTGGCATGTCGGGTGACTGGTGCCCTGTGGATAGGATTATAAGTGGGGGTGGGGAGCTTTTCCAGGATCAACCAACACAAGGCCCAATGTGATGTGAACAAAGACTTAGATGGTCAATAAACTCCTTGAATGCCCAGTGTAAAGATTTCTGGTGCCGCAGGGTGGCTCAGTGAAGATAAGTGGTGCTGCAGGGCGGCTCAGTGAGGATGGCTGGTGCAGCAGGGCGGCTCAGTGAAGATAGGTGGTGCAGCAGGGCGGCTCAGTGAAGATTGCTGGTGCAGCAGGGTGGCACAGTGAAGATTGCTGGTCCAGCAGGGCGGCTCAGTGAAGATTGCTGGTCCAGCAGGGCGGCTCAGTGAAGATTGCTGGTGCAGCAGGGCGGCTCAGTGAAGAGTGCCGGTGCAGCAGGGCGGCTCAGTGAAGAGTGCCGGTGCAGCAGGGTGGCTCAGTGAAGATTGCTGGTGCAGCAGGGCGGCTCAGTGAAGATTGCTGGTGCAGCAGGGCGGCTCAGTGAAGATTGCCGGTGCAGCAGGGCGGCTCAGTGAACATTGCCGGTGCAGCAGGGCGGCTCAGTGAACATTGCCGATGCAGCAGGGCGGCTCAGTGAACATTGCCGGTGCAGCAGGGCGGCTCAGTGAAGAGTGCTGGTGCAGCAGGGTGGCTCAGTGAAGAGTGCTGGTGCAGCAGGGTGGCTCAGTGAAGAGTGCTGGTGCAGCAGGGTGGCTCAGTGAAGAGTGCTGGTGCAGCAGGGTGGCTCAGTGAAGAGTGCTGGTGCAGCAGGGTGGCTCAGTGAAGAGTGCTGGTGCAGCAGGGTGGCTCAGTGAAGAGTGCTGGTGCAGCAGGGTGGCTCAGTGAAGATTAATGGTGCAGCAGGGTGGCTCAGTGAAGATTAATGGTGCAGCAGGGTGGCTCAGTGAAGATTGCCGATGCAGCAGGGTGGAACAGTGAAGATTGCTGGTGCCGCAGGGTGGCTCAGTGGTTACAGACGCTGTTGGACAGCTTTGAGACTTGCATGGAGTTTGATCATCTCAAGCTTGGGAAGGATTTGTGTTCCTATGGATAATCTTATTTCCATCACCAATACAAAATACACTGATAAATACTGGTACATTTTCTATGAAACTTGTGTCTGTGATAGGGAAAAAAAAAAAAAAAAGGAGGTTTTCAATCCCACCGGGGAACCGGGACAGGTGCGTGTTGTGACAGTGAGTAGGGTAATACACTGATGCTCTTCTTCCGGTAAGTGGGGTCCCTGGATTGGGCACAGACTCCACTCCTCACTTACCAGTTATCCTTTACCTCTTGGATTTGTCAGTCGTATGTTACCTCCGTAGTCACAACCTGAAAACACATCTACAAGGAGGTAGACGTACCCCAGGACAAAGTGGTGATGATGCAGGTTTACTCTCTCACTTAGCAGAACAGTCCAACAGTACTACATATGTATGTTAGATCACCGAGAAATAAACAGTATTTAAACTGTAATCATTATCACAATACGGTCCTGTGTGTAGATAATTGTGTCATGATGCCCCGTGTTGTTTTTTTAAATTTGTAGCTAAATCATTCACCCAATGCGAGTACAGTCCTCAGATGGGGAATTTGCCCTTCTACCAGCTTTTGTCATATTAGGTGAATATCTAGACAAAATCAAAAGGACAACAGGGGGCGCCATAATGAGGAACAGATAAGAATTTATCTGAAATTGTCCCATTTTGCCTAATTCAACAGAGAAACGTAGTATTTAAAATTGAAGGAAATCTTGTAAAGGTTTGTACCAAGTATGGAGTGATGGAAAACGTCCTGCCCGCTGGGGCCCCACTAATACCTAGCTCAGTGATTGGCTATCTTCAATAGTCTCAAAGGATGAGTGGGGAGCGGGGGAATAGGGGGTCCCTGCTCTATTCAGACAGGGCTAAACAAGGTCCCGTTCCCAAATTCAGTGGAGGTCCAGCAGTCGGACTCAGAGCAAACAGGGCATTTTCCTCTATGCAAAAGACAGAGGATGGCTTCCATACTTGGTACAAATCCTTTAAAATAGACCATGCCTGCTAATCCTAAATCATGGGAATCATGAAATCTGATATGCATCCTCATTACAGAGAGCAATGTCTAGATTCCCATAGGTGTATTTCACAGTCCATGGACGGAATACAATTCCAGGAGGGTCCGCGAATCTCAAACTTACGGTCTCAGGGTTCGCTCACATCTATGTACAAATACACCAAGTGCAATGCGATTAAAAAAAGAAAAAAAAAAAAAAATCAGACAGCACACGCACCAAAGCCATTCAATGGGGCAGTGCTGATCTGCGATTTTATATTTTTTTATCAGCTGTACTCAGGCTGAGAAAAAATTGGCAGCATGCTCTGTATGGGAGTAAATATTCAGATGTTACATGGAGCATCGGTAGGTCGTCCACTTTTACGGATACATTGCCATTCTTTAGCATAGGACACTGGAAATGATTGTAGAATAATAGCAGCTCAGAAAAGATGTGCATGTCATACGGACGCTAGGCGAGAAAATAATCACACACTCACATAGCGCTCACATGACATATGGAAGAACAAGTGGATTTCACTCACACAACTTTTCTGGATGAAAATCGGAGCAATTTATTCAACGCAGATGCGAACGAACCCTCAGACTGCCAACCCGGGTCAGGAAACCAGGGAATCCTGGTCCATATAGAGACTGTGAAATAAGCCCTACTCAACCTGGACTTACTCAAACTGAGTCATTTCAGAGAAGACCTAGGGGCCACACAGCAGGCAGGGGGACCGGAGTCAGTTAGGTGCTTTACCTTGGCTCAGGTTCTCTCTTATCGTGTATAGAAGCCAGAGGGTAGCATCCAGTAGGTTCCTCTGCAGGGGTCTAAATTCCTTTCCCAAACTTGGCTCGTTCCTTAAAGGGAGTCTGTCACCAGGTTTTTGTTACACCATCTTAGAGCAGTATGACATACGAGAGACCCCGATTCCAGAGATGTGTCACTTACTGGGCTGTTTGCTGCAATTTTGATCCAATCACTATTTTATCTGCTACAGGTTCTCTGAATCCTGAGCTCTGTATAACCATACCCACACCACTAATTGATGGCTTTACACTCGTGCATAGGCAGAAAACTGCCAGTGATGTAGCGGAGATCGTACAGAACTCATGAATAGAGATGAGCAAACCTGTTCAGGGACTCCATCTTCTAGGTGCTGAGCGGAGATGGCCGTGCTGGCCACTTGCAGTGCCAGCCGTTGCCAGTGTGTGCTGTCTAGCACTGAGTTAAATCCTACACTATCATCTTTAGTGTGGTTGAAAAATTAAAAAAAAAAAATCCCTCCAGCCCTCCTCTTGTATTTTGCTTATGGTTGGCTGTATGTGGGTGGGTAGCCGAACAGCCAATCAAGGACTTCTGAGGACATACTGGGGTCCCGAAAAGGTAGCACCCGAATCAAAACACCCAGACATTCGTTCATCTCTACTCATAAATGGGAGGACAACAGGTAAGAGGTTCTCTAGTCCTATCCAATATAGAAAAGAGTCCAGCAGCACTCCAGTCCTTAAAAGAGCACTGGACCGGTTGAAGCACCACAGGTGCGAAACTGGCTGTTGTCCCACACACACCCTGCATCTCTCCCTGTTTTGCTTATGCACCCTTATTAAATAAGGTTGGAAGTCTTTTAAGATGGAGGCGTGCTATGAACGCTTCTACTGGAAACAACTCTTCTATAAAAGCTGGCACCGTTAAGCCTGATGTGTTATGAGCTCTGGCAGATCCGGTCCTCTCTCAAATCTTAAGGGTACCTTAAACCGCACCATGCGATTATGACCGCAATCTGACCGCACCATCGCGTGAAATTGCCTCGCAATTGCGCTTTGGCATTGGGTGACAAAATTGCGCCTGTCCAATTTCACAGCACTGCTCCAAAATCAGAGGCAATCATGAAGGCAAAATTCCAGGCTTTTGGAGTGTGAACGGGCATAGGGATGGAATCAATCGCCTATTGATTTCCGGAGGCGTGCCACAGCGTGCTGGATACCGCACCCCGTCCGCGATGATTGGTGGTGCGCTACTGTGTTTCCATTGGCTGTCCCTTCACAGGGCGCCATATTTGAACAGCTGTCAATTCACACTACACAATGGCAATGGCGTCATGTATTAGCCAGCCTTCCTGCGCAGGCTGCCAATCATAACGCTATTGAGTTGTCTAATCAGAGTGTTTGGGGCGCGTGTAAAACAATTTGGCACGCCAATGTTCTCACGCGCTGAACAGGTACGCCCACATTCCTTTGGGGATTGGCGTGTGAAGCGCGTCGGGAATCTACCCGGATGTTTCCCCCACTGTTGGTGTGGGAACTTCCGGGATGACACATCGCCTTAGGTTGAGTGGCGGAATTGCGGCGTGTAAAAAGCGCCTAGGCGTTCGGCGTAAAGGCAACCTTGAAAAAATGTGCATGCGCACGTTAGATTGCCTTCGAACAAGGGGTAACCCTAAGAAGTGCCGGAGTTTCTTCTCTATTTTATTGTTACTACTAATCCTATAATGATAATCTCCCGCTGATAAAACTGTGATTTATCAAGACTAGAAGCAGAAAGTGACACCTCTGGAATCAGGCCTCTGCCTCTATTCTGCAAACACCTGGTGACAGATTCCCTTTAACCATCACACTACAGCTGCTGTCCATAGATGTACAGTACATTGTGAGCAACCCTGCAGACGGCAGGTGCCCATCAATAGTAATATCAACCAATAGTTCAAAAGATACAGGTTTCTTTTACATTTTTCATACAGTTCCCATAGGCTTAAATAAAAACCTTATAATGTGTGTGGCGTCTGCGGGCGGTCACTTACCAGCATCTGCTCAAACAGCTCGAGCACGGTGTCGTCGTTGAGCTCCTGCAGCGTCTGCAGAGGGTTGTCGGTGTAGTGAGCAGAGTTCCTCTGGGACAGATACGGTTTCTCCTTCTCCTTTTTTATCCTCATACTGGTGAATCGTTCCAGCTGGTTACAGAAATAGATCCATATTAGAAGCCTGATTGCCTGCAGTGTGCGACCTCATAAACCCTCCTATAATTGACACATAACACTACTGTCCTTACTGCATTACATCTATCGGGACAGAATTCCCCATTTTCGGAGCTTCTGTGTGTTCTATACAGCCGTCATTGCAGGGCAAGAAAAGGAGAAAACACGGAAGACGTTTATCCAGTTCTCTCTGAATCTTTCTGATAAAAGCCTCCTCTCTGTGTCTTATACTATTCTCCATATTGTGTGACATTGTACCATAGATGTACTAATAATAAAGGACTCTGCCCGCTCGGCTCAGGGCACAGATATAGTAACAGAAAGTATAGATGGATTAGTACATGGCCCAGACATCCTCTACACATTCACAGAAATAGGATGTACGCTCATTCTCCAAATATGATGAAGTGAGTCAGCCCTCCAGCCTAGTAAAACAAAGCTGTTCTGCCAGTTGGCACCACTGTGCTGGGTGTGCCGCCTCCAGACATGTCAATGGTGGGTAATTATGTCATGTATACTATGTGTATCTGTTTCTTCTCTATGAGGCCAGTCTATAGTCACAGCGCATCCGATTATACAAGGCATAAAAGGGAAAAGCTGTGCCATCTAGGGGTGGTGCACCAAAGGGCATTCATGCCACCCTACAGCCTATTACTGGGCACAGCCATGCAACAAGACTGTCCATAGAGCCTGTTAGATAAAGCCCTGTAATGTATATAGGCATCCTGCTATAGGGACGTGCACCAGCACCAGGACTGATGTGGTCAGGGACAATATATAACAAGGAAAATGGAAATACTCTCTAAGGACTTATAAAGGAATCCTCCACGCATTCAGCAGATGTTCTCACGATCTTCCCATTAATAAGGTTCTTATAGAAAAATACACACTCTGCATACGTATAGATATAGCCCTGTTGAGGCCGTGTACCTACTTTGAACGTCCAAGTCAGAATTGCTGTATAGTCCTGATACTATAATGGGTATAGATAGGTGGGAAAACGTTCATAAAACAATTATATACAGCCATTCCTACATGGGTACTCAAAGTGCGGACACAAACCTCGTGAAGTCCATCAAGTCAGTTTATTAAAGGGATATGTCAGTAGGTTTTTGACATAAAAGCTGACAGCAGCATAATATAGGGACTGATACCTCATTTCCAGCGATATATCACTTAGGCTACTTTCACATTTGCGTTCCCCTCCGCAGTGTTCTGCAGAGGAGAGCCGCAATGGACCGCAGCACCGCAAGCCCCTATCTTTATAATGGGAGCGCACGGTGCTGCGCATGACCGTGCGCACCCATTCACTGCAATATGTGATCTGTGCGCAGGCAGATGCCTGTAAACAAATCACCCAGTCTCGTCCGCACCACAAAAGCAACATGTTGCATTTCTGGTGCGGCGACTGGTGATGTGCCAGGATGCCTGCGCACAGATCACATATGGCAGTCACTGGAGGCGCAGTCATGCGCTCTCAAGCGCAGCACCGTGCGCTCCCATTATAAAGATAGGGGCTTGCGGTGCTGCGGTCACATTGCGGCTCCCCTCCGCACACCCGCTGTGTAATGGGCACACCCGTTGTGTAATGCTGGGCCCCATCCATCTCAATTGAGGAGCTAGGTCATTAATATGCAAGTCCTGGACAACTCCTTAAGGTCACATTCAGACGCCTATACAAATGGTCACATTCAGACGCCTATACAAATGAGTCCGAGATCGAAATGTAAACCCCAGACTGGCTGATAAATCATAGGGCCACGTCTCACACAACAGATATTTTGCAGATATTGTTCACAGATCTCTGGTTGCAGTGAAATCATGGACACATTGCTCCATTTTGTGGCTGTGTCAAATGTAACAATGTGTCCATGATTTCACTGCAACCAGAGATCTGCAAACAATATCTGCACAAATATCTGTGTGTGTGACGTGGCCCATAGACATATGAAGTCGTCACACTTGGTTTTATAAAACCTGCAGTCTCTGTGTATTGTGGTCTGATCTCAGACTCATTTGTACAGGTGTCTAAATGTGCTCTTCATACAAAGGAAAAAGACAGACCTTGTGTATTCTCAAAGCCCTCTGCATGCACATTTTACCTGTGGCTTTGTATAAGTTCACATTCTAGATGGTCTTATAGAATAGTACTAATATATAATGAATTAGTGCAGGGTTAGCTATAACAACTCAAGCAGATTCAGATTTAGAGTCACAAGCGTAAAACCAGAAGCAAAATCAGGATTTGCGGTTAGTGCCAGGGGAAGCAGAGAATTCATCAGGACAAGGATAAAATATTAAAAACTGGTGATAATAGACAAGACGAAAAAAAATGTGATAAATGAAATAATTTACATGGTTAAAGGGGTCGTCTGTAGCACATATATAGGCAATATTGCAGAGTTTGTCCCGTGCTGCAGAGACAGAGCCCTCAGCTTGGATCAGTGGGGCAGATATGGTACTGGTTGGCTATCAGCACACAGCCTCCTGTACAGCTAGGACCAGGGCCTGGAGCAGTGCGCTCCTGAAGACTCAGAGGGAGACAACTCCTTTAATCCCTGAAATTCCCCTTTAATGTCACATCTGCCATAATAAATGATTGTTTATATGTGTTTTCTAAGGATTGAGAAACTTGTAGGAATTGTAACATACATTCTGAAGTCTATTCTTCCCTATTTGGGGGCCAGGGGATGACTAGTTTTTCAGTCTGGGAGGAGACGGCACAGTGTCCTGTGATCCCACCACCCCTTATCTGGAGGGGACAGTCCTTACCACGCTATTCTTTATCCACAAAATCCTGCCCCCAGCATGTAGCTTGATGAAGGCAGCGGTGTTGTAGCCCTATACGTAGTAGTTCATTCTATACAGAGGCGGCCAGTGTGGCCATAGGTGGGGACATACAAAGTGCATGCTTTTAGCCATTAGTTATCATATGTGCTGGATTATTACATTTGCACACAAGCACAGAACCAAACTCTGGTTAGAAATGTCACAACCAAGCAGCCATGGCTGAAATGTATCTGTGAATCAGGGCTGGGGTGTATGATGGATGGTCCCATCATATGGATGAAGCACAATGTGCAGATCAGGCAAGGATTGCTCTGCCCGAGCCTCATCATACCTGGTTTTGTGGGTCTGGTGATGATACATTTCAGTCATTGATGTGGCACAAGAGAAGCAGCAGCAGAGGGCACGCCAGGGGCACGAAACACACTTACCTCATCTACCATGAGACGCTTAAAGGTCTGATATAACCAAATGATTTATGGGGAGGAAACGAGGGGGAAAAAAAACAGACAAAAGACAAAATCAGTCAGACAGAAGAAATGACCCATAGATTTCACCAGAACATAATGGAAGAATCACCAACATTTATCACAGGATAATAATGGATAAAGTAAACATCACAGCCACAGAAAATGGAAAGAAATATGGGAAATTATTATACTTCTAAAATCTTATCCTGACCTTGGAGTTCTATTAGGTTAGCTCAAACACAAATGGTGCTGGTTTATTCTTACCACGGGGGAAGACTCAATGGTAATTATACAGACCGTGCTCAGCTGGTAAAGAGGTTTTCCCCATTCTATAAAGTAAGGGATGTGCCAATGTGCCATGACCCATGTGCTGGGACCTAAGGACCACCATAGATCCATTACATAGACCAGCATTTACGGTTCCAGTGACATCGGCCTATTTTTCAGTGCTACTTTTAGTTTAACTTAAAGGGGCGCCACTCTGCACCTCCTCAGGGGAGCCACTCTGCACCCTCCCTCAGGGGAGCCACTCTGCACCCCCTCAGGGGAGCCACTCTGCACCCCTCAGGGGAGCCACATTGCACCCTCAGGGAGCCACTCTGCACCCTCAGGGAGCCACTCTGCACCCTCCTCAGGGGAGCCACTCTAGCCCTCCCTCAGGGGAGCCACTCTGCACCCTCCCTCAGGGGAGCCACTCTGCACCCTCCCTCAGGGGAGCCACTCTGCACCCTCCCTCAGGGGAGCCACTCTGCACCCTCAGGGGAGCCACTCTGCACCCTCAGGGGAGCCACTCTGCACCCTCAGGGGAGCCACTCTGCACCCTCAGGGGAGCCACTCTGCACCCTCAGGGGAGCCACTCTGCACCCTCAGGGGAGCCACTCTGCACCCTCAGGGGAGCCACTCTGCACCCTCAGGGGAGCCACTCTGCACCCTCAGGGGAGCCACTCTGCACCCTCAGGGGAGCCACTTTAGGTTGATGCGCCGCTTTAGGTTGATCCGCCGTACTTTGAGCCATGCCCCCTTGGTCAGGACTACACATCTGCACATTGGGTGCACTAATTAAAAAGGCCCCATCCCTGGAACAATATGGAGGATTAAAAAAAAAAAAAAAAAAAAAAAAAAAAAGTCAGAATACTGAGGGAGCAGTGAGAATAAAATGAATGCAGAAACTTGTCAATTCTGACCCAATGACAGATCCTCTGTAATTTACGTAGTGTAGCGTTTCATTCCTTTTAATTGTTCCCGTGATGTGGAAGAAATGACGGCCAGATCCCTGTTCAAGAAGCCACTGTGCAGGGGAAAGACAGTGAAGGAGAAGCAAAGCTACATCAGTGCCCCAAGGGTCCCAGGGGTCCTCCAACAAGCCATTCACTAAGGGCATTATCCTATTGATATGTAATCACATTATAGAAAGGGAAAACCAGACTGGCCTCTATGACTGTGGGCAGATCTCAATGCCACATGCTATTAATGCTCAGAGACACACACATGGCACATAGCATGGGACCAGCACAGACAAATGATTGCCCCAGGTAGTTATACAGCATCATCCATAGCCATCAGCCTCCATCAGATTTCCTGCACCAAGTCCAGGCAGAATGAGGCCGGACACAGACGCATTCTCTGGTGACACAAAGTTTTCTTACAATTCACAAATGATTCCCACATGGAGAAGACAAAGTAGTGACACAGTGGGTCATATAACGAGTATGAGACCTTGTATAATGAGCGGGAAAATGGAAAAGTGACACCATGAAGTTTTACCAGTAAATAAAACAAACCTGAAGTATAGTTTCTTACAATTCACTGTTGTGCGGTTCCCCATTTCACTCCTCTTGGAATGTTCTGAGTAACATTGATAGCTATGGGTGTGCTCCTGTAGTGTGGAAAGACACACTGCAATCTGGAGGCATAATGCATAGAATTCCAGGAGGAGTAACAGAGCTACACCAGAACAGAGTCCTGAGAAAAGATGCTCTAGACGGGAACTTCAGCGGGAATACAAGTATGTAGGGATCTGATACAGACATGTGAGGAAATCGGACAAGTCCTCGAAGTTGTAGATGCCACCACACACATTAGTGCTGCCTAATTTTAAGATTCAGACATGCATCCCACCTAATGAATATTAGTGCAATCTGAAGATGGAGCTGCAGTCTACAGCAAGCAACAACTCCAGGTTTTCTAGCAGTAGTGATGAGTGAGCGCTACTATACAGGAGTGCTCTGCACTCGAAACGAGCAGGTCAGACACTCGGATGGGCGCAACTCGAGTACTAAGTACGGTATAATGGAAGTCAATGGGAAATGACAGTATTTTCTGAAAATGCTTGAGATTCCCATTGACTTCCATTATACTTCAGAATGTCCGACCTGCTCGTTTCGAGTACAGAGCAGTTGAGCAGGCTATGGCTTGCTCAACACTAAATAATAACATTTATTCATTTATATAGCGCTATTGATTCCATAGCTCTTTACATACATCAGTAATGCAGTCCCCGTTTGGCCTCACAATCTAATGTGGAATGTGGGAGGAAACCGGAGTAACCGGAGGAAACCCACGCAAACACGGGGAGAACATACAAACTCCTTGCAGATGTTGTCCTTGGTGGGATTTGAACCCAGGACCCCAGCGCTGCAAGGCTGCAATGCTAACCTATGAGCCAGTGAACTAAACAAAGATTTACTTTACCCTGGTATTTTTTTTGTGGTACTTACAGAAAACAAAAGTACAAAAGTCAATTATAAGAGAATTAAGTTGGCTTTACGTACATGGTAATATTTGATCACTATCTGGTGGTATTAATGCTCCGGTCATGGTGTGGCAGTATTTGTGCCTTGTATATGGCATTATTTGGGCACTATGTGGTCGTAATATATGCTATGGCCACGGTGTGGTGGTATTTCTCTCATCTATGTGGTATCATTGGTCTTGGTATAGTGGATTGTGGTCGGTCATTTGATTTTACTGATATTAATAAGGGGAACATTTTTTTATTTCCATTAAAGCTATCATCAAACAGAACAATCTGTTAATGTGTTCTCTGGTTGTAGTGCACAAAGTCATCCACCAGAGGGCGCATAGCTCCCACTAAACAAGTCAGTAAAGCACACATTCCAGCAGTGTGAGGAGTGCACAGGTGACCACACAAAACAGTACATGCAACATCCTCCATACGCCCCCTAGTATTTAAATCCTTAATTGTAAGCAGTCTGAGAAATACCGTCTTATAAAAGGCTTCTGGATTACATATTATAGGATCCTCCAATACATCGGATACAGTAAAAAAATAAATAAAGGCCAACAACAGGAGCCCCCTGATTATAGCAGATCACTCACTCCTGGGTTTATACTCTGGAGTGTAAAAGACGACTAATGTACCCAGAAATATACTAATAGGAGAGGCGACACTATGGAATGGTCTGCGGTGGCATTGGCGAGCATGCGTGATCACACCACGTGTACAGCTGCAGGATACGGTGCAGATCTGATGTACACAATCTGCAGCATCTCAATGCACTGGAAAGTAGATATATACGACTGAAGGTAAAGAAGAAATCTGTCTATAATGAGAACAGGGCCGCACAGGGCACGAGTAGGGCGGGGGGTCATCTCTGAATTATCCAGGGGGGATAGTGAGGATCTTGAACTCACAGGTACTGCACACAATTTGATAACATTTGGTCGCCATAGAAATATTTCAATTTTTTTTTCACAAAAATGTTGTTTTAATCCCAATTTTTTCACTTTTGCAAGAGCCAACATAAAAAAATGGACCCCATATGGACCCCTCTGTTACCCATTTTCATCCGAGTGCGGCAATACCAGACGTGGTCATAATCCTGCTTGGACACACGGCCGGGCTCGGAGCGAAATGAGCAATAGCTGAATTTTGGGAAACAAATTTTGCTGAAATAAGAGTTCTCGACAAGCCAAAAGCCCACATTCAAACCCATTTTGTAAACTGCACCCGCAACAATTCATTTATGGGTGTAATCAGTCTTTTGAGGCCACATTTAATTAAAGGATTTAGTTCAAAATGAGTGAAAAAAATAAGAATAAAAATGCCTTTTTTGACAAAAGTATCAATTTTAGGACAAATTTTTCATATATTGTAGTGGGAGGTGAGGAAATGGACCCTAAAATGTACAGAGCTGTTCCTCATGTGCTCAACATAACCTCATTAGTATAGTGACTGAACGATCCCACCCAAGAGGGGACAGACACCCTGTGGCCTTTTTGTCATAAATGCATATATATTATACACACACGCTATACATGTAAATCAGTAACTACAACTGCACCGTACAGATAAAGGATGATATAGATATTTCATTCTGTAGCTCAGAACACTGTAAAATGTTTCTGTAAATGATTCTACAGTAAATAGCCGAGAATAAAAACACATTGCACATGTATGTCACACGGATCAAAACACGGATGACACGCGTCCAACTCTCCTGGATGAGAATCACGCCAGTGTTTCCACCCTTAATGTGATTTACATCCATGTTGATAGAACTTATTAACTTATTTCACTCTTTTTTTTTTTAGTGTTGTAACTTTTAATTACCTATACTTATTATATACCCTGAATCTCTGTCCCCCTCATATGGAGGAGGCAACACTTTGGAGTTTTATTTGGAACTTTTTTTTTTTGCACAGAGTAGTACTCTATTATTATTCCTATTTATTGGGAATTTTTAATATTGTCATGTTTTAATAAAAGTAATTTTTATATGAAGTTCTGTAGCCACCTCTTTCTATTAAAGAGAACCTGTCACCCCCCTGGTGCTTTCAAAAGTGACAGCACCACTGAACGTAGTGTGTCTGCTGCATCCAGGGAAGGTGTGTAATGAGGCTCTAGCCTCCCTGCACCCCGAAAAAAAAACACTTTGCAATCGTCCCAGTTAAGAGGTCCCGTGGGTTGGATTTGATAAGAGGTCCTCGCCGCTGGCACAATCCTCCCTGGCTCCTCCTTCTGTGTTCTGCCGCCTCTATGTGTCTGCCGCCACCTCCTCTTCTCCTGGGTCTGCTGCCCCCGACGTCACACAGAGCAGGAGAAGAGGAGGAGGTCAGGCCCAGAAGAGGAGGAGGTCAGGCCCAGAAGAGGAGGAGGTCAGGCCCAGAAGAGGAGGAGGTCAGGCCCAGAAGAGGAGGAGGTCAGGCCCAGAAGAGGAGGAGGTCAGGCCCAGAAGAGGAGGAGGTCAGGCCCAGAAGAGGAGGAGGTCAGGCCCAGAAGAGGAGGAGGTCAGGCCCAGAAGAGGAGGAGGTCAGGCCCAGAAGAGGAGGAGGTCAGGCCCAGAAGAGGAGGAGGTCAGGCCCAGAAGAGGAGGAGGTCAGGCCCAGAAGAGGAGGAGGTCAGGCCCAGAAGAGGAGGAGGTCAGGCCCAGAAGAGGAGGAGGTCAGGCCCAGAAGAGGAGGAGGTCAGGCCCAGAAGAGGAGGAGGTCAGGCCCAGAAGAGGAGGAGGTCAGGCCCAGAAGAGGAGAGGTCAGGCCCAGAAGAGGAGGAGGCCAGGCCCAGAAGAAGAGGAGGTCAGGCCCAGAAGAAGAGGAGGTCAGGCCCAGAAGAAGAGGAGGTCAGGCCCAGAAGAAGAGGAGGTCAGGCCCAGAAGAAGAGGAGGTCAGGCCCAGAAGAAGAGGAGGTCAGGCCCAGAAGAAGAGGAGGTCAGGCCCAGAAGAAGAGGAGGTCAGGCCCAGAAGAAGAGGAGGTCAGGCCCAGAAGAAGAGGAGGTCAGGCCCAGAAGAAGAGGAGGTCAGGCCCAGAAGAAGAGGAGGTCAGGCCCAGAAGAAGAGGAGGTCAGGCGCAGAAGAATAGAAGGCGGTAGCAGACACATAAAGGGGGCGGAACACACAAGGAGCAGGCAGGGAGGATTGTGCCAGCAGCGAGGACCTCTTAATCAGATCCAACCCACGGGACCTCTTAACTGTAAGGTTTGCAAAGTGTTTTTTACAGGGGGGCTAGAGCCTTAGTAACACAGCTTCCCTGAATGCAGCATACACACTGCATTCATTGGTGCTGTCACTTTTGAAAGAACCAGGGGTGTGACAGCTCCTCTAAGAATAAAGCTTTTCTTCACTTTCTCTCTGCCGACATTGCCACCATCATCATGGTTGACTTTAATATTGACACCCGCAGCCAGCGGCCTCCAAACTCCTTTCTCTTACCTCATCCTTTGGACTTACTCTGTCGTCCTCCACAGCCACCCACACAGACGACATACACTAGACCTCATCTTCACCAGTCTCTGTTCCCTATCTAATCTGACAACCTCCCCCTCCCTCTTATCTGACCACCACCTACTCACCTTCTCATCCTTGTCCTCCTCACCAGTCCCCCATATCCAGCCACTAGCTCATCCTCGCAGAAATCTCGCACACCTAGACATTCACAGACTCTCCGACACTCTTCTCCCCATGATCTCTATATCTTCAATCCATGACACAGACAGACCACTGCTTTCTACAACGCCACCCTCACATCAGCCATAGACTCAGTCGCCCCATCTCGTTCATCGCAAGAGGCGACGAATCAATAGGCAACTCTGGCACAACAATCTCACCAAAAAACTCCAACAAGTGTCCAGGGATGCGGAGCGGCATTGGAAGAAAACACGCCTGCCAGACGACTTCACAACTTTCAAACAAGCTACACTTGCCTTCAAATCAGCCCTCACCTCTGCTAAACAGACCTACTTCACAAGCCTTATATCTTCCTTATCCTACAACCCCAAACAACTGTTCAGCACTTAACTCTTTCCTCCGCCCACCACGTCCCCCTCCGACCTCCCTCATCTCTGCTGAGGACTTTGCTACATACTTCAAAAACAAGATTGATCAAACAAGGCAAACCTTTATCATTCCACCACCCAACCACTCCATATACCAGACCTCTGCCTTCCCTATAACCTCCCTCTCAAACATCACCGAAGAGAACTTCTCGTCTCTATCCAAATCACACCTCACAACCTGTGCACTTGACCCCATCCCTTCCCACCTCCACCCCAACCTCATTAACATGCTCATCCAGCCCTAACCACTCCATATACCAGACCTCTGCCCTTCCCCTATAACCTCCCTCTCAAACATCACCGAAGGAGAACTTTCTCGTCTCCTATCCAAATCACACCTCACAACCTGTGCACTTGACCCCATCCCTTCCCACCTCCACCCCAACCTCATTAACATGCTCATCCCAGCCCTAACCCACCTCTTCAATCTATCACTATCTTCTGGGACCTTCCCCTCGGCTTTCAAACATGCCACCATTACGCCCATCCTCAAAAAGCCAAACCTAGACCCAACTGCTAAGACGAGCTACCGCCTCATATCGCTACTCCCGTTTGCTTCCAAACTCCTTGAGCAACACGTCCATGCTCAACATTCCTCCCACCTCTCATCTAACTCTCTCCTCGACAATCTACAATCTGGTTTCCAGCCCCACCACTTCACCGAAACTGCCCTAACCAAAATTACCAACGACTTACGGTACTTACAGCCAAAGCTAACAGACAATTCTCCATCCTCCTCCTTCTCGACTGCCCTCTGCCTTTGACACAGTTGACCACTCCTCCACTTCAGATTCTTTCTTCCCTTGGCATCAAAGACCTTGCCCTGTCCTGGGTTGCCTCATACCTTGCCAACCGTACATTTTGCGTTTCCCACTCCCACACTTCCTCCTCATCCCGTCCCCTCTCTGTTGTAGTCCCACAAGGCTCTGTCCTGGGGCCTCTACTTTTCTCCATCTATATCCTTGGCCTAGGACAACTCATACAGTCCCATGGCTTCCAGTACCACCTGTACGCTGATGACACTCAAATCTACCTCTCTGGCCCAGATGTCAACTCTCTGCTGCCCAGAATCCCAGAGTGTCAGCCATATCCTCCTCCTCCTCCTGCTACCTAAAACTCAACGTAGACAAAACCGAACTCTCATCTTTCCTCCATCCCATCTTTCCTCTTCACCACCTGATCTATCTATTCTGGTAAATGGCACCATGCTCTCTCCCACCCCTCAAATTCGCTGACTTGGAGTAACTCTTGACTCTGCCCTATCCTTCAAACCACACATCGAAACTCTCGCCACCTCCTGTCGCCTCCAGCTCAAGAATATTTCCAGAATCCGTCCTTTCCTTAGCCCTCAATCTACTAAAATTCTTGCACATGCCCTCATCATCTCCCGCCTTGACTACTGCAACATTCTCCTCTGCGGCCTCCCTGCTAACACTCTTGCACCTCTACAGTCTGTCCTCAACTCTGCTGCCCGACTAATCCACCTCTCTCCTCCCCTGTTTCTCCCCTCTGCAAATCCCTCCACTGGCTCCCAATTCCCCAATGAATCCGGTTCAAGCTACTAACACTGACCTACAAAGCCATCCATAAACTGTCTCCTACCTATATCTCTGAACTAATCTCACACTATCTTCCCTCACGTAACCTTCGATCCTCCCAAGACCTTCTCCTTTCCTCCACCTATCCATTCCTCACACAACCGTCTCCAAGATTTCTCCCGAATACCCCCCCTTCCTCTGGAATTCTGCGCCCCAACACGTTCGATTATCCACCACGCTCGGATCTTCAGACGGAACTTCAAATCCCATCTCTTCAGGAAGGTTTACAGCCTGCAATGACCGAGCCTCTGGAGCTGCTGCCCCACAGCCACCGGAGCTACCACCTCTCCACCACCAGATCTGCTGCAACCCGGAGCTACTGTTTCCTCCCCATTGCCCCGTAGAATGTAAGCCCGCAAGGGCAGGGACCTCTCCCCTCTGTATCAGTCTGTCATTGTTAATTTGTTTACTGTAAACCAGATCTATCATTTTGAATGAAACCTCTTCTCATGTACAGCACCATGGAATTAATGGTGCTATATAAATAAAAAATAAAAACATCTACACCCAACGTCAATTCCCATACCCCAATGCTAACCCTAGCTAACTACAGCGAGGAAAAAAAAGTATTTAGTCAGCAACCAATTCTGCAAGTTCTCCCACTTAAAAAGATGAGAGATGCCTGTAATTAACATCATAAGTGACCTCAACTATGAAGACAAAATAGAAAACAAATCCTGAAAATCACATTGTTGATTTGGAAAGAATTTTTTTTCAAATTTTGATGGAAAATAAGTATTTGGTCCCTAGAAACAAGCAGGAGTTTCGGCTCTCACAGACCTGTAACTTCTTTAGAGGGGCTCCCCTTCATCCACTCATTACCAGTAGTACTGGCACCTCTTTGAACTTGTTATCAGTATTAAAGACACCTAACCGCAACCTCAAATAGTCACACTCCAAACTCCACTATGGTGAAGACCAAAGAGAAGGTACACTAGAAACAAAACTGTAGCCCTGCACCAGGCTGGGAAGACTCAATCTGCAATAGGCAAGCAACTTGGTATGAAGAAATCAACTGTGGGAGCAATATTTAGAAAGAAACATACAAGATCACTGATAATCTCCCTCAATCTGGAGCTTCATGCAAGATCTCACCTGTGGGGGTCAAAATGATCTCAAGAACGGTCAGCAAAAATCCAACAACCACACGGGGGACCTAGTGAATGACGTGCAGAGAGCTGGGACCAACTAACACAGGCTACCATCAGTAACACACTACACTGTCAGGGACTCAGATCCTGCAGTGCCAGATGTGTCCCCTGCTTAAGCCATTACATGTCTGGGCCAGTCTGAAGTTTGCTAGAGAGCATTTGGATGATCCAGAAGAGTATTGGGAGAATGTCATATGGTCAGATGAAACTAAAGTAGAACTGATTGGTAGAAACACAACTTGTCGTGTTTGGAGGAGAAAGAATGCTGAGTTGCATCCAAAGAACACCATACCTACTGTGAAGCATGAGGGTAGCAACATCATTCTTTGGGGCTGTTTCTCTGCCAAGAGACCAGGATGACTGATCTGTGTACATGAAAGAATGAATGGGGCCAAATATTTTGAGTGCAAATCTCCTTCCATCAGCAAGGGCATTGAAGATGAAACGTGGCTGGGTCTTTCAACATGACAATGATCCCAAGCACACCACCAGGGCAACGAAGGAGTGGCTTTGTAAAGGGCATTTCAATGTCCTGGCCTAGCCAGTCTCCAGCTCTAACTCTATAAAAAACCTTTGGAGGGAGTTGAAAGTCCGTGTTGCCCAGCGACAGCCCCAAACATCACAGCTCTAAGGAAATGTGCATGGAGGAATGGGCCAACATACCAGCAACAGTGTGTGCCAACCTTGTGAAGCTTACAGAAAACGTTTGACCTCTGTCATTGCCAACAAAGGATATAGAACAAAGTATTGAGTTGAACTTTTGTTATTGACTAAATACTTATTTTCCCCCAAAATTTGAAAAACATTTCTTTCCAAATCAGACAATGTGATTTTCACGATTTGTTTCTCTCATTTTGTCTCTCATAGTTGAGGTCACCTATGATGTCAATTACAGGCCGACCTCAGCTTTTTAAGTGCAAGAACTTGCACAATTGGTGGCTGACTAAATATTTGTTTCCACATTGTATTTCTAAACTAACTGCTCCCAACGCATTGCACTTAACTAAAGCATCTAATGATGGATGGATGGACAGAAGGTAAAAAAAATTACGCAGAAGATGGGAGGAGGGAGACTGGGGTGACACTGGGAGAAATTGGTTATTTTCACATTTATAGCACTGACAGCAGAACACTGTTCAATGTGCAAGACAATTACTGACAAAAAGGAGGAGACTTGGAGCAGAATTACATTCACTATCCAATCACAGTGATGAGAGCGGGGACACAGACATTGGTCCTTGCATCTCGTCATCACTCTCGATCACGATGCTGGCGCTGGATGTTACGGCAGGCGCTCAGCTGTCAGCTGTACAGAGCTCCTGCGGTGATGATTGTGCAGGTGATGTGATGAGATTTCAGCACCTCCCGTCAATCAGGCTGTGATATAGGCAGATTGACTGACCTGATCACAGCGATCTGAGTGTGGGGACTGATGAAATCGATCACACCTCTTCCTGTGCCGGTCAGCTGCCAGTGACCACTGTCAACACGGAGCTGTCACTGTGCTTTCATACAGTAACAGTTTAAAGCCATGACGGACATGGCACATTATGGTGCAGCCATGTGGGAACGACACCTGTTCATTATATCCACAACGTCATTGATTGTAAAGGGGGTTAAGTCTGCTGTACGGTTCCAGAGATGTATGATAATTTTTGTGTTCTAAGAATGTGTGACTCTAAAAGTGTAATTATGCAGCATAAATACTTCCCCAAGGAAATACTGTCAGCCCTGCCCGTTTGGAACGGACCGCAAAAATTTGCGCTACATATAAAGTGCACTGGAGCCTCAGGCGGATTAAAAAACAAAACAAAAACTATGTGTGTGCATTGGATGCGTTATGCCAATGACCCTCGGATCCGGCTGGCTGTAATGTGAGCCAGAGTGTCGTGGAACGGTGATCCCATCCTGCGATCAGATCACAGGTGCGGAGGAGAGGAGGATATTAACCTCTCCATCTCCTAAGTTGTCTATTGCACCGCAGTCGGGTGACATCTGACTGTAATGCGAGGTTTCACTTGTACAGGTGCGTGTGATCACAGACTCACTGCCAAACACAGCATGCTGCAATTTTTCTTCCGCAAGATTTTGGCTGAGGAAAACATAGCAGATAGACATGGCCTCATTGCGCTCGCACCTTTGTAAAACAATCTAATGTTTTATCAGATTGCACCCGTCCATTAAACGCTGGAATCGAGGCTCAAGTCACCTACAGACGCTGCGCACTACAGATTCTCTGCACAGATCAATAAAAATCCACAATAGAAACAGACAATCTGCAAACCTAAAAATCCACACAGCAATTTCTGGTGTTATAGTCACCATCATTAAAAGTAGAGTAACAAAATATACCACTAATGGTCACATTCCATATAATCCCTTTCAGGGGTTAATCATGTGTGTTGGATTATTGCCCTTTAAGGCTACATTCAGATGCACATTTTCTGTTTTGGACCATTTTTCAGCTGGAGAACTGATCTGTCCAAACAACGTACCACCCATTCACACTGTGCATTGTTGATCCCTTGTTTCAGCTGCTATTTTTTTCCCCCATTTAGAATAGTGCTTATGGGAAAACACCACAGAAATTAACATGTATCAGTCCTCCAGGCAAAAACAGATCAGTCACAAAATTCCCAGTCTGAATGGCCAAAAGTGAAAACCCATTGACTTGGCTGGGAGTGATCAGATTTGTGCAATGCAGGGAAAAAATGGATCCAAGAAACACATGCAAAAACGCACAGTGCGAATGTAGCCTTAAAGGGATTGTCCTATACGTAACATTTATGGTATATTGCCAAAACTACATGATCAGCAAATGTCAGATCTCCCAAAGAAATACATGTATAAAAGTGTTGCCCGAGCTGCCGCCCCTATTCCTGATATATGGAGACATGGTCTTATTCTTAAGACATCCAGTTGATCGGTCATAAATATCCCAAATGAGACCGCTTTACATAGAATATTTTAAAAGGAGTTTGAGTTTTATATAAAGCCCCAGTAGTTGTTCTCATTGCAAGCAATATTGTCCGGTCCTTCATCCATGTGACCGCTGCAGACAATCATTGGCCTCAGCTATGATGTGTACAAGTAGAGCAGGTGACTGCTGACATGTAATTGGTCGCAGCAGTTCATTGGCTAAGACCACGTGCACACTTCGAGTATCTGGTCAGTATTTTATCACTGTATTTATAGCCAAAACCAGTTTTGGGTGATAAATACAGAAGTGGTGACTTGTTTCTATTATGGCGGGTTTACACGTCGCGATATCGTATTACGATTTCAATCAAAAGTCACGTGGTTCAATCGTCGGAGGCGAAATCGTTCCTGCGTTGTATGGTGTGAACGTCCAATACGATGCAGGAACGATGTCAATGCGATATCGGGATTGAATGAGCGTGCTATTCAATGCCCCGATATTGCATAGCGATTGAAGCCGGATCGTGCTGTGTAAACGCCCAATTACGATGCGATTTCATACGTCACCCATTCACTCCCATGTTAACTATGCGATCCTGGGTTGGGAGGCGGAGACATCGCACGGACGTTGTATTCCGATATCGCAGCGTGTAAACATTCAATGCGATGCGGGAGGAACGTGCACTAATTGCGCGCTCCCGCGCCATTGAACTGCGATATCGGGACGATATTGAAGCGTGTAAACCCACCATCACACTTTTCCTCTGATTATAGCCAAAACCATGAGTGGAACAAATACTTAAAGGGATCATGTCACCTCCAGAACGCCTCCTAAGCTAGCAAAACATGTCCCTGCAGCATACTATATCACTAATCTCACACTTCTTTTGTGTCCTAAAAGCATCCTGTGAAAGTGCATAAAAACATTTTAATACTTACTCATTAGTGATTATAATTAGCAGGGGCCATATTCTTTAGTCACCAAGGCAGGCTGTTTTGCAGCTCCAGGATCCACCCTGTCTGTGTGTTCTGCTGTGATGTGCAGGCTTTACCCTCCCCCCTCTCTATCACTCACAGAATGCAAATCATTAGTCCTGCCTTCAGTTTCAGTTTCACAGCAGCACAGACAGACAGAATGGATCCTCGAGCTGCAAAACAGCCCGCCCTGGTGACTAAAGAATATAGCCCCTGCTAATTATAATCACTAATGAGTATTAAAACGTTTTTATGCACTTTCACAGGATGCTTTTAGGAGACAAAAGGAGTGTGAGATTAGTGATGGGATGGTGCAGAGACATGTTTTGATAGCTTAGGAGGCGGTTTGAGGGGACAGGATCCCTTTAAGAAAAAAAACTCACCACGTACTCAATGTGTGCACGTGGTCTAAGGAAGACATTCAGCAGTGCTCACGTCCATCCTGTACCATTTAACACTGCGCTCCTTGATTGACAGTTCGGAGCAGCAGTATAGTTGTGACACTGGATGCTATATGAACTATCACTTGCTGTAAGTAGAGGCGGCACAGGGACACTGGAGCAGGCAGGGGCCCAGATGTGGGCACCTTTAGGCTATGTTCACACTGTGCGTTTTTGATTCATTTTTGCAGTGATAATGCAATGAATACATCACTTAAATGGAATCCCAGCAAAGTCACTCGGTTTTCCACCTTTGCTGTTCAATCTTTGCTTTCATGATCTAGTGCATTGTTTCCCTTAAAAAGTGATCTGCAGAAAGAATGAGCTGTCAATTAGGACTGTGCTTTTCTGATCCGCTTTTCCCATTAAAAACTTTGTCTATGGGGTTAAAAAAAAAAAAAAAAACGCACCACAAAAAAATGCAGCCAAGATGGATCCAAAACGGATGATCCAGTTCTGATGTGTTCTTTTGAAAAGCTGATCAAGATTTCTAGCTGAAAGAGAAAATAACGCACAAGAAAAAAACAGATCAAAAACACAGTGTGAACCTGGCCTTAGAGTGGTGCTTACAAGCTCTACAAAGAGCCCACTCCCATATCTGATGGACTGCACTGGAGGCCGGAAACCAAGGCAACTGGCAGTAAACTACAGAATTCTAAATGACTGACTGCAGATTCCGTGGATATTTCCACATTTTTAGTCTGCAGAGTAAATGATAGGGTACCATACGCCGCTCTCCCGGCCCAGTATGATGTGTATACAGTATTTGTACTAGTAGATGGTACCATACACTACCCTCCGGCCCAGGATGATGTGTATACAGTATTTGTACTAGTAGATGATAAGGGGAAGACTGTGGGATCTCCCACGTGGGAGATGCAGAACCAGACGGTTTATGCTGCCTGTTAAGCAGGGTCACTGGGTCAGCTATTTAAGTCCATACACATGAGAGAACACGGGTCTGACTGCTCAGGAATTACTGCCTCTATTAAAGAGACATGCACTGTTTTTCCTTCATTCTCTACTTCTAGCCTGTGCTGTGCTTTCTGCAAGGAGGAAAAAAAAAAAGCTACTAAACTCCATTGTGACCAGATCACAAGTCACATAAAAGGAAAGATAAGGATGAACAGGAAAGCATTATAGGGGTCATCTGCCTCACAAACCTGAACTGGAAAATCCTTCCCACACAGACAGGCGGGAGCGCCCACCCACACAGACAGACAGGCGGGAGCGCCCACCCACACAGACAGACAGGCGGGAGTCCCCACCCACACAGACAGACAGGCGGGAGTCCCCACCCACACAGACAGACAGCGGGAGTCCCCACCCACACAGACAGGCAGGAGCCCCCACCCACACAGACAGACAGGCGGGAGTCCCCACCCACACAGACAGGCAGGAGCCCCCACCCACACAGACAGGCGGGAGCGCCCACCCACACAGACAGGCGGGAGCGCCCACCCACACAGACAGGTGGGAGCGCCCACACCCACACAGACAGGTGGGAGCGCCCACCCACACAACAGGCGGGAGCGCCCACCCACACAGACAGGCGGGAGCACCCACCCACACAGACAGGCAGGAGCCCCCACCCACACAGACAGGTGGGACCCTCACCTATACAGACAACTGGGGTCCCATGTTCTGTCAGTTTTGAGGCGTATGATTTTATTTTCACTATTCATTTTCAGAGGAGTTCGGAAAATACCTGGCCAAGCCTTGATATTCTGGACCCTCAACCAACAGCTACAGCAAAAAGCTACAACAAAAGACTTCAAGGTCAGCTCAATCACCAAGAGCTTTGTAATGCTGCTTTTTTCCAGTGAGGGCGCTGCAACGAAAATGAATGGATACTGTTTGTAATCTGCTAGGGAAACCTAAATCATCTAGCACTGAGATGTCCTCACCCCAATCGGGCAACTGAATTACCACCATTAAACGCTTATGCACCCATACATAAACTGTGTGGCAACAGTGGCCCCCATACATGAGATGGTCGGCTAGTTCCACCAAAGTCGGTGGGGTTGAGCCTACTTTTATTTAATGGGTATAGGGCCTTTGTGAGTGCGAATTGTCCAAAGCAACAAATTAGGCTTTCCTGCCGTGTGACCTGGAGAACAAATAGACCTAAAGGCTTGTTTGTTTGCTGTGACCTTCCCATATACAAGCATTACAAGGTGGTCACAATTATTTTGAGAGCAGCTGTGTAAATCTTCTATTACCCTGCAGTGGCGCTACAGGAAATTTGGACATTTGCTGCTAGGTATCCTTACTGATTACAGCGGATCAGTGAGGACAGCGCTCACCATCAAAAGGCACTGTCCATTAAGTTAAGTCGGTGAAAGAGAATATCTCACGCTCATGGCTGCATGTCTACATTATCATGGTGGGTAACACCATCTGCTTTTTTTTTTGAGAAAGTACAAAAAATTTGAACATGGTCAATCAATGGCTTAAAACCGGACAATATTTAGCAAAGGTCTATGGACAGCAGTCATTTCTTAAGGCCCTGTCATACAGAAAAAGATTGCTAAAGAGATCGCTGTTGCGTCACAAATTTCACAGCGATCCCATTAGCGATCTCGCCCTGTGTGACACGCACCAACGATCTGGCCACTGTGGTGAGATCGTTGATCATTACACACTGCTCGGGGTCATTTCTATGTTGTTGCACTCCCGCTGGGAACGCTACATCGTTGTGTTTGACAGGGACAATGACCAATGATCTCAATGCTACGCTATGGAGTGACAATTCCCAACGACCTCGGTATAATTCTGGATCGCTAGTGCGTCATTTTTCACATCGCTGGCGAGATACCTGTTCGACATTTTACCAGCGATGTAAAAAACGATGCACCAACGATCTCTGCACACCGTTATCGGGATCGCTGGTGCGTCATTATGTGTGACTGGACCTTTAAGTCTTCTAGAAAGGCAGAGAACACTAGTGCTACTTGGTATGTTAATGATTGACTCCTTATAGTGCACTATAGCAGCAGCATTCTCCAATCCTCTACAGAAAGTGCTGTGTGCTACTCATATTGGGGGAGGGGGGGTGGAAATAAAACACAAAACTGCAGATCTTGATCATACAACACAGGCGAGCCCACACTAACACAACCCTCCAGCTGCTCAACAGAAGAACCCCGCTGCTTCCGGACATAATATACACTGACATGAGGAAGCAAAGGGTATGAAAGAGGAAGAGCACAAGCTGATTACAGGAGCAATCACACCAAGCCCCGGAAACCACAAGTCAATGCTTCCCAAAAACAATCCCTTTAATGAAAAGCCAAGTGTGTCTAGAAAAGGCCATAACTTTATTCAACTCAAAAGGGCAAACTCCTGTCCCTGAGCAAGCGGGCGTCACCAACGTGCCCATCACTCTGCTCCATCCCTCAGAGATGTGGATTAAAGGTAATTATCGGCTAGAGGGAGCGCTAGGATGAATTACAACAAGGGACAAATCTTAAAAAAAGACCTTTATTGGCCCCTTGTGCTGCCACGACGCACTTTAACAGTGTTCAGCTGTCTTCATCAGGTGGACAAAGAGGGCATAGATGCCCTAATAAAGCCACACCCGGGGTTATGCGAGGGCGCACAACCCTCATGGTGGGTTTACACGTCCCGATATCGGGCCGATATCATAGCCAATGACGCGGGAGCGCGCTTTTCCCTGCATCGCATCGCCGGTTTAGACAGCCCGATATCGGGATACAACGTCCCGACGACGTGTACGCCCCCCAACCCATGAACGACCATTTAACATGGGAGTGAATGGGTGACGTGGCAGTACACATCGGAGTTGGGCTGTCAGACGGGACGATGCGGCTACAACCGGCATCCGATATCGGGCGGTTGACTAGCACGCTCATTCGACCCCCGATATAGTTTTGCCATCGTTCCAGCATCGCGTTGTACGTTCACACCGTACAACGCGCAAACGATATCGGGTCCAAATTGCGAACCACGTGACTTTTGGTCGGAGTTGGACGCCGATATCGCAACGTGTAAACCCACCATCAAAGGTGAGCGGCCCACCGGCCCCTTACATTAACACTCTGTCCTGAAGGTTTTACACAGGTGCGCTCTCCATTTTTTACACATCATCCCTCAGAGATGACCGTTGTGCAAACATGATATGGCTCGTCTTGACGTCCTATTTTTAATCCACATGTAACTCAGATTATTTTTTAATTTTTACAAAATAAACTAAAAACGGCTCTCACACTGTGTCTGGTAGAATACTTGACATAAAAAAAAAAAAAAAAATACTTGGCAGACATGTCACGCAGGGAGGAGGAACAGGGTTCCTCCTTCCCTCTGTGACATCATTGAAGTAGTGAATGCACCACGCTTTTTTTGCTCGGGTGCAAAACGCACAAACAAATAACGAAAAAAAATGCCATGTGTGAGCATTTTAGGGCCCTTTCACATCAGCGTTTTTTGAAATTTGCGGCAGATGCGGTTTTTTCACCGCATCTGCCGCAATTGCCGCATAACCGATACACTTGTGGCGCGGTTGCGGTTTTTCCCATAGAAAGTATAGGGGGACTTGCGGCAGGTGCGGCAAGTGCGGTTTTGCACTTGCGGCAGCGAAAAAAACCGCGGTCAGCCGCGTTTTTTTTTTTGCGGCCGCACCTGCCGCAAGTGCAAAACCGCACTTGCCGCACCTGCCGCAAGTCCCCCTATACTTTCTATGGGAAAAACCGCAACCGCACCGCAAGTGTATCGGTTATGCGGCAATTGCGGCAGATGCGTTTTTTCACCGCATCTGCCGCAAATTTCAAAAAACGCTGATGTGAAAGGGCCCTTAGTCACATTTCTGCGGTGAATATCTATGGTTATTCTGCATCTAATGCGAGTATATGGGGAAAATCTGCGCAGAAAACGCAGCGTATCTACAAGAGAAATTGACATGTTGTGGATATGAGCTGCAAATCAAGAACGCAGCAAAAGCTCATTATGGGCGCACGGCCTACCACTGGGCATGCACACGGGAGAGGCGTCTAAACAGGCTAAAACTACCACCGATCTGCAAATATGTTACATACTATTGAGTGTAAAAACACCATTATCTTCTCGGTCTATCTACAGACACAACATGAAAGGCGAGGTTGTAAAGGTGTGTGACCGCATTGACCAAAACGTAATTGGTCACCAACCGCTGATTTCACCAGTTACAGCACTACTTCAGCCTTCTTATTTATTTCACCGCTGTTAATGCAAGTCCCCTGCCTTATACTCACCAGTGTCTTCATCAGTTTTCGCTGGTGTCGTCACTCCCGTAGGTCTTCTTCAGTTTTTAAAAACAGGACAAAGTGTCGGTGATCCGCGCTGCTGAGAAGAAGAAACAGGAACCGAGAAGTCTGGTATAATGAGGCTTTGTATGCCAACGCGTTTCAGAGCAGCCTATGCTCCTTCCTCAGGGATTAACCAGCAGCAGCTGTATGAGCGTTACACTGGTTGTTGGTATACACAACCATACCAGGTGAGCAAATGTCATCGGTTGTTTCACCCCTCTCTACTAAAGAGATAAGACCCTATGCGCATTTTGTCTCATATTCCTAGATTCTCTGGTTTCTGACCTGCTGGCCAGGGGCGTAACTACCGGCATAGCAGCCGTAGCGGTCGCTTTGGGGCCCGGCGCTTGTGGGGGCCCGGACCCAGCGCCGCTACGCAGCCGCTGCTATACCGGCAGCTGCGCCTGCGATACAGATACAGGGGCGGACTGGCCCGGCGGGCCCCGACACTTTGGGGCCACGCCCACTAAGTCCCGCCCCCATACCCCCCTGGGTGCTGTAGGGGGGGCCCGGACGGAAAGGGGGCCCATTGGTCCCCTGAGCGCCACATGTCATACAAGGGGGGCTTAGGGGGCCCCTGACCGCTGCCCCCACACGCTATCCTCGGGGCCCCCTGACCACTGCCTCCATTACTGCTGCCGCGCTGCGTCCCCCCGGCCGCTCTCCATTACCGGCGGGCAGTCTCGCTGATCTGCCTGTCATGTGGGCGGTAGCCGGCGCCGCTCTATTTCCTGTATCGCCGGCTACAGCGTCACACTACATGACAGGATGTGGCTGCGATCAGCGGCGCGACTGCCTGCTGCAGGTAATGGAGAGCGGGGGGGCCTGTATATACCACACCACCAGGGGCCTGTATATACCTCCACCAGGGGCTTTGTATACTACCACCAGGGGCCTGTATATACCTCCACCAGGGGCTCTGTATACTACCACCAGGGGCCTGTATATACCTCCACCAGGGGCTCTGTATACTACCACCAGGGGCCTGTATATACCTCCACCAGGGGCTCTGTATACTACCACCAGGGGCCTGTATATACCACACCACCAGGGGCTCTGTATACTACCACCAGGGGCCCTGTATACTACCACCAGGGGCCTGTATATACCACACCACCAGGGGCTCTGTATACACCTCCACCAGGGGCTCTGTATACTACCACCAGGGGCCTGTATATACCACACCACCAGGGGCTGTGTATACTACCACCAGGGGCCTGTATATACCTCCACCAGGGGCTCTGTATACTACCACCAGGGGCCTGTATATACCTCCACCAGGGGCTCTGTATACTACCACCAGGGGCCTGTATATACCACACCACCAGGGACTCTGTATACTACCACCAGGGGCCTGTATATACCTCCACCAGGGGCTCTGTATACTACCACCAGGGGCCTGTATATACCTCCACCAGGGGCTCTGTATACTACCACCAGGGGCTCTGTATACTACCACCAGGGGCCTGTATATACCTCCACCAGGGGCTCTGTATACTACCACCAGGGGCCTGTATATACCACACCACCAGGGGCTCTGTATACTACCACCAGGGGCCTGTATATACCTCCACCAGGGGCCTGTATATACCTCCACCAGGGGCTCTGTATACTACCACCAGGGGCCTGTATATACCTCCACCAGGGGCTCTGTATACTACCACCAGGGGCCTGTATATACCACACCACCAGGGGCTCTGTATACTACCACCAGGGGCCTGTATATACCTCCACCAGGGGCTCTGTATACTACCACCAGGGGCCTGTATATACCTCCACCAGGGGCTCTGTATACTACCACCAGGGGCCTGTATATACCACACCACCAGGGGCTCTGTATACTACCACCAGGGGCCTGTATATACCTCCACCAGGGGCTCTGTATACTACCACCAGGGGCCTGTATATACCTCCACCAGGGGCTCTGTATACTACCACCAGGGGCTCTGTATACTACCACCAGGGGCCTGTATATACCTCCACCAGGGGCTCTGTATACTACCACCAGGGGCCTGTATATACCACACCACCAGGGGCTCTGTATACTACCACCAGGGGCCTGTATATACCTCCACCAGGGGCTCTGTATACTACCACCAGGGGCCTGTATATACCTCCACCAGGGGCTCTGTATACTACCACCAGGGGCTCTGTATACTACCACCAGGGGCCTGTATATACCTCCACCAGGGGCTCTGTATACTACCACCAGGGGCCTGTATATACCTCCACCAGGAGCTCTGTATACTACCACCAGGGGCCTGTATATACCACACCACCAGGGGCTCTGTATATACCACCACCAGGGGCCTGTATATACCTCCACCAGGGGCTCTGTATACTACCACCACCAGTGGCCTGTATATACCACCACCAGGGGCCCTGTATACCACCACTGGGGCCTGTATATACCACCACTGCGGAGGCTGCTGTAATACTGCTGGGGCCTGTATATACCACTGAGGAGGCTGCTGTAATACTGCTGGGGCCTGTATATACCACTGGAGAGGCTGCGGTATACCACTGGGGCTGCTGTATATACTGCTGGGGCCTGTAAGGGGGTGCGTCTTGAAGGGGCGTGTCATTTGGGGGCGTGTCTTGGAGGGGGCGTGTCATTGGGGGGCGTGTCTTGGAGGGGGCCCCGTTCAAAAGTTTGCTATGGGGCCCTGCCAGTTCTAGTTACGCCCCTGCTGCTGGCAGCTCTAGTGTTTCATGGAGCATGCTTGGAGACCCAATAAATCTCTATGAGAGATTGGTTCTGGCATCGCCTGGCTCTCATATAGATGATGTGAGGAGCTGCCGGACAGTCAGACGCTACAGGCACAAGAGGCGCCATGAGAATGGAGCAACAATGATTAAGGATGAAAATGCTGGAGTGGTCCATTAAATGGGAACTCCAGGGAGAGAAGACTTTTTAATACAGTCCTGGCACTCCTACATGATGAAGCAGAGCTGTCCACTGCAGTTCTAGGATCTATAGATTGCTTATATTTCCATAAAATCATACCTGCTCCTTTGATCTCCCACCTTCCTCATGGGACATAAAATTTCAACCTGAGAGCTCCATGCAGCAGCAGAGAGCAGGTTGTGTGTCAGGGGCATGTATGCTGGGGGCTGCAGGATCATCCTACATTCCAGTGAGGAGTGATGATGATCCATTGAAAGGAGTGATAGGAAGTTACCATGTACCTATCGGGGAGGGGAGACAATGCAGAGCTGAATCAATCAGTGTAGTGCTTTGCCTGTGCGCCTAGCCTCACAATAACAGTACAAATTATGCAGAAGATTACTGAGTGTATTTGTATCTTTTTGATGACATGACTGCTATTTCAAGCCTGGACTCCCCTGTGACATAGGATGGTATATCAGGTACAGGATTGTGGTGTGAGCATGAGGCCGGCGGCCACGCCCCCTGCCACACACCCTCCCTATACAGATGTATGAGGGGCGTTAATCTAGGATGATCCTGCAGCTCCCAGCATCCACACCCCTGACATACCACCTGCTCCTGCATGAAGCTCTCAGGCTAAAAATTTTCTGTCCCATGGGGGGGGAGCGGTCTGAGCTAAGGAGCAGGTATGATATTATTGAATTATAAGTGATCTATAGATCCTAGAACTGCAGTGAACAGCTCTCCATCATGTAGCAGGGCAGGAACTGTACACAAGATTTCTCTCACTGGAATTCCTTTTTAAAGATGATCTATCACTTACCATAAATATGCCATTTTTACCTGGTGTAAATGTCGCTGCTTTACCAAATTTAACCATGTTATTTTGTTCCTGAGCCTCTGCATCCCTGAGATTTGGCCTCCAGTTCCCTGTACATAATGCTAATCTTTTTGCCAAGCTAAAAACACCAAATTGGCTATCAAACTAGCTTTACATACAGAGAAGATTGGGCAATAGTGAAAGGTATAATTTAAAATTATTGGCTGGTGATAAATTACTTTTAAGCAGTACCTTCATGTTACAGCATTTGTCATTTCTGTAGAAATATCTGTCGACCAACTCTCATTTACTCAACTTCTCCTGACTCCACATACACATGCTCACTCAGATCAGTGGAGCGTCCATGTGTTTAAATCTGCATCTTCATGCAGATGAAACGATGCAGCAAAAATGTGCGATTGTGCGTTTTTTTGCTTTGCATTTTTTTTTCCATGCAGTCTATGTGAAAAACGCAGAATCAATCGACATGTTGCTACTCTTCTCTGCACCAACATCTGCATGGTAAAAAACCGGACGTGGGCACAACATCTCAGGACTCTCATTGACTTTGCTGGCACACAGCCTTACACTTTCCACAGTGTTCACATCACAGCCCATTTCTGGATTTAGTTGTGTTTCTATTACTGGTATCACCAGTGGGGCCCCAGTGCCTGCTGGTATCAATGGTGCCCAGTGCTTGCTGGTATCAATGTGCCCCAGTGCCTGCTGGTATCAGTGGTGCCCCAGTGCTTGCTGGTATCAGTGGTGCATCAGTGCCTGCTGGTATCAGTGGTGCCCCAGTGCCAGCTGGTATCAGTGGTGCCCCAGTGCCCGTGGCTCCCAGCCCGTCCTCACAATGAGCATTGGCATTTGCAGTTGCCTCACATTTGTGGGTGGTAATGTGAGTTGAGAATGTGTACCTCCCCAACCTTGTACACACCTACATGTCCTGCCAAAACCATAGTGCGACTTTATAGTTCGCTCTCCACCCTGTGAATCAGTCCTACAATTGTTTGCTTGTAACCATGGGTGGAGGACAGACGGAAAGTTTACTGATTGTGTAAGCCTCAGATTGGAGCACAGACTATATTATACAGTAATTTCCATGTAAACCTTCAGAAGACTCTAAATAGAACTGTAAGACCGGTTATCCTCATGGTATATATTTAGAATATGTCTGGAGCTGGATGTAAGCAGAATATGGAGCATGAACGGTGGTGCTACATGGATTGTGTAATGACCGCTGGCAGGTACTGCAGCTCAGCTCTTCTATATGCTGACATCTGGTGGAGTCTAATGTCGGACCCCCATTTAACAATGACCTATACTAAAAAGAGAGGCTGAAGGTAGAGGTGATTGGCAGTGGCCTAATCCCCTCTCCTCATTTGTGCAGAAATTTCTGCAACGTGGATGCATACCCTACAGATCCCCACCAAGTCGTAGTGTGCCGATGGGGCACACTGCACGGTACCGCCATTGTTGATGCATGCTGCTGTGGTCCTTTGGGACCAGATTCTCCTCCATTACCACTGCCAATGTTGCTGCGCCGCCCACTCCCATAATCCCTCACAAGGCCGTCCCCATTGTGATGTCACCCAGTTAGTGACGGTGCATGTGGCTGCCATGTTTGTACACCCTGTCCGCTACTGCGCAGTACAGGTTGAACAAAGATGGTGGTGGTGTGAGTCACGAGCCCGCCCCAGAGCGCCTTGTCACCTCATAGCGCTCCAAAGAAAGGATGCCACCACCACACGAGCTCACCCCCATCGTGCAATCACCGCCCTCTCAATGAGATAGCATCAGGCCCCCACCTATCTATAATAATCTTCACGTCTGCGTTTTAATAGCATGTGTCCGTGCAAAACACACAGACACGTCCATTTTTTTTTCCAAATTCACGAATGACAAGGACCAATACAATTTACACCAGTATGTAGTCTGCGGCACGTGTTTAACATTGCAAAGTATAGGAGAATCTGCCATTTATTTCTTTGTGAATCCATCCGCGAAAAACACTCATCCCAACGATGATAAAAACAGACACACTGATGACACTGGAGCTAGTGATGAGCGAGTAGTGAAATATTTGTAACGAGCCCGAATAGCAAGTCCAAGGTTAGGCTCTGCCCACACATCCGGCCATTAAACAAGCCTTTCCGGGACATCTTTTTTGTGTTTCTACTGCATAAAACACCTTGCTGTGCCCCCGGAAAGACCCTACTACTCAATCTGCCCTCACTGAGGTGCCAGCTCACTTTATGTAGTGAAGGGAGCTGGCAATATGTATCAGATCAAAAACGATCGATTTTTGGACAACGCGTTTCAGAGCCACATACCGAGCTCCTTCCTCAGGGAACATGATGTTCCCTGAGGAAGGAGCTCGGTATGTGGCTCTGAAATGCGTATGATAATAAATCAAGTCATCACTTTGATCCAGACATCCCGTTGTCGCTGGTGTCCTCTGTATTCATTTGGCAGCAGCGTGGACCTTGAGGTACTTTGTCCAAAAAATCGATTGATAACCGCAGTGATCTGTGGAGGTACGGTCCCAGCAGCAGCTGCATTTCTGAGCGATCAAGCGCTGGTTGTGTGTGACACAACTTTATCAGGTGAGCAATTCTGATTTTGAACCTTTTTATCATGTGTAAAAAAGATAAGACCCTATTGCGCATTCTCAACTTTTTTAGAACGATAACGATGGCACATCGCCGAGTAACAAATATCGCGAATACCGTACTGTGTGCGAGAAGTGAAGGAATGGAAGGGTTACTATTCAACCCTAACTGGAACCATTTTTAAGACCTACGTGTTTAAGTAGAGGTGTGTGAATGAGGCCCAATAAAGAATTTATAAATCAGCAGTTCATAATCCATCACAAAGGGGGAATTCATTAAACAATTTTTCTCAGTCTTGTGGCATAAATGAATGGCAACATTGGGGAGCACAATATTTACGATAAAATTAGCAATTTATCAGTGAAAAGATAAGAAAGATGCACAAATTTGTTCAACAGAGTTACTAGAATTGATGGCAAAAATGGATGGAAATTACAATGCAAATCTGCATCAAAACAGTCGATTTTAACCAATTATTTTATGGAGACGTTAGTCTTAAAAAAAAAAAAAATTGGGGGGATTATTTTATTCTAACATGAAGTAGCACAAAATTAAGTTGTCAAGTAGTGTTGTAGAAGGCATTCATACAAAAATGGAGCTAGTCACCATAGAAAGGGAGAGCCTTATGTCTATTTTCTAGTTACCGTAGTTTTTATACTAATTGTAAAGTTCACTAGCCTATTATTTGGCGAGCGGAGTGGATGCACAAGTGAGTGGCGGCCCGGCTGGACATTTCCGGGCTGTCAGACTCGTTCAGCTTTTCTGCTCCACCATCCAATTGAGAACAATGTGGCATTCACAGGCGCCACTTCCACGAAGCAACAGACAAGTCAGCTGATAAAAACCTTGTCCCACTTAGGGCAAAACAGAACAGCAATGTCCTTCTCATCTACTTATTAGCATCTCTAAGACAAGCGAGCAGAAAACAGCACAAGCCCGCAGTGTCCGGAGGAACAAAGTGAAGCGTGTTCTTCTCTAAGAGCGTAATATAACCGTCACGATTCACGCGGCTACCGACCACACATGTCTACAACACATACAATACCTCCCACTACTACTGAGTATGTGCCATATCATCGGGGGGACATCGGCGATGACCTGGCACAAGGTCAGATTGCTCATTCTTGGGCTCTTCTGTAGATGAAGGATGTTAGATGATCTGTGGCTGAGCTCCAATCATGGAAAAAGCTGTAATTAGTGGTACCAAGTTTCGAGAAAAAAAAAAAAAGAAAGTGAAAAGCAAGCACATCCATATAGGTGGGCTTCAAACCAACGTTTTGTTAAATCTGGCAAAATCAGATCCAGTTTGACCAGATCCTGCCTGATTTGGTACAACCAGATCCAGCGCCTATTCACTTTCATGTTTATTTATGCTGGATCCTTCCAGATCCAGTTGGTGGCGATTTTTTTGCCAACCCCAAAAGACGCTACATGTTGTGCTTTTGGAGGTCGGCAAAAAACAGTTTGTCATATCCAGCAGAAACCGGATTCCCCATTTTAAGTCCATGGATGACGACAAATCACGTCCGGTAACGTCCGGTTTCTGCCAAAAAAAATGTTGGTGTGAACCGTCCTAATACATCCTCACTTTACCTTTTTGTTCCCAATATTTGGTCCTTAATAAATGACTTTTATATAGCTCAATATGGGCTTGGGTCATTCTTTTCCTTTCTTTGTGCATTGATAATGTGACTCATCCTTTCTATACATAAGGCCCCTTTCACATCAGGGTTTTTCGCTGATTGCAGCAGATCCGGCAGATTTACTGCATCTGCCATATAATGGCGGCACTTGCGGCATGCCCCCTTCATTGTCTATGGGGCTTGTGACAGGTGCGGCAAGTGCGATATTGCCACGATCCAGTACTTGCGGCCGCGTATGAGGAAAAAAAAAACCCTGTCGACCGCAGGTTTTTTTTGAGCAGCCGCAACTGCTGTAAGTGCCGGATCGCGGCAATATCGCACTTGCTGCACCTGCCACAAGCCCCATAGACAATGCATGGAGCTTGCCGAAAGTGCCGCCATTATATGGCAGATGCAGTAAATCTGCCGGATCTGCTGCAATCGGCAAAAAAGCCTGATGTGAAAGGGGCCTTAGTTCACATCTTACGCAGATAATTGTACATACTGACTCTTTCAATTGCTATGCATTTTCTTATGCTATACAATACATGTATTGATGAGGAACAAGCTGATCCCACGCTCCCTATGGCCAATATTCAGCTGGGACTGCAGAATACACTGTAATATCAGCTGAGCCAACGACCACCTGAAGCTTATGGGGGTGTACTGATTTCAGCATGCCCACCTTCTATTTTCAGTAGACATACCGTAAATGCTTGGCAGCAGCGTTGCTGCGTTCACCCCACTGAAAACACATGCAATATTGTCCGGACCGGGCATGTCTATAGAAGGGTCTGGAGGAATGGTGGATGCTTAATCGAAAATACTTAGCTGCCAAGATGTTCATCATGAAAGTGAATTCATTACACACAGTTCTGTCTGTGCGCAGCAGGTTACAGGCAGATTGATAAGTTTGTGACAACAGATTCAGTCCAATTTGACTTTTTCGTTTTGTCTTAGGAGTCCAGTGGGCGGTCTTACTCCTTGTATAACAGTTTATCCAGAGGTATTGGTTAGAAGGTAGACCCGCCCACTGGACTCCTAAGCACAAAATAAGGAATTGTTACACTTACACCTCTTTCCACAAAATTACATAATTTGCCCAGCACCTCCTTCTGCACAAATCTGAATCTGTACTTAAAAGTGTAACCGCCGTTTAAATTTTTATTTAATAATAATGTAGAGCAAGTGATTTTAATAAACTTTGTAATATAGTTCATTAGAAAATTCAGTCTGGTTACCATTCACGATCCTTCCACAAGATGTCCCCACAGCACTGTATGTGAAGCTGATTCTGTGTCAGGGCCGTCTTCACAGTGAATATGGGGCATGTAATCAGATAATGGAGAGAGGGCGTGGCCTACACTTTGTGCCTGCAGCTCACAAGGAGACAATGTATAAGGCTGCGTTCACACATACCGTATTTTTGCTGCTTTTTACGCAGCAGCACTTTATAATGCGCATTTTTTGTGCAAAAAATCATTCTCTTGACTGCTGTGATGGGTCAGTGGCAGGCACCGCAGGGTGGCTCAGCGGCAGGCACCGCAGGGTGGCTCAGCGGCAGGCACCGCAGGGTGGCTCAGCGGCAGGCACCGCAGGGTGGCTCAGCGGCAGGCACCGCAGGGTGGCTCAGCGGCAGGCACCGCAGGGTGGCTCAGCGGCAGGCACCGCAGGGTGGCTCAGCGGCAGGCACCGCAGGGTGGCTCAGCGGCAGGCACCGTAGGGTGGCTCAGCGGCAGGCACCGCAGGGTGGCTCAGCGGCAGGCACCGCAGGGTGGCTCAGCGGCAGGCACCGCAGGGTGGCTCAGTGGCAGGCACCGCAGGTTGGCTCAGTGGCAGGCACCGCAGGGTGGCTCAGCGGCAGGCACCGCAGGGTGGCTCAGCGGCAGGCACCGCAGGGTGGCTCAGCGGCAGGCACCGCAGGGTGGCTCAGCGGCAGGCACCGCAGTCTTTCAGCACTGGGGTCCTGGATTCAAATTCCACTACTGATAATATCAACATCTGATCGTTCCCCAAGTGTTTGGAGTGTGGGAGGAAATTGGAGAACCACACAAATACATAATGATAGGGAATTTAGAATGGGAACCCCAGTGGGGACAGTGATGATGAAGTCTGTAAACCGCTGTGGAATTGATGTGTAAAAAAAAAAACCAATACATGAAAACTAAAATTAGTTTAAATAAAATTGACTTTTTTAGGACCTGAAGATGGATGAGATGTGTAAACAAGCAGCTGGTTATCCTGCAAAGAGGAGCAAATACAATGTACTCTCTGTACACTAATTACATTTTATGCCTGACTAATTGGGTCAATTACCCAAGATGTTGGAAAAGGCAGAACTTAAAAGAAAACAAGGCCACCGAATACTGTGAAGCGGCAGTTTCTCTGGGAATGAACTCTTCAGCCTTAGAATATTGTATTGGTTCCCTGCATTTCTTATATCAGCTCTTAGGATCAGGCCTCCATCCTCAGGAATGTATGTACCTTGCACAACACATCCAATCCCAAGGTACTGACTCCTAGGAGGAATGTGGGCAGATCATGGTGTCACACTGCTCTAGGCACCAACAATACGAAACATACAGAGAACAATGCCGGACTGGCACTACCCAGGATTAATATCCAATGTATGGGTCTCAAATGACAACATGTTTCAGGGCACACGTCATTTCATCAGTTACAAAAGAAAAAAATAGGTAAAAACATGAACATTTAATATTAAGGACAATAAGGACCCCCCCATACATAAAAAACAAACCTCAGCCGAACAAAGTGACACCAGCGGGCCTCCCGACAGGTGATATTGGTAAAGCATGGCGTCCAATTCCCACCATGGACAACCCCTGAAAGGAGTCTGTATGCTCGCCCCGAGTTTAGGTGCGTTTCCTCCCACTTCAAAGCCACACTGATAGGGGACTTAAGTCCCCTATCACACTGAGCGAGATCACTAGCGAGATCGCTGTAATGACACAGGATTTGTGACGCAACAGCGACCTCGCCAGCGATCTCGCTCAGTGTCACACGCAGCTCCGTCCAGGCCCTGCTGTGAGATCGCTGATCGTGTCGGAATGGCCATTTTTTGATAGTTGAGTCCCCGCTGGGCAGCATGTATCTGTGTGTTTGACGGGGACAACTACCTCAATACTAAGCCCTAGACTGACAGGGTCCCAATGACTGCCGTATAGCTGCTGCATCGCTGGTGAGATCTGATTGTTTGATATCTCACCAGCGACCATGTAGCGATGCTCCAACAATCATTACCAGGTCGTATCGTTGTCAGGATCGCTGGAGCATCGCCAAGTGTGACGCTACCCTTAGAATGTAATCCCCAATGGGAACAGTTGATAAAGATGCCTGTACTGCGCTATATAATCAAGTAAAATAAATAAGGATCCAGCATATCTGATTTCAGACTATCAATCCTTTTGTTAAATGCAAGTCTGGCAGCGGCTCTCTCGTAAAGAACACTCCTGCTTGTGCCCACGGTCAGTGTACGGGCACAGCAGCATTTCCTTGCATTCACCCAGTGAGATTGCCTCTGCAGTGGTAAATTAACATGTTGCAGACTAGTGGCAGTACGGAAAGCTGCTCCGCATGTCGGTAAACGCTTTGCAGGATAGAAGCACAGTGGGCACAGAATTTCTACAAATGCAATCCACTGTGCTTGTACTACACAACGCAGTGCCATGGACACAAAGCAGATATGCTGCGTCCAGAACGCTGCAAACACGATTGTGGGAACACAGCCTCACCAGCTGAAGAACCACCCTGATTGATTGTGTTGTGAAGGTTTATTTAAAGGGAATCTGTCAGGTCAAAAATCCATATGTAACAGATATCTGTGACAACCGTCCGCTGCAAAGGCTGAGCTGTTATAAGGCAGCACCCCGAGAAACTCTGAGACACTTTACCCCTATACAGGTATGTGGAATTACAGCAGAGCCCAATAGGTAGCTGCCTATAGGTGAGCAGCAGATCGGAGCAGGGAGGTTGACAGGATGGGACAAGACTAGGAGGTCAGGGAATAGACAGTCAGGATCCAAAAGTGTAGTCAGAAGGCAGCGTCAAAAACCAGGAGGGCAGCAAAAGTACAAAATCGTCAGGTGGTAGAAAGATCAAAATCCAGGCAAAGGACAGAGTCAATATAATAGAGCACTGGGGAAAACCAAGAATATATCTGGCAGTTTGCAGGACAGGCCCCAAGGTACTTGAAGGGCGCGGTTCTCTCTCATAGCCTGGAGCTCACAGCCTGATGACCTCATCCGGACCACCCCTACAACCAGGCCAGATGGTGATGCACGACTGGTACCAACCAACCCACTTCTGATAGAAGAACAAAGCCGGCGCCCTACCAGATGCCTCTGTAGGGACCTCTCCTGTAACCAGCATCACCCACAGGAGCATGGCAATGCCCAGTGACAGAAGCAGGAACCAAAGGAGCAGGTCCCGATGAGGACATGGACCCCCAATCACCGGCACCACTCTCCGATGGAATCCGATGCTGCCTAGTAACTGGGGCATGAATAACAGTTACCAAGTCAGACGGCGACGTGACAATATCATTTTCTAATTTGTCTGGTGAAGCTCTTTCTATTCGTGTATTTTTATTATTTATACTCACTCTCCATCCTCTGTAAATTGCAAATAAAGGGATTAATTTAATCTGTCAAGCACAGTGAGCAATCATCCCAAGGAATGAATCTTCATATAGTGACATCAATGCACTGCACACAAGTAAAGCTCAGTAGAAATCACTCACATGAGGGGCTGTATCCTTCTGTCTCTGCTCTCCTTGTGTGAAGCAAAACAAATGTTCAAATAAACACACAGAATCTCTCACAGACAGCATGGCTTCTGCTCAGAGTAACAGATGTAGGAGATCGGATATCTGACAGCTCTGCTAGGTATGTGCCTGCAGTCTCTCCCTCCACCGCATCCTCCTCCTCCTCAGAAGCACCACAGGAAAATGAAAATGAAAGTGAGACAGAGCACAGAGGGAGGGTGGGAATTGCTGCCTGGGAAGGGGTGAATAATAAATTAATATTTACATACTGCAGACGATTCAGCAGCAAAAGTATTGGACCGGACTAGTGAAGCAGCTGACTGCTGGGTGTAAAGCCGCTTATAGCAAGAGAACTACAAAGGATACAGTTTTGATTTTTACATATTCTGAAAGGGCTGCCCAAGCACATTCAAAGGTACTATTAGTATCATACTGAAAAACTTTTTTTGACTTTTTTTTTTATATAAAATACATAGATTTGTTATTTAAATTATGTTAGTCATGCACAGTGCATGATCTAATTAACATTTGGGGCATTTTAAACAAAAAAAAGAACACGACAGGTTCCCTTTAAACATTGAAATCCTGCACTTAAAAATGCTATTTTTTAGATTAATATTTTTAGGTTCCCCCTGGAAGTCTAGAGGGAGAAAAAAAAAGGTATTAAGTCACAGATGAACAGTATCTTTGAACGCAAAATGTGTAGGAGTTTTCATGAAGTCACACTGCTTCACTTGAGACGATAAAAGCTAACTTTTTTTCTGCACAACAAACAAAAAATCGTAGAAAATTAGCATTTGTACTATAGGCAAACAGTTTGGATCCACAATGAACAGAAAATGTATTAAACTTCCTCCACAATGAAAGTAATGTGCAACCATAAACATCAATATTAATGTAGCAATATGCTCTTCCCCGCATCCGAGGTTATTGTAGGCAGACATGGCCCACTATAGTATCTTATTCTGCGCCAAGTTCAGTGCCTGGATGGTAAAGCTGTGATGGGGAAGTGTGAACACTACTTTCTCTCACCTACCAATAGATTAAAGTGATGGCAAAGGGGAGGAGAGCACTTCACCGACACTAATGCCACCACACCTGCTCTGGACCTGTATTACCTGGCAGGTGACAGGTGGGTGGCCTGTAATTATGGAGGATTAAATAACTCGTAGGAACCATACATTATTGAGAAGTTGAAGTTTCACAGCATATAGCAATTGTCTGTGATGCCAGCTCTCATCATGATGCTCGGAGTAAGAGAAGAATAGAAAACAGTGAGTGACATCCTTTTGGCTAGGAAGGCATGGGGTCACAGTAACATCGCAGGTTACCATGACCTCAATGTGTCCTGAAGGGAATTACAATGTGGGCTTTTCCAAGACTAATTTCTCCAACAGGGAATCAATGAGGTTACAGAGCAATTCATCTAGCAGCATCAAATCACCAAGATCATAATGTAGCTATAACCTTAAAGGTAATCTGTCAGCAGGTTTTTGCTATGCAACAGGAGAACAGTATGCAGGAAGGGTTACAAAACTAAAAAAAAAAAAAACCTGTCTTATCAGGGTCTGTGCAATTATTTGCTTAAACTAATGGGTTATTTACACTGATTAATACTGCAGGACAAGGGATGGGCGAACTGTTCGGGTACATGACCGGGATTGCCTCTGATACAGCAAATAAAGAGTCCTCATTACACTTACCGTACCAGCCCTGCGTTATTCGGTCCAGCTGTGCGGCAGCGCTGCGTCACTTCCGGGCTTCCAGGGAATAGTTATGTGACTGCCTACAACAGCCAATCGCATACGCCCAGAAGATAAGGGGCGGCTTGAAAGTGACACAGCGCGCATCACACCAGGAACAGAGAACGTGGACCCGGTATAAACATCAGGTGCATTAATTCTTTACTTGCGTTAATAGGGCAACGACTGTCACAAACCCGGGGAAAAACAAGCAGTTCGCCCATCCCTATGCAAGACTAAAAAGTCACAAGCAGGGCAGTCCAACACGCCCCCTTCTGTGGTTTACACCTCAATGTCAATGCACAATCTCCAGTAAGAGCCTGGTGTGGGTGGGGGCAGCTCTCCCAGCTCATTTAAATGCCTGAAACAACATTTTTTGATTGTGCCAGAATGGCTGTACCCAATAATATATGTGGCACATCGTTGGATACAGGGTTTCTTTGCCTACATTAAGTTGCTGTCAGATGAGGTAGCAAAAACCTGCTGGCAGATTCCCTTTAATGACTTCTAAGTGAAATGCTGCTTTATTACCCCCATCTGATCTATCACACATGATCTACGTGATAACTTGGGGTTTGACTGCTTAGAACATCACAAGTTAGAAATTACGGGGTTCTGGGCAATGGACCCCCAACTTATCAGAATGGAGTGTTTACGAAAGCACAGCCCAATTCCTACGTATGGAGCTTCTCTGAGACTCCCTGAAATTTTATGCCAGGGGAGGTAAGGATCATGCAAGCTGGAACTCAAATGAAAGAGATTCAAGTTTTCGCAGTTTACTCCAAGCTCCCCATAGTACCAAGTGCTCAGCCAGCCGTCCTGGTATATGGAGGAGCTGCAGTAGATTGTTATTGGCCAACAGTTATCCATGATGACTGGCTACCTTCAGTCTTTGATAAGATAAAATCCCATCCTAGTATCTTGTACCAACTTCCCCTATACACATCAAAGTTGGCCAAACCTGTCAATTACAGCAGAAACAGTCAACATCCAACATGAATGGAAGAGTCAACACTCGACCAGTGTAAATGGCGGTTCTTATAGACCGACTACTTTGCTCTCCCAATTAAATACACAGACGCTCAGCCAGGAGTTAACATGAATTCACTTTTGAAAGAGAACGTAAATGGCCATCTAATAGTGTAATATGTCATGGATCCATTCGCCAGGTCCCCCAAACTTTACATTTCTTTACATTAAGTACACCTGTCACTGAAAAATACAGCGATGCCGACTGTCACATAATGGGCATCAGTAAAACCCACTTGGATAATTAGGGTTTTCATCACTAGGTCCATCATTTCGAGCAGTTTTGATGGAGCGTGGCAATACTAACAGAGCCGCCAATGCAAATATGGACCCAATATTATGAAAATAAACACAGAAAACTAAAAACAAAAAGATGGCAAAAATGTAAAGATGATGAAATGTCAATCAGACAGGACACGTGCAGGCAGACGTGTGCTGGTTTGTTTATGTACAATGAATAGACGCCAGTCAATGGTCTGCCGTCTATACGGCCAGTGTGTGCTAGCCCATGACTCATCACTACAATGTGACCTTATAATACATCAGAAAAGGAATGCAGTTTATTGGTATCCATAGGTACACACATAACACGATGGGCGTCCAGCCCGTGCCGTCCTTATCTTCCTGGCACACCCTTCTATGCATTTCCGCTATGAGCACAGGAAACTATTGCAGAAGTTTTTCTAAAAGGGACCTGTTGTGGTTAAGCAGAAAAGAGCCTCATCTGAGCTCAAACCGGCGCTGACACACATCCGGCATCTACTTTATTAAAAGGGAACCAGTCATGAGAAGTTTATACCTTAAACTAATGACCTGAATGTACAGGCACATCCACACTGATTAAATCCACACTGACTGGAAGAATCAAGCACAGAAATCAGGTGACAATGAGCAGCAAGTGCCTTGGGGTGGGACATTGCACCTCTCCCGATTCCTCGCCTGCCTCCTGCCTCCTTTGCTGGAGATCCTTCATAAGCGCAGTCTTTGCCTGGGGCGGTGCATGCGCAGTAATGTCTGATGCAGGAACAAGCAGCAGTGAAGACGTGTCGGCGTCAGGTCACTGAAACAAGCGTGATCTGTCAGGAATAAGAAGCGATAGTAGGAGAACCGCAAGTGCAAGGTCCCACCCTAAGCACTTGCATCTAATTTCCATATGATGTAAATGCTAGATTTTATAGAAACGATAAAACCAATTTCTACAATCAAGATGTCGATTTAATCAAACAAAACCACCTGTAAATAAAGTCATTCATTTGGAGGTATAATGTCCTCATGACACGTTCAGTTTAAAACCGAGCTGCAGGGAAGACAATTTACACAGGACTGCTGTTATTTTGTAATGATGTAAGCTGGAACGGATTTGTTTTATCACGCCAAAAAAATAACAAGTACCTTTGTAATTGGGCAACAGAAGTGGATGGATACTTAACAGATGACGAGATCACTCCGGGAATAGTAGACAGAAACCAGAAGCCCCATAACTCATTAGCTCAAAGTTTTCTGAACTTGTCAATTTTGCAATGCCCATGTGATAATTATGCAAATGAAGTCCGTGGAGCCTCGATTAAGAGTCTCAAAACACGGGACTAGCCAGATATCCCTCCAGGGAAGGACCTAGCCAGGGGTGGAATCCTTGCAGAGACCACCATAACCACCATATTAAGTGGCCCTTAGTCAATATCCCACTCAGTTACGAGTTAAGGATATGACAAGGGAATTAACAGAGCCAAGTATCCATCCACAGACAGCTGTTTCGGGGTTTTGCCCCTCATCACTATGGAGTAGGATTCTGGCTAGGTGGGAGCAATGCCTGGAGACTAACATCACAAAGCACTCACTGATCTCATGTGATAATTATGGATTATTAGGATCAAGCAGTTGGTATTTCAACACCCAGGGCCCAAGACTATAAGACTGGTGTCACACATGCCAGTCTGCACGGGGCACTGGGGACTGCACCTTACACACTGAGGTGCACAACACCTAATGCACTGGGCGCAGCTTAAACCTGGAGTGCGCCTCTGGCAAAATGTATGTTTAATGTAGAGTAAAGGGTTCATGAACACAAGGGATAGGTTTAGCCATGTCCTGCCCATGTCCTCCCTGCCAATATTGGCAAAGTTCACCAAGACTGGTGTGAGAATGCCAAAAGTTGCTAAACGTTTTGGACAACTCCAAGACTGGTGAAATCACATCACTGAATCGAGGCCACCGTCTTATTTTGACTGCACTACGACTATTATAGAGCAGACGGACAGCCAGGGTCAGGACCTCAACGAACAGCCTATGGAGAAATGGATGGACGTCAGGAGACCAGCAGTATATCAGAGATGTGTGAACTCAGCCTCAATCTTGTATATAAAATCAATACAGACATCAGGTTGTCAGTAAATCTCAAAACTTAACCTTTACACCAACATCTTCCATCAGTTAAAAGACACAGAAATAGTCACCCAATACCATTAAAGTGGCAGGTTGGGTCAGAGCAAATCCAATATGTATTAGATACAGTAATGGCCCCTTTACACGCAGCTACAGGTGACAGGTTTTCCACAGATAACTTACTGGTTGCAGTGAAATCATGGAGACATGGTTCTATCTTGTTGCTGTGTACAAATGGAACTATGTCTCCATGATTTCACTGCAACCAGTAAGTTACCTGTAGAAAACCTGTCACCTGTAGCTGCATGTAAAGGGGCCATAAGGGATGGCTTTTTTGATGTTTTCACCAATGATTCAGGAACAGAAAAAAACCTGTTACATTCATAGGTCCAGCGGCTCTAGCTGCCATGCAATCCTTTGTAGATCAGCTGCAGCAATGAGATCACGTCAACGTCGCTGCAACCAACCAACCAACCACCGGCTTGGCAACCCATCCTACACAGGCAATTGGCACAAGCTACTGAGCTCAGTGTTTAGCTGTAGTGTTGTGAAAGTGACATCACCAAAGGAAAGAGCGGTCACGAGAAGCTGAATCCTAGTGATGGCTAACCTATGTCACATGTGTCAGCAGTGACAAGCCGAGGCGTTTTTGCTAACACGCGTGTCACCCACCGCCCGCTGCTGGTAACAATAAGTAGTGTGTTCAGTGTTGCGTCTCCGGATGCTGACACTTTGCCAGCTTCATTAAGGTGCCCCAAACGGGCGGTGGCTGGAGCCTGGCCGGGGCTCCTGGGCGGCGGCAGGAGTCTGGCCAAGGCCTAAGTATTTAGCAACAACAGTCGACAGTTAAAAGACATCATAAAAACCATAGAACAGGATCCAAAATCATAGGAAAAACAGCCAGAAAACACTGAAAAACATTTCTAAAAGAGAAAAAAAAAAACACATTATTTCCATAAGTATTTTCTGGTTGACAAAGTCAGGAGCTTCATCTTACATTTACAACACGTTGTGTGCACACGGCTTTATGGTACGTTCAGTTTTTTTACGAGAATAAGCCTACATTCACACTGCGCTTTTGCTACGTTTTTCGAGGATCCATTTTTGGCAGTGACTTTGGGCATCCAAGCAAAGCCAATGTGTTTCAAGAATTGACATTCAGACAACACTTTGTGAGGATCTGTTTTTTGGCTCAAAAATGGATCTTCACAAAGTATGAGCATCAGCTTTTATGGCGTTTTTCCAATCCACTTTTCCCACTGACTCCATTGTGTCTGAGCGCAAAAAAACGCAGCAGTCAAAAATGCTGCAAAAACAGATTAAAAAAATGCAGTGTGTGAACAGGTGAAGCATTTTTTGGAAAAGCTGATCAGTTTTGCAGCTGAAAAAAATGCATCAAAAATGCTGCGTGTGAATGCAGCCTTATGCTCCAGAATCCATATCATAGCTCTTTCATATCCACATAGAGGCGCCAGATTCATCAGTGACTTTGCCAGATTTCTGGCATAAAACCATGTGAAAAGTCTGAAAAGTTGGCAGAATGTGGGCAAAAAGAGAGTGTGGCTAGCAAAGCCCCCATTGAAACTTGGGAAGTTAGGCCATCTTAGTGGTGAGAGTTATGGCAGAAATCTACTCCAGTCCCTGACTGAAGTAAGATCCATAGTGAGGCATATGACTTTAATAATACATTAAAGGCCTCTTAAGAGTTGTGGCGGAGTAAGATGAACCGCATTCATTAATAATGGAGTGTGTAACGCCAGCCATAATGAATCAGGCCAATAAAGCTTCTCCACCGCCCTCAAGTGCTACTTTCAGCACTTCATATTAAAAAAAGGAACCTAATTTGATGGATAAAACATGGAGGCAGGTGTTTAGTAGGGGCAAGATGCCAACAAGCTCACTTTAAGGATTGCCAATTCCAAATGCTGTGTACACCAATCACTCAACAATGAATTTAGCTTCCAACAAAACACGTACACCACAAATATATATACATATAATCCATCTTATAACAATTCACGACCACACATGTCACAGCATCAAAGCTCTATGGAATAAGCACAAGCGAGCAGAACTCACTGACCACAAGAGACTGCTGGGACATGGAGAGTTCGTACAATTCATTTTGGTCTTGAGACAGACCACAATTATAGGCGAGAGATGAGATTAAAGTGAGGACACGACCACAACTTGTGCTCTGCTTAGGCTCGGTCAGTCTTACACGCCTACAACACATCGCCCTCATTGGTAGCATTTACTTTATTTTATGTATTTACCATATTAAAGATCTTTGCAAACAAAGTTTGACACTTTTCCCTAAAGGAAAATTAAAATCTGTCATTTCTTTCATCTCCCATCCAATCCTGACTATGACCTTGTGCTGTCAGACCTGTATGAGGAGGATCTAGATCAGGAATGATGGATCTGCACCCACAAAATTACATGGTATTGCTCTTCTTAAAGGCAACATGTTATCAGTAAATGAACTACGGCTAAAGTCAGGTTTTTACATTACCAGTCAACTTTTTGGCTACATCGGATCATGCAATGGTTTCCTTGTTCTTAATGGAATGAGCACATCGTAGATTCAGACTGAAGGCAGCAAAACCAGAAAGCTGCAGAGGAGGGCTGTGTCAGAAAACATGCCCTCCACAATTATCGGACCTCAGCCCCATAGAGATGGATTAAGATGAGCTGGGCTGACAAGTACTCGGCACGTCTGGGGACTTGCTCAGGCCTGTTGGAAGCCATTCCAGGTGACACCTGATGGAGCTGCTTGAGAGAATTACCAATGTGGCCCAACACGGTCATCAGTGTAAATGATGGGCCTTATTCAAGGAATCTAAGGTTTAACACAGATTCCAGTTTGTTTCATGCAGGCTGCTCCTTGTTTCCAGACGTTCTTCACATTTTTAATCATTGTACCTCCGGTCCAACGGAGTCATCATGTGACTAACTTAACTGACTGGATGGAAGCACTCAGTACAAGTCTAATGGAGCCACAACAAGGCTCTCCTAGATATTAGAGCAGTTGGCAGGTCACAAGACTGTGCAGAGTACCACTAAGAACAGATGAAGATACCAGAGGGAGAGTATAAGGTAGAAGCAGAGGACTTCGATTTAAAGCATCACTATAGCGTTGAAATAGGAGAGAAAAAAAATGGTTAAGTGGTGCCTTATTATGAAAATCAGAAATATGTCAATATTAACAAAGGCCACTTGGCCCAATATTAGCCTCATTTGTACTAAACAGAAGACCATGCAGCAGCCTGTATCTACACAGCCAGGATTACAATAAATAAGAGAGCTTGCACATCAGCGTTCTTTGAATTTTGTCAGACACTTGCGGCAAGCCCCATTCATTCCCTATGGGACTTGCGGTCATGTGCGGCAAGTGCGCTTTTGCACTTGCAGAGAGTAAAAAAAAACGCTGCTAGCAGCACAGCGCTGTTGCAAGTGCCTTATTTGCTAGATCCAGCAAAACCGCACTTGCCGTACATGACCGCAAGTCCCATAGGGAATGAATGGGGCTTGCTGCAAGTGAGCAGTTATACAGCAGATGCGGCAAAGCTGCTGGATCTGCCACAGACAGCAGAAAACGTTGATGTGAAAGTAGCCTAAAGTCTATATTATAGAAAAAACAGGAATCACTCACAGCCTCTCCAATAGATAGAAAGATTATAGGGGCAGGCAGAGAGAATATATAGCATGGCTAAAAATGGGAGATGTGATGCAAATTTGGTCACTATACAATTCTGATATATTGATCAGAAAAGAAAAAGAAAAAAAAAAAAAGAGCAGAACAGGAAAAAAAAGGTGCAAAAATTCCTCCCATGCAGTCTGAAAAGCATTATTCCATATATTCAATTTTTCAGAGAAAAAAAAAAAAAACAACCACCTTTATTGGCTTATGCTTTAGGCTCGTTTCACACTTCCGTTTTTCGGCGTCAGTGTGAATCAGTCACTAGCTGCATGCATCCGCATCCAGATTTGTCCCCAATGACTTAATGAGGACAGTGACACTTGCGGGTGCATCCAGTTAGGTCTCTTTTGCCCTGGATCCGGGTGGATGCAGGTGTCCACAGATGTTTCATGGACACAAAATCTGCATCTTGTTCAGGTTTTGCCTCCATGAGGAAAAAAAAACAAAAAACAAACCATGAACCCTCGGATCCAGGGCACCCCGGCTAAAATCTCAATGGGGTCTATGAGTCATGCAATCACCCAGACTCCAGATCCCAGTGGATCCGGATTTCCGGTCCGTTCTTTATGTTCTGCGCACTCGCAGAAAGCAAACCAGCCTTAACCACGTTTCAGTTCAAAAACCTTTATCAAGTGAAGAAGCCTTGAAAAAGGTTTTTGAACTGAAACATGATTTAATCATAGGCCAATCAATATAGGTTGGTTGTTTGTTTCTTTGCTAGGAAAAAGGAGTGCTGCCTTCCATATTTTTGAATATAACTACAGGTGCATCTCAATGAATTAGAATATCATCAAAAAGTTAATTTAAGAAATTCAATACAAAAAGGGAAAGATCTTCACACCTTCATTTTTTTTGTCTTGCGTTGGTATTCATCGAAATCCTGAGGCATCCTGATCAGGCATGAGTCCCCATAATTAAATTGGAGCTGCAGGGACATCAGGTGGCATCAGATTTTCGACTGATGCAGATGAGTGCGTCGTTTTGAGCCCCCCCCCCCGGCCGCATCAAGTTGTCGTTTTGAGTCGCTGTAAAAATCCTGTAGGTGTCCAGATGAAGCGCAATGCGCCACAATACAATGATATCAGAGGCCGCATCCATCCCAGGATGGAAGTGTCCAAGCCAGATCAGTATTTAACACTGAGCACGTCTAGAGTAGTACTATGCCTGGAGGTATCTCTCTCATATTGCCATATTTCAGGGAGTCCTGGGGGAATGGCTATTCTCCTTGTGGAGAGCATTCTGCCGCAATGCTCCTCTGGGGAATACGCAAATGATCACTTCAGTGAGGAAGCAAGGCAGAATACTCTCCACAAGGAGAATAGCTGTTCCCCCAGACCTCGTCTTAGCCTCTCATAGAGCCAGATCAGATCCCACACACTGCACTGATGAGGGGCAGTCACCCGAAATGCAGCTTCTGCAGTTTGGGGTCTGATCTTGCACAAATCCTAAATCATATTAACAGGCTTGTTAAAGAGTCAATTATGACTTTTAGGATTGCTATTCTTATTAGGTGGCATTATAGTTTGTCTACTTCCTCAAGGAGCCCTGAAAAGCGTTGACTAATAAATATTATATTCACCCTTTGATGTCTCGCAGAGCACAGCAGCATGGTTTTTAATCCTTCATCCTACTTACTTTTATTTTCTGAGATAATAACTTTTGGGTTTTCATTGGCTGTAAGCCATAATCTTCAACATTAACAGAAAAACACACTTGAAATAGATCACTGTAATGACTATGTGATATATGCATTTGACTTTTTGTATTGAATTACTGAAAAAAATTAACTTTTTGATGATATTCTAATTTACTGAGATGCATCTGTATCATAGCTGTATCAACTATACAAGTACCTTCTGATACATGTAGAATGCATCTCTAGCTACCTATTTAGTATATAACAAATTATATCCATCTTTCCATTATCTTTCTATCATCTAACCATTTTTCTGCCTTTTCCATGAGATTTACTTGGTTTCTATCTTCAGTATCATTACATATACATAGACTACGGTATCTATCTCACTTTATCGCTATCTAAGTACCGTATATACTCGTGTATAAGCTGAGTTTTTCAGCCCAAAATTTGGGCTGAAAAGTCCCCCCCTCGGCTTATACACGGGTCTATACGGTAGGCTGCTGTGGTGGGGGCTGTGGAGGCTGGAGGAGGCTGCTGTATGAGCGGCCCCGTCACGTGGGGCCGCTCATTATATATGCACTGCTTCCCCCTGTCAATCACGGGCAGGGGGAAGCAGTTCATATAGCCCCCAAATGCTGGCACTGTCCCCCCTTGTAAGGCCCCCCCCCCCTATACATTACCATCCCGGTGTTCTGATCGGCGCCGCTCCTCGGTGCTCCTTCTTCATCCTCCCGTCCTCGCTGGCTGCATCCGGGATCTCCGGCCGTCGCAGGCATATGACGTCATCGCGCGACGGCCGGAGATCCCGGATGCAGCCAGCGAGGACGGGAGGATGAAGAAGAAGCACCGAGGAGCGACGCCGATCAGAACACCGGGATGGTAATGTATAAGCAGCGGGGGGGAACCCTTACAAGGGGGGACAGTGCCAGCTTTTGGGGGCTGCTGGGTACCCCCAGGGGGCTGCTGGGTACCCCCAGGGGGCTGCTGGGTACCCCCAGGGGGCTGCTGGGTACCCCCAGGGGGCTGTTGGTGCACCCTGGGGGCTGCTGGGTACACCCTGGGGGCTGCTGGGTACACCCTGGGGGCTGCTGGGTACACCCTGGGGGCTGCTGGGTACACCCTGGGGCTGCTGGGTACACCCTGGGGGCTGCTGGGTACCCCCAGGGGGATGTTGGTACCCCCAGGGGGCTGCTGGGTACCCCTGGGGGCTGCTGTATATACTGCTGAGGCCTGTATACCACTGGGGCTGCTGTATATACCACTGGGGCTGCTGTATATACCACTGGGGCTGCTGTATATACCACTGGGGCTGCTGTATATACCACTGGGGCTGCTGTATATACCACTGGGGCTGCTGTATATACCACTGGGGCTGCTGTATATACCACTGGGGCTGCTGTATATACCACTGGGGCTGCTGTATATACCACTGGGGCTGCTGTATATACCACTGGGGCTGCTGTATATACCACTGGGGCTGCTGTATATACCACTGGGGCTGCTGTATATACCACTGGGGCTGCTGTATATACCACTGGGGCTGCTGTATATACCACTGGGGAGGCTGCTGTATACCACTGGGGTTGCTGTATATACTACTGGGGCCTGTATATGCCACTGGGGAGGCTGCTGTATACTACCATTGGGGGGCCTGTATACCACACTGCTGGGGGCTGTACATCTGTGCTGGGGTCCACCCTCGGCTTATACACGAGTCAATAGGTTTTCCCAGGTTTTGGGGGCAAAAGTAGGGGGGTCGGCTTATACACGGGTCGGCTTATACACGAGTATATACGGTAACCAGAAAAGTGATATTGAATATGCAGTATGATTGGCGGGACAGGGGGGTAAATCTTGTTTTTTTACAACCTTTTATTGCTCTTGCGATGTTGCTTTCACAGGGAAGATGTTCTGAGCAGCAGTTATTTATATCTTCCCTTTTGCACGCTTCTGCGCTCCTTCTCTGCACACAAGGGCCGGCGCATGCGCAGATTAAGGAAATGAGCAATAGCAAGGAGCAGTGCCATTTTGCTGAACACAATGTATTTTTGGAGACCACATATTACTGTGCCGGTGCAATAATAATAAAGTGAGATCAGAGACAGATCAGAGACAGATCAGAGACAGATCAGAGACAGATCAGAGACAGATCAGAGACAGATCAGAGACAGATCAGAGACAGATCAGAGACAGATCAGAGACAGATCAGAGACAGATCAGAGACAGATCAGAGACAGATCAGAGACAGATCAGAGACAGATCAGAGACAGATCAGAGACAGATCAGAGACAGATCAGAGACAGATCAGAGACAGACCAGAGACAGACCAGAGACAGACCAGAGACAGACCAGAGACAGACCAGAGACAGACCAGAGACAGACCAGAGACAGACCAGTGACAGACCAGTGACAGACCAGTGACAGACCAGTGACAGACCAGTGACAGACCAGTGACAGACCAGTGACAGACCAGTGACAGACCAGTGACAGACCAGTGACAGACCAGTGACAGACCAGTGACAGACCAGTGACAGACCAGTGACAGACCAGTGACAGACCAGTGACAGATCAGTGATTTGCCATTCATACATGAGAATAACTGTTTAGGAGACAAAAAAAGACCCGGCCCAAAGGCCGCACCGATCTACGAAGATATGATTACAGGACAACTTCAAACACTGATTAATGAAAAACCACAACATTGATTTCTTCACCAGTTTCATTTTACTCAGTATTACTGCACCCTGTAGGTACATTACTTTGCAAAGTCCTGCTGACAGGATCTCTTTAAACACTACCTACTTTTATGATGAGATGTTTGCTCTACCTGATGCTTCAAGATCTTGGACTTTGCTATGAAATATTAGAGTAAGAGTTGAGCAAAAAGCTTTTGCAGCCATACCGGTAGTCTTTAGCCAGATTAGAGACCTGCAAACTGCCTACCATCTGTGGCATCCCTGTAACTTCTGATACACCAATGACATTGAGGGATCCAATACTTAGAAGAGGCACAATGCTGCCACAAGGTAATAACAGGTTAGCAGGGCCCCTAGCGTGGCCACTGGGACAGGATCCTGCTGATCTTTTTAACCCATCTCTAGGCCTTTAGTCTGTTACATTCGTATAGGCATAGTTTCAGCCAGCAACAAGACGTGTTAATTTCATCTGTGATTCTTCTCCACCACGACATCATGAGCCAATGTAATGCCAGAGGAGAGGCCGATAGCTCTACTGTTCTAGCGTATAACCAAGTGCTACCATTTGGGGGCCTGTCATTGCATCTGCCACTGTCCAATCAGTGCTGACAATACTGGGCTATTTTTGTCAAAGGGGTGTGTCCTTACACAATGATAACACCCAGTTATCAATTTCTTCAAAAATATACAGTGGAATTGCACAATACACTATTAAAAGATGTAAGCATTTACTACACTGGCACATGAGGAGCATAGACAGGTCAGCATCCACTGACCACCAATGGCACTGTTCTGAGAATGCCATGAGGTTGGCACAAATATATAGGTTGTGCAATGCCACCATAATATTTAGACAATTCTCATCGGCCTAGTGTCTGGCACTCCACATGGGCAATCCGATGGGATCACCTGCAGTACGGCACTTTGGCTCCACCATTTGGCATGATTTGGGTGTTTTGGTCTTGACTTGGGCACCTAGATTATGGGAAAATCTGCAGTGTCTCCACGTCCCATGTCGGACTCCACTAATAATCTTATGATTGAAATGCATTTCATGCCAAGTACATGGACTGCTTTTAGATGTGAAGTAACAAACCCTGAACTTTTACTTGTGCAGGGCAGAGCAGCTCAATGAGTCAAACGAGGGGCAGCCAAACGCCTGTTGCACCGCTCAGCATTTTCCCCCTATGCAAAGATCTCCGTGTTAAATCAATATGTAGTTCTATGATTGCCAGGATTTCTAAAGACAGACAACATATGACACTGGACTGTCAGATAGGAAAAGCATTGGTGAAAAAAAAGTGCTAATAGATGGTATATTCACAGTACAGTCAAATCATATTTTTTATACACCAATAAAACCGCAACATGTCAATCTATAGTAATCCCAGGAGACTGGCGGCCTGCAAGAGACAACCAGACCCGGACGTGTTCTCATGACAGTATAGAAAGGATACACAAAAAAATATATGAAATATTAAATGGGAAGGAAATAACTCCACAACATGAGAGAACCGTTAAGCAAACTAGTAACCGGCTACTCTCGATATCATATCTGAACTCCCCATATGACAGGAAACGCGGCTTCCACCTATTAGTTATTAAAACCCGCTGAACACAGTATGTAACAAAAATCTACCAATCGAAGAAACTGACACATATATACACACATAGCTATCCCACTGTTCCCTACCGCAATGTGCACTAATGTGCCAGGAGACGCCGCGTTTACCGAAAATCAAGAATGTCATTTTGTTAAAGGGTTTCTCCACTACTCAGACCACCCCAACAACAGCCTAGAGCCCCCTCTGGGGCGGGAGCTGGTCCAGCGATGTCAGTACCCAATGCACCGGGGCTCAGCAGGAGGTTGTTATACCAAGCGAGACCTGCCGCCAACCTCCAGCCGCCCTTCCTTCAGGCATAACCAAAATTCACAGGTGGTCGGGAGTCAGCAGCAGCGCTCACTTATTCTGGGTGTCAATTTCATCCAAAGTAAGACAAGAGAACCGGTCGACGATGGGTTAAAGGGTTCGAATAACGTTTTTATCTCATGTGGGAGACCAGATGCCAACGCTGGAGCAGCCCCAGCACCAAAGGAGAGGATAGACTTATTTTATAATGGGGGAATACAGTAATTGAGTAGGGTTTGCCCAAATGGGGGATAACTCGCTTAATTTGAAGGGGTGGGTGAAATTTAAAAAAAAAAAAATAGTACATTGAAAAAAATTATTAATTTGGTTTCTGCACAAACAGAAGCTTTTCATCCATCTGACGACTCATTTTCTTTTGGTGTATATGTATATTAATCTTTGCATTCTGTCACCTTTCTTACCATACAGGTGACATTGTTTTCCGCATATGAGATTAACTAAGAAAAAGACACCCAGAGGGAGTGTTGGCAATTGTCTAGCACTAAACACTGGCGGATGTTATTTTTGCAATGCATTTCCTAGTTGTGGTAAATTTTATCACGACTACTAAATTTTAATGCTTTTCTGCATTACTATATTTGATCTTAATGTGATACATGGCAAATTACATTTTGTATAACTAGACATTTCTCAGCACATAATCCATGGGTCACCAATAACGACTGCACCACTAACAACCAAGGCAAGGGGAGAGGGAGGCCACCAGGTCCACGGGAAAGGAAAAAGGGAGCGTAAGGGCATCAAGGAAGGGGGAGCGTGAGTGCAACAGGTCCTCAGGAGGAGGGAAAGGGGAGCGTGAGGCCATCAGCTCCTCAGGAAGAGGGAAGGGTGAGCATGTGGCCATCATCTCCTCAGGAGGAGGGAAGGGTGAGCATGTGGCCATCATCTCCTCAGAAGGAGGGGAGGGGGAGCGTGAGGCCATCATCTCCTCAGGAGGAGGGGAGCGTGAGGCCATCATCTCCTCAGGAGGAGGGGAGTGTGAGGCCATCATCTCCTCAGGAGGAGGGGAGGGGGGAGCATGTGGCCATCATCTCCTCAGGAGGAGGGAAGGGGGGAGCATGAGGCCATCAGCTCCTCAGGAGGAGGGAAGGGGGAGCGTGAGGCCATCAGCTCCTCAGGAGGAGGGAAGGGGTGAGCGTGAGGCCATCTTCTCCTCAGGTGGAGGGGAGGGGGGAGCGTGAGGCCATCAGCTCCTCAGGAGGAGGGAAGGGGGGAGCGTGAGGCCATCTTTTCCTCAGGTGGAGGGGAGGGGGGAGCGTGAGGCCATCATCTCCTCAGGAGGAGGGGAGGGGGAGTGTGAGGCCATCATCTCCTCAGGAGGAGAGGAGAGGGAGCGTGAGGCCATCATCTCCTCAGGAGGAGAGGAGGGGGAGCGTGAGGCCATCATCTCCTCAGGAGGAGGGGAGGGGGAGCGGGAGGCCATCAGCTTCTCAGGGGAATGAAAGGCTATCAGCTCCTCAGGGAGGTGGAGGGGTAGCGAGAGGCCACCAGCTCCTCAGCAATGATTTTTCAAATAAACAAGAAGTTTATAAGTATCAATTTGCCCCAATTATAGACCATGTATTTGACTAGAATGCAAAAATCTGCAGTAGGCTAACAGCCGTTCAGGAGACAATACTGAACACATTATAAGACAGCTGCAAACTCTGACTAAACTAGTCCCAAACACAGCCAAAAATTAGGGACCTGAATTCTCTGGTACCCTGAATAGTAAGTATACCTTAAGGACCAGACACTTGTGTAGAATGTACCTAATATACCATCATTTATTACTGGAAGAAAAGTAGGCTAATCATAGGGTAGAAGAGCGGCCATATTGTCTGTAGGAGGTAATATTACTGCCAATTCAACTTAATCAAACCCAGCAGCTGCTTGATTACAATAATTTGCAGAGACAGGAAGAAGCAAGACGTCTCCTCTGAGTTTTCACCTCAAGAATATTCACAAGTAACAATCTGAGCGTTCTCCGGGGATTAAAGAGACATCGAAGCTGTAATGTCGCCCAAATCTCTTATGTTTGGGTAGAATGATCCTTGTTGGATAACATAATGTCAGTATAAAAAAAAAAAAAGTACAATGAAAGATAAGAAACCGAGGGGGGTATTACGCAGAGTAATAGGTGCAATTCTGTTAATCAGCCAATTTAGTGTAATATCAGGAAGGTTAGAGATGACCCTACATCTCACGGAGGTTTGGACATGTCCGGTGCTCTTGAGAGCAATCCTAAAGGAAAGAAGAATAACATATTTCCATACTGGGTAACATTTTCCAGCAGTTTATGAAGCCATAAAGTTACTCAGAGGAAGCAACACACTGACGAAACTTGAAACGTTCCCAGGATTTCTCCAGAAATAGCACAAATGTACCAATGTAGAAGGTTTGGGACATGTCACATGACCAATAAGGACCACTACGGCTCAATGACTGGGCATACCCATGGCTGTACCTTGAGGCTTCCTTTTGTAACCAATGTTTTATTTCGGCTTCAATAAGAGATGGTTTTCCTAAGGTAAATGCAACTTTTCCGCTAACTAAAGAGCAGGACTAACCAGAAATACAACCTGAGCTATGTAGGTGCATCCTGCCCGGGTGCGCTGAGGAAAGTCCTACTACAGGCCATTATCTGTACAGAACATCTGCTTCAGACATCACAATTAAATGTTCCTCTGAGAGCTCAGGTCTGAAAACTAGAGCAATTCTCTGAAGCCTCGGGCCGACATGACTGTGAAATGGTCACCTGTAGATACCATTGTGCAGTACAGGCACAGTGATCACAGCTTCACCAAAACTCCAGGGTCAAAACCTTATCAATGGCAATGCACACTAGGGTAGGGGGGCACACATTTTTTATTTTTTGTTAGAGGGTCACAATGTTACATAATGATTTACACAATGAGCAAAGCATTTGTTATCCTTCATTAAAGGGGATGTCCACGATTAATAAAACGTTACTGCATTCTTTCAAAACCAGCGCCAGCCCTGTCTACAGGTTGCATGTGGTATTACAGCCTAGGCCCCTTCACTTAATTGGAGCTGAAATGCAATATCACACGCAACCTATGGACAGGGGTGGCGCTGTGTGAATGAAATCAGTCATGTTTGCAGAATTCTGGACAACCCCGTTAAACTATGATGTAGAGAGCCACATTCACACAGCCATCGCTTCATCTCTAGAATGCTCCAGGAGCTGCACAAAATGGCAATGGGGGCAGCACATGGCTCCTGGAGGTTGTGCGCCCCGACACACCATTCTGTGCGCCTCTACACTGGCTGTAATATCTGGCCAAGGCTCAGGACTATAACTCCCATCACTTATAGAGCTAGTTTGTTGTGGAAAATTGACTAAGATCTTTTGCATTATCTGTACATTGTGCAATTTCACTAAACCTTTGCAGAACAACAATGCTCCCTCGTCACGGATGTGTAAAATCTGCTTTAGGTTTACAGGATATGTTGAAACAAGTCTATTTTAGAAAAAAAAACGCATTCCACTTACACAATGCAGGTGCCTGGTATAGAAAGGACTGTGACCACCTATGTAACAGCTGGAGGGTCCCGTACGTATGGAGTTAGAGGATAGTGACCGGAGAGAGAACGGACACCATACAGGGTTCACTGCACAGGACAGCCTCAGATCAGCTCCTGTAATCTTACCATCAGGTGTGTACAGAGCCCTGTATATGGAGGACTCAGCAAGGACCAGGGTGGATTTAAACCCATTGGCCATCGCCTTATGGAAGCAGCACTAGCCAACAGGCACAATGACCTACACCTGCACATTATCCAATCAGCTGATAATAAAATGATCTCTTTGCATCTCTTCCATATCGCAAAAGATACCGTTACACAACACAACGTTGTAACGATGTCCGCAACAATCTCGTGGGCGCCCGGTCGTTGCAAACATCGTTTTGAAAATGTTGGTGAGATGTCACACATCTAGATATCATGGACGACTCACCAATGATGTGTGCAGGTATTGTTCGCGAACGATACATGCTCATTGCTGTGAATGGGCAAAGTCGTAAACGACATCATTACTGCGGTGTCAAACACAACGATATACGAGGTTGGCTGATCGTTGATCGTGTGGTTTGAGAACAAGTTGTCAAGCATGTGATCAGCGATCCAGCGATTCATAATTACAACTTGTCAGTGTTGGCAGAGTCACACGCAACGAGGTCGTAACGATGTCGTTGTAACGATGTCGCCGGAACGCCTCCAAACCAGTGACGTATCAGCGATGTCGTTAACGATGTCGTGCTGTGTAACTGTACCTTTAGGTTTATTAAAATAATTAGTAATACATTTTTACACTGCTCATTGAGGCTCTTATACACTCACTCCCTGTCTTTTTGGGAAGAATTTACAGCAGTTTCCATACCAGCAGAGGCAGGGTCATCAGAGGACCCCTCTAAACACATCTGGTAAAGGATCCGGGCATCACAATAGGTGGCGTCTCAGCTCCCCCTCCCTTCACAAAGACCTCTGCACACGCTCAGACAATAAATAGGCTTGTGGTCTGACCATTGTGGCTAATGTACACGTGGATTTCCTGAAAGAAAACGCCCCACTTACCAGTGTGAAAATTACAATAGTGCTATTTTTAGTTTGTAACAAATTGTGATATGTAGAAAAAAAATTGCAAAAAATTAAATTTAAAAGAAAAATCTTATTGAAACAATAGATTATTTTGTGATGACAGCTTATTTTAAAGGGGAATCGGTCAGCAGGTTTTTGTGTAACTTGAAGACAGCATGCTGTAAGGGTAAACACAAAGAATTTAGGCATATGTCTTTTATATTGTTGTTTACCTACAACATTTGTTTTAGTGCCAGTAGCTTCTCATTACTTGGATATAGCAGTGTGAGCCCAAGTCCAGCACGGCTCTCGGCTGTGAATAGCAGCTCCTCAGGGCCTATAGACTTTGCATTCAGAGCCTGGTGAAAGGAAGGGGGGGGGGGTTTCGGGGACAGACCTATTCTTACTGTTGACTCTGCAAAAACTCTAATTGTCGCCCTTATTCATTCTTGTCTGGATTATTGCAATTTTCTACTAATTGGTCTCCCTCTTATTAAACTCTCTCCTCTCCAATCCATCCTGAAGGCAGCAGCTAGGATTATATTCCTCTCCAAGCGCTTTACTGATGCCTCTATTCTGTACCAGTAATTGTATGTACTGGTTACCCCACTACAGAATACAACATAAAATTATCACCCACAAAGCCCTCCACAGTTCTGCACCGCACTACATCTCCTCCCTCATCTCGGTCTATCGCTCCACACATGCCCTCCAATACGCAAGTGACCTAAGGCTATGTTCACACATTGCGCATTTTTTAGCGCTTTTTGGCACACACTTTTCAAAATGCGCAATGTGCCTTGTGTCTGCCAGCAAAGTGAAAGTGAAATTCACTTTGCCGTGCAGACAGTGCATAATTGTATGCAGCGCTTTTATGGGAAAAAGCACCGGTGTAAACAGAATTGACCTGTCAGATATGACACGCAGCAACGCTGGCGCTTTTTCCCATAGGGGCGGGCGCTGCTGGATCTGATTTCATAGAAGGGAGGAAGAATCCTGGTTCCCCCTCCCCTCTGACATGTGTGACCGCCCCCATTTGATTTAGCAGTGTATTAATATACACTGGGAAATCAATATTAAAGAAAGTCAGAGGTAAAAAAAATATAGAATTCATACTTGCCTCTCCGCCGGCTTGTTCGTGCTATCCGGAGCTAGGCAACGATCTGACAGGACCTTGCATGACGTCATGGGCGCTGATTGGCTGCTCGCGGTCATGTGATATGCGCGTCACATATCACATGACCATGACCGGCCAATCAGCACCCATGACGTCATGCCAGGTCTTGTCACATCGGTGCATGGCCTTCGTTCAGCTCCGCATAGCACGAACAAGCCGGTGGAGAGGTAAGTATTAATTCTTTATTATTCTTATACCTCTGACTTTCTTTCATTTTGATTTCACAGTGTATATTAATACACTGCTAAATCAAATGGGGGCGGTCACACATCACAGAGGAAGGAGGAACCAGAATTCTTCCTCCCCTCTGTGACATCACTTGTCCCCGGGCTGTAACAAAGTGTGCTGTGTGAAAAGCACTGATTGTTTTTTGCGTTTTTTTTACGCGAGTGCAAAACGCTGGTAAAAGCGCCCGTGCAAAAAAAAAAAAAAACAAGGAAAGCGCTGTGTGTGAACATAGCCTAAGACTGACATCATCTACAATCCAAACCTCCAACTCCCGTCTCCAGGACTTCTCACAAGCTGCACCAATTCTCTGGAACGGACTACCAAGAACAATTCAATCAATTCCAAACAGCCATAGCTTTAAGCGAGTGTTTAAAAACACATCTCTGTAGAGTAGCCTATCACCTCACCTCATCTATGCAAGTATTCCCATTCTGACCTTCTCCAAATCTGGCCTCTTGTATCATTTTTCTACACCCCCATGCATTTTATAGCACTTTATCTGTACTTGTACAGATGCTGGTTTGTGAACGGTTCATGCAGCATTATGTGAATCCCCTATTTATTATATTGATGGCTGGACCTTATATGACAGCATTTGTTACTGTTACTTTTTGTGCCTCCCTTATTTCCTCAGATTGTAAGCTTGCGAGCAGGGACCTCACTCCTAATGGGCTCAGTGATTGATTTACCGTATATACGCCGAGTTTTTCAGCCCAAAAATTGGGCTGAAAAGTCCCCCCCTCGGCTTATACGCGAGTCATATACAAGCGCCCCCCCATCGGTATACAGGCCCCCCCCATCGGTATACAGGGGTTCCCCCTTGCTGCGGCAAACCTGTAAAGGAATACATCATTATACTTATCCCTGTTGCTGTCCCGCTGCCATCGCGCTCCTCCGGCTTCTTCCGGCTTCCTCCTCCAATGGGCGCAGGCAATGACGTCATTGTCTGTGCGCCAGAGGAGGAAGCCGGAAGAAGCCGGATGAAGCCGGAGGAGCGCGATGGCAGCGGGACAGCGACAGGGATGGGATAAGTATAATTATGTATTCCTTTACAGGTTTGCGGCAGCAAGGGGGAACCTCTGTATACCGATGGGGGGGGGGCCTGTATACTACCACTGGGGCTGCTGTATACTACCACTGGGGCTGCTGTATACTACCACTGGGGCTGCTGCTGTATACTACCACTGGGACTGCTGCTGTATACTACCACTGGGGAGGCTGCTGTAACACTGCTGGGGCCTGTATATACCACTTGGGAGGCTGCTGTATACCACACTGCTGGGGGCTGTATACCTGTGCTGTGTCCACCCTCAGCTTATACACGAGTCAATAGGTTTTCCCAGGTTTTGGGGGCAAAAGTAGGGGGGGTCGGCTTATACACGGGTCGGCTTATACACGAGTATATACGGGTATCTATTTTTTGTCTCACGTGGTTTGTATTGTATTATATTTGTATTGTTGTTATTTTATTATATATTATTGTATTGCATCGTATACCCTCTGAATTGTAAAGTGCTGCGGAATATGTTGGCACTGTATAAATAAAAACTATTATTATATTATTACCTTATAATTTACTCCTAACGATGGTCTATTACTAGTTGGTACAATGCACAGATCCTATTGTATCATAGTGTGCATCAGTCTGGACAAGCAATATCAGACATGAAGGAGACAGTGAGCATTTGGAGCTCTGCAATAACAAAGTTGTGTAGACGAAGCAGACGTCACCAGATCCATATTAAAAGAAAAAGTAACACTCAGCAAAAGTGACGTTCCCAGCCATTGTGCTCCGGCTTAGGAGACCACAGTGTGAGAATGGCAGGATCAGGACTTCACGCCTCACTATCCTGTACAGGCCGGACCTGCCGATAACCTGGAAATCCGTATAAACACTATGAAAGCAGCACTGGCTCCATCCAGGAGGGAGGAGGGCAACGCAAGATCCCGAACAATCGACAATTAGGGTTTGTTCATGCAACGTCTTTCAGCCAGGTGAACCCGAAGAGGGATTCTACAGGAAGACGCTTTAGGAAAGGCTTTTTTATCCCCTGAAGCATCTTTTGTATTATTTTTTTGTTGTAGATTCCCAAGTATTTTTTAATTAGCAGTTTTAGCTGTTGCCAGTATTTGAGCATAAGTAATGGGAACCTGTCATGTCGTTTTGTGACATTACACTGCCCCCAATGTGTTTTAACACATACCTGGCTTCAGTCACAAGGGAGGTGAATGCACACACACACATACCTGGCTTCAGTCACAGGAGAGGTGACTGCACACACATACCTGGCTTCAGTCACAGGAGAGGTGACTGCACACACATACCTGGCTTCAGGCACAGGGGAGGCGACTGCACACACATACCTGGCTTCATTCACAGGAGAGGTGACTGCACACACATACCTGCCTTCAGTCACAGGGGAGGTGACTGCACACACATACCTGGCTTCAGTCACAGGGGAGGTGACTGCACACACATACCTGGCTTCAGTCACAGGGGAGGTGACTGCACACACATACCTGGCTTCAGTCACAGGGGAGGTGACTGCACACACATACCTGGCTTCAGTCACAGGGGAGGTGACTGCACACACATACCTGGCTTCAGTCACAGGGGAGGTGACTGCACACACATACCTGGCTTCAGTCACAGGGGAGGTGACTGCACACACACATACCTGGCTTCAGTCACAGGGGAGGTGACTGCACACACACATGCCTGGCTTCAGTCACAGGGGAGGTGACTGCACACACACATACCTGGCTTCAGTCACAGGGGAGGTGACCGCACACACACATACCTGGCTTCAGTCACAGGGGAGGTGACTGCACACACACATACCTGGCTTCAGTCACAGGGGAGGTGACTGCACACACATACCTGGCTTCAGTCACAGGGGAGGTGACTGCACACACATACCTGGCTTCAGTCACAGGAGAGGTGACTGCACACACATACCTGGCTTCAGTCACAGGAGAGGTGACAGCACACACATACCTGGCTTCAGTCACAGGGGAGGTGACAGCACACACATACCTGGGTTCAGTCACAGGAGAGGTGACTGCACACACATACCTGGCTTCAGTCACAGGAGAGGTGACTGTACACACATACCTGCCTTCAGTCACAGGGGAGGTGACTGCACACACATACCTGCCTTCAGTCACAGGGGAGGTGACCGCACACACATACCTGGCTTCAGTCACAGGAGAGGTGACCGCACACACATACCTGGCTTCAGTCACAGGGGAGGTGACTGCACACACATACCTGCCTTCAGTCACAGGGGAGGCGACTGCACACACATACCTGCCTTCAGTCACAGGGGAGGTGACTGCACACACATACCTGCCTTCAGTCACAGGGGAGGTGACTGCACACACATACCTGGCTTCAGTCACAGGGGAGGTGACAGCACACACATACCTGGCTTCAGTCACAGGGGAGGTGACTGCACACACATACCTGGCTTCAGTCGTAGGGGTGGTGCTTTTACTTACTGTCACTAGAGCTCATTCATGATATTTTGGAATTTCGTCATGCCCCCTGCATTGTAAGTGATTGACATAACTGCAGGACCTGTGGTGATGTCACGACCATGTGCCTGTGAGCCCAAAGGGTCTTTCACTTCAGGCCTGCTTTGATCCACCCATTAAGGTCACAAGGTGGTTATCTCACCATAGGTCCTTCTACAACATTATTGTTAACAATTAAGTAGATGCTTAAGTGATGTTAATATATTACAATTCAGGGGTGGGGAGGGGTGTCTACGTTTAAAATACTGCATGACTGAATGTGCAATGATGTGACCGACTGCCAGCTGAATTATGCACCCCGATGACTGTTTGTGCAGGTACCAAATGCAAACAAACATCTAAAGTGATTTTTTTTATGATAAATGCACAGTTTTTGTTTTTTTAAACCAGGTTAGTGATGCACAGTACATTATCTAAGTAACATTGAGGGCGGTTTAAAAACAAACAACAACATTACAGGTTCCCTTTAACTATGAAGAAACTGTTATAAGTTTTTGGTTTTTTTTTAAAAACCTTCTGGATTTCTAGGTGAACTTTGTAGCCTTCATATTAAGTTGTATTGTCCAGTATAGAGCATCTCTAAGGTGGAGACTGCCTAAGAGTGGTCTGATCACGTATTTTAAGTATTTGGCACCTTTGGAAACCTGAAGGCTAGTCCTTTTTGCATAGGAATTAATAGGTTCATTCTTGAGCATTTAGTTTTTTTTCCAGGCAGGTTTCAGAGCAGGTCAAACCTGAAGACGACAGTGTGTGCACATAACCTTAAAAGATGTGATAAAAAAAAAAATATTGGTTGCATTTTCAGTAGTCGGCACGTATTCATAGAGATAAAAAAATATCTCTTGCAGTGTGTGGCTGAGCCCTCTGGGGGGGCGTCTGTCATCTGTGTGATGCATGTACATGGTGCGGAACAGTCCGTCTGATCTAACAGTGTGGGCGTGATCAATAGGCTGCATATTGGCACTATGCGTCACACGTGTGTGACTGACGTCCTATAGTAAACCTTGTGTCTATAAATACCACCAATCACCTCCCCCATAGCATGGCTGGTTGCAGGTGACAACCGCCCCCAATGCTTGGCTGGTTGAAGAAGATCGTGCACCGGTATTAGGCCCCTATCACATTAGCGTTTTTGTCCGAATCCGGACGATCCGAACAAAAAAAAACGCATCTGCCGCCTAACAGAAGCACTTGCGATACACTTGCGGCAAGCACCATGCATTGTCTATGGGGTTTACGGCAAGTGTGGTATTGCCGCGATCCGCGTCAAGTAATAAAGAACAGTTTGGATAATATTTGGATCGCCTATTGTGTGGAGGCAGCACATGAAAAAATCCCTTTCTTTTACTTTGGAGATTAGCAAAAAGTACAAAATTGACATCATCTGCCGCTGAGCTAAGGTTAGAGCATCTTCAGCTTTTCTGGGCTAAAAAAAATTTATAAAAAAAAAAATAAAAGCAGGTAATCTGGCCCTGGTCTATACATACATACATCATCCTCTGAGGGACATATACCCTGCTGTCCCTGACATAACTGCAGTAAGGTCTGGAGATATCCATCACATGATTTATGGCTCACAGAATTCCAATCTCAGATAAACACTGGAGTCAGCCCCTAGATTGTGACCTTTAGCACCTAGAATACACATTCCTGTCTGACATAAAAAAGGCCACAGCTGTAATGGAGAGGAGATTCCAAGCCACTCCTGACAGTGGCGTCACCTGAATGGGGACATAGTGAAAGCAAGAAAACAATCTCCAGAGCCGCCTCTCCGCTGCCGTCCTGATCTTTCTGGACAAGCTGCAGCAATGACGTCACGACTACAGTGCACTTAGGGTGCTTTCACACAGCGTTTTTCTGCAATCCAACGCTGTCCGTTGTAAATCGGATCAGATCGGATGCCTGCCGTCTGATTTTTTATCGGATCAGTTTATCGGATCCAATAAAAAAATTCAGACAGATGGCATCCGATCTGATCCGATGTTTTAACAGATCCGATTTAAATGGGGGAGGGCTGTGGGAGGTCTTGGAGTTTGAGTATGTGCAATACAAAAATCGGATGAGATTTTCCATCTGATCCGATCCCCATAGAGTCCCATATTATTTTAATCGGATCCGATCCGACTTTTGCAGCGGACTCCAAAATCGAAGCAGTCTGCGATTTTGGCTGCTGCAAAAAAATCGGACAGAATCGGATCCGACAAAACTCGGATGCCATTAAGGGCAAATCCGATCCGATCCGTGCCCATAGGCTAACACGGGGCCAAAATCGGATCCGATGCTGTCCGATTTTCAACGGACAGCGTCGAACTGCAGAAAAACGCTGTATGAAAGCACCCTTAGCTGGAGCGGACACATGGCAGTAGGCAAGATGTTACCTGTGCAGCCGCCAACTGTTACAGCCAGGGCTGTGGAGTCGGTAAGCCAAACATCCAACTCAGACTCCTCAGTTTCCCCAAAACCGAATCATACTCTGACCCCACCCAAAAAGGATATCGAGTTCACGACTGACTCCACAGCCCTGGTTACAGCAATGTACTGTATTTACAGTGTAACTCCTCATTCATGACCATCTACATGTAGGTTTATTGCACTATTGGTGGATGACAGTTTAGAATGACAGCTACAATATATGGTCATGCAACAAAAAAGTATCACCACAGGCAACATATAGGGTACATGCACAAGTTTAGGATTTGGTGCAGTAATTTCTTAAAGGGATGCTGTCACCTGCAAAACGCCTCCTAAGCTAGCAAAACATGTCCCTGCAGCATCCCATCACTATTCTCACACTCCTTTTGTCTCCTAAAAGCATCCTGTGAAAGTGCATAAAAACATTTTAATACTTACTCATTAATGATTATAATTAGCAGGGGCCATATTCTTTAGTCACCAGGGCGGGCTGTTTTGCAGCCTCGAGGATCCAGCCTCTCTCTGTCTGTACTGCTGTGATGTGGAGCTGAAGGCAGAACTAAGGATTTGCATTCTGTGAGTGAGAGAGGGGGGAGGGTAAAGCCTGCACAAACAGAGCACACAGACACAGAGAGAGGGTGGATCCTGGAGCTGCAAAACAGCCCGCCCTGGTGACTAAAGAATATAGCCCCTGCTAATTATAATCACTAATGAGCAAGTATTAAAACGTTTTTATGCAATTTCACAGGATGCTTTTAGGAGACAAAAGGAGTGTGAGATTAGTGATAGGATGCTGCAGGGACATGTTTTGCTAGCTTAGGAGGCGTTCTGGAGGTGACAGGACCAATTTAATCTCTTGGTAGGAAAAACACACCAGCAAAATGCCACATTTTTGGTGCTGATTTTACCCATTCATTAGTATTGGTGACATCTGAAGCAAAAATTTGAAAGAATTAAAGAATATATCTGGAATTTAAAAAAAAACAAAAACGTGCCCATGGAGCAATAGGCAGGTAATTACTACGTACCTGCCTATTGCACCTGGCACCGTTCACCGCTGACTGAGACCGCTCCTTCCAGCAATAAAACGGTTGCGTCAGCAGGGCAGTGATTATTTTCTGCTCTGGTTTGTAGAAGGGATGGACCACTGATGTCACCCTGATTGACTGCCAGCTTCCTGCTACCTAACTGGGGGAGCCGGCAGTCAATCAGCATGACATCAGCTATGATGCCCACCAACAGAGCAGAGAACGCACCCCTCTGTCGACGTGACATCAGGAGAAGCTGCACAATTGCCGACAGGAACGGTCCAAGACCGCTCCATGTCAGTGGTGAATGGCGCTGGGCACAACAGGTAGGTTATTCACTTTGCTGGTATGAGGATACTTCAGGCTGTGTGACAAATGCGCAGTCAACCACATAAAAAAGATGAAATAATTGCAATGTGTGCACACAGCCGTATCGTATTAACATTCCAGAGGGGCACTGAATGGCCTATAAGGCTCTTTACACTGGATTGTCAGGCATGTCACCCTCCTCAAGGTGAGACCGTACCCCTTAGATCCCAGTAAAGGTGGGGTCACACGCGGCGATCTCGCCCGCGACATCGCAGCAAAGTGACGTCACAGCGAAGTCGCGGGCGATATTGCAAGTGCGTCGCGCTGTATGACAGCGCGACGCAACTGCAAATTATCGCTGGTCGCAGGTTGACAGGTTTATGAACATGTTCATAAACCTGTCAACCTGTGACCAGCGATTAGGCTGGATCGCGCCGTCTGACACTGTTGGCGGCGCGATCCAGCCTATATCGCAGCGTTACTGAGCCATCGCTCGCTGGGCTTAGCCCAGCCCAGCGAGTGACGGCTCCGCCCACATCGCCTCCGCGTCACCGGCAACGTCGTGCCGTGTGACAGCTGGCCTGCGATGTCGGAAGCGAGCGGGCACCCGCGCATCGCTTCCGACATCGCAGGCCAGATCGCCGCGTGTGACCCCACCTTAAGAGGCTTGTCACACAGTCAAATCACATCACTTAATTTGCACTGAGGAGGGGGCAACACCCTGAAACACTGTCTACTATTAGGATAAAAGCCAAACCAGAATCTCAAAGTCACGTGACAAGGCTTGAAGGACTGATACTGCCTTTCAGGATTGCTACTTACAATAAGCGGCTCTAGAGGTCAAGTCGTCTTCCTCTCTGAAGAGGCAATTTGCACAAGACCAACAAACCTTTCAGTTTTGCTGCATCCACATTACCACTTAGGTTTACCAATAGGATCTCTCAGTCCCGGTAAGTAATGGATTCATAACAGAACAGTTGTAGCTGTAATGGCCTGCTATGCTCCCATACATGCAGATCATAATTGATTTTAGAGTCCTACAGAAATCAGTCTCCTTCTCCCTCTGTCAGCTGACAGCATAGAGACAGGTTAATTATTGAATTTACATTTTGCCATTTTCTTATATGCCTTAATCTTTTTTGCAAGTATTTCCAATCCCATTTAGTGTGTTAGTTTTTTTCTTAAGGGGGGTTCCATATTTTCCTGGCTTATTCATCAACTGCATTTTTTTTTGTAAAAGGTGCTAAATTGTTACTCAAACATACTCCAGTCTAGTGACCGGCCAAGATTATTTTTAGCGCATACAATTTCCAAGCAAAATTTCCATTTAGCAGGGCATGCGACGTTATGCTCTAAAAAGGCCTGAAAAAGGATAAAAGGCAAAAATAAAAAAGCCTAACAAAAACTTTCAGGAACCAAATATTCAATTTAAAAGAATTTGCTGCAAAAACATCAATGAATACCAAGATAGAAAAAAAATGTAAAGTGACAATAAGAGATCACTGCAAGAGGACAATAATGCAGAGCAGTGACAGTGGGGAGAATTAGGCTGCATCCCCATAATGCGCTATTCACGGTTAATGCAGTAGATACAGTCACTTTGTCTGTCCCAGCCAAGTCAAAGCATCTCACCATTTTACATTCAGACACTGCGTTTTTTTTACGGATCAGCTTTTGGGCTCAAACGTATATCAGTAAAAAGAATTGACTTGTCAATACTTTGGCGTTTTTTGCCTGTACCATTTACTCACCTCCCTGCGCTCCCCCGGTGATCTCCCCTCAGACCAAGGCTGCAGGACCTGTACCATGTGACTCTGTGGTGACATGACCAGGCCGCAGGGTCCTAGAGACACTAGGATACTGCTGGAGATAATCAGGGGAGTGCGGCACGGTGGGTAAAGCATAACAGAATAACGCAACACATTGACACACAGAAAGCTGTGATTTGTGAGGGTCTGTTCTTGGTGAAGTTTCTGCACCAAAAAGGATCCTCACAAAACGCAGCAATAAAGCTGTGTGTGAACATAGCCTTACTGGTAGATGTTTGTGACCGAGGCTGGTTTCACACCACGGTTTCTGCCTGTCCGTGTGGATCCTGTTTTTTGCAGAACCACCTGGACAGAACAGGATGTGTGGAGAGTGGTGTCAAATATGGTCCCAGATCCTGTTTTTTACAGGATTCGTTTTTGTACAGAAATGCAGAGAGCGAGAGAATTTCCTGCACAGATTTCTGCTTTCCGGACCATGGAAAGTATTCTGAGCAGGCGCAAAGCAGAAAAACGGATCCGGGAAACAATTCTGTTTTTCCCTGGATCCGGCGCCTTTAGACTCCTACGTTAAGTGCGATGGACCGCGACTAATTAGTTTCTGTCCGGATTTGCCGGATTTTTCACCATTGCAGTCTCCGATTTTGGGAACGATTAAAAACCAGATGAAAATGAATCCAGCACAGAATACACAAAACCAAATGGCCAAGTAAGACCAATCCGGCACCATAGGAATAAATGGGAGGCAAAACCGGATCCTGTTTTGTCATGTTAAAACTGGAGAGAACAGGATCCCAAAAACGTGGTGTGAAGCCAGCCTAAGAAAACTTCATCCACATCAAAGGGAATCGGTCACCAGATTTTTTGCCACCTAACCTGTGAACAGCATGATGTAGAGGCAGAGACCCTGATGCAGCCATGTGTCACTTACTGACTGCTAGATGCAGTTTTGTTAAAATCAGCTGTTTTTTCTGTAGCTCTCTCCTCTGAATGCTGAGCTCTGACTAACCATATCCCTAACACAGTTTGGCAGCTTTCTGTGTACACTGTGTATAGGCATACCTGTTAACCAGTTAAATTCCACATCAATCTCTGACAGTGGGGTTTAATATGCACCTGTGATTTGATCACAAGGTGTCGATGAGTTATGACAGTTATTAAAAGATTTTTTTGTTTTTTAACTGCCACTCAAATAAAACAAAAAAAAAAATACTATACAATTTTGGTACCCATGTAGTACTCATACTGACCTGGGGATTTCATTGCCAGGGCAGTGTTACCATATAGTAAATACAAATCAATTGTGGAACTACCATTCTACTTTGGTAATTTCACCACACTTGGAATTTACGGTATTCCCACTTTCCAGTACACTATATGGTCAATTGAATGATGTCATTCAAAAGTACAAATCATCCTGCAAAAAAAAAAAAAACATACCGTATGTCTATATTGATGCAAAAAAAAAAAATAAGTTATGGCTCTTGGAAGGAAAGGGAAAAAAAAAAAAATATCGCCTGAGGGTGAAGGGGTTAAAAGGTTATTGGCACTTGTTTTTTCGCTTTGCTATGTATTTTTGTGTGGGTGTTGGTCAGTTGTGTTTTATTTTCTTTTTAATGGACAGTTTTAACCAGGGCTGTGGAGTTGGAGTCCGATTCAGGGAAACTGAGGAGGCTAAGGGCCGCTTCACACTGTGGCGTGATCCGGTCCGGTGCTGTCCGGGATGCCCCTGACAACCGCGGACCAGATCACCACACAGGACTGGGGGGCTATTATGCCCTCCAGTCCAGTGTGCAGCGCACGCAGTTCCCGCTGCTGATAAGTCAGGACCGCGGGCGCCGCGGTCCTGACCTGTCAGCGGCTGCAGCTGCGTGCTCTGCACACCGGACCGGGGGGCATAATAGCCCTCTAGTCCTGTGTGGTGATCCGGTCCGTGGCTGTCTGGGTTATCCCGGACAGCCCCGGACCGGATCACGCCGCAGTGTGAAGCCGGTCTTAGTCAGTTGTTTGGCTTAGGGTGGAGGCACACGAGCATAAGGCATCTGATGCGAGAGCATCGGATGTGATCTACTGATGACTCTCGGTCAGGATGTGGTGTGAGAACATTAGACGTGACCTACTGATGACCCTCAGTCAGGCTCTGGTGTGAGAACATCGGATGTGATCTACTGATGACCCTCGGTCAGGTGTAAGCAGGAGCCGAGGGTTCTGAAACTTTGCTCCAATCCTGTGATCGGATCACAACTGTAGAAGAGAGGGAGATTAATCTCCTATCTCCTCCATTGCTGGCCTCTGCCTTTATCATGCTGCACTCGAATGTATGTCAGTGCAGTGCAATATTTCACTCACACCCTTAGACTTTTATGGGTGCAAGTGATCTGAGACTCGATACAATCACAGCATTCTGACATTTTTTCCTTAATCCGTACAGGGCTGAAGAAAATCTTACAGGTCTGTGCTGCCTGACAGATTAATGTTGGTCTGAGTGCAATGTGAGTTCACAATGAACTCATGCAAGTTTGATCCAAGTGTGGCTTTACCCTTACTGACTTCCCGGCCCTGGTTGTGGAGTCAGAGTCTGTGTCTGTTTTGGTGCAGCTGGAGTCGGATTCAGGGAAATTGAAGAGTCGGATGTTTGGCTTACTGACTTCACAGCCGTGGTTTTAACCCATAAAAACTAAAATTTTCTACAAGCGTCACGGATCACACGTATAACAATACAGGAATGTGACGAAGGAGAACCAAACCTTTCTGACAAAAAGGACTTGGCTAATTTGCCCGGTGATGAAAGTAAAGGATGAGTGAAGTGACGGCCGGCAGGAAACGCGGCTTTGTAGTTTATTGGCGCCGCTGAACGCATCCCCTGTAAATAATGTAGCAGGCACTTAAGACAAGAAAACACATAAATGTCTTTTGTTCTCTTTAATTTGTGTTTCTGCTCCAAGTTAAATAAGTGTTTACATCTATTAATTGTGATAATAGTTCGGCATCCGGGGAAACCATACAATTAATGGAGGTTTAACCCTTAGAACCCGAGTGCATAGACGCACACAGCTGATGAGCAGTCATGGTAAGGGCTTCAATACCCGGGAGATTGATCAGGATAGCAAGAACAAGGGAAACTGGACCCAAGCGGGAGAATAAATCAGACCAGTATTGATCACGATTGTCCCTGAGAAACAAGTGGGCGGATAGGGGCAGTCTTATATGCCAGGAGCGCACCATATATACCAGGGAGGGCAGTATACGCCAGGGGCAGAAGTATACACTAGAGGCAGCCTATATGATGAAGCTACAGGGGACAATAGTGTGCACAACAAATGTTCCACAAACCTGGTGTGATAACACCTTCACACTATTTATTACATTTCAGGGAGGATCTCGCTGCGGTGGCGCAGTCACCAGTGAATTCAGCTGGAAAGAAGGCATTACCGAGGCCAAATGCCGCCTTCATGATTCATTCTAAGATAGAGACAGTGATCTGGGAGGAAAAAGAACCAAGAACAAGACGGAAATCTGATGATTGTCAACGCAAAGTCATCTGATGGAAAACACTGAGGTTATGGAGTAATGTTGCAATTTTAGTGTGAAATGCTTTGACATAAGAAAATGACAGTTTGCTTTAAAACACCACTATAGTGTTTTCTTTTATGTCATCGCGGTAGTGGCGCCTAAGGCCCCCTCCACACTGTGTTTTTGGGGATCCGTGTATCCGTTTTTAAACTGATAACCATGGATCTGTTTTGGCCTCCCAGGAATCCCTAGGGGCATGCATTGGTCCAAAGTGACCATTTGCTTGTGTAATTTATGTCAGGGATGCGTTTGTGTCTGCCTTTTTTATGTACCCAGAATCGGAGACTACGCTGATTTTTGGCTGCCTTCAAAAAGAAGGACAAACGGATCCATCGTAGTCCACGTCAAACTGGGGGTCTATGGAGACGGATCCATGAAAAAAAAAACAGATCCGTAAAACTGATCCATTCTGCTGAACTGAGCATGCTCAGAAGCAAGGTACAGCTCCTCCCACCTCTATCTCTGGTACTGATGACGAATCCGTTAAAGAGGTCCGTGGACATCCGTTGGCACACATCAGTGCCTATCTGTGTGGTCCTTGAAATTCAAGGATCCACACAGATGTGCAAAAAACACAGTGTGAAGGGGGTCTTAGATTTAAGTCTCCCGCCCCTGTCTTATCCTCTAATGCAGTCTTTATCTTCTGCCATCATCGCTCTGGCTCGTCTCCTGTGATTTGCGACTGTCAGCAGCTCCAGTGTTTCATTGAGGACTATTGGTCACAACTCAATAAATCTCTATGGGTGCCTCTTTCTGGCCTCGTTCTGGCTCTTGTGACAACCTCTGGACAGTCATAAGTTAGGGGCACAAGGTGGCGCCGCGGGAGCAGAGTGGCTAAGATGTGAAGCCGCCAAAGGGAGAATATATAGCAGGAAGTTTATATTTAAAGAGGACGTGTCACCAAACCAGGCATGATCTAATTACAGCACTGAATGCAGCATGTCTGCTGCATCCAGGCAAGAGGTCCCCCAGCCCTTGAGCCCTCTTGTACCCCGAGATAATACACTTTGAAAACTTACATTGTGGAGCCAAATAGGAGATGGCTAGGGGCAGGAGCTAAAGGGCAGTTTCACACTCCCTGTATGTTTAATCTGTCCACCGCTGCCTCCCTGATGCCAATCATTGTCTCCCTCGCCTGCAGCATCTTGGGGCACAGGGGGGCTCAAGGGCTGGGGACCCCTTGCCTGGATGCAGCAGACATATTGCATTCAGTGCTGTAATTAGATCACCATGTGTGGTTGGTGACAGGTCCTCTTTAAAGAACCATTCCAGCTCTGAATTAAAAATCAAAAGGGAAGGAGTGCTGCTTTAAAACCAAGGTATTATATAACATGGCTGCAGACTTTAAAAAATAGGGGAATAAAATATATTTTTTTCTCTTAAATGACTTGTATTAAAAAAAAATTAGAACAACTACTGCGTCTATTCTATATTCAGACCTCCAATTCACATGTACATTAGACACAATAAGCAGACTCCGATGTCATGGGCAAGTGCACAAGTCATTGCAACCTCTGTGATTGGTGGATCCTATGATATCAGCTGTGTGTACAGGTGTTACTGTATTGCCGCCTGTGATGAAGCTGCTGAAAATTCTTCTGTAAAAAAAACAAAGTATAAAATGTAGAATAGCCCTAGTGGCCAGTGTGATAATTGCAGGATTTTTATGCAGATCATATAAAAAATAACGCTCAAACAAGTAATAAAATCTGATTTAAACAGTAGGTCCTTTTCTTATTACATATTCCCTATAAACGTAGACAAAGTCCCAGAGTTAAGCTGCCTTTATTCTCTTCCTTTAAAGGGAATTTGTCTCCAGGTGTTTGCTACCCTACCAGAGAACAGCATAATGTAAGGGCTGTGCACCCGGTATCGGAGATGAATTACTTACTAGGCTGATTGACACACTCTTTTCTCTGCAGAGACATCTGAAACCTGACCCTGCCAACATCACTGATTGGCAGCTTTCTGCCTATGCAGAGTGCACATAGACATCTTCCAATCAGTGATGAGGGCAAGGGTATACAGAGCTCATGAATATGGATGGCTACGTGTCAGCAGGTTTATTAGTCCTCTAGTGATAGTTATTTTAACAGCAGGAGATTACCAAAACTACAGCAAAAAGTCCTGTAAGTGACACATGACACTGAAAGGAATCTAAGAAAATGATGGGAGTGCTGGTGTGTCACGGTCCGCGCTGCTGTGGTATGAATAAACTCACCAAAGAACCAAGATAGTTGTCATCCTTTATTTCCTCCTCTCTCCTACGCGTTTCAGCGCCACACCCGGCGCCTTCCTCAGGAAGGCGCCGGGTGTGGCGCTGAAACGCGTAGGAGAGAGGAGGAAATAAAGGATGACAACTATCTTGGTTCTTTGGTGAGTTTATTCATACCACAGCAGCGCGGACCGTGACACACCAGCACTCCCATCATTTTCTTGGATTCAAACCACTATCCAGTGGTCGGTGGAGGTCCTGCAGCAGCTGGAACACAGTTTCCAAAACGCCTTCAAACCAGTTGTTGGGCTCACAACTGGACCAGGTGAGCAGCTTCACAGCACCACCAGCTTACATAAGTGTCACTAGTGATAGGGCACTATTGCGCCTCTTGTCCCCCTCCCTATTTTTCTTTTCACTGAAAGGAATCTGGATTTCTCTCTCCACATTATGCTGCACTAACATTAGAAGGCAAAAAGCTGGTAAACTCATTTTAAGATCAATCAGCATCTAGCAAACCCCACTCAGGTATATCCATATACAAAGCTGTGCCACGCTGTGGTCAGTAAAGGTTCAGCAAGGACACCAGGTAATACAGCATTAAAGGGGTGGTGTCTGGGACTTAATACTGATAGCCTATAGTTAGGATAGTAAAGTCAATGTACAGCAAGAAGTGATTAGTTGTTATGAAGTTCACAGGAGAATCACTTACACAAAACCTCTCCTGCGTCATCACTGGTATAAATAACAGAATTCTTCATGAACCAAGGTTAGACCAGGCTCTGGATGAATAGGGACATGTTATGTATTTCTGATATATACGAGGTCCTGTTACCATGGAGACTATTCACCCATCACCGAAAAATATTGGGTGAAACGAAAGCTGAAAATGGAGATGTATATTTAATATGACAACACAGCGATGTGACCAGCTATCATATAAGATATTCACCTTGAGAGGCGGGCACTATCACCAGTGACCACAAGAAACCGCAGTTCAGAGAATCAATACAAATGTGGCCTAAAGGGTTAATCCCAAAATAGCACAATACCCCCAATCCACAGGCAAGAGGATCACGTACTGGTGGCTCAAGTCCCAAATCTGGTACCCCCCGTGATGCCAATGAATGAGCTCTGGTGTGCCCATCATGAATGGAGATGTGAGTGATCATGCTTCGGCTCTATTCACGGTCTATGGACCGGCGGAGAAGTCGAGCGCAGTTCTCTGCTATTATATTATTTCATAGTTACAGGATACATTCACACATTTATATGGATTTTGGGCTGGGTTCTGCTCCACAATATTTAAAAAAATAAACTTTTTTTAGAACGAGCTTCTTATTGATTACAATGGGAAGATCACACTCGTGGTCATACAATCCCCCCCAACAGACAAAAGATGGCATTTCATGACAATTCCCTGGAAATTAAAGTGAACTCATCACCAGGTTTTTCCCATATACAGTGCTGCGACGACCAGTAACCACTTATATACAACATTCTAGAATACAGTATACAAGTGCACAGGCCGATCTGTAGAACATAAAATAGGCTAATGTCACATTTAGAAGGCAAAATGCGGTTACCGCATCCAGTTCCGAATGCGGTAATCTCATGTCCCTTCAGACTAAGAGTGTCCCTAAATCCGCATGCGATAACCGGATTGCTACTGAATGTGGCATCTGGTTGCCGGATGCAGTAGACGTTGTGGTAATACAAATGTTCCCCGGCTTCCCAGCATGGTTTTTGTTGTCCGGGAATTAAATCGGTTGATATCAGATTGTCCCGGATTGGGCGAATCCGGGAAAATGCGATTTTGTCCGATTTTTGCAAAGGACTACAGGAATCATCCATGATCCTTTTGTTCCAGCGGCCTGAAAACAGATTCCTCCAGATCCACCCGGACAGCACAAAACCGGACGCCAATACACTTCCATCCAGGTGAATCCAGAGCCATAGGAAAAGATTGCGGCAACACTGCCATTCATGTGTGTTGCGGTACCTGATCCGGTGACCGTACCCGGCTCCACTCACATTTGAGGTTTCCAATTGAAATCTGGATACAGATTAGAAACCTGTCCGAAAAACGTTGCTTGCATGATTTTTACCGCACATCAGAAAACCAGATCCAGGAAACGCAACGCTGTTGAGGCGATCCGTTTTTTTGTATTGCTGCCTATGGGTGTGGATCCGGATCTGGTTTTGAGCATTATTCATGCTCAAAACCCGATCAGGATCTGCACTTGCAACAGCAAATGTGACCCTAGCCATAGAGCTTTATTATACTGACCTGCAGGGCAGTCGGTCATGTGGGCATCTCTGGTCTTAATCCGGCGCTTCCTCTCTGCCTGTGATCACCATCCTCTTTCTCTGCTGTGCATGATGCGTCCTACATCATCCATTCAGTTTTCCCATTGCGTTCTTGTGTGTTCGCACGCTTCTCTGACCTGCCGAGGGCAGAGCAAAGTCCTGTAATCCAGCGGTGCTTGCATTATTTAACCTTCCTGGGCACCTGTACATTACAGTACTTTGTCCTCAGCAGAGTAGAGAGAAGCGCATGTGCACAGGAGCACAATGGAGGAGACTGTGTGTGTGACACGTCCTACGCAGGGAATGAGGACAAAGCAGAGAGGAGGCAACGGATCAAGGATCAGCGATGCCCTTCGGATTGAACAGGACCACCCTGTAAGCTAGTACAATAAAAAGGTATTTTTACATTATATGGATCAGACTTGTATACACCATTCTAGAATGCAGTAAACAAAGCCTTACTGGTGGTAGCTGCAGGTTATATGGGAAAAACCTGCTGACAGGTTCACTAAGTGAGTAAGGATTAAAAAAAAATAAATAAATAAAAAAAAAAAAAAAAAAAAAAAAAAAAAATTAAAAAACCACTTTGGAAATCCATGCTTTTTTTTGCTGCTTTTAAAGTCCATTTCCCCACAAACCAAGTTCATTTTGCATCTCAAAAAAAAAAAAAAAAAAAAAGTGTGCACAGATCCTTACGAGTTCAGCCAAAAAAAGATCTCTACAGCAGGGCCCTTCCAGAGTTTTCACAAGAGACCTACAAGTCTAAATCCTCACTGCCCCTCAGGAGCTTCTATAGCAAAGCCATAAGCTACACAGGATGGATGCCGGCACTTGGGCTAGTTCTAGCCACCAGAGAGACTTTGGATGTTTTGTACTTTTTATTCTACATTAATCTTGATGCACTCCCACCTTGACTATTGTAATTCTCTCTTAGTTGGCCTCCCGCGCAGTAGACTGTCCCCTCTCCAGTCCATCCTTAATGCAGCAGCCAGGATTACCTATCTAGCTTCGTTACTCAGACGCGTCTGCTCTATGCCAGTCATTACACTGGCTGCCTATACACTATAGGATCCATTTCAAACTGCTTGTTCTCACCCACAAAGCTCTTCACAGTGCAGCACCACCATACATCTCCTCCCTCATCTCTGTCTATCACCCCACTCGTTCTCTTCACTCTGGAAGTGACTAGACTCACTTCTGCATTAATCCGAACCTCCCACTCCCGGCTCCAAGACTTCTGCCGAGCCGCACCAATTCTTTGGAATGCTCTACCCCAAGAAATCAGGTGTATCCACAACTTAGACAGTTTTAGGCGATCCCTAAAAACACATCTTTTTAGGGCGGCATATCATGATCCCTAGTCAGTCATCTAGACCATAGCCTATCCGCGCTGTCTCAAGTGGATCACAAATAATGGGTTGTGGCCACTTATTCTGCTCCTATCTGTTCCCCATCTCCTCAAGTTGACTATATCATCATTGTAAATAAGCCCCTGTACCTTGTCACCCCCACCTCATTGGTAGATTGTAAGCTCTTATGAGGAGGGCTGCCATTTTTTGCTGTAATTATTGTATTATATTATGCTTGGAATTGTATTTTTTTGGCATTGTACTGTATTTTCTAATTGTTTCTTAGGATTATTTAAATGTGAACTTTGTATTGTGAAATGCTGCGGAGTATGTTGGTGCTGTATAAATAAAAATTATTATTATTATTATCTTGATTCACCTAGAAAGCTGTGGAGCCATGATAACTAATAATGCCCTAATAATACCAGCGGAGCTCAGATAATTCCCTAACACTGACCTGCAGGCAGAGCCCCTTCATACATTCTGACAGGCGATCACAAAATAGGTCAGATTGCCTTTTTGGACACGTTTCAAGCCAAGATAATTCACATTCCTTAAAGATGGCAGTACAATGCTCACACTCCCAATGCATATAAAAATGGTCAATGGAAGTGTTACGGCTGTATTTAGCTATTTTACTTGTTTTTAAACTGTATGACTTCTATGTTGTTTGCTATTTGTTACTTAAATAAAATTTGTTAAAATGACTGAAATTGCCTAAAAGGTTGTATCGCTCTATAGACTTTCCTTTCTTTGTCTTTACACACTCCCAATGCAGTCATACTTGAAAGAATTTGAGGTCAAACTATAAATCCACAGGAGCTTTACTACATGAAGGGACTTGTGGAATGAATCAATCGGAGGTTCGCTGAAGCTACTCTTCCCAATGGGCAGGCGGGTCTTTGAAATATAAATCCATTAACACCTTTATATCTTCTATCTGTTGTTGCACTCCCAAGTAATTAGTTTTAATTCCTATACAAATGAAAAATTTGCTGCTCGGAGCATGAGGGCGGCTTCACACTGCGGTCAGGTCCAGTCCAGGGCTGTCAGGGATGAACCTGACAGCACCGGACTGGATCAGCACATAGAACTGGAGGGCTAATTTGCCCTCCGGTCTGGTGTGCAGCCGCACTCAGCTCCCGCCACTGATAGGTCAGGACCGTGGCTCGCGAGCTGCACACCAGACCAGAGGGCAAATTAGCCCTCCACTTCTGTGTGCTGATCCAGTCCAGGGCTGTCAGGTTCATCCCTGACAGACCTGGCCAGACCTGACCGCAGTGTGAAGCCTCCCTAAGGCTGGCTTCACATTGCGGCGTGATCCGGTCCGGGGCTGTCAGGTGTGACAGACCGGGACCAGATTTTTGCTCCATAGGATACTATCGGGCGGGACGGAGCTGGATGGAGCTGGATGGCAGTTATCTGCCATCCAGCTGCTATCTCGCTGGATGAATCCTGGAGAAGTGGGATTTTTCTGCCGGATCCAAAAACGTTCCATGCAACGTTTTTGGATTCGGCAGAAAAAAACCACTTCTCCCAGATACATCCGGCGAGATAGCAGCCGGATGGCAGATAACTGCCATCCAGCTCCATCCGGCCCCATAGTATCCTATGGGCCAAAATCCAGTCAGGGGCTGTCACTCCTGACAGCCCCGGACCGGATCACGCCGCAATGTGAAGCCAGCCTAAGAGAGCACTTAAGGAGCCACCGTATCCCAGGTTGTTTCACTGACTAGCACCAGATTCTTTAGCCTTTATAGCTTAATGTGTGTGACATCAGGTACCAGACAAAGAAATCAGACAGTGAGCTATCAAACTACAGAGGTTGTTGCTGGTGAGGCAGTGGTTCATTAAGTGCTTTGTTAATAACCAGAGCACTAAATGCCTCATTTGAATATAAATGAACATGCAAATTACTTAGGAATGCAGCAACAGATAAAAGATGTAAAAAGCAGTCAGTCATTGTATTTACATTTCAAAAGACCTGCATGAAAATATATAGGAGTTTGAAAAAGTGAATTTTGCTCACAGATTTCCTTTAAGGCAGAGACGAAAGCCAGAATTCTGTAGTAAATTGCTGCGATTAGTCGCCAATCTTTTGTACAGCGCAGTGGCGTTTTCATGGCAGTTTAGGTCAGCACTACCAAAATGAGCAGATGACAATGAGCAATGAGATGCCGCTGGTTGTTGCCGCATGTCACACGCAGCGACGTCGCTGGCGAGGTCGCTGCAACGTCACAAAACCTGTGTCAGTGTTTTACAGTCCACATACAAACCACATCCCCAGATTGGTCACAGGTGCTCAAACCTGAAGATCTTCATAGATGCCAACCTGGGTGCTGCTATCTTACAGATTTGGGGTATCAACAATGAAATGCCATAAATGAGCGATATGTATGGGTTCTGTTTGTGGGACCCTAATCTATTTACTAATGAATTGGCAGAGGCCCATACCTCTTGCTATATACAGTCTTCAACATTGAAAATGCATCACCAAGAATCAAATGTCATGAGTTTATGGAAACCACAGGATCAATAAACAAGTTAATGAAATGCAAATGATGATATCATGAAAATATTTTAAGAACATCTTTATTAAATTTGTTTCAGAGTATGAGGCACCAAACACAGAAATCCTCGAACTTACAGCCTTGGATGCTATCAAAAGTTATGAATTGTTGTCCGAGGAATGTTCTGCCGTACTGAATGCACTTGGATAAATCATCAAGATCCGCTGCTGGCAGCTTCCTTTGCAAATGCCGACCAATGATGTTGCAATGCGTTAAGATAGGAAGAAAACTCTGACGATGCTACAGCCATTGTAGCATTTTTGAGCCATGCAGTCTTCTTAAACGATCCAAGTGTAATGCTTGTAGGAGTGATTGTCTGGACGTGGACACAATGGACCAAGGTACAGATCACCACCTGGAAAAGCGAACCGGATTGCTTACAGAGTAATGTAGCATAAGGGTCCAGCTCCAATGGATAGGCACGGGTAATGGACTAGCAGATGATGAACAGACAGCTGTAGCAGACAAGACTGGAGAGCTAGGCGGGTACAGCTGACAGGGCAGGACAGCTTTAGGTAACATTCAAAGGGCAGACAGGAACTGACAACTAGCTAGACTGAAGGAAGACTATGGGGTTGCTAAGTCACCTCCTCTAATAGGAGGATATCTTGTATACCCAGTGCCTCTCAGCCATAGGCAGAGGGGCAATTTGAAGAAAGTGTGCGCTGGCCCTTTAAGAACAGGGGAGGAGCGCAGGCACACTCCCAGGACACCTGTAAAGCATACACAGGACCCAGGAGCAAGAAGAAGCATAGAAACTTGTGGTAGGCCAAGCAGAGAAGGGGAGGTGCACGGCAGAGCCACAGCATTAATCCGGCGTCCCTGATGCAGGGACGTCTGTGTTACAACAAGCAACTTGCAACCTGGCATAGTACTGCTGAAAAAAGATTCCTGTAACACTTCGGAGAAATGTTCAAACCACTGGTTCATTCATGATCACATCAAGGTAACAGGACACTTAGCGTACCTGGTATGAAGGCTAGGAGGGGTCCGGGTACCATAAATTAAGCTACCCAACACTGTAATCTTCAGAGTAGGACCGATGTGATGTGCACTAGTTAAAGCCTCTTCACGGCAGTGCCCACAAGGTCTCCAGTCCAATCTCTGGCTATCATTGCATCCGACAGAAAAGCAGGATTGCATTACTGAAGAGGCAAGACCTCCATTCCAGCATCCTTTGCCCTATTTCAGCCTCCATCTGGAGACCTTGTGGGTAACTCTACCCCTGGGAATACGAAATGGCGTTGTGTAATGTCTGGTAGCCGGACGCCTCTAGTCTCCAATCCAGGTAAACTGTCAACTCAGTGTTGTGTTGATTTAGTCATGGAACCAGTGGTACAGCAATTTCTCCAAGAGTCTTTTTTTTCAATACTAAAACATCAGGACACATGTTGCACACATTACTGCAAGCAGCCCACATAGCCTAAATGTCCTAGCATGGCCTGTACCATCTGCGAACGAGTCTCCCATCGAGCACATCTCAGACAGCATTGGTTGGTAATTGCAAAGGAAGCTGCCAGCAGCGGATCCTGATGATTTACTCAGGTAGTCAGCATGGCAGAAGCTTACTCAGGCAGCTATTAATAACTTCATAGATAGCAGCCAAGGCAGTAAGTGCGGGGATTTCTGCACATGGTGCTCGTACTCAAAATTAGCACTTTTAAAATTGTCAATTTTTTTCAACACTTGCATAATATTACCACGTCCACTCATCCTGAAAGTTCTATATTTCCACCAAATAAGCTAATTTATGTACTGCATTTCCAGCCTCGTATTTGTGTGTTTATGTGTGTTCATTCAGAATTTGTGTCGTTAGTGTCTCGAAAGCTTGCTTTACTTGTTCTTACCATCTTTTCAGTTAGCCATTAAAGGGGACCACCCACCAAAAAATCCCTATCTAACCTATAAATATCTGTCCCTGGAGCCTTAAATGACTATTCTAACCATCCCTGACTGACTAAATCTACCTAACTACATGCACAATAAATCACTTTTTATACTTACCAAATCCTTGCGTTCCTAAAGGGTCTTTGTCGCCGCACTCGCACCCGCCTCACTGCTGTCCATCTTCTTTCAGGATTCAAATTACCCGCCCATCGCATTCTCGCAATGAGCAGGTCACGTGCTGCAGGCCCTGCATCACTTCCGCCCGCCGCGTCACTGGTACACCCAGGTCGGCTTCCGAGCATGCGCAGATGGCATGCTGAAGCCGGCCTGAGCGTGTCATAGACCCAGCGATGCGGCAGGCGGAAGTGACGCGGGGGCCTGCAGCACGTGACCCGCTCACTGCGAGGACGCGATGGGCGGGTAATTTGAATCCTGGAAGAAGATGGACAGCAGCGAGGCGGGTGAGAGCGCGGCGAGGAGACCCGCCTATCGGTCAAAGACCCTGGAGGAGCTCCCATCAGCAAGGATTTGGCAAGTATAAAAAGTGATTTACTGTGTATGTAGTTAGGTAGATTTAGTCAGTCAGGGATGGCTAGAATAGTAATTTAAGGCTCCAGGGACAGATATTTATAGGTTAGATAGGGATTTTTTGGTGGTTGGTTCCTTTAAAAGGTATCACCCACTAAGAACTCTCAGATTCTAATATGTTTCTATAATTCAACCAGTTTACATTCTTTCTGTTACAATTTTAATGTTGTTTGTGAACATATATGGTGTAAAACCTTATCCTGTGCTGAGAATATAGAAATATTACCACAGGCCTGAGACCTTGTAGTCAGCACTTTCCATTAACTACAAGCTAGTCTTTAATTTTATCAAGTGTGGGAAACTAGAAGAACCAGTTCCCCAAGCACAAACCACTTATTACTGGGCATCTCTTGTTGCCATCTCTTGGTCTATTTATGGAATGTGATGTCAATTGGCATTTATCCCAAATTATTTTTTCTCTGCAGTCGTCTCCTGCCTGTCACCTCTGTAATAAAAGTGAGGGAACATTCACATATGCTGCAACGTAACTACACCAAGAAGAAACTACAGCAGGTAGTGTAATGCCTTCTGGAGTCTCTGGGAGGCAGCGCACAAGACAGGGATTATCTCTGGTGCTGACTGAATGGCTGTTATGTATCACACACCCCTCAGGTCCAATAATACAGCCTATTTTACATAGAGCATCTTTAAAAGGTGGCATTTAGGATGCTTAATAAGTTAATAACCAATATTTTGGTGAGGACTGCAGTGCCGAGACCCTCAGATTGCCAGAATGAGGGGCTGTGGATGGGGTGGCAGACCAGCACATCACTTGCAGTCTGTTAAATCTCTGTAGGATTACTGGAGGATTCACTCCCATCAATTTGGATACAATGTTTATATAGGAGGAGGGCAAATATGTAGCAGCTACTTCAGTGAAACCTGGGGCTATAGAGGACTCACAGCCCATCAGATTTTTTCCACAGCACAGGCTGCTTTCACACTGCGTTTTTGTGCTGTCCAAGGGGATCCGACTTTTTGTAGGACCCTCCGGACAGCAACGGATTCAAACTGATGCCTGCAATCAGATGCCAAATAGGCATCAGATTCCGATATTTTACAGGATCAGTTTGGATCCTCTCTCCTCCTCTCCCGGCTCCTCCTGTCACCTAGCTCACCTCTTTCTCCCCTCCTCTCCCTGCTCCCTCAGTCTCTCCCTCTTTCTCCCCTCCTCTCCCTGCTCCCTCAGTCTCTCCCTCTTTCTCCCCTCCTCTCCCTGCTCCCTCAGTCTCTCCCTCTTTCTCCCCTCCTCTCCCTGCTCCCTCAGTCTCTCCCTCTTTCTCCCCTCCTCTCCCTGCTCCCTCAGTCTCTCCCTCTTTCTCCCCTCCTCTCCCTGCTCCCTCAGTCTCTCCCTCTTTCTCCCCTCCTCTCCCTGCTCCCTCAGTCTCTCCCTCTTTCTCCCCTCCTCTCCCTGCTCCCTCAGTCTCTCCCTCTTTCTCCCCTCCTCTCCCTGCTCCCTCAGTCTCTCCCTCTTTCTCCCCTCCTCTCCCTGCTCCCTCAGTCTCTCCCTCTTTCTCCCCTCCTCTCCCTGCTCCCTCAGTCTCTCCCTCTTTCTCCCCTCCTCTCCCTGCTCCCTCAGTCTCTCGCTCTTTCTCCCCTCCTCTCCCTGCTCCCTCAGTCTCTCGCTCTTTCTCCCCTCCTCTCCTGCTCCTATCTCCCTCTTTCTCCCCTCCTCTCCCTGCTCCCTCAGTCTCTCGCTCTTTCTCCCCCTCCTCTCCCTGCTCCCCAGTCCTCTCTCTCTTTTCCCCCTCCTCTCCCTGCTCCCTCAGTCTCTCGCTCTTTCTCCCCTCCTCTCCCTGCTCCCTCAGTCTCTCGCTCTTTCTCCCCCTCCTCTCCCTGCTCCCTCAGTCTCTCGCTCTTTCTCCCCTCCTCTCCTGCTCCCATCTGCTCTCCCTCTTTCTCCCTTCTCTCCCTCTCCTCAGACCTTACAAAATAAAAAAAAATCTTTATTTTCACCGTCCAGCGATCCCCGGCATAACCAGCTATCTTCTGATCCTTAGGACCTGTGGTTGCGACACAGTCACATGACCAGTTACCGCGGTAACCAGTCATGTGACTGGGTGGTGACATCACGCCAGTTCCTGTAAAGGTACTGTCACACGTAACAATATCGTTACCGTTCAAAAGTCACGTGTTTTGTGACGCTTGAACGATGTCGAAACGACATTGTTGCGTGCGACACTACAAACTATGAATGATCAGTCGGCTGATCGTTCATTGTTTGATTTGAGGACAGGACCTCAAATCTATCGTTGATCGTCCAGTGGACTCGCAGCATCGCTGCGTGCAACACCAGAAGACGACCGATAAGCCAGCTCCCAGCGCCTCTCTGAAAGCGCTGGGAGCTGATCTCCAAGGTAAACAGCGAGTATCTAGGCAGAGCGCTCTGGAAGACCCTAGTTACCTGCTGTGTACCTTTGATACCAGCCGGTGAGCGGAGAAGACTGGTAACCAAGGTATACTTCGGGTATCTAGGGAGAGTGCGCTGCCTAGATACCCGCTGTTTACCTTGGAGACCAGCCTGCTCCCGCTTACCGCAGCCTGGCAGCGGGAGCAAGACATCGTGGAAACGATATTTAAATAATTTCCACAATGTCGATGGTACACTGATCGCTGGCGAGTCTGCCTGTGTGACAGCTCACCAGCGATGTGAGCGATTTTGTTAGCGATCGCGCATGCATGTGATCGCTAACAAAATCGTTCATTAGATTGATGCATGTGACGTGGCCTTAAGGATCAGAAGATAGCTGGAGATGCCGAGGGATCGATGGAAGGTGAGAATAAAGATTTTTTATTTTTAACCCTTGCATTTACTTAATTTAACTTCCACAATGTATGTATATATATTGCGGAAGTGAAATTACACGTAAGGAGCAGTTTTAGTGTTGAGCATGCTCAGTACACTAAAATCGGGTGCGAGAAACTATCAGCTGTGTTCTCGGACCCGTGTTCCATAGGCCCCATGTTAAGGTCCTCGGATCATGTTGGATCGATCCTGTCAGATTCTGTCTGATGCTCCCAAAATCGCAGCAGTCTGCGATTTTGGGTGCAGGAAAAAAATCTGACAAAATCGGATGCGACAGAAATCGGATGCCATTAAGGTCAAATCCGATCAGATCCGTGGCCCATAGGGATGCATGGGGCCAAATCGGATCCGTAGCTGACCGTTTTACAATGGACAGCTATGGATTTCACAAAAACGCAGTGTGAAAGCACCCACAGGCCCCCTTCACATCACGATATTTTTGTGGATCTGTGGCTGTTGTAAAACTGATAGCCATGGATCCGATTTATTGCACGGATTGGTGCTTAACCCCTTAAGGACCAAGCCTTAGTTTGCAATTCAGACCAGGGTCACTTTATGAGAAATTCTGGAATGCTTCAACATATCCTAGTGATTCCAAGATGTTTTTTTCATGACACATTTGACTTCATGTTAGTGGTAAATTTAGGATGATAATTTCTGCATGTCTTTGACCAAAGGTGTTTAAACGCAGTGACAGTTCAAAGCAATGACGGCATAGCCGTCATTGATCATTAAGGGGTTAACAGCCATCCGTCTGTGCAGGGATCCAATTGTGTCCACTTTTTTCAAGTCCCCAAAATCGGAGACTGCTACGATTTTGGGCACAGCTGACACAATCGGACAGAATCAGACAGAATCAATCCGACACTGTCCAATACAAATAAAATGGAAGTGTATGGAGCTCAGATCCAGGAAAAAACAGGATCACTTCCTGGATCCGGTGTAGTGTACTGAGCATGCTCAGCACACTACAACTGCTCTGTTCAGTGTAATTTCACTTTAGCAGTGTGTCTACATACACTATCTACATACACTGCTAAAGTGAAATGAAATAAAGCAAGGTATTAAAAATAAAAAATATAAAATGTTCACCTCTCCGCCGGCTGTCCGGGACCCGAGATGAAGACGTCCAAATGCTGACAGGACCTTAAAATGTGATTGGCCGGTAGCGAGCAGGTGGTATGTCACGTGACTCCCTACTGACCAATCACATTTTAAAGTCCTGGAGGCATTTAGACGTCTTCATCTCGGGTCCCGGACAGCTGGAGGAGAGGTGAGCATTTTTCTTAATTTTTTATTTAATACATTTTTTCCTCTTTTATTTTGCTTTCACGGTGTATATAGATACACTGGGAAAGCTAGACACCACTTGCCTGCGCTTTGCAGGCTTGAGCTCCTGCCAGCTCTTTCTGTGTCTGGATCCCTCAAAATCACGGATCCAGACACAGCCATGGCATTCAGAGTTCACATACGGGCCTGTCTGTGTGGTCAAAAAACAGGATCCCCACGGGCAAGATAAATCGTGATGTGAAGGGGGCCTGTGGCCTCTTTCACATCACATTTTTTGCACATCCGTGGTGAGCCTTGAATTTCAAGGATCACATGGACAGACGCGGATCTGTGCCAACAGATGCCATTGATGACCACGAATCAGTCTTCAGCAGAGATAGGGCTGTACCTTGCATCTGAGCATGTGCAGTACAGCAAATCGAATCCGTTCTCCAGATCCAATTTTTTGTCGGCTCTGGTTTGATCCAACACCATAAAGCTCCATGTTATTTGAAACTGACAGCAACAAATCAGTTTGTCCGTTTCTTTCAATCCAGGCCACAATCAGAGCAGGCTCCGATTTTGGGGACGGGAAATAAGTTGACACAAATGGATCCATGACAAAACTGACACAATCGGATGCCAATAAGGACCAATCCGTGCACATCCATAGCCACAGGGATACATGGAGACCAAATCGGATCCGTGGCTATCCGGTTTACAATGGATAGACATGAATCCACAAAAAATGTGATGTGTAAGGATGCATAAGGCTGGTTTGACAGCTGCATATTTTTGAATCCGTATGTATGCAGGAAAATCCTGCATGTCCACGGATTATCACACTGCAAAACTGCATGCACCCTCACCCAGTGCGGGTGCATCCATTTGCATATGTTTCCGAGAGCCATAGTAAGCTAAATGACACAACCCCTAGAGGGCATGTCATATAGCACTGCGTTCTGTTCATGGATCACGGACCGGAAGTACAGATCCACCGGGTTCCTGCTTCTGTGTCTGTCCGTGATCCATAGGTCTCCATTCTGAATTCACACATGGAGTCCTAGAGCCGTGTGGATCTGCCGCTTCAAGTTTCCTGAAGACAAAATGCAAAACACCTTTTTGTAGTTTTTGTGACAATAATATAATAATAATATTTATTCATTTATATAGTGCTATTAATTACACAGCACTTTACATACATTTGCAACACTGTCCTCATTGGGGCTCACAATCTAAACATCCTATCAGTCTGTCTTTACAGTGTGGGAGGAAACCGGAGTGCCCAGACGAAACCCACGCACACACGGGGAGAGCATACAAACTCCTTGCAGATGACGTCCTTGGTGGAATTTGAACCCAGGGCCACAGTGCTGCAAGACTGCAGTGCTACCCACTGAGCCACCATATACAGTGCTAACCATTGAGCCACCGTGACGCCCATATAAAGTGCCACTCAATCAAGTGAAACCATGGATCCACACAAATCCGTGCACAACTGGATGCACATGCAGGTGTCTCCATCCCCATTGAAAGTCAACGGGGCTGAAAACCCACGCGTGTGCATCCTGAATGGGACGAACACTCACGCATAACAAAAAACACTAATATGAAAATCAGCCTTAGTTAGAGTATGTGCACATGATCTAGAGACACTGCGTGTTGGGCGCAGTACCTTCAGACCTGTGGGAACCCACAGGTAAATGCAGGCAAAACGCAGCTGCCCTGTACTCACCATCTGCGTTTGGCGCAAGCGGCTTTTCCCTGCATTCACCCGCTGAGTTTTGCCCACCCAGAAGGTTATTTCTGCAACAAATCAGCATCTCCTGGCCCACCCAGAAGGTTATTTCTGCAACAAATCAGCATCTCCTGGCCCACCCAGAAGGTTATTTCTGCAACAAATCAGCATCTCCTGGCACACCCAGAAGGTTATTTCTGCAACAAATCAGCATCTCCTGGCACACCCAGAAGGTTATTTCTGCAACAAATCAGCATCTCCTGGCAGGAAAAACACTTAAGAAAAAAAAAAAAAAAAAAAACTCTTTAGCAATTTTGGTGCATTTTTTCCCTATGTGGTTCTTTCATATAGTCTACGAGAAATACTCAGAAAGAATGAACATGTTGCTTCTTTTTTTCTGCTCCACAATTTGCAAGGAAAAAACCTGAACCTGCATACAGCACTTCAGAATGTTCATTGACTTTGCTAGCATGCATTTTCCCCTTCAAGATTTTCGGAAAACACAAAAAAATGACGCGTGCGGATCACATCCGGATCTTCTGCTACGCACGTTACAGGCCACCTTCAGAGCATGCGCAGAAGGCATGCTAGAGGCAGCCTGTAAGCGCAGTACAGCCAGCGAACTGCGCATCACCGGGATTGACGCGTGCCAGCATCACGTGATGCCGCATCATACAATTCCAGGGCAGGTATTTTCAAAGATGAATTCATGCTCATGAAGCAAGGATTACGCCAAATCGGGGCGTAATTGGAGAGGCGAGGCGGGGGGAGCGCAGCCCTGGGGACCCTGCCCCACCGTCACAAACCCCTGTAAGAACACCCACCTGACAAGGTTCATGTAAGTTATTTAAACGATCTATTTCACTTTTACACAGACCCATGAGCTCAGACAGGGATGGTTCATAAAGTATTTGGGTGCTGCAGGGACATGTATTGACAGGTTAGGGGGCTTAGATGAGGTGACAGGTTCCCTTTAAGAGGTCTCTTAGGTTGGATCTTATTAAGAGGTCCTGGCTGCTGGCACAGTCCTCCCTGCCTCCTCCTTGTGTGTTCCGCTCCCTCCTGACATCACAAGATGCAGAAGAGGAGGACAGGCCCAGAACAAGAGGACCCATTTGGGTGTAGAGGACCTCGCGATGCGCATTTGCGAGTTTGCTTTACAGCAGCTTATCACACATAAGCTGCCGTAAAGCAACCTTGCGCATGCGCAATGCGAGGTCCTCTACACCCAAATGGGTGTACTGACGTTAAGATCGCCAGATATGACGCGATTGGCATCATAGCAGCTATACCGCCCATGTAGGAGGACAAGTAGGATCACTATGGCTTAGCATGCCCATCAGGGCGTGAATACCTGAAGTGCAAGCGGCAATGAGAATCCACAGGGAACGCCCTGTGTGACTTCTCAAGAACTGAGAAGCCGCAGTTCAACAGGTAATAAAATCACTTTTATAAACTTTACAAATACCCAATTTTAACACAATGGGATGGCTAGACTACAATAACGATGGTGCAGGGACAGGTATTAATAGGTTGGGGGCTGATATTTAGGGGTTAGGTTCCCTTTAAAGATTAGAGGAGGGCTAGAGATATGGGGGAACCCCTTCCCTGAATGCAGCATCTCTGCTGCATTCAAGTCCCTGTCACATTAAGAGAGATCGCTGCGAAGTCACAAATTTGGTGACACAACAGCGACATCGCCAGCGATCTGGCTATATTTAACACTTAGCAGCGACCAGGCCCCTGCTGTGAGATCGCTGGTCGTGTCAGTGTCACCTAAACCATTTTTTGATCGTTGGGGTCCCGCTGGGCAGTGTGCATCGGTGTGTTTGACAGGGACAACGACCTCAATAATACAGGTCTTAGAAATAGGGTCCAAACGACCTCAGTATCATTCCGGATCATTGCTGCGTCGCTGGTAATATCTTACTGTTTGACATCGCACCAGCGTTCCCACAGCGACGCACCAGTGATCCCTACCAGGTCGTATCATTGTCGAGATCGCTGGTGTGCTGCCAAATGTCACGGTACCCTTAAGCCCGCCGTCACAAGCGTCAATATCGCCAGCGATCAGATCGCTGGCGACATTGACGGCTGATCGCTGATGAGCTGTCACACAGGCAGACTCACCAGCGATCATTGGACCAGCGACATTGTGGAAATGATTTAAATATCGTTTCCACGATGTCTGCAGGCTGGTATCCAAGGTAAACTGCGGGTAACTAGGCAGCGCGCGCTGCCTAGATACCCGATGTATACCTTGGTTACCAGCCTTCTCCACTCACCGGCTGGTATCCAAGGTACACAGGGGGTAACTAGGGTCCCTAGTTACCCTCTGTGTACCTTGGATACCAGCTGGTGAGCGGAGAAGAATGGAAACCAAGGTATACATCGGGTATCTAGGCAGCGCGTGCTGCCTAGATACCCGCAGTTTACCCTGGATACCAGCTCCCAGCGCTTCCCAAGAGGCGCTGGGAGCTGGCTGATCACTTGTCCTGGTGTCACACGCAGCGATGCTGCATGTACACCGGGCGACCATTCCCAGGTTTTCGGTCCAGTCCGAAAACCTGGCGACCAACCACCAGCGATGCGCCCTGTCACACATGTCAATATCGCTGCAACGTCATATGCAGCAGCGATATTGACGCGTGTGACGGCCCCTTTAGTTTGCAATGTACCGGGGGGGTGGGGGGGTTTGGGGGGACGACAGGTCCTCTTTTAATGTATACAGTAAATAAAGGAAAACAATGGGTGCAAGTGCACTCTCCTCCGTAAATGAAGGAAAACAATGGGTGCAAGTGAGCTCTCCTCCATAAATGAAGGAAAACAAAGGGTGCAAGTGGGCTATCCTCCATAAATGAAGGAAAACAAAGGGTGCAAGTGGGCTATCCTCCATAAATGAAGGAAAACAAAGGGTGCAAGTGAGTTTTCCTTCGGGAGAAAGAAGACATCACATCCAACCAGACTCTTCTGAGAGAAAGGGCGGCCCCTCTGATAGCAAACTTTTGGGGTGGGAGGTGCCCTTGGTCAGGGCACAGTTTGGCAGGATTTGATGGTATGGGGTACAGGTTGTGTTGTAAACCACACTTACATCTCCCAGTATGAAAGGAAGTGTGTATAATTGTTTGTTATAGGGATTCTACCTTCTTAGAGAGAAGTGACCACAGTGATGGCTCCGTGCAGCCATGGTCTGACAAGGAGAGGTATTCTACAGTCAGCCGGTGAGGCCACGTGCACATGGTGAGTATTTGGTGAGGGTTTTTTTACCTCAGTATTTGTAGCAAAAACCAGTTTTGGGTGATAAATACAGAAGTGGTGACGTGTTTCTATTATACTTTTCCTCTGATTGTTCCACTCCTGGTTTTGGCTACAAATACTCAACATGTGCACGTGGCCTAGTACTCAGTATCCACTGCTTGTCCTACAAAGGTGAGGGGTGTGCCATCATGAGAGTGATGACCCCTGAGAAGGCGAGGGGTGTGCCATCATGAGAGTGATGACCCCTGAGAAGGCGAGGGGTGTGCCATCATGAGAGTGATGACCCCTGAGAAGGCGAGGGGTGTGCCATCATGAGAGTGATGACCCCTGAGAAGGTGAGGGGTGTGCCATCATGAGAGTGATGACCCCTGAGAAGGCGAGGGGTGTGCCATCATGAGAGTGATGACCCCTGACAGGGACGTTGGATGCCTGGGACAAGGTTTTCTGCACTGTAATGGTTCCGCAGGTCAGCCACTCCGTATGGAGACATCACAGACTCCGCTCTCCGCACCTCCCTGTCAAAAGATGCAACTTTTTGCAAATACTTTTCTTTCATCAGTCGCACAAGATGACTTCTGCTGACCCATGTCAATGGCACAGGGGTCTCATGCCATTTGCTACCGTTGCTAGAAGTCTCCGCAGCCTCTATATACCTATCAGTGCTGTCCTTCGAGGAACTGAAGCTTACTCGAAATCTAAAGTCATGGACGAGACCAGAATTTACCACAATGTAACACCGCTGCCGACAAATTAGGAAGATGCCCTTAACGGGACAAGGCTGGAAGTAATCATCACTCACAAATACCATCACCAATTTCCCAAAAACTATTTTCAATATTATTAGAGGGCAGGGTGTCTGCAAGCCACAGCTGCCAGGCCACTGACATGAGCCCCTTTCCCAACCATATTGGGGTCCTCAGGTCTTTGATGCAAGTAAAACCCATTATGGCCCAGAGAGCCCTGGGCCACCTACTCTGCTCAGCTCCATCTTCTAAGCCACGGGTCACTTTTACCAGCAGCCTACAGAGTGGAGGGGCACACCGGACATTGGTAACCAGGCAGAGAGCTGATATGACGCTAAAAGACAACCATGACTAGGCCATAGGCTCATTGGGACCTAACTTATTGGTAGAAAGTATAGACTTATTTTGTAAAGTGTGAAATGTTCTTGATCTTTGTTCTGCTGCTGTAATACTGTAATTTCCTCCGAGATCAATAAAGTTTATCTTATCTTATCTATTAAGCAGGCACCCTGGGCAAATTAGTACTTTTTGAGGGTTATTATGTACAGTCTCCTTGAGAGCAGTATTACTTCTTAAGGAAACCTTGTTACTTTATATGACTGGATAAGGTGCCTGAGGTAATTATTACTTGTATAGGGGGCACTACAGTGGAATTACTTTACAAGGGGCACAGATGGGACAACAGAAGGGCTATTCTGGGAACTGTAACCTTCATGGGTGATGTTTTTGTACAGAGTAAGGCTGGTGTCATTGGTCAGGATAGTTTTTGTCCCCTGTACCATAGAGCACCCTCATTTACCCCCATCGTTGATACCACTGCCCCCTCCATACAAGTCATCGATGTTACCAGAGACACTTCCCTGTCATTTATGGGAAGAAAAGTTTTAGGCACTTGAGGTGGCACAGGCAGTACCCCCCCCCCCCCCCCCAATAGTCAGGGCACCCCGTGCACAGGTGGCACCCCCCACCCACAGTCAGGGCACCCCGTGCACAGGTGGCACCCCCCACCCACAGTCAGGGCACCCCGTACACAGGCGGCACCCCGTACACAGGCGGCACCCCCCACCCACAGTCAGGGCACCCCCCACCCACAGTCAGGGCACCCCCCACCCACAGTCAGCCCAACCCAAACACAGGCGGCACTGCCCAGCTACAGTCAGCGCAACCCAAACACAGACGGCACCCCCCACCCACAGTCCAGGCACCCCGGACACAGGTGGCACCCACAATCAGCGAACCCCGGACACAGTCCAGGCACCATCCACCCACAGAACCCCGGACACAGGCGGCACCCCCCACCCACAGTCCAGGCACCATCCACCCACAGAACCCCGGACACAGGCAGCACCCCCCACCCACAGTCCAGGCACCCCGGACACAGGCGGTACCCCCCCCACCCACAGTCAGCGCACCCCGGACACAGGCGGTACCCCCCCCACCCACAGTCAGCGCACCCCGGACACAGGCGGTACCCCCCCACCCACAGTCATCGCACCCTGGACACAGGCAGCACTCCCCACCCACAGTCAGCGCAAACCAAAGATAGGTGGCACTGCCTACCTACAGTCAGCGCACCCCGGACACAGGCGTTACCCCACCCACCCACAGTCAGGGCACCCCGGACACAGGCGGCACCCCCCACCCACAGGCAGGGCACCCCAGACACAGGCGGCACCACCACCCACAGGCAGGGCACCCACCACCCACAGTCAGCGAACCCTGGACACAGGCGGCACCACCACCCACAGTCAGCGAACCCCAGACACAGGCGGCACCCCCCACCCACAGTCCAGGCACCCCAGTCACAGGCAGCACCCCCCACCCACAGTCAGGGCACCCCGGACACAGGCGGCACCCCCCACCCACAGTCCAGGCACCCCAGTCACAGGCGGCACCCCCCACCCACAGTCAGGGCACCCCGGACACAGGCGGCACCCCCCACCCACAGTCAGCAAACCCCAGACACATGCAGTACCCCCCACCCACAGTCAGCGCACCCCAGTCACAGGTGGCACCCACCCATAGTGATGGTCTGGAGGACCCCCGACCTCTCAGGACAGAGTTCCCACATATCAGAGATCACTCCTAGAAGTTGCAGCCAAACTTACGAATTTCTTGGACTTCTCGCTGGCGCCCTCCTCCGGGTTCTTCACCTTCTTCTTGTCCTTGCTGCTCTTGGTGGGACCAGGGGGTCCCCCGCCACCTCCCCGGCTGGAGGATCCATGCCGCCGGATCACTGTCCCCGGAGGCCTGTACAGCTGTGCTCCGCTCCCCTCCGGTGTCCTATGTGATAATCCCGGTGTTTCCGGTGTGGCCCGCGCTGTGTGTGTGGGCCCCCCTGTGGAGTGTGCGGGCCCCCTGTGCTGTGTCCGGGCCCCGGCTGGTCCTGCACTCGGCGCTGCCCTCTGCGCTCACCTCCCCCTGCAGCACGCGCTGACCGGGCCTCATTAGCATACACTCTGCATATTCATGAGCACGCGCGCAACAGGCGACTCATTCACACAAGAGGGCGGAAGAGAGGGCGAAACTACACTTTCAAATAAGTTCTTCCTCAGCACTTCCGGGTTCAGAGCGAACCATCTCCTGTCACAGGTGGGGGGCGGCGGCATCATTCCGCACACTGCTGGTGTTTGATCCCATAAAAGTGAACGTTTTATACATAGAACCCTTATTAAAATGGTGATCTGTGTGGAAGAGGGGAAAGCGGTCGTTTGCCTTTGTTCAGGGGTGCTGGAATGTACCATGTGCCGGTGAGACAAGTGGGTGTGTAGCTAATCTATAGATGCAGCGACAGCGCCACCTGCTGGTGAAGATGGTATGGCAGGAGGTGCTGAGCGGTGACAGTGGCTTCTCTCTCCTTCATATTAGTATTAATAGGTTTTCTGGTCCTGTTATTGATAGACTGAGCTCCACATTCTTACACTTTAAATCCTTTCCTTTATCACAATTTTCTTTCTGCTTTGGAAGAATTTATAAGGCCAGTGTGGTAACCTGAAGCTCATGGCCGGGCCCCGATGTAAACGTTCCAATAGGGCCCCCAATTATTGTAAATCTTTTATAGCTTTAGTCTTTTTCTATAGGCTAAAGGGACTTTGGGGCCCCCCTATACTCTAGAACCCCTGCACCTATGGTAGTTCACCCATCTATAAGGATATGTTCACATTACATCTTACTTTTTAAAGGGGTTGTCCACAGGGGTGAGCTGGGCCGGGGTCTGCTTCCTGCCCTTTGTCTTACCTCCCCCCTCCTATGTCACTTCTTCCTCCATTTCCCCCTCTAGAAGACAAGACCCAGAGACGTAACTGAAACCCAGCAGCACCTGTGACTGCACATGACCCGCCCACGAGGAGCCGGCTGAGACATGGCAGCTGGAAGGAAGGAGCAGGAAGCTTTACTGCCTTTACTTTGTCTGCAGGGGACACAGACCCCCCATATTCCTGTGAGTAAACTGCAATTTTCAGTTGGAGATGGCACATGTCTTGTGAAACAACATCCTCCAATGTGATAATGAGCTGCTGTCATCTCAGCAAACAGCTCCTTATCAGCTATTATTATCACAGAGAGGTACCTGTACGATACAGGGGGTTACCCTTTCATTGCCTCCTTACAACTGGCTAAGAAAACAATATGTTTAGATAGAGTTAACATTGTAAGGTTAGTATAGCAGACATGGCCACTCACAGCAAACTGCACAAGACCCAGTCTGCGGTACTGAGATGACGGCCGGGCCGGCGCACTGACACGTGACACATTTACATGCACAGTGCCGGCTCGGTCGCATCACAGTACAGCAGATGCGGCCTCATACAGTTTGCTGTGAGTAGCCATGTCTAGTAATGACGTCACCCTGCCTCCTTCACACCTGAAGAGGGTCTTCAATCAACTATGTGGGCCAACGGGAGACCAGAAAAAAGGCAGGAGAAGATGTCCCCAATTCTCATAGTAACAACACCCTCAATGCGTGTGTATGATCGTGTATGTCAATTTATGTATTGTATAATTTATATCTTTGTGAAAATTACTTCAAATATGTTGTCTGTAATATTGATGGTGTGTACATGACTGTATGCAGTATGGGTACATGTCTGTATATGGTGTATATGTAGCACGCCAGGGTTCATGTGCCACAGTAAGAACATAAAGGAATCAAGTCATGAGCCTTCACGTGTTAGGAGAGATGGTGTTGGCGCAGGCTCATGACTTAGTTTCTCATAGTCCTCGGCCTCTTGAAATTTACTTGACAAAGGCTCGGACACGATGGTCGAAATGTCGATAATAATCTATTTTTCAAGGAATAATACACACCCCTAGATCTCTCTCTGTAAGAGGGTCTAGGGTGTTAACACATACAATTGGACGTTACTCCCAGACTCCAGCCGGCCCACCCCAGTCTCAACTACCAGGCCTGCCCCAGTCTCCAGCAGGCCTGTCCAGTCTCCAGCAGGCCCGCTCCAGTCTTAAATAGGATCACCTCCACCTTCAGCGTGGTTCATTCTCCTTGACCGCGCCCGTGCTGTCACTGATGCGATCATTTCTCTGCATCATTGTGCCATAGCCACCCCTCTGGAAAAGATGACTGCGCACACACCGCATCACTGATATAGAGAGGTCGTCTTTACAGAGGAACACTGTGGCAGTGATGCAGAGAGGATCGCTTCACTGACATCGCAGGCACAGTGAAGGAGAATGAACTGCGTTGAAGGTGGTCCTATTGAAGATGGGACGGACCTGCTGGAAACTGAGGTGGGCCTTTTGGAGTCTGGGATAATGTCAAGTTGTGACGGACAACCAGACTCCAAAACAACATGCCTATAGATGGGGAAGAGCAGCAAATCCACATGCAGAATGCTGAGATCTATGTATGCACAATGCTAACAGAAACGTTTAGCTAAAGTATTGGCTATTAGATTGGCAAAGGTCATTGTATTTCTGATTCACCCGGACCTAAACAGCCCAATAAGTTCACTGCCATAAACATTAGGCGTCTATTTTTGAATATGCTGGTGGAGGCAGATAATGTGGGGTGGAAGGTAGTCCTGTCTCTGGACGCCGCTAAGGCGTTTGATAGCTTTGAGTGGAGATATTTATGGAAAACGCTTGAGTGCATGGGTTTTGATTCTGGATTTATTAATTGGATCCGGCTCCTCTACTCGACACCGCAAGCCAAAATAAGAGCGAATGGTATGATGTCTAAACCCTTCTCTCTTTATAGAGGTACGAGACAGTGCTGCCCTTTGTCCCCGCTGCTGTTCGCCTTAGCTGTTGAGCCATTAGCCTCAAGGATACGACTAGACCCTGACATTCTGGAATTTCGGTATGGGACTTATGAAGAGAAAGTGGCATTGTAGGCAGATGATTTGTTCCTGTTCTTAGCTGACCCAGATCGCTCCCTAACAACAACCATGGCGTTGCTTACTGACTGTGGAGCTGTATTGGGGTTGACCATTAATTGGGACAAATCTGTCCTGCTCCCCTTAGACCGGGAATTTTGTATTACTGCCCCGATGCTGGTGGTGAAAAGCTTTAAATATTTGGGTATCATGGTTGCGAGTAACTTGGCGGATTTTGAACGTCTTAATTTATCCCCCTTATTGCAGAAAATGAAACAAAAAACAGAGCATGGTCTAAATTACATTTATCAGTAGTGGGTAGAGTTAATCTACTTAAGATGGTTGTCATGCCACAACTCCTATATATCTTACATAATGCCACTGTATGACTCCCCAGAACAGATTCCATAAAATGAATGCCATCTTCCGAGAGTTTATCTGGAAGGAATCCCGATCACGAATTAAATTGGAACATTTACAGAAACCTAAAGACGAAGGGGGACTGGCCCTACCAAATCCTTGGTTGTATTACCTCGCAGCCCAGTGTCAGCACCTGGCGAGGGGGCAAATTCTTATGTAATTGACTCAGCGGGATGCATCCTTAAATTTTTGGTGGGACAACTTTCCGTAATTTCCAATTTAGAGGCTGGCAGATTTCATCCGATGTATTGCTAAATACCCCACTGTGTCACTCCTGGTCAAGGTTTGGTGAAAAGTTAAACAACTCAGGGGTATCACTACATATACTAAATATTCTCCAATATGGGACAATCCCAATTTGCGCAATGGAGAAGGATAAGAATCTGGTGGATATTACAGCTGTTAAGTGGTGGGATATATTTTTTTTTTTTCTGGTTGTTTTTATTCAAATTTCAAAAGTAAATACAGTTTAGGAACAAGTAATAAGTCAGTATATACTTCACATAACATATATATCCCATTCCCTTCCCCCTCCCGGGTATGCCCCTATAACGGGTAGGTATGTTCACCATAATATTCACACCACTGCCATCCAGGCAGCCCATATCTTCTCAAATGTTCTTTCTCTATTCCTCCGTCTATAAATGTTTTCCTCTAGCATCAAGTGGTGGGATATTTAAGTCCTTTGACGAGCTCTGAAAGGAGTTCCCATTGCATCATTCAATGTTCTTTCAGTATTTACAATTGTGACATGCCTTTAATACATAGAATCAAAGATCTTATATAACTGTACAGCAAGATAATGTAATCAGTATGCTTGGTTTACAATCCACCTCCAAAGTCTGATATCTTTTAAATATGGAAATCTTTTGAGTATGCTCTTATCTAAACATCCCATCAGAGCTAGGACTAATGGTGCTGTCACACCTGGCGACGTCGCTAGCGACATCGCCGAAAAAGTGACGTATCAGCGATGTCGCTAGCGACGTCGCGCTGTGTAAACGAGCGTCGCGACCGCGTTTTATCGCTGGTCGCAGGTTGACAGGTTTACGGGAAGAACCGTAAACCTGTCAACCGGCGACCTGCGATAAGGCTGGATCGCGCCGTGTGACATCGCCAGAGCGATGTCGGCGGCGATCCAGCCTATACCGCAGCGTTGCTGCGGATCGCTCGCTGGGCTGAGCCCAGCGAGCGATGTCACCGCCCGCATCGCTGCAGTGTTGCCGGCCGCAGCGATGCTGTGTGACAGCTGGCCAGCGATGTCGGAAGCGAGCGGGCACCCGCGCATCGCTTCCGACATTGCTGGCCAGATCGTGCTGTGTGACGGCACCATAAGTAGGAAGCACAGTTGGGCACAATCTCGACGACCAATGGGATTCAATTTTACAAATTATACTCAAATTATCCCTTAGTAAGCCTGGCCGCCCCTTACAATTGTAAATCCGTTATAGGGTGTACAGGACACTTGAGTTGCTCTTTGACTTGCGAATCCGTAAGGACTCTAAATGTCCTAAATGTATGATGAGTGATGCCGACATGGTCCATATGTTATGGACACGCCCCTGTCTTCAGGCCTTTTGGATAATGGTGCTTAACCTTATCCGGCTGGCACTGGGACATGATACCCCAAGGGCCCCATATTTTTGTTTTTTTTTTAGGCACAGACGGACACGATTTACGGAGATGACTATCTTGTGATTGCTGTTGCTAGAATGCTTATGTGGCGAGGAAATTGATCGCTTTCCATTGGATCTCGGATAACACCCCTTCCCGAAATTAGTATATAAATAAATTAAATCATATAATTTATCTGGAAAAGAATGTTTACTTCAAACGTGGGCGCTTGGGAGTCTTTGAAAGAATCTGGGGTGATTGGTTAGCCTCTCTTGGTTTGGCTTCACCAGATCTAATGGTAGATAGGACTGGTCCAGCTAGAGAACAGCTTTGATATGGTGTTAGTTCTTTTTCTCCCCATATTTTGCACCTTTTCAGATTTATCTGCATCTATGTGGTAAGACTACTTCGAGTATTGACTAGGACCGAGTTAGGTGTTTGCGGGTGGGAGTGGGGAGGGATAGGTTAGAGGTTATTTCTTACTACTGTAAGTCTGTATGTACAATTTATAACACTTTTTCACTTCACATTGTTACGTTTTTGATTCTGTTAGTTTCTTATTTATCATTAATGACAATCTGATAAAAAAAATGCTAACAGGGTGCAAATTACAAATAGTTAGCATACTGCAGCCTAGGTACACACACAGATATTATGAAAAGCCCAGACAGCCCCTTTATGAGCTGTATATTTAATTATGTGTATGTAGCAATCTAGCGGTTAAGGTAATGACTACTCCCTGGCCCCTTCATTTATTAAAGTTGTTAAAATTAATTAATTGATACCCCTTAGAGGTGGAGCCCAATATATAAAAGGGCCTGCAGTGTAGAGATAGCAGGAGAGTCCCCTAGTAAAGGAACAAAGCAACCACATGAACTTCAGACCATTGTGTAGAATTGATCGGACACTCTGGGACACACTGGGAAATTATTGTGGGCAGCGGGAAAGGGGGCCCAGGATGCAGGCCACAAACACTCACACTGCATTGATACTCATCCCCTGCCTTTGGCGGCTTCTCATGAAGCGACAGATCACTCCGGTATGTGTGCAGTGTACTTCACCACAGACCTGGCCAAATGAGTTGAAATGGTGCTGCAGACAGGGCCGTATTTGGAGTTCATGAGGCCCTAGGCACTGTCAGCGGTCCCGCCCCCCTGTCCCGGACAGTCTCCTTCTCGTCACGCCCAGGGCCGGCTCCAGGTTTCTGTGGGCCCCGGGCGAAAAAGTCTCAGTGGGCCCCCTTTAGTACATATTGCGGACTATAATTATATATATACATATCTATAGCCACACACTTACCGCAAGCCCCATAGACAATGCATGGGGCTTGCCGCAAATGTAAAGCAAGTGCAGCCGCTAGACAGAAAATGCGGCAGATGCGGTTTTTTTTTTAACCGCAACTGCCACATTTTTAAAAAAACGCCTATGTGAAGGCAGCCTTACAGGAACAGTTACTGCCGAAACCAGCAAGAGCTGTTTCTGACAGTGAGTATATTACACGTTGTTAGGAGCGGGCTAAAATGCGATTGCGTTCCCTTGCGCTTTTTAAAAATACCCTTCAAATGCAAAATGTTGCATTTTTGTGCGTCTGAGGATGCTTGGTATATACACAAGCATCCTCAAGCGCACAAATAATGCAAGCAGCTCACTGGAGCCGCACTGCCATATGGATGGCACCGCAGCTTAGCGGAGTGTCTGCCCGTCTGGATCTCTCTTTCTCCTCACCTTTCTTCTTGCCGCTTCGGTCTCCTCCGGTCGCTCTGCACATATCAGCACAGTGATGACAACATCGTGCCCCTCCATTCTGAGCTGCAGAATGCAGACAGCGGCAGAAGAGACTCTGGAGTAGAATGCTGCTGGCAAAGGTGGCTGAGACTATAGGAGCGGAATCCGCGGGGGGCTACCACTGGTACACATACCTCGTACACACGCGGCTCTGCTCCATACACCTCGTACGCACGCGGCTCCGCTCCATACACCTCATACACATGCGGTTCTGCTCCATACACATCGTACACACGCGGCTCTGCTCCATACACCTCATACACACGCGGTTCTGCTCCATACACCTCATACACAAGCGGCTTTGCTCCATACACCTCGTACGCACGCGGCTCTGCTCCATACACATCGTACACACGTGGCTCTGCTCCATACACCTCGTAAACACTCAGCTCTGCTCCATACACCTCGTACGCACTCAGCTCTGCTCCATACACCTCGTACGCACTCAGCTCTGCTCCATACACCTCATACGCACTCAGCTCTGCTCCATACACCTCGTACGCACTCAGCTCTGCTCCATACACCTCGTACGCACTCAGCTCTGCTCCATACACCTCGTACGCACTCAGCTCTGCTCCATACACCTCGTACGCACTCAGCTCTGCTCCATACACCTCGTACGCACTCAGCTCTGCTCCATACACCTCGTACGCACTCAGCTCTGCTCCATACACCTCGTACGCACTCGCTCTGCTCCATACACCTCGTACGCACGCGGCTCTGCTCCATACACCTCGTACGCACGCGGCTCTGCTCCATACACCGCTCCATACACCTAGTATCCACTCGGCTCCGTTCCATACACCTAGTACACACTCGCCTCTGCTACATTCACACTGTAAATCCCTCCTGACTCCACACATAAACTTCACCTAATTGCCATACACCTAGTACACACTCGCCTCTGCTACATTCACACTGTAAACCCCTCCTGACCCCACACAAACTTCACCTAATTGAGTCTCATGATGGGCAGCACAGCAGAGTCCTGCATACTCGGAGATGCTGATCATGTGATCCCTGACTCCTCCCCCTCCATGTGACATCATCACATGTCCTGTAAGCACAGAGTGTGCTGCTCTGTCGGCTCCCATGGAGGGGGGAGGAGGGAGACCTCCGGTGCTGCAGGAGGCTGAAAATGACCCCCCAGCTGCCCCCTGGATATGGCCCTGGCTGTGGGGACAGTGTGCTCAGGGGCCCCTGAGGCTAGGGTCACACTTGCATTGTGTCCCTAGCCTGAGGCAAGTATTTTCAGCTGCAGAGTATAGCGTTTAATGCTATGCGCTGGAGCCCATAGAAACCCGATGTTTACCTTGACAACCACTGGTTGTCAATGTAAACATCGGGTTTCTATGGGCTCCGTTGCTGGCAGCGCATAGCATTAAACGCTCTGCGCTGCAGCAGACAATACTTGCGTCAGGCTAGGGTCACAATGCAAGTGTGACCCTAGCCCTCAGGGGCCCGGTGGGCCCCCTCCAAGCAGTCGGGCCTCGGCACTTGCCCGGGTACGCCGGGTGCTGACGCCGGGCCTGGTCGCGCCCCTCCCCCACACATCGCACCCCGTCGTGGACAATCACCTCCCCCCCGTCGCGGCCGTACCCCTAAGTTTAATGTAGCTTCTCCCCCCACATTCTATGTAACACATATAAAAGGTTTGTAGGGGTAAAGTCCTGCAGACAGACTGCCTTAAAATAACTACAAAAAAATAATAATCTTTTAATGATTTTAATTGGTTTATGTGCAAAAGGCAACAATAAGGTGATAATAAATAACAATGCTACATTATAATAGGAATAACAATAATATTCAAAAACAAGAACTTGTGGAATTGTACAATTTTTTGGAACATTATGTTCAACGATATGATGAAAACAAATTATAGCAATTACTAATATTAAATAACAAAAATATTATTACAGAGAAGGAGATAGTGCTAGTGTAAAGATTATTTTTTTTAAACTACTAGGACAAACTTTTTTTGATCTGAATATCTGGCCCCATAAAAATAGAAAAGTTATACTCATGCCTCGTGTCAGTGCCCGACTAGCAGTGGCACAGCAGGTGCTCAGGTGCGATTGTTATGACAAGTGAGCCCTGAAACTAATCAGTGCTGGCGTCACTGTCCCTGTGTTTGTACGGCTAAGTAATAAGAGAAATGAGTGGCAGCCATAGATCTCACTTCCAGTTAATGTACCATGAACCCGAGTGCCGAGACTGGTGGAACAGAGTCAACACAAGGGGTCAGCATAGGCATTTTCATTTTAATGGGAGCCAACCTGGGGAATGAGAAGGGGTTGTCCAAATAGCAATTGCAAATTACAATAAATAACAGCTAGTGCAATTATAAACTTTCTTTTTAACCTGTCCTTGGTTATCTTCAAAAATTGTGGTGAAAATAAATGATCAAAATGAACAATAATATAGAACAAGAACCAGTGCAATTAGTAAAAAGGAAAGTAACTGTGCATTTTGCACACATCTTTGCATTTCTGTGAAGCAGATGTTTAGAACTTCTTAAGGCGTGCTCTTTGGGCTGCAAAATGATCAATGATGTTATCATAATTCAGAGACCTTACAAGATCACTTTCAATGGCCAACGTTGCAAGAGCAATTAGGCGATCTTCACTCATGCTAGACCTCAAATCATTTTTAATTCTCTTTAATGCCGAAAACCAGCGTTGCTGGTGTGCACAGAAACATTCTCAAAGCAATGTCCACATTTGGATAAATGTTATGAAGTTCATCTTTACGAATTTTCCGAAGGATACTCAAAGAAGAGTTATATTGTTCCTTCAGATTCACAAGGTGTCCACACAAGTGTAGGCATTCTTCAACACAGTTGGTTGTTTCAATGTCTGTTTTATAACCTCTCCAAGTTTTTCAGCTTGTTCCTTTATAGCAGAAGCTTTCAGTTTGCTTAAATTTGACAGAAAGTTCTATTACTAAACTAATATCTATATCTATCTGTTGTAATTTGCGAGTAACAGCTTGAAATCTTTTCAAAATGGACCCCCAAAAGTGTGCCATGAATACAGTTTCAAGTGGATGTAGTTGACCAAGTAGTCCATCAGCACTACATCGTCTATCAGCCTTTCCACTGTTGTCTTCCGAGATTGCAGACAGTGCATTTCATATTTGTTCAAAGTCCTGTTTCAATCTACGACAGGCTCCTCACGAGCAGACCAGCGTGTGTCTGACAATCTTTTTACAGTTAATGTTCCGAGATCTGCAGATAATTCTTTTTGTAAAACATCCCAATAGTTTGTGGCGGCTGTAAAAAACACATACAAATGCTGTAAAAGTTCAAAGAAAGAGCACGCTTCCTTACAGCTCTCAGCTGCACACGTACCAATTAAATTCAGGCAATGTGCAGAGCAGGGAATATAGACAGCAAGTGGGTTAATTTGCTTAATTCTTGCTTGCAGACCTCTGTAGTGACCAGAGACGTTGCTGGCATTGTCATATGACTGCCCTCGACAATTTCTGATGTCCAAGTCAAAATGCTTCAGTGTGTTAATCACTGCCTCTGTCAGCCTTTCTGATCGATGACCTGGATTTGGTATGAAAAGTATAAAGCGTTCCATAGGTGTCCCATCAACCTTTACATATCGTATTATAAAAGCAAGCTGGTCAACATGTTAAGTATCAGTAGTTGAGTCCACACTGATTGAGAAATAGTTCTCAGTTTTGATCTCTTTGATGATATTTTTTGTGACTTCATCAGGCATCACATTGATAAATTCCTCACATGTGGCAAATGATAGGTATGATGCCTTTCCTTTACCCGGGTTCCCAAAACGAGTGATATGATCAGCCAGGAAAGGGTCATACTCTGCTATGACTTCCAGAAGCATTTTAAAGTTGCCACTATGTTTGGAACCAAAGCGGTCATTACTCCCTCTGAAGGCAAGTCCGTGTGCACCAAGTGCTCTTACCACAGACACAACTCTTTTCAAAACATTACTCCAATAATTGATTTCACAAGTCAATTCTTCAGTAAGCAGTTTATTTTTCCCAATGTGCTTTCCCTGTGTGTAAAAAGCAAGTACATGTTTTATGCCCCATTGACCGCTCATGCTCATTTAGTCTTGAGGCACTATTTTTCCAGTCATTAAAACCAACCAGTGCAATAGCTGCTTTTCCACCAAATGGTCAAAATGTGGCACAGTGGCAGACCTTCAGCCTGGTGGGCCCTGGTGCAGCTGTAGGTGAGGGCCAGGGGGGGGGGGGTGTTTGCAGGGTAGCTAGCAGCTTTAGGTGAGGAGCGGTGAGGGGAAAGTAGGTAGCGGGGGGGAATTGCGAGCGGCTCTTGCCTGCGCCGAGCCGCGCATTGCAGGTCTGGGAGCTGGAGAGGAGTGGGGGGGGGGGGCGGGAACAGCCAAGGGAAGCAGGAAGCTCAGTTAACCTTCTCTCTTCTGACATAGGGTCATGGGGGGCCCCCTACAGGTGCTTGAGGGGCCCCCTACTCATACCTGGTCGGGGCCCTGGTGCACCACGGTAGGTCCACCCCTGATGTGGTACAAAAAAGTCTGCCTGTACTTTCAGAATATACCAGGCGAGTTTGCTTTTCATCATTCACTAGCTGTTTTTCAAACATATTTTTCTCAGCATCCTGTACTTGGTGCCAAACTGCTTTCTTGATTTGCCGAAGTCAGCATCCATGGTTTTGATTAAAGCCATTGATGGCCACATAATCTCTTGTAGCATCATTTAGCAGCCATTCTGTGGGATCATGACTAATCCTGGGAAGTACAGCTGATTCATTTGCACTTGGAACATCTTCTGCAGGAGGATCAGTCTCCTGATGACACTGGTACTCCCATGCTCCTGTCTGGTATCTTCGCTAATTATCAATATATACATATATATATTTTTCACTGCTTTTTCTAGGTCTTTTGTAGTTCTCAAAGTCTTTTCCTTAGCACATTTACGATTCTCGGTCCCGCTCAATTTTTTTCCTGGATCGCTCATTTTTTGAATCATAAAATTTCACTAAAAAAAGGAAAAAAAAAATTGTTGGATGCTATGATACAGAGATATACAGCACTACAGTAAAGAGTAGCAAACTAAGAGTAAGGGTACCTTTACACGTTGTAACATTGCATGCAATTTCACATGCAACTTACTGGTTGCAGTGAAATCATGGACACATTGTTACATTTGTACACGGCAACAAAATGGAACGATGTGTCCATGATTTCATTGCAACCAGTAAGTTGCATGTGAAATTGCATGCAATGTTGCGACATGTAAAGGTACCCTAAGGGACCTTTCACACGTGCGGTTTTTTCCTGATTTGGAAGATCAGGAAAAACCCGATTCTTACAGTATTTTGCCCATTCACTTTAATTTTGTCAGGTAGAATGTTGTTGCTTCATGTTTTCTCCTGAAATCATTAAAGAGAATGGCCAAAAAAAAATGAATCCTGTAAGAATAAGATTTTTTCCTGATCTTCCAAATCAGGAAAAAACCGCAAGTATGAAAAGCCCCTAAGAGTCATAAAAAAAATCACAAACTTGAGATTATTAGTTTTCCATGTGTGCCCAATTGAATGAAATAATACTTAAGGCCCCGTTACACATAACTATGTCCCAGCAACCCGACCAACGATCGGGTCGCTGGGACATCATTATCTGATCGCTGGTGAGCTGTCACACAGGCAGATTCACCAGCGATCAGCGAGAATGCTGGTAACCAGGGTAAACATCGGGTAACTAAGCTCAGCGCTCTAAAAACCTGTCCCTGCACCTTCCTATAAGGTTTCAAGGTTTCGTCGAGCCTCCAATGTGTTCGTTTAGACAGGGCAGTTGAGGCTTCAAGCTCCACCCATAGGGGGGCATGGTCGGACCATGTGATATTTTCTATGCCGCCCGGCGAAGTGACCTTAATGTTACAACATTTCCAAGGAAATAATCAATTCTACTATGTGATTGGTGGGGGTGAGAGTAGAAGTTATATTGTCTTGCCCTAGGGTTGTCCACTCTCCACAGGTCATACAGTCCATATTTACGGGCCAGTGTACATAATCCCGTCGAGTCACTGGTCCCTCCATACTGTTTAGGCGGGGTAGACTTCATATGCATTCTGTCTACGTGATCAGAAAAGCTCAGATTAAAGTCTCCAATTATTTGCGATACGGATTTAGTCGTGCTAGGGTAGAAGTCAGAAAACGGATCTGCCCAGTGTTTATGGCATAAATATTACAAAGAAGAATTGGTATTCCCTCCAGGTCTCCTTGGAGTAATATAAAATGGCCCAAAGGTCTGTCTCAACTCTATGAACTCGCAGTCGACTTAGGCGGGAAATCAGTATGGCCACGCCAGCTTTCATATTTGCTGATGAAGCCATAAAGGTCTGCGGGTACCAGGTCTCTGCAAATTTAAAATAACTTGTGTGTGTCATGTGCATTTCCTGCAGAAAGACTATCTCTGCTTTGTATTCACAGATTTCCCGTAGGGCCAGCCTTCTCGACTGCTGAGTTTAGGCCATTAACATTTAACGTTAGTAGTTTGACCATGGTAAGTCTATTTGGAGCATTGCATAGTTAGATGGTGTCATTGTGACGCAATAGAATATCTCTAGGAAGTTTGAGTTATTAAGGGGCATCAATTTCTCAACTGGGGACCCAGTAATGCAAAGAGCTCCCCGTGGTGTACCCCTGGATCCTCGGTCTTGAACAGAACTATGGAAACTCCTGTATTTGTTAAGGCAACACATCAACATACTATACACTGTGTTCCAAATTATTATGCAAATTGGTTTTAAGTGTCATAGGGTTTTATTTGTTTTTTTTTTTTTCAATGAAACCCATTCATGGTATTGTGTCTCAGGGTTCTATGGATCATTGAAATCAATCTCAGATACCTGTGATAATTAGTTTTGCAGGTGAGCACAATAAAAGGAAAACTGGGTGTGCCACAATATTACGCAGGCCACAGTTTTCAAGTAACATGGGAAAGAAAAAGGATGTCTCTGCTGCCAAAAAGCAACAAATAGTGCAATGCCTTGGACTAGGGATGAAAACATTTGATATTGCACGAAACCTTAAGCGTGATCATCGTATTGTGAAGATATTTGTGGCTGATTCTGAGCACAGATGTGTTTGTGCAGATAAAGGCAGAATGAGGAAGGTTTCTGCCAGGCAAGTTCATCAGATTAAGCAGCTGCTAAAAAGGCCTTACAAACTAACAAACAGATATTTGAAGCTGCTGGTGCCTCTGGAGTCCCTCGAACCTCAAGGTGTAGGATCCTTCAAAGGCTTGCTGTGGTGCATAAACCTACTATTCGGCCATCCCTAAACAGTGCTCACAAGCAGAAACAGTTGCAGTGGGTCCAGATATACATGAAGACTAATTTTCAAACAGTCTTGTTTACTGATGAGTGCCGAGCAACCCTGGATGGTCCAGATGAATAGAGTAGTGGATGGTTGGTGGTTGCCACCATTTCCCAACAAGGCTGCGACGTCAGCTAGGAGGTGGAGGAGTCATGTTTTAGGCTGGAATCATTGGGAAACAGCTGGTAGGCCCCTTTAAGGTTCCTGAAGGTGTGAAAATGACCTCTGCAACGTATATTTATTATTATTTATTTATATAGCGCCATTAGGTTCCATGGCGCTTTACATAAGGATAGGGGAGACTAGCACAATTACAATAACTCTAGACAATCAGGACATATAGGTACAGGAGGGGAGGGGACCCTGTCCACAAGTATATAGAGTTTCCAACTGAGAACTTTCTTCCATGGTACAAAAAGCAAAAACGTGCCTTTAGGAGCAAAATCATCTTCATGCATGTCAATGAACCATCTTAACCCAGGTAGAGGCAGAAATTGAAGGTTAGGGACCCAGTCCAAGAGACACGCCTCGACGTGGCGGTTTAATAATATGGCCATATCATTATGCCATACCATATGCTAAGTGTCTCAATTTTTGTATTTTTGCTAAACTAAAATAATTTTGTACATTTTTATGGTCGGAGCAGAGTGCAGCTTCTCTTTTTTAGTGCTACAATTGTTGTTTGGCTTTGCACCTGTGCACACTGATGAAAAGAGTGTTGCAGTTTTTTTTTTCTCTCTAAAACCCAACAGGACGTCAAACAGCATGCTGCAGGTCTGTGTGAACCCCTCCCAGAATACAGCATGCTGTCGAGTCAGTAAGGTTAGGATCATACTAGCGTCAGCCTTCTCGCTCACGGATCCGTGTAAAACTTAGAATTCTGCAGCCTGAGCGCAAGCGTTAACGTGCTGTACACTGTGTTCAGGCTGCCCATATATCCCTATGGTTACCAGTCTCCCAGTGCAGCTGCTGCTTGACACAGAAGTCCTGGATATGCGCTATTTCTGAGTGCACACAAAAATGCGGTTTCCACACAGAACTGGGCTGCAGCAGGCACTGCAGCATTGCATATGGGCCATATGCAATGCTGCAAGCCCAGGTCTGTGTGGGCCGCTCCCATCCCGGCCACCTCCCCTCCCCCATATATTCGCATGCCCGCACTAGTCTGTCCACCATCATGTTTTCCGACTTGACTCAGAGCTGTCTGCATAGGCTCAGCTCAGGCAGTGCCAGCACTGTACACAGCAGACTCCACAGTCACAGACAGTACCGGCTGAGCTATCCCGCTGCCCGCCACTGGGTCCGTTACCACCTAATCTGTCATGATGCAAGATCGACCAGATCAGACAAGTCTTTGCTACCCAACCCCCATGTACACCGGATCAATCCTCTCCCCCACTAACCCTCCTCCCAACCATCACTGAAGGAGAACTGGCACACCTCCTCTCCATATCGCACCTCACCACTTGTGCACTGGACCCTATCCCATCCCACCTCCTTCCCAACCTCACCAGAACACTTATCCCAGCCCTAACCCACCTCTTCAACCTATCACTAACTTCTGGTACCTTTCCTTCTGCTTTCAAACAAGCAAGAATTACACCTATCTTAAGGAAGCCATCCCTCGAACCGACTTCTACATCCAGCTACCGGCCCATATCTTTGCTCCCGTTCGCTTCCAAACTTCTCGAAAAGCATGTCCACACTGTACTCTCATCCCACCTCTCATCCAACTCTCTCTTTGACGACCTTCAATCCGGCTTCCGCCCTCACCACTCTTCTGAAACTGCCCTGACCAAAATTACTAACGACTTGCTCACGGCCAAAGCTAACAGACAGTTCTCCGTCCTCCTCCTTTTAGACCTGTCCTCTGCATTCGACACAGTTCACCACTGCCTCTTATTACAGATCCTTTCTTCCATTGATATCACTGACCTTGCCCTCTCCTGGATCTCTTCCTATCTTTCCAACCGCACATTTAGTGTCTCCCACTCCCACACAACCTTCTCACCCCAACCCTCTCTGTTGGGGTCCCTCAAGGCTCTGTTCTGGGGCCCCTCCTTTTCTCCATCTATACTCTTGGTCTTGGACAACTCATAAAGTTCCATGGCTTCCAGTATCACCTGTATGCTGATGACACTAAGAGATATCACCTGTCTACTGTCCAGAATCCCGGAGTGTCTATCAGCCATATCCTCCTCCCTTTTCCTCCCGCTTCCTAAAACTCAATGTAGACAAAACCGAACTCATCTTCTTTCCTCCATCTCACACACCTTCCTTGCCAGACTTATCTATCACAATAAATGACATCACACTTTGCCCTGTACCTGAAGTCTGCTGCCTCGGAGTAACACTTGACTGCATTGTCCTTCAAACCGCACATCCAAGCGTTGCCACCTCCTGCCGTCTCCAACTCAAAAACATTGCTAAACTACTCATGCATGCCCTCATTATCTCCCGCCTTGACTACTGCAACCTTCTACTCTGTGGCCTTCCTGCTAACACTCTTGCACCACTTCGACCTGTCCTTAACTCTGCTGCCCGACTAATCCACCTCTCTCCTCGCTATTCCTCCACGTCTCCCCTCTGCAAATTCCTCCACTGGCTCCCAATTCACCAGCGTATCCAATTCAAACTACTAACATTGACTTACAAAACCATCCACAATCTGTCCACCCCCATATATCTCTGAACTAACCTCCCGATATCATCCAACTCATAATCTTCGATCCTCCCAAGACCTCCTTCTTTCCTCCACACTTGTACGTTCCTCATCTAACCGCCTGCAAGACTTCGCCCGAGCATCCCCCATCCTCTGAAACGCTGCACCCCATCACGTCCGACTGTTCCCTACACACAGAACCTTCAAGCGGAACCTGAAAACCCATCTCTTCAGAACAGCCTACAACCTGCAATGACCACAGTGCCGCCTCAACACCACTGGATCCGACGCGCCACCACCACCGGACCTGGCAATCCAGCACCACCCGAGCAGACCCAACCTACTGTCTCCCTCCCCCTTGCCCTGTAGAATGTAAGCCCGCAAGGGTAGGGTCCTCTCTCCCCTCTGTATCAGTCTGTCACTTTGTTCATTATATTTGTAACTTGTCTGTATGTAACCCTTTCTCATGTACAGCACCATGGAATGAATGGTGCTCTATAAATAAATAATAATATGCATGACATGCATCAATCATGCAGCTCGTCAGCCTCATCCACCGATGATGGTCGGTACCATCATCACTTGTCAAATACCGGCGCTGACTCTCACTAAGCGCGCCTGACTGCTGCGACGCCGGCGGCGATGTGCTGCCCGGGCCTTCACGGGAACTTCAAGTCTCCTCCTCAGCGGGCTCCTGCTCCTCGTCCCTTCAGAGGCCGCCGACACCGGATATCCAGATTAGAGAGGCAGCAGGAGTCTGAGGTGCGTGTACATTAGGGCAGGTGGGCTCGATGACTCAGGTGGGGGAGCGGGGCGAACCAACTCGACCCAGTACACCCCCCCCCCCAAAACAAAACAAAAAAACACGCTCAGGCACCACCCCCCTAAATTCTGGCACCATAGCATGTGACCTCAAATGCCTAAGGGCAAATACGGCCCTGGCTGGCGGTAAAGAAACGTTTGTCTAAAAGGCAGCCCTAACCAGACCACTGCAGCAGATCCATGGGTAAAGAGTTTGGTTGTAGCAAGATACCGTGGTGCTAAACAGAGTGGGAGACAGCCTAGAGGTACCGGGATGGCGGCAGCAGTCTGCACCAAGGTCAGTCATTGTGAATACCCCTAAAAAGTAATGTTGAAGCTATGTGCCCGTGTTTCATGAGACTGTTATAGTAAAGAACTGTTTGAGCATCATGGACTTTTTGTCTGCCTTGGCCCTTGATGAGGGCAACTGTGAACTGGACTATTGTACTGTAGAGCCAGTCAGGGCGCATGCTACAAAAGTAGGTATGCTCTGCAGCAGAGGCCCTGCCTCGCTCGGGACTGCCGGGGCCAACTCCTCAACATCTCTTTGAATGCCAAAGATTATTTTTCATATTAATAACATTACTACAGTCCTCATACTCCATACATTCACACCAGCAAATCCATAGTGAACATTACAAGTCTCCACTCACATATCTTCCAATTACAGTATAAAACCAATATAAAATCACCCATGAGTAAACACTTATCAGAAAAAAAGGCATGTTATGGTTAAGAAAATGCTCACAATCATTATCGGACACATATTTTAGATGAAACAGCTCACTATGATTCCACAGAAACAGCCACCGCGGTCGGCACACTGGACACGAATGACCCTAAATACACAGAAATCAAAGGGTAATTTCCACTCAAACTAAGAACTAAGAAAATTTTAGTTTTTTAAACTGTCCATGATGTGTCCGAGTATTTTATTTTCTACTTTTGCCTGTGTATATAAAATGGGTAATAATTTGGTTTGTGAGAAATTTGATTTTAACCCAGTGGTCCAACCTACGTGTTAGGTGAGGTGTATCCTCCATACACAAGGTCCGGGTGGACACATGGACCATGAGTGTTGGTGAAGCACGCAAGGTACAGACAGCAGAGGGGACTGGGGAACGCAGGGCTTCACAACATCACCTTAAGAGCCGCGCATGGGTCCCGGGAACCTGGCTACGAAGGTCGGGACTTTCACGTTCAGCCTTGATGCAATCAGGTCCACATCGGGGGTTCCCCAGCGATTTGTAGAAAACCTTCTGGATGGAGGGACCATTCTCCTGAGGCAAGTCCCTGGAAGCTTAGGAATCTGCTGCGCAGTTGTCCACTCCCTAGATTTGGACTGCTGATATGACTGACTGAGTTGTTTCAGTTCAGTTTAGGATATGTTCTACTTCGCGCATTGCAGATTTGCTGCGTGTGCCGCCCTGGTGATTAATGTACGCCATTGTCATGGTGTTGTCTGATTGAATGCAGATGGGGTGACTGGCTAGAAGGTGGTGAAAGTGTTGGAGTGCTAAGCGGATCACCCATAGCTCCAGAGTGTTGATTGGGAGGTGTGTCTCCTGGGGCGTCCAGCAGCCTTGGGTCGTGTGTTGGCGATAGACAGCCCCTCAACCGAGTAAACTGACATTGGTGGTTACAACTAGCCACTGGACTAGGAGAAAGGATTTCCCCTGTGTGAGTGAAGATGGCTGTCTCCACCAGGTGAGTGCCTTTTTGACGTACGTGGATAGGCGGTGCTTGTGGTCGAGGCTGAAGGGATTTTTGTCCCAAGCCGAGAGGAGGGCTGGCTGCAAGGGTCGGAAGTGTAGCTGAGCCAAGGGAACTGCTTCCATTGCAGCTACCATTTTCCCTAGGACCCCAAGCCGAAGTGGATGGATTGAGGTGGTCAACTGCAAAGAATGCAAACTCCTTTGCGAATCACCGTGGCCTTGTCATGAGGGAGTAGGACGAGCTCTCGTGCAGTATCGAAGGTCATCCCTCATAACTCTACCCTACCAAGGTGGTCGACTATTCAGGGAAAATCTTGACCAACTCATCTCCGAAGCCACAGGAGAAAAAAGCTAATTTCTCCCCCAGCAAAGGCTGAAGTGGTCCTTTCGCCGCCCACAGCCACAATCACGATTTCGCACCTCTCACGGGACATCGGTCTACCCGCGGGGACAGAAAACTGAATTAGTCCTTACCGGTAATGCCTTTTCTTGGAGCCTTCCACGACAGCATTGGAGGATGTCGTCCACGCCCTATTGGGGGACAGGAACACAGAGAGGTTAAAAGCCCCTCCCCTTCCTCAGTACTCCAGTGTTTACCAAGATCACCCTTATCCATGGATTACCTGATACAAACCAGAACCAAACACCAACAAGGGGGGGAACTGATGCTGTCGTGGAAGGCTCCAAGAAAAGGAATTACCGGTAAGGACTAATTCAGTTTTCTCCATTCGCCTTCCACGACAGCATTGGAGGAATACCACCGATACTCCTCAGGGTGGGACTATTGCCTGTAGGACTTGCCTACCAAAGGACAGATCCCAACTGAAGGACAGATCTAACCTATAGTGACGAGAAAAAGTGAGGAGAGACCACCACGTAGCCGCTCTGCAAATCGGCTCCGATGAAGCTCCAGCCTGCTCCACCCAGGACGTAGCAGCAGCCCGAGTTGAAGGAGCCTTCAACCCCACCGGAGGGGCAAGGACCGGAGCGACATAGGCCTTACAGATCACCTTCGTGATCCAGGAAGCGATGGTAGCTTTGGAAGTCTTCTGCCCTGTATTTTTCCCAAATTGCTGAACAAAACAGGTTCTGATCTAATCTCCAGGAAGCAGTGTCTTAGAGGTAGTGGAGGACAGTCCGACGAACATCGAAGGAGTGAAACACGGCCTCAGCCGCATTAGCAGGAGATTGACAAAATGAAGGCAGAACCACTCCCTGGGACCGATGGAAAGCCGACACAACTTTCGGAAGACAAGATGAATGCAACCGAAGCGTAATGCGAACAACGGACACCACGAGGTACGGAGCCCGGACAGAGAGTGCCTGCAGATCTCCAACTCTAGGAACAGAAGTGATGGCCACCAAAAACGCCACCTTGTGAGAGAGACGTAAGGGATGCAGCAGACAAGGGTGCAAAGGGACTGCGAGAAAGCCCTTGGAGAACAATCTTCAATCCCAGGGAGGGACAGAAGGCCGAACCGGGGACGCCGCCCGCAAGCAGAAGTAAAAAACTGCTAGATCCATTGATAGGAAGCAAGATCCTGGGCAAAAACTGCCCTAAGTGCCGACATCTGGACTTAAAGAGTGCTCGGCCGAAGCCCCAAAGCCAAGCCACGCTGCAAAGATCCAAGAGTTGGGCCACATGAGGATGATGCATGGCCGGGATGGAAGGAGCACACCAGGACAGGAACGGATTCCAGCCCTCCCGTAAATAGCGTGCGTCACAGGATGCCTGCCCTGCCGAAGCATGCGGATCACTGCCTGGGAGAGACCCTTGGTCCTCAGGATCTCGGCCGCAACAGCCAGGTCGCCAGAGTGAACCACTGAGGGCCCGGGTGAAACAGAGGACCCTGGGACAGTAGGTCGAGACAGTGGGGCAACCTAATCGGTCTCTCTAGGCCCAGGTCTCGGATGGCGTCGTACCACGCCCATTTGGGCTACAGGGGAGCCACCAGGATAGTCGTCACCCGCTCCGCCCGAATATTTTGCAACGCCTTGGGAAGTAGTGGGATTGGAGGAAATGCATACACCAAACGGGAGGCCCAGGGATGGGCAAAGGCGTCCAGCCCACGAGGATGGTCCGACCGCGTCAGGGCGGCACCTTTGTATTCGAGCCTGAAGCGAACAGGTCGATTGAAGGGACACCCCACCTGTCCGTAAGAGAGCGAAATACATCCGGATGGAGGCACCATTCTCCTGAGTGGACCTCCATGCGGCTCAAGAAATCTGCCTGTACATTGGCCATTCCCTTCAGATGTACTGCCGAGGAGAGAAGATGGCGTACTGCCCACGAAAAGATCAGTCTTGCCAGCCCATGCAAGTGTAAGCCTCGAGTACCGCCTTGGTGCCGCAAGAAGGCAACCGTAGTCACATTGTCTGACAGGACCTTGACATGATGACCCCGGAGAATGTGAGCTGCGCATGAAACGCTTCCTCCACTGTCAGAAGTTCCCGGAAGTTTGAAGACTGGCGACTGACCGAGCGACTCCAAATCCCCTGGAACAGTGTGCGATCCACCATCGCGCCCCAACCAGAACCGCTGGCATCAGTGGTAACGGAGATCACAGGAGTCTGCAGCCAGGCCACCCCCGTCCGAAGGTGTCTGGGATTCATCCACCAGGAAAGCGAGGTTACCACCCGCCCCGGGGTCCGGACCCACGAGTTTAAGGAATCCTGACGTCTGTCCCATGAACTCAGTATGTGTTCCTGGAGCAGTCGGGAAGGAGCCCGAGTCCATGTTACCGACTGAATGCAGGCCGTCATGGCCTCTAACAGGGATATTGCTTCCCGCAAGGAGGGCGACCTCTTTGCCGGGAAGCAGGTCAGATGCACACGGCGCAGAAGCTGATGTGCCGCAGGAAGGAACGAGGTCTGTCTGGAGGAGTCCAGCAAGACTCCCAAAAAATGACGACGGGTTGCCGACACCCGTTCCGATTCCTGAAGATTGGGCACCAACCCCAGGGACTGAAGAATCTCCAACGTTTTGGAGACCTGTGTGCGCAGAACCACTGCCGAAGGAGCCACCACCAACATGTCGTCTAAATAGAAAAGCACACATATCCCCTGGGTCTGGATGAATGCGATCACTTCCCCCATGAGTTTGGTAAACTCTGGGGGCCAACGAAAACCTGAAGGGCAGCACATTAAACAGGTAATGGACCGTCCCGCCTGCCCCGGAGATCGCGAATCGCAGAAAGCGCTTGTGGGACGGGTGAATGGAGACATGATAATACGCGTTCTGGAGGTCCACAAACAACCTGGAGTAACGCCAATGGCCCTCCTCTCCAGGAGGAACCGGGGGCCCCACACCCAAATCCAACAGGTCTCGCAGACCCGACAAGAAAAAATGTGCGAGAGTCCCCCTGAGGAAGGGAGGAGACTCAAAGACACGGAGGGACTGGCTCTCGAATTCCAAGCGCAGACTCTCCCAAATGGTTGAGAGGATCCAAGGGCACGAGGAGATTGCTTGCGACTGTGGCAGAAACCGCAGGAGCCACCCCGCAACGGGGAAGGCGGCATTGTTTAGGGGGCAGCTGGTGATGCCGCTGCTGGGGAAGCAAGATAACTGAATTAGTCCTTACCGGTAATTCCTTTTCTTGGAGCCTTCCACGACAGCATTGGAGGATGTCGTCCACGCCCTATTGGGGGACAGGAACACAGAGAGGTTAAAAGCCCCTCCCCTTCCTCAGTACTCCAGTGTTTACCAAGATTACCCTTAGCCATGGATTATCTGATATAAACCAGAACCAAACACCAACAAGGGGGGGAACTGATGCTGTCGTGGAAGGCTCCAAGAAAAGGAATTACCGGTAAGGACTAATTCAGTTTTCTCCATTCGCCTTCCACGACAGCATTGGAGGAATACCACCGATACTCCTCAGGGTGGGACTACTGCCTGTAGGACTCTCCTACCAAAGGACAGATCCCGACTGAAGGACAGATCTAACCTATAGAGGCGAGAAAAAGTGAGGAGAGGCTACCACGTAGCCGCTATGCAAATCAGCTCCGATGAAGCTCCAGCCTGCTCCGTCCAGGGAGTAGCAGCAGCCCGAGTTGAAGGAGCCTTCAACCCCACCGGAGGAGCAAGGACCGGAGCGACGTAGACCTCACAGATTGCCTTCTTGATCCAGGAAGTGATGGTAGCCTGGGAAGTCTTCTTCCCTGTATTATTCCCAAAAGCCGAACAAACAGGTTCTGATCTAACCTCCAGGAAGCAGACTCTCGGAGATAGAGGAGGACAGTCCGACGAACATCCAAGGAGTGAAACACGGCCTCAGCCGCGTTAGCAGGAGATCGACAAATTGAAGGCAGAACCACATCCTGGGACCGATGGAAAGCCGACAACTTTCAGAAGAAAAGATGAATGCAACCGAAGCGTAATGCGAACAACGGACACCACGGGGCACGGAGCCCGTACAGAGAGTGCCTACAGTTCTCCAACTCTGGGAGCAGAAGTGATGGCCACCAAAAACGCCACCTTGTGAGAGAGACGTAAGGGATGCAGCAGACAAGGGTGCAAAGGGACTTCGAGCAAGCCCTTGGAGAACAAGCATCAAATCCCAGGGAGGGACAGAAGGCCGAATCCGGGGACGCCACCCCCAAGCAGAAGTAAAAAAACTGCTTGAGCCATGGATGGGAAGCAAGATCCTGGGCAAAAACCGCCCCAAGTGCCGACCTCTGGACTTAAAGAGTGCTCGGCCGAAGCCCCAAATCCAAGCTACGCTGCAAAAATCCAAGAGCTGGGCCACTGAGGGCCCGGGTGAAACAGAGGACCCTGGGACAGTAGGTTGAGACTGGGCTAACATAATCGGTCCCTCCAGGCCCAGGTCTCGGATGGCGTCGTACCACGCCAGTTTGGGCCCCAGGGGAGCCACCAGGATAGTGTCACCCCCTCCGCCCGAATCCGTTGCAACGTCTTGGGAAGTGGCGGGATTGGAAGAAATGCATACACCAACCGGAAGTCCCAGGGATGGGCAAGAGCGTCCAGCCCCCGAGGATGGTCCAACCGCATCAGGGAGAAAAAGGTTGGCACCTTTGTATTCGAGCCCGAAGCGAACAGGTCGATCGAAAAGACACCCCACCTGTCCGTAAGAGAGCGAAATACTTCCGGATGGAAGCACCATTCTCCTGGGTGGACCTCCGTGCGGCTCAAGAATCTGCCTGTACATTGGCCATTCCCTTCAGATGTACTGCCGAGGAGGAGAGAAGATGGCGTATTGCCCACAAAAGAACAGTCTTGCCAGCCCCTGCAAGTGTAAGCCACGAGTACCGCCTTGGTACCGCAAGAAAGCAACCGTAGTCACATTGTCTGACAGGACCTTGACATGATGACCCCGGAGAACGGGAGCTGCAGCAAGAAGCGCTTCCTCCACTACCAGAAGTTTGAAGACTGGCGACTGACCGAGCGACTCCAAATCCCCTGGAACGGTGTGCGAACTACCATCGTGCCCCAACCGGAACCGCTGGCATCAGTGGGAACGGAGGTCACAGGAAGGTGTCTGGGATTCATCCCCAGGAAAGCGAGGTTACCACCCGCCCCGGGGTCCGGACCCGTGAGGTTAAGGAATCCTGACGTCTGTCCCAGGAATTCAGTATGTGTTCCCGGAGCAGTCGGGAGGGAGCCTGAGCCCATGTTACTGACTGAATGCAGGCCATCATGGCCCCTAACAGGGACATTGCTTCCCGCAAGGAGAGCGACCCCCCTTGCCCGGAAGCGGGTCAGATTCACGCGGCGCAAAAGCTAATATGCCGCAGGAAGGAACGAGGTCTGTCTGGAGGAGGCCAGCAAGACTTCCAAAAATTGACGTCTGGTTGCAGGCACCCGTTCCGAATCCCCAAGATTGGGTACCTATCCCAGGGACTGAAGAATCTCCAATGTGTTGGAGACCTTTGTGCGCAGAAGCACTGCCGAAGGAGCCACCACCAACATGTCATCTAAATAGGGAAGCATACATATCCCCTGGGTCTGGATGAATGTGATCGCTTCCCCCATGAGTTTGGTACCCTCTGGGGCCGACGAAATCCCAACGGGCAGCACATTAAGCCGAGAATGGACCGTCCCGCCTGCCCCGGAGATCGTGAATCGCAGAAAGCGCTTGTGGGACGGGTGAATGGGGACCTGAGAATACGCGTTCTGGAGGTCCACAACAACCTGGAGTAGTGCCCTTGGCCCTCCTGTCCAGGAGGAACCGGGGACCCCACACCCGAATCCAACAGGTGTCGCAGACCCGACAAGAAAAACCGTGCGAGAGCTCCCTGAGGAAGGGAGAGGACTCGAAGACACGGAGGGGCTGGCTCTGGAATTCCAAGCGTAGACCCTCCCAAATGGTCGAGAGGATCCAAGGGCACAAGGAGATTGCTTGCCACTGTGGCAGAACCCGCAGGAGCCGCCCCGCAATGGGGAAGGCGACCTTGTTTAGGGGGCGGCTGGTGATGCCGCTGTTGGGGGAGAAATATATTAGGGTCTTGTTCCCGTACTGGAATGCCCAGCGACCAGACTTACCCTTCCCTTTAGACTGGGAGGGTTGGCTGCGCTCAGGCCAAAAGGACTGCCTCCGAAAGGGCTCCTGTTCCGGGAGACACCTTTTCCGGTCTGACACCTTTTCCAGGATGTCATCCAATGCCCTTTGCAAGGGGAGGCCACACAGCTGGAGATTAGACGTGACCTCCCCATTCCACCTTGTAAGCCACACTGCCCTGCGAGCTGTGTTAACCAACACTGCGCACCTGGCGCCAACGCGGAACGACTCAGCAGAGGCATCGGCCAGGAAGCCCGTAGCACGTCTCAGAAGTGGAATGGAGTCCAAAGCTCCTCCCTGGGAGTACCCTGCAGGATGAATTCTCCCAGCTGGGTGAGCCACTTAAAGAAAGACCTGCTCACATGTATAGGAAATGTACACCGTTAAAGACATAGCTGCTGCCTCCCAGGATTTTTTGAGGACACTCTCCATTTTACGAACGAGGGGGGTCCTTCAACCGGGAGGAATCTTCAAAAGGCAGCGCGGTCTTATATGCTAAGCTTCCCAAATGGAATACTGCCATAGACCTTTATGTTAGAAGTCCTATTGACTTTATAGAGACTTCCATAGAGATTCCCATTGGGTCTCCCATGAGGTCTCCCATCCAGCCCGTGACTGAGGCTCCTGCTGCTTAGCTTCAACAGTGTGTCAAAGGCAAGCACAATGGGTTTACAATAGCAGCTGATTGCTACCCTGGCCACATTAGGATGATGCATGGTCGGGATGGAAGGAGCACACCAGGACAGGAACCGATTCCAGCCCTCCCGTGAATAGCGTTTGTCACAGGCTTCCTGCTCTGCTGAAGCGTGCGGATCACTGCCTGGGAGAGACCCTTGGTCCTCAAGATCCCGGCCGCAACAGCCAGGCCGCCTGAATGAGTCCACCTTCGGGACCTCCCAGACAGAGTCATCACCCTCCAATCCACTCGGATGGGGTAAGCCGCTTAGCCTTCAGGCCTCTGAACATTTAGTCCTGCACAGAAGAAGGGGATTCCACCACCTCTACTCCCATGGTACAATGGACAGTGTCCACCAATGCACCAATGGACTCCATGGAAAAATAGTAGTGTCCAGATTCTCATGTCTGGACATAGGCAACAGCGGCAATATCCTCGCCGTCCTCTAACGCTGAGCTCTGGCCAGCCTCCATGAGATCCACAGAGTCACAATCCTGGAGCTTCCTCTCTTACGGAGGGGAAGGCCCGGAAGCTGCAGCAAAACCCCGCAGTGCCAAGATAGAAGCCTGCACCTCTTCCCTAATGGATTGGAGCTCCTCAAGCAAGGATGGGGAGTCCATCCTGACAACCCTGTCAGTCACAGCCGACACCTTGTTGTAGGAAGAGGGAACTTTTGTGCCGCAGCCACATTGCTCCCTTTCACAGACGGCCCTCGTCTCCCTATAGACAAAAAGGGAAGAGAAGGGGGTCCCAGTGTGAGTGCAGGGCTTAAATAACTACCCCTTGTGACCACCCCCAGAAACACTTACATGAGCTGGGGGAACGCTGGGCTCTGCAGAAGCAGAGGTGGAAGCCTATCACCCACCATGTTTCAGGGATCAGCCTTACCTGGGTGTAGCTTCCGGCGGGTACTTGTCCAGAAGTACCGTGCCCCAACGAGGAACACCTGTTCCCTCCCTCCTCCTGGTCACCGGCCGCGCGGCAGTAGCGCGCGAAAGTCCTGCTGGGTTCCCTGGAGCCGCGCCCAGCCTGCCACAGCCCTTACAGGAGCCGCCGCCCGAAACCGGAAGTGCCATCCCGGAACCGGAAGTGCCACCCCCGAAACCGGAAGTGCCTCCACGGCACCTCTGATGCATGCTCCAGGGACCGCAGCTGGAGGAGGGAGACGCCGGAGAGCTGAACAGGCCTCCGGCGTTGCAATACACGGCCTGCTTTGCCCCGTAGGACGCAGGAAGGCCGGATGGTCCCACCACGGAGCCCCGAGAAGGAGGAGGAGGCCGCCCCCGACGTCCATCCCTGGCCCGGCTGTAAGTACACCCCAATGCTGCCTCTGCCGGCCTGACAGCACTGGAACCTCTCCATGCCCCAAGGGGGACAGGAAGACACTGGAGTACTGAGGAAGGGGAGGGGCTTTTAACCTCTCTGTGTTCCTGTCCCCCAATAGGGCGTGGACGACATCCTCCAATGCTGTCGTGGAAGGCGAATGGAGAAATTACGGGTCTTGTCCCCTTTCTGGACTGCCCAGCGACCACACTTACCCTTCCCTTTAGACCGGGAGGGTTGGCTGCGCTCAGGCTGAAAGGACTGCCTCCGAAAGGGCTTCTGTTCCGGGAGACACATTTTCCGGTCTGACACCTTTCCCAGGATGTCATCCAATGCCGGACCAAAGACAAAAGACCTTTGAAAGGGGAGGCCACACAGTTGGAGCTTAGACGTGACCTATCCATTCCACAATGTAAGCCACACTGCCCTGCGAGATGTGTTAGCCAACACTGCGCACCTGGCGCCAATGCGGATCGACTCAGCAGAGGCATCGGCCAGGAAGCCCGTAGCACGTCTCAGAAGTGGAATGGAGTCCAAAGCTCCTCCCTGGGAGTACCCTGCAGGATGAATTCTTCCAGCTGGGTGATCCACTTAAAGAGAGACCTGGCCACACATGTAGAGGAAATGTTCACCTTTAAAGACAAAGCTGCCGCCTCCAAGGAGTTTTTGAGGACACTCTCCATCTTACGATTGAGGGGGTCCTTCAACTGGGAGGAAATCTTCAAAAGGCCACCTTCGGGACCTCCCAGACAAAGTCATCAACCTCCAATCCACTTGGATGGGGTGAACAGCCGATGTTCTGGAGACTCCCACTCCCGGCGGATGAGAACCCGGATGACCTCATGGACAGGGAAGCCCAACTGCCGCTTAGCCTTCAGGCTTCTGAACATTTAGTCCTGCACAGAAGAAGGGGGTTCCACCACCTCTACTCCCATGGTACTATGGACAGTGTCCACCAATTCACCCACGGACTCCGTGGAAAAATAGTAGTGTCCAAATTCTCGTGTCTGAACAGAGGCAACAAAAGCAATATCCTCGCCATCCTCTGACGCTGAGCTCTGGTCAGTCTCCATGAAATCCCACACAGTCACAATCCTGGAGCTTCCTCTCTTTCGGAGGGGAAGGCCTGGAAGCTGCAGCAAAAACTGGCAGTGCCGAGATAGAAGCCTGCACCTCTTCCCTAATGGATTAGAGCTCCTCAAGCAGGGATGGGGAGTCCATCCTGACAACACTGACAAAAAAGAGGGGGAGGGGACAAGAGGTGCAATAGTGCCCTTATCACTAGACACTAGCTTGTATTGAGGTGAGAAAAAATGAACCACTCACCTATTCCAGTTGTGAGACCCACAACTGGTTAGTAGACCTGTTAGGATAAATATCCTGATGGCTGCTGCTGGACTTCCACCGGTCTCACACACGTGAAGACAAAACCAGAAGCTTAGGGAAAAGAGGTGTACCACAGTCCGCGCTGCCAGGGTCACTTACATCAAAGAAAACGAGTACATGATGTCCAGTTCAATCCATCTTTATTCTCCTACGCGTTTCAGTGTCATCCTGGCACCTTCATCAGGGATACCTCCACCCCACCAAACTCCTCTTATTTATAGCCACATTCATCATCAAAATTAGTGGGTGTTCCCAGTCATGCGACGTGAAAAACGTCATCAAAACAGGGAGGACACTACATTTTGGCACAATTTATCACAAAAACTCTATAAAACACATTTAAATATATCGTATATACTCGTGTATAAGCCGACCCCCCTACTTTTGCCCCCAAAACCTGGGAAAACCTATTGACTCGTGTATAAGCCGAGGGTGGACCCCAGCACAGGTATACAGCCCCCAGCAGTGTGGTATACAGGCCCCCCCAGTGGTAGTATACAGCAGCCTCCCCAGTGGTATATACAGACCCCAGCATTATTACAGCAGCCGCCCCAGAGGTATACACAGCAGCCCCAGGGGTATACACAGCAGCCCCAGGGGTAGTACACAGCAGCCCCAGAGGTATATACAGCCCCAGTGGTATACAGCAGCCTCCCCAGTGGTATATACAGACCCCAGCATTATTACAGCAGCCGCCCCAGAGGTATACACAGCACCCCCAGGGTTATACACAGCAGCCCCAGGGGTATACACAGCAGCCCCAGGGGTAGTACACAGCAGCCCTTAGGTAGTACACAGCAGCCCCAGAGGTATATACAGCCCCAGTGGTATACAGCAGCCTCCCCAGTGGTATATACAGACCCCAGCATTATTACAGCAGCCGCCCCAGGGGTATACACAGCAGCCCCAGGGGTATACACAGCAGCCCCAGGGGTATACACAGCAGCCCCAGGGGTATACACAGCAGCCCCAGGGGTAGTATACAGCAGCCCCAGGGGTAGTATACAGCAGCCCCAGGGGTAGTATACAGCAGCCCCAGGGGTAGTATACAGCAGCCCCAGGGGTAGTATACAGCAGCCCCAGGGGTAGTATACAGCAGCCCCAGGGGTAGTATACAGCAGCCCCAGAGGTATACAGCAGCCTCCCCAGTGGTATATACAGACCCCAGCATTATTACAGCAGCCGCCCCAGAGGTATACACAGCAGCCCCAGGGGTATACACAGCAGCCCCAGGGGTATACACAGCAACCCCAGGGGTAGTATACAGCAGCCCCAGGGGTAGTACACAGCAGCCCCAGGGGTAGTACACAGCAGCCCCAGAGGTATATACAGCCCCAGAGTTATATGCAGCCCCAGAGTTATATGCAGCCCCAGAGTTATATGCAGCCCCAGAGGTATTATACTGGCCCCCCCTCACTGTTTGCCGCCCCCACCTCACAGGATGGCCCCCCCCACACATGCAGCGCTGCGCATATACATTACCAGGCTATCAGCTGTCACCCTCCGGTGGCGATTCGCGGCTCCCGGCTCCGGCTTCCATCTTCATCTCTGTCTTCCTGCTTTGTGGCCGGGGCTCATCGCGATGACGTCATCGCGACGCCGGCCGGTCATGTGACATGCAGGAAGACAGAGATGAAGATGGAAGCCGGAGCCGGGAGCCGCGAATCGCCACCGGAGGGTGACAGCTGATAGCCTGGTAATGTATATGCGCAGCGCTGCATGCGGGGGGGCCATCCTGTGAGGTGGGGGCGCCAAACAGTGAGGGGGTCCCGTATGACTTGCGTATAAGCCGAGGGGGGACTTTTCGGCCCAATTTTTGGGCTGAAAAGCTCGGCTTATACGCGAGTATATACGGTAAATACAATGTAACCTAGACGATCTAAAAAATCCGGTTAGTAAAAACATACAAAAACTGTAGAAAAATTCAAGTGGAAAAGCACATAAAACCGCATTAGAAAATACATACAGAGGCAGGCAAAAAATTAGTTGAATAATTCCCAACTTCCCAGGGGATAGAACGCATGAAGCTCAGGTATTCACTCATATGAGTGTGCTTCTAATGTTCTGTGCTAACTAGGGCTTACAGAGTATGCCTCTGACTTGTATAGTACTCATCTAAAATGTATTAAATAAAATTCTGTTTGTTTTCCAGATGCGGTCAAAGAAGAAAGAAGGATCATCATTTTGTTTAAAAGCTATCAACTGTTTATAAATTTTATTCATGAAATATAAAAAAATGGAATAAAATATGTAAAAATGAATAAATAGAGATTAACATGAAAAATGTGAAGATAATTAAAAAAATGTTTATTTGTAATTAAATAAAAAATAAAAGATGAGATAAAATGTTGTAAAAGCCATGTTGGTAAAAGGAAGAGTCCAACGATGGCTTTTACAACATTTTATCTCATCTTTTATTTAATTAGAAATAAACATTTTTTTTAATTATCTTCACATTTTTCATGTTAATCTCTATTTATTAATTTTTACATATTTTATTCCATTTTTTTTATATTTCATGAATAAAATTTATAAACAGTTGATAGCTTTTATACAAAATGATGATCCTTCTTTCTTCTTTGACCGCATCTGGAAAACAAACAGAATTTTATTTAATACATTTTTAGATGAGTACTATACAAGTCAGAGGCATACTCTGTAAGCCCTAGTTAGCACAGAACATTAGAAGCACACTCATATGAGTGAATACCTGAGCTTCATGCGTTCTATCCCCTGGGAAGTTGGGAATTCAACTAATTTTTTGCCTGCCTCTGTATGTATTTTCTAATGCGGTTTTATGTGCTTTTTCGCTTGAATTTTTCTACAGTTTTTGTATTTTTTACTAACCGGATTTTTTAGATCGTCTGGGTTACATTGTATTTATATTTAAATGTGTTTTATAGAGTTTTTGTGATAAATTGCGCCAAAATGTAGTGTCCTCCCTGTTTTGATGACGTTTTTCACGTCACATGACTGGGAACACCCACTTATTTTTAATGATGAATGTGGCTATAAATAAGAGGAGTTTGGTGGGGTGGAGGTATCCCTGATGAAGGTGCCAGGATGGCACTGAAACGCGTAGGAGAATAAAGAAGATTGAACTCGACATCGTCTACTCGTTTTCTTTGATGTGAGTGACCCTGGCTGCGCGGACTGTGGTACACCTCTTTTCCCTAAGCTTCTGATCCTGACAACACTGTCAGTCATGGCCACACCTTTTTGTAGGAAGAAGGAAATTTCGTGCCGCAGCCACATTTCCTGGACGATTTTTTGCTCCCTTTCACAGGCGGCCCTTGTCTCTCTATAGAAAAAAAGGGAAGAAAAGGGGGTCCCAGTGGGAGTGCAGGGCCTAAATAACTCTACCCCTTGTGACCACCCCCAGAAACACTTACATGAGCTGGGGGAACGCTGTGCTCTGCAGAAGCAGAGGTGGAAGCCTATCGCCCACCATGTTTCAGGAATCAGCCTTACCTGGGTGTAGATTCTGGCGGGTACTTATCCAGAAGTACCGTGCCCCCAACAAGGAACACCTGTTCCCTCCCTCCTCCTGGTCACCGGCCCCAGGCAGTAGCACCGGTAGGCCTGCTGGGTTCCCTGGAGCTGTGCCCAGCCTGCCACAGCCTGTACAGGAGCCGCCGCCCGAAACAGGAAGTGTCATCCCGGAACCGGAAGTGCATGCCCCAGGGACCGCAGCTGGAGGAGGGAGACGCCGGAGAGCTGAACAGGCCTCCGGTGCTGCAATACACGACCTGATTTGCCCCGTAGGACGCAGGAAGGCCGGGTGGTCCCACCACGGGAGCCCCGAGAAGGAGGAGGCCGCCCCCAACGTCCATGCCTGGCCTGGCTGTAAGTACACCCCAATGCTGCCTCTGCCGGCCCGACAGCACTGGAACCTCTCCATGCCCCAAGGGGGACAGGAAGACACTGGAGTACTGAGGAAGGGGAGGGGCTTTTAACCTCTCTGTGTTCCTGTCCCCCAATAGAGCTTGGACGACATCCTCCAATGCTGTCGTGGAAGGTGAATGGAGAAATACCCTGTTCTCATTCAAAGCCAATTCCACCTGGAAAAGCCGCCTTAAACAAACCCGCTGTAAGGGCGCTAGACCTCAAAGATTCAATGCATGACTCCCTCCCCCATCCGTTCGACACCAACATAATAGGCGGATGTCTCCAACACTTCCACCACTCATGGCTCGCTGTTGTACAAGACAATTGGCTCAGAGAACTGGTGGCGTAAGGTTACAAGATAGAATTCTCATCCTGGCCCCCAACTCGCTTTTTCCTCTCGCATCCCCCCAAACCAAATGTGCGCCTGTATTTCAAAGCCATCCATTCACTACTTGAAACAGGTGTCATAGCACCAGTACCAGAACCGAAAGGTTCAAAGGATACTACTGAAACCTGTTCGTCATTCCGAAAAGACGGAACAGTACACCCCATCTTAGACCTCAAACTCCTCAACAAATTTCTTTAAGTCTGACAGTTCAGAATGGAATCCCTATGCTCAGTAATCATATCAATCAAAAAAGGGGAGTCCTTAGCAATCATTGACATCCAAGACGCATATCTCCACATTTCCATTTTTCCCCCACATCAAAAGTAGCTGCGGTTCGCTGTTCAAAAACGCCACTTCCAATTCGTTGCACTACCCTTCGGCCTCACAACTGCACCAGAGTCTTCACAAAAATTATAGTGGCCGTCATGACAATTCTCCATTTGTGGGCAGTGATCCCTCCCTTACCTAGATGACCTGCTAATCAAAGGACCATCCTTCCAGGCTTGACTCAAGAGCGTCCAATAACATCGGACACACTCTCGCGCCTGGGGTGACTCAAACAGACAAATCATCCCCAAAAGATAAACTTTCTAGGGATCTCTTAGATGCAGAGTCAGCGTGCCAACCCCTGAGCCAGAGGGTTCAGCGAATGGAGATGGTGTTCGCTGCTGCCAACGTGAAACAGTTGGCTGTGTCTAAGGACGCAAGCAAGAAGTACTCCCCGGCCATTGAGAGGTGGTCGAGTAGGTCAGTTGCATCTTTGTGGGGAGTCGAGGTCTTGTAATATCGCGCATAGGGAATCTATCAAAGATACCATTGCTTTTGCAACCCATGCCGAGAGGGTGAGAGGGCTGCTCCTGAGGCTTAAAAACCAAGCGCGCCAGGTTATCTATTTGGCGGTTGTTGGGGTCTTTAATAGATGAGCTGTCTGTGAGAGTAAGGAGGGTTCTGCTAGCTAGACACGATACTGGAGGGTCGATGGCTGGCGACTCAGCCCATTCTTTATGATGGTCTGGCGCGGAGGGGTATTTAGCTATGATAGGTCTGTGACCTGCGAAGCGCTTGTCTGGACGCTCCCAATGTCGTTGGATTATGTCCCTAAAATCAGGGTGATTAGAGAAGAATCGAGAGTGTTTTGCCTTTTTAAAAGACAATGTGTGCTCCGGGGCAGTGGTAGGGTCGTCATCGACTCTTAGTGTTTTGTTAACCGCCTCGATGATGCTGTCAACCATTGTCTGGGTGTCTGTCATCTCCAGTTCCTCAGACAAATCTGCCTCTGACAGTTCCCCTTCGGAGAGTAACTCAGGCCGGTCGTCGGATGACGGGGAGCGAGATGTGTCACTTATGGGTGACGTGGAAGGAAAGTGTCTCTGGGACGGACTTGTATGGGTCCGTCTTCTGGTTGCCTGGGGCTCCAGACTGGGGACGTTCCCTGTCTGTTGGGCGATCCCCTTGTGAGGAGTTGGGGGGGAGGGGAGTGAGAGCGGTCTTGGTTGGTGCCACTAGATGTATGGGGGACAGGAAACAACTGCATTATTCTGGCTAATGAGTCTACTGGTTGTGTCAGTGCCAGGGCCCACACAGGGGTGTCAGATGTACTGGGTGTTGCGTCAGTGGTAGGCTCTATGGGGCATTGGGGTTCACAATTTAGACAAAGTTGTAAAGCGTGTCCCTGTGGGAGCACAGTCTGGTAGTTGGTACATGATCCATTGAGCCTGTGTGGGTTTTGTTATTTCTTTTGGCTGGTTTTGGATCTGCCATAGTTTACCAAATCACAGTGAAAAGTGGTACTGTAGTGTTCTAAGCGGTTTGCTTTGAAGGCAAAGAGCCGACACTGGTCGGGGGGTGAGAAGCTGCAGGGAGGTGAGTCTCCTATTGGGGCTTACCCGGATCCTGTGTCCCCTTCTTTGTGCAGTCTGCTGAGGTGCTGGGCAGAGGAGCTTTCGCTTCAGAGGCACCAGAAGGAAAATGGGCTGTGAAGTGGCTGTACACTGTGCTAGTGTGTGGGCTCCATGCGGCGCCCCTTGGTGGAGGAGGAGGGGGGCGCATGGGGAGGGCCAGGTGGTGCATAGGGATTTGCTTTGTACCTGGGGCTGCTGCTGTACCCCACATGCAGACTCAGCCCATTCTCTTTCTTAAATTTCGCACCAGTATGGGGGCGCGGTGATTTGAATGGGCCGTGGGCTGATTGGCCTGTCCCCATCGATGTCATTAAGGGGGTGTGTTGTAGACTGCCCCTTGCCCAGCGTCATGGTAGTGGGCATGGTTTGCGGCCGGTGACGCATTTTCTTTTCAAAGGTGCACAAAACTTTGGCTGATCGCACTTTTCTGCATGCCTAAAAATATGCGTAATACGATGGACACCGCTGGACCCCATGTCATGGGAGCTTAAACTGACTCCCTCTCCCTCATTAGAGTTAATTTTACGTTGGGAATTTTGTCTGAATCATGTTCTTCAGGGATTTGCACAAAGTGCTGACGTGAGTACTCGGTGTACAGCGCAGGATAAAATGACAGCCGAGTCTTACTGTGATCTTTGGGACATAGAATAAACAAATGAGCAGCCGTTGAACAATTGACTTTATTATGATTTTTACACTATTCAGCCTTGCAGTATAAGTGATTAGGCACCTTTAGTCGTCAGGTCAGTACAATCACAGTGATACCAGATTTATCAAGAGTTTCTTTTTTAGGTTTGGCTACAATCACACTAAAAATACCTTTTGTTTACGAAATAAAAGTAAAAGAGGACGGCAATTGGTGTGCGGAGGCAGGATGGACGGCGCTGCAATCAAGACCATCGAACTGGACCAACGGATGGTTCAGCAGCCACACTTCTGCCTTTGTCAGTAGTTATGGCTCCTCACAACTACCCCAGAGGGAGAGAACGCAACAACGAAAAACAATCGCCTGTCACCTGAGCCAACTCCTGCATCTTCTGATCCGATTCTGCTGCCATTTTAGTTTTGACCCAGTTCTTTGACTACGCTATTGGATTCTGATTTTGCCCTTTTCTGATCTGCCAGCTTTGACCCTGCTGGGCAAATTCTCTACCTCTGTACTGCAGCCTATCTATAGGTAGTAACCCCCTGGACCTTGCAGTAAAGCCAGATCTCTGAATAGGGTTAAAGGGTGTCAGTGTATCTCTGGGCTCTGACAGTGCGGTTTGCACTTAGTCTGTCCGGCATTCCTCTTTTTACCTGAAGCTTGGACAGACCTCACATTATTTTGTTCCCCCCCCCTCTCTTTCATTTTCAATGGATCCTCTCCTAACGATAGTTGATCAAGTAAAAAACCTGACCTGTTTTGTCCAAGGTTTCACAGAGCAGATTCGGCACTTTGGATTCACTCAAGCCTGGGCACCTGAGCACCTCCCTTATTTTATGCTGAGCCCAGAGATAACTCCCATCAACATCAAGAAAGCAAGCAAAATAAGTTATGGTGGGTAAGCACAGTGGAAAGTCTGGACATCTGAGGTCTTCCTGCCCTAGGCATTCAACATCTGAGTGACCTCGGTATCTAGATGGGCCTAAGCATGCGGAACTAGGTGCCCAGTTATTTCCCGCTGATCCTACAAAATTACTATTACCTGTTTGTTTACCTTACCTTGAAAGATCCATAGGGCTGCAGGCCATTGACATGCTCCTTTTTCTGGATGCGTTTTCAGCACCAAAAATGGACCAGTCAAAAATGCAGACATTGGCACAGCATCTCTCAAATCTCAGACTTTGCTGGCATCTCAATAAATGAATGATACAATATAAATATACTACATATTAGAAATCCCAACATATTATAGGTAAAACAATGCCCTCTTGTGTGATCATCTCTCCATTTGCTGTGGGTCATATCCAAATATCCAACAACAAGAATACCCATAAAGATTAGATAGTCATCCACCTATAGATCAAAAAAGTGATAATATAAAACAAATTAAAAACAATATTTACATAGTGATGAGGAAAAAGCAAGCAAATCACCCTGAACCAAGAAGACATCCCCTCTGATCATAATCCACATTCATACCCTTTGGGAATAGGGTATCCAGCTCAAATATCCATTTCAATTCTTTCATTTTTAGTTGGGCAACACGGTTCCCACCCCTTCTCAAGGGAGGCACATCGTCTATCACCCTAAATCTGAGCTGGTTGACCGTATGGCCCATCGCATGAAAATGTCTCGGTACCGGTAGTTCAACCAACCCCGTTCTTATGGTACTTTTGTGTTTACCTATACGAGTTTTTACTTCCGTTGTTGTCTCCCCTACATAGAGGAGGCCACACGGGCAGCAGATCGTATAGATCACAAAGTCACTGTGACACGTATATCTCCTCTTAATTTCATATCTCTTGCCAGAACGTGGGTGATTGAAGTACCGGCCTTTGAGAAGATTGCCACAACAGGCACACCCTAGACAGGGGAAATTACCCAGACTTGGTGGTGCAAAAGTTCTCTGAATGTCCCTCTTTGCACTCCCAATGTCCGATCGGACCAGGTCATCTTTCAAATTGTGTCCCCTCCTGTAGGATATTAAAGGTGGTAATTTAAACTCCTCAACTTCAGAGTGTCCTTTTGACAATAAAGGCCAATGTTTTTTAACGATATCCATGAGGCTCTTACTGGATCTACAATATGTGGTTACAATTGGAATTCTCTTAGGGGGGGGAACCTTCAATTTAGGTTTTAGCAATTCCTTTTGATCAATGTCCAAGGCTCTTGACTTGAACCTTAACAGCCCACTTTTTGGGTACCCTCTTTTCAAGAACCTATTGATCATATCCTGCAATCGGCCATCAATTTTTGAGTCATCAGCAACAATTCTCCTTACTCTCAGCATTTGGCTCCAAGGGAGTGATTCCACCATTTTTCTGGGGTGCTCACTTAGGAAATGCAATGTGCTATTTCGATCGGTACTTTTAACAAAAAGATCCGTTTTTAAGACACCATCGTCTTTATAAACCAAAGTGTCCAAAATTGCAAATCCACAAGCGAGCAGGTCATAGTGAACCCCAGACCAGGGTGTATGTTATTCAGAAAATTTAAAAAACCATCCAACTCCTCCCTGTCACCATCCCACACAAGGAAAATGTCGTCGATATAACGTCGCCAGCCCCTGACATGCCGCCAATACGGAGAACTGTACACATGCTCGCCCTCCAGGACAGCCATATAGATGTTGGCATAAGTTGGGGCCACATTGGACCCCATGGCTGTCCCCCGGCGCTGCAGATAGTAATCGTCCCCAAAAAGAAAAAAATTCCTCCTGAGGACGAACTCCAACAGCGTCAGGGCGAACAGTGCACAGCTTGGCGACATGTCAGAGGCGGCGAGCGTCACATCGACGGCATGTAAACCTCTTGTATGTTCAATTGATGTATAAAGCGACACAACATCAAAAGACACAAGCCATGTTGTGTCACAAACCGCGATCCCTGATAAGGAACAAATGAAGTTTCCAGTGTCCCTTATATACGAAGGTGCCACTGTGGCAAACCTACGCAGCAAATGATCCAGAAAAATAGAGACTTTATTGCACAAAGAGCCCCTACCCGAGACAATCGGGCGTCCAGGTGGATTTTTCATGTCCTTGTGAATCTTTGGTAAGGTATACAGGGTTGGTACCACTGGGAATTCAATTACCAAAAATTCAGAGAGACCCTGATCTATGATACCATCCCTTAGTGCAGCACCAATCAAAGATTTCAGCTCTAGCTGAAAATTCTCCATTGGGTTATGGGATAATTTCTCATACACAAGGACATCATTCAGTTGCCTCATAATCTCGCCACGATACTGTACGGTGTCCATCACCACAATAGCACCGCCTTTGTCGGCGGGCTTTATGGTGATGGACCCGTCATTTCTCAATTTTTTGATTGCCTCCCTCTCAAGGCGTGAAATGTTTGACTTATATCCCTGATAGTTCTTACTCCTCAATTTAGTAACATCATTTTTGACCAGTTTAATAAAGGTCTCAATCACTGGGTCATGGCCTGGTGCCACAAAATTACTCTTTTTCCACAGGCCTACTTTCTTGAGAGAGAGGACATCACTAGATGCTAGTGTATCAGCATCTGATTTATCAGAAAAATATTTGGCAAGACCCAATCTACGAAAAAACATAAACATATCATTGTCTATCCCAAACCAGTCGATATACCCTGTTGGACAAAAGGTTAATCCCTTAGAGAGAATATCAACCTGAACTTTACTCAATTCACAAGACGATATATTTACCACCAAGCGATCATCATTCATCGACGTCTCCTCGACTTGGATCGGGTCACCGGTCTTCGACCATCTGCTCCTGTGCTTCCTACCGCCCCTATGTCCCCGCCGGGCCCGGGTACCGGGGTCCTTGGTTTGGATAAAAAACCGGCCCCTGTAGAGCTCCCACCATCATCGGTGGATTCAGACTCTGCCGTAGACCTCGGCTGATTATGGGGTATAGGAGGATTTTGTGGTTTCCTGGGTTTTGGTCGCTTAGGTCCAGGTTTAGGTTTAAAACCCTGTGGTGCAGAGGGCCTATACTGCCAGTTGTACACACGGCCACTATTGTAGTCCTCAATATCACGAAACCACTTAGAGCGTTTATTCTCTTCAAGATTGGATCTGTACTTGGTCAGGGCATCATCAAGTTTTGTGTCAATGTCATTTAATTCTTCCTCTGTGGTGCCTTCCTCCAACGCTTTCCTTGTCTCAATCATCTTTTTCTTGAGAATCTCAATCTCCTTCTTCAAAAACTCGATATTAAGGAGCATGATATCGAAAGCGTATTTGTTACCAATCGCCTCAAATTTAGCACAAAAAGCAGTATTGTTAGGCAACAATGTAGGTTGTAAACTTGGACGTAACCCACGTGGGATGCGTCTAACCTTATAGTATTCAACAAGGGTGACCACATGCAATTCCATGGAGATGAATTTTTTCTGCTCATTCTCCCACTTACGTTTAAGCATGTCCACCGTGGGCTGGTTAAGAAAGGAATTGTCAACCTCGGTGTCCGAGATGATCCTTGCAGCCTCCTCATCCGTGTAAGAAAAAGGGCAGATGGAACCCGACTCACCAGCTCCTGAGTCGGACGTCTCCATGATGCTGAATCCACCGGTGCACGTGTAGAATAGACTCAATCACTATAGAAACAAAGCAAGTCTATTCTACACGTGCACCGGTGGATTCAGCATCATGGAGACGTCCGACTCAGGAGCTGGTGAGTCGGGTTCCATCTGCCCTTTTTCTTACACGGATGAGGAGGCTGCAAGGATCATCTCGGACACCGAGGTTGACAATTCCTTTCTTAACCAGCCCACGGTGGACATGCTTAAACGTAAGTGGGAGAATGAGCAGAAAAAATTCATCTCCATGGAACTGCATGTGGTCACCCTTGTTGAATACTATAAGGTTAGACGCATCCCACGTGGGTTACGTCCAAGTTTACAACCTACATTGTTGCCTAACAATACTGCTTTTTGTGCTAAATTTGAGGCGATTGGTAACAAATACGCTTTCGATATCATGCTCCTTAATATCGAGTTTTTGAAGAAGGAGATTGAGATTCTCAAGAAAAAGATGATTGAGACAAGGAAAGCGTTGGAGGAAGGCACCACAGAGGAAGAATTAAATGACATTGACACAAAACTTGATGATGCCCTGACCAAGTACAGATCCAATCTTGAAGAGAATAAACGCTCTAAGTGGTTTCGTGATATTGAGGACTACAATAGTGGCCGTGTGTACAACTGGCAGTATAGGCCCTCTGCACCACAGGGTTTTAAACCTAAACCTGGACCTAAGCGACCAAAACCCAGGAAACCACAAAATCCTCCTATACCCCATAATCAGCCGAGGTCTACGGCAGAGTCTGAATCCACCGATGATGGTGGGAGCTCTACAGGGGCCGGTTTTTTTATCCAAACCAAGGACCCCGGTACCCGGGCCCGGCGGGGACATAGGGGCGGTAGGAAGCACAGGAGCAGATGGTCGAAGACCGGTGACCCGATCCAAGTCGAGGAGACGTCGATGAATGATGATCGCTTGGTGGTAAATATATCGTCTTGTGAATTGAGTAAAGTTCAGGTTGATATTCTCTCTAAGGGATTAACCTTTTGTCCAACAGGGTATATCGACTGGTTTGGGATAGACAATGATATGTTTATGTTTTTTCGTAGATTGGGTCTTGCCAAATATTTTTCTGATAAATCAGATGCTGATACACTAGCATCTAGTGATGTCCTCTCTCTCAAGAAAGTAGGCCTGTGGAAAAAGAGTAATTTTATGGCACCAGGCCATGACCCAGTGATTGAGACCTTTATTAAACTGGTCAAAAATGATGTTACTAAATTGAGGAGTAAGAACTATCAGGGATATAAGTCAAACATTTCACGCCTTGAGAGGGAGGCAATCAAAAAATTGAGAAATGACGGGTCCATCACCATAAAGCCCGCCGACAAAGGCGGTGCTATTGTGGTGATGGACACCGTACAGTATCGTGGCGAGATTATGAGGCAACTGAATGATGTCCTTGTGTATGAGAAATTATCCCATAACCCAATGGAGAATTTTCAGCTAGAGCTGAAATCTTTGATTGGTGCTGCACTAAGGGATGGTATCATAGATCAGGGTCTCTCTGAATTTTTGGTAATTGAATTCCCAGTGGTACCAACCCTGTATACCTTACCAAAGATTCACAAGGACATGAAAAATCCACCTGGACGCCCGATTGTCTCGGGTAGGGGCTCTTTGTGCAATAAAGTCTCTATTTTTCTGGATCATTTGCTGCGTAGGTTTGCCACAGTGGCACCTTCGTATATAAGGGACACTGGAAACTTCATTTGTTCCTTATCAGGGATCGCGGTTTGTGACACAACATGGCTTGTGTCTTTTGATGTTGTGTCGCTTTATACATCAATTGAACATACAAGAGGTTTACATGCCGTCGATGTGACGCTCGCCGCCTCTGACATGTCGCCAAGCTGTGCACTGTTCGCCCTGACGCTGTTGGAGTTCGTCCTCAGGAGGAATTTTTTTCTTTTTGGGGACGATTACTATCTGCAGCGCCGGGGGACAGCCATGGGGTCCAATGTGGCCCCAACTTATGCCAACATCTATATGGCTGTCCTGGAGGGCGAGCACGTGTACAGTTCTCCGTATTGGCGGCATGTCAGGGGCTGGCGACGTTATATCGACGACATTTTCCTTGTGTGGGATGGTGACAGGGAGGAGTTGGATGGTTTTTTAAATTTTCTGAATAACATACACCCTGGTCTGGGGTTCACTATGACCTGCTCGCTTGTGGATTTGCAATTTTTGGACACTTTGGTTTATAAAGACGATGGTGTCTTAAAAACGGATCTTTTTGTTAAAAGTACCGATCGAAATAGCACATTGCATTTCCTAAGTGAGCACCCCAGAAAAATGGTGGAATCACTCCCTTGGAGCCAAATGCTGAGAGTAAGGAGAATTGTTGCTGATGACTCAAAAATTGATGGCCGATTGCAGGATATGATCAATAGGTTCTTGAAAAGAGGGTACCCAAAAAGTGGGCTGTTAAGGTTCAAGTCAAGAGCCTTGGACATTGATCAAAAGGAATTGCTAAAACCTAAATTGAAGGTTCCCCCCCCTAAGAGAATTCCAATTGTAACCACATATTGTAGATCCAGTAAGAGCCTCATGGATATCGTTAAAAAACATTGGCCTTTATTGTCAAAAGGACACTCTGAAGTTGAGGAGTTTAAATTACCACCTTTAATATCCTACAGGAGGGGACACAATTTGAAAGATGACCTGGTCCGATCGGACATTGGGAGTGCAAAGAGGGACATTCAGAGAACTTTTGCACCACCAAGTCTGGGTAATTTCCCCTGTCTAGGGTGTGCCTGTTGTGGCAATCTTCTCAAAGGCCGGTACTTCAATCACCCACGTTCTGGCAAGAGATATGAAATTAAGAGGAGATATACGTGTCACAGTGACTTTGTGATCTATACGATCTGCTGCCCGTGTGGCCTCCTCTATGTAGGGGAGACAACAACGGAAGTAAAAACTCGTATAGGTAAACACAAAAGTACCATAAGAACGGGGTTGGTTGAACTACCGGTACCGAGACATTTTCATGCGATGGGCCATACGGTCAACCAGCTCAGATTTAGGGTGATAGACGATGTGCCTCCCTTGAGAAGGGGTGGGAACCGTGTTGCCCAACTAAAAATGAAAGAATTGAAATGGATATTTGAGCTGGATACCCTATTCCCAAAGGGTATGAATGTGGATTATGATCAGAGGGGATGTCTTCTTGGTTCAGGGTGATTTGCTTGCTTTTTCCTCATCACTATGTAAATATTGTTTTTAATTTGTTTTATATTATCACTTTTTTGATCTATAGGTGGATGACTATCTAATCTTTATGGGTATTCTTGTTGTTGGATATTTGGATATGACCCACAGCAAATGGAGAGATGATCACACAAGAGGGCATTGTTTTACCTATAATATGTTGGGATTTCTAATATGTAGTATATTTATATTGTATCATTAATTAATAATCTGCTTGGGTGCTCTGTCATATTTATGTCATTGATAAGGGACACTTTAATGTAGTATATTGATGACTGTAGTGTTACTTATGTTCTTGACACTACCTATAACTATATGAGATTATATGTAATTTTGTGTTTTCCTCATATGGGTTTATATGATGATGCCTTCTTTTTGTGTTAAAGGGTTATATGTTGTCCTGTAACAATGCGATTATTTATAGCTTTACCTATATCTATAGATTTATGGCCTTATTAATATAATATGGGTATTCCCCATACAGGTGGGTCACCAATTGCGGGTGGGCTATCGTATGAGGGGATTAAATGGATGGTATTGTGGACTGTAGTCCGGCCCTTATAATATGCTGATTGCGTTCATGTTTTTGTGTCATTTCAGAACCATGACGGGCTAAATTATGATTAATAGATAGGAGGGTTGTCAATATATGTGCGGATTTCCGTTTTGATAAGGTAAACATATGATATAATCGCATTGTACCAGTAGAGTCCCGCCCCTGGAAACGGGCTGGAAGTCCATGTTGAATGACATGAGCTTCCAACCAATAGAGAACGAACGGATGTTTTGGCTGGCCGCCTCCGGAAACACGTCAGTAGCTTAGCTGACTGACGGGAGTTTTAACCAATGGAGGACGGACGCCGACGCATGCGCACTAATACTCCGGAAGTGCGCGGCGCGGATAGGTGATGACCCGCTCTGACGTGAAGTTTCTATGACAACTGGCGATGCCTGACGGCTACTGGCTATATGCGGTGAGCACTATGGATCGGGATTACATGACTCCACATGCGGCGATGAGCTAATTGTATGTGTGGAAGTATTGCCCTATATGTACCCATTGTAGTGTGCTTTGGTTAGTTGATCTCTGTCTAGGAAATAAGTGATTTTTATCTTTGTTTACTTTTCCACTCCACATTGATTGGTTCATTATCAGTGTGGGTGGAGTTTTATACTATAAAACACATGGTGTCTCTGTGTAATGTATGCACTTGAAGAAGGTTCTTTATAACCGAAACGTTGTGCTGTGGTGGATGGAATAAAGGATTGATGATTTGAACCTCCAGCTTGTAAGGCGCTGTTCTTCTAATCTTTTGGATCTTAACACGGCCGGGTGGATCTCCCTGGCTCTGGACTTGCGCCTATTTTTGGAACCCAGAGGGTTCTTTTTCCATGAGGTGCTGTGGATAATGCTTTGTTTCTATCTCAATAAATGAATCCGATTTTGGTGTAGAGTTCAATAAAAATGGATCAAAAACACAGTGTGGGTACATGACCTTACACACTAAAAAAGCATTTTTATTTTTTAACCACCATATGCTAAAAGCTGTAACGTTTTTCAAAATTAATCATATGAAGGCTTGTCACTTGAGGGACAATTTGATTTGGTGTTTTCATTTAAACCTTTTTTTGAACAATTTACTTTTTTTGTTATATGCATCTATACGGTGGCCTACCGATTCTTCTGCATTTCTTTTATCCTTTTCACTCAAGGTGGTGAATGAAATGTCATATTCAAACTATATCCATTTTCTGAAGAGTGAAGCACGATGAGGTGTTGTGTTTCCTAATTACTTCATCATACAAATGTTCACAAAAATCGTGATGGATTAGTACTGAAAGTAGTTAAGAATGGGTCTGAATGAACTAAGAGTGACCACACTGTAGCGTTACTCCGAACTGTGGCCAAATCTATTTCCCTGCAACTGATGAAATCTGGTCCATCAATGTTAGTTTGAACTACTAATTTTTTTTATCAACATCAAACACAAATAAATGCAAAGTATTAAGGTCTTGCAACTCTTTTTGCTCAACTCTAAGCAGCACCTATAGTGCTGACAAGAGTAAGGGAATAGTGACTATTCCTAGACATATTAAACGTGCAACAAAAGTAATTTTGACTTATGAAAAATGAGGGCAGCAAAACCATGCTTTTCTATGGGTTTTGTGACGAACAGGTATACTTTACATACTAAGCTTTAAAAATACACAAACACATAGTTTTTTAATAAAACAAAAGATGTGCATATTGATAATCTATATGTTACATACACATTTCAATCTGTAAATTTCCAAAACGCATTCTTCCAGCAGGATTACCGTATTTCAGTTCAGCAACGTGAACTGTAGTTATCCGAGATTGGCTTAAGAGTCTTACTTCAACCATTCAGGTTACCACAGGCAGGTAGCATAGTCAGTGGAAAGAAAGAGGTTGATACACAGGAAACTTCAGTAGAATATGGAGGGGTAGCAGGTATCATAGCGAGAACCATGGGAAACAGCAGTAGAATATGGAGAAGCAGCAGGTAGCATAGCCAGTGGGAAGCATGATGTTGATACTGGGGAAACAGCAGTACAATATGGAGGAGCAGCAGGAAGATTAGCTAGTGGCAAGCAAGACATCGATACATGGGAAACAGCAGTATAATATGGAGCAGTAGCAGGCAGCATAGTCAGTGGTCAGCCAGAAGTCTGTATATGGCAAACAGCAGTACTATATTGGAGCAGTAGCAGGTGAGAGCTATACTAAAGGCAGTTAGCTGAAAAATGATGGAGTTGCTCAGAGAGCGTAATATCTTACTGGGAAAAGCTGCTACATGGTGTACAGGAATCGCCAGGTTTGAGTCCTGACATAAGTCTCCTCGTTCCAGGATGGCCTCTGGACATCTCGGCCTCGTTTCTCTGAATGCCCCGATGAAAGCCTCTTGTAAGACATTGCACTCAGACTTCCATGAATTCTCTTCTGGTCCATAAGCCTTCCATTGCACCAAATATTGCTTCTGTAGAAAATGTTAGCAACAATATATTCTTCTTCACCTTGGACTTTTCCCGTGTTTCATCTGTCCACAGAACATTTTCCCAGAAGGACTGTGGTTTGTCAAGGTACTCTTAGGCAAAGATCAGTCTTTCCATTTTATGTTTCTTCTTCAGCCATGGTTTCTTCCTTGGACTTTGCCCTTAAAACTCTGCTTGGTTTATTGTGCAGCATATTGGGTCATGGTTTAAACAAGTACGAGACTGTTCTGGGTTAGCCTTCAGGTCTTTCTATGTTTGATGTGGTGTTTTTTTTACACCATTCGTATCAACTATCACATCTCTTGTTAATTTTTCTTTTCCACACATTGAGGGAGGTTCTTGACGGTTCCATCCTTGGCAATCTTAATAACATGCTGCTCTGTTGAAACTGAGATACCAAGTCTTTGGAGATTGCCTTATAACCTTTGGAAGGCTTGTACTTGCTAATAATAACAGTTCTGATGTCATCAGAAAGCTCCTTTGGCTTCACCATTGTGACAAAGCAACAAGGCCTAACATGTGGCTTTTTAAAACACTGAATTCATCATTCATTGGTTAATTCATGTCACATGGCCCCCCGACAATTTATCAAAGCGATTCTCATTTGTGAGGCAAATCAAAATGTGTTTCCATACTAATTTAATGTAAAGGGAGCCAATACCAGTGTCACAGCAAGCTTTAGGTTTTCTATTTCTCCCTCCCATTGTTCTTTGTTTTAAATTAGTTGTTTATCATTTGCTCTTTTGTATTTAACACGAGTCTCCATACAAAAAAAGCTGTTTCACTTGATTCATTTTTTTCAGGAGATATTCTACATTATTTACTTAAACGTAATGGGTGCCAATAAAAAGGAGTAAGACTGTAGTTGATCAGCTTTTATCTTTCTGCAGACGTTACTGAATTTCTGGCACTGACATGGTAACTTATCATTACTGATGAAAAATCTGACCGAGATCTTTGCAGTACTTAGAGGGATAGGTAATGGCCCTTGCTGCCCAGTTGATAGAAGTGTTATGAACTGAAAACAAGGAAATTCCTAGGATAAGTGGAAACTTTGGAGAAGAAATACAGATTTCAAGTTTGTCTCATGAGTAACAGATCCAGAAGATAAAAGGTGATCAATCCACAGTTTTAATATCAATTACATGGATTTAGTCCTACTCACAATTCACACACAATAACATTGCAATTTCCACGAAATTCCCTACTGCTCCACTCTTACATGGCAATTAGGACCTTTATGGGAATGACAAAATGAGAAGATGGTGAATATAGTTTGTGTTTCTTCTGCATTACAGATAGGGTATAAATAAAAGTAACGGTCTTGTTAGAAAAGTCTAGATTGCTTCCAGTCTTGGCACTTGTGAAGGTTTTCAGATGATATCAATTTGCATAGGTTCAGGCATACTTTCTGTTTTGTGGATTGGTGTACAATGCTGATCAAATAAAGGAATAGGCAGGTTTGCTTTCAAAAACTCACAGTCTTTTTTTCTCTGATCAATTTGGATGCACAATTGAATAAAGTCCTCCAAATTATTATTATTGGTCTCATCCCTGGCAAGCTTACCCTTCTCAGGCTCAGATAACCCTCGTTGAAATCGACTCGTCTGGGCAGCTAGATTCCATGTGGTATCGGCCACCCAGCAACAAATTCTGATTTAACTTGAGCAAAAGGTTGCCATCCTTCATGTAAATTATGCAATTTGGTTTCAGCTGTGCCACAGAGATTTGACTCATCAAAAACTTGATCCATAGTGTTGATTAAAGTATGCTAGTCATGGAGGAGGTCACGGTTCCCTTCTACATAATGCAAGAGCTTCTTCTGTCAGAAGATTAACGATAAAGAGTATCTTTTTCCTATTACTGATAAAAAGAGCAAGTTGCATTTGGAAGTAAATACAGCATTGGTTAAGAAACCCTCAGTATAGATGACAATCCCCTCTGAATTTTGTGGGCAGAGGCTTACGTGTGTTTCATTATGGGCCAGAGTTATGTAAATACATAAGTTGCCTCTGTAACTCAATCATTTCTTTTCTTGTTGATCCAATACCAGTGTTTTCATGTTAGAATTTTTCTCTTCGTAGATGGAACCAACATCTTGCAGTTCAGTAACTTGTTGTCTTAGGCTGGAAACACACTGTCCGTGTGACATGCGAGTTACTTGCATGAGTCTCGGATCATTCACCCGCACGACCCCTGCCTCTTTGGACTGGATACAGTCAGTGTTATGTTTTTCTATTAGCTCCACTGCTCCCGTCCAGAGAGGAAGAGGCCATCCCGGGTGAATGACCCGAGACTCGTGCGAGTAACTGGCATGTCACTCGGACAGTGTGTTTCCAGCCGTAAGGTTACAATGGACACCATATTTCGTGAGCGAGATATTTCTGTTATGATCAAGAACTGTATTAAAATCTTACTACTGCAGCACTAGGGGTAGCACAGGCAAATAGCATAATCAGTGGGAAGCCGGAGGTCAGATACAGAAAACAGCAGTATGATATGGAGGAGCAGGAGGTAGAATAGACAGAGGCAAACCAGAGGTTGATACACGTGAAGCAGTGGTACAATTAGAAAAAACAACAGCAGGAGAGAGAGCTAGACTAAAGGCTGGGAGCTCAGTAATATTACAAGAAAGGAAGTACAAAGTCAGACTTAAAGGAGTTTCCCATGAACAAAAATAATTTTAAAGTTCTTTTTAATTAATAGATCTTGGAACAATAATAAGTTCCACAATTTAATGTGATTAAAAAAAATGTTCTTCTACTGAGAAAATCATATATGTGCCCTTGCTATGAACTGTAAAATGGCTGAGTCTGACAGTGCTCGGAACATGTTGTGTTCCTGCGCAGGGGTGGACACAAAAGAGTATACAGACATTACAGCACGGGATTGTAAATAAATATGTATCGGAGATAAAACTATTTTTTAAAAACAGGCAGGGAAATGTTTTACCTCAAAAAACAATCAGCTATGATCCTCGGGGTGTAATGTCTATACACTTTTTTGTGTCCTCCCCTGCTCAGGATCAAACCATGCTCAGAGTACGGTCAGACACGCCATTTTGCAGTACAGAGCAGAGACACATATATAAACGATTATTTCAGCACAGGGACATTTTTTTTTAAAACACATCCAATTGTAGAAATTAATATTATTCCAAGATCTATTGATTAAAATAACTTTAAAATTACCTTTGTTTGTGGGAAAAACCCTTTAAATGTTGTATCCAATCAACAAGGCACAGGACGGAGCCATTCAGGAACAACAGGTACTGGTAGATGAAATGTCAAAAGTTGAAACCTCAAAGTAAAGAGCTGCTCCCTGGTGCACAGGTATTGCCAGGTTCAAATCCTGACGAGGACAGTCTCGATATACAATTGTCAACAATAGGCAATCAATTACACCATGATAAATGTCCAAATGATTTTACAATAACCAATCAAATTATAGTAGCATGTATCAAAACAATACAACTTGTTTTGGAAGAAGATAAAAAACAATCCACTGCTTCAAAAAAAAGTTGAGTACGTTTTCACGTTTCATGACTTTCATGACTTGAATTGAACATTTAAAATCAACCCTGACTATGTCAAGGTAAATCATTTTAAAATTAATCTACTAAAAAGAAACAAAAATAAGCATCTTTGCTGGGATAGCAAAAATGTGTCTGGTCTAAAAAATTTTTTCCTTCCAAAGACTCTAAATTGGTCATAAAACTGACAACGCACCAAGCTCAAAGTCTGTAATATGTAGTGCAACATATAGCCTGGCTTAAATCTCAACATCACTCTCCTTGTCGTTGTCGTGATCCCCATCATAGAATTCATTTGACGCTTCTTGCCTAGAAGTAATGAAAGAAAATCATTAATGCAGTAATTATCCTTTTCTTCACAAATCCTATAGCACTCATTTATATACTCTGAACACCACAATTATGCAAGACAAATAGATGGACAGTCATAGTTGGCCATTGTTTATATAGACAGAGCACAATCTCAATACAAAATAACTTAGGACTATCTAAAATGGCAAAAAAAACAAGAATGCAAGGATTTAGAAAAATCATGTAGCCGTGATAATATTTCAAAGGCACTAATATATTTAACAGCATCTTTGTCAATACACGTCCCATCTTAATTGTTAAGACTATACAGAGTCAACATTAAATCGGATTCCTACTGGACCTCAGAAAAGATAGACGTGACAAAGGATCTAGCTGGATGACAACAGCGCACATGGGGTCTTACCCAGGAACATTATTTTGCAGGGAAAACGTACCCAAAATCGCTCCCCTTGTATGGTTGTGTCAAGCCAAAATCACCATGCTGGCATAAGAATGAGAGCCTCGGCAACTGCAGTAGTCGTAGTGTATATTATATAGCTTACAGAAGAAGGGTTCATACGGCATTGCTGGGTTTCAAGAAAGGCATCAGATCACCAATGGATTCAAATTACGTCAGTGATTACTACGTTTCGGAGCCAAGAATGCTCCTCCTTCAGACTAAATCGTAAGTGCGCACCAAAAGATACAACACTGGGAATATACATACAATCAATTTAAATATTGGCGCACAGGTAACAGACAGTCACCTGATGAGTCTATTCGCGGTATGTTGAAAAGTAATGACATGACAACAGATTATTGATCCAATATTACATTATTTTACAGGTATAAAAGGTAAAAGAAAATACACGAGAATCAATTCTAGAACAAAGAAAGGAAATAAAGGAAGAAAAGAAAAAAAAAAAAAAAAAAAAAAAAAAACTGTGTAAAAATCAGTGTGTCCATATTAGTATACGAACTCATGAATGTGTGTATCAGTGTTGAGCCCAATAATATAGGGAATTATATAGAGTTATTATAGCTGGACAAGGGGTAAAATCTGGGGAAAAAAAATTATATTCTTGGAGATTATTAGCGTGAGAATTTAGATGTGATGAGAGATCAGCTGTGGAGTCGGGGTTAAAGAATTTGAGATTATTGAGTTGGTGAAAAATATGTTCTATACTTGTATACCGTATATACTCGTGTATAAGCCGACCCCCCTACTTTTGCCCCCAAAACCTGGGAAAACCTATTGACTCGTGTATAAGCCGAGGGTGGACCCCAACACAGGTATACAGCCCCCAACAGTGTGGTATACAGCAGCAGCCCCAGAGGTATATACAGCAGCCCCAGTGGTATATACAGCAGCAGCCCCAGTGGTATATACAGCAGCAGCCCCAGTGGTATATACAGCAGCACCCAGTGGTATATACAGCAGCAGTCCCAGTGGTATATACAGCAGCCCCAGTGGTAGTATACAGCAGCAGCCCCAGTGGTATATACAGCAGCAGCCCCAGTGGTATATACAGCAGCCCCAGTGGTATATACAGCAGCAGCCCCAGTGGTATATACAGCAGCAGCCCAGTGGTAGTATACAGCAGCAGCCCCAGTGGTAGTATACAGCAGCCCCAGAGGTAGTATACAGCAGCCCCAGAGGTAGTATACAGCAGCCCCAGTGGTAGTATACAGCAGCCCCAGTGGTAGTATACAGCAGCCCCAGAGGTACAGAGGTAGTATACAGCAGCCCCAGAGGTAGTATACAGCAGCCCCAGTGGTAGTATACAGCAGCCCCAGCAGTATATACAGCAGCCCTGGGGGTATACAGCAGCCCCCAGGGGTAATACAGCAGCCCCCAGGGGTATACAGCAGCCCCAAAGGACACAGCGGCCCCCAGGGGGACACAGCGGCCCCCAGGGGGGATTACAGCGGCCCCCAGGGGGGATTACAGCGGCCCCCAGGGGGGATTACAGCGGCCCCCAGGGGGGATTACAGCGGCCCCCAGGGGGGATTACAGCGGCCCCCAGGGGGACACAGCGGCCCCCAGGGGGATTACAGCGGCCCCCAGGGGGTATACAGCGGCCCCCGGGGGATTACAGCAGCCCCCAGGGGGGATTACAGCAGCCCCCAGGGGGATTACAGCTGCCCCCAGGGGTATACAGCTGCCCCCAGGGGGTATACAGCTGCCCCCAAATGCTGGCACTCGCCCCCCTTGTAAGGGTCCCCCCCGCTGCTTATCTTACCATCCCGGTCTTCTGCACAGCGCCGCTCCTCGGTGCTCCGTTCTTCATGCTCCCGTCGGCTACATCCGGGATCCACGGCCGTCGCAGGCATATGACGTCATCGTGCGACGGTCGGGGATCCGGATGTAGCCGGACAGGAGCATGAAAAACGGAGCACCGAGGAGCGGCCCTGTGCAGAAGACCGGGATGGTAAGATAAGCAGCGTGGGAGGGGGGGCTCTTACAAGGGGGGCGAGTGCCAGCATTTGGGGGCATATATGCACTGTTTCCCCCTGCCGCTGATTGACAGGGGAAACAGTGCATATATAATGAGCAGCCCCACGTGACGGGGCCGCTCATGCAACAGCCTCCCCCCGCCTCCTCCAGCCTCCACAGCCCCCACCACCGTATTGACCCGTGTATAAGCCGAGGGGGAGACTTTTCAGCCCAAATTTTGGGCTGAAAAACTCGGCTTATACATGAGTATATATGGTATATAAAAATTAAGAATTCTGCTTGCAAATAATGCATTTATTGGTGTCATTAATTCTATGTACTGTTTTTTCGGACTATAAGACGCACCCAGATTTTACAGGTGGAAAACAGGGAAAAAATATTTGAAGCAAAAAAAATGTGGTAAAATATTTGATAACATACTATTACCGTATATGTGGTGATATTATATATTGCACACCTTGGACCGCACGCCTGCCATGTTGTACATCCTGGTGGGCGGCGGCCAGGGGGAGGATTTGGGGAGGGGTTTATCAACATTCAAGAAGGCGGCGGCCAGTCAGTACACATGGAAGGAGGGGGCAGCACTGCGCAACAGCCTGGGAGAGGCCCCTGACAGAACTTAACCCCTGCTGAGCCGCAGAAACACCAACAAGGAGGTAATTAGTGCCATTCATCTGTTACATACGGCCAGATATGAAATAAGGATAGCCAGTAAAATGAAACTTTGCTTCACTACTAGGTATCTAAAAAGAAGAGAGGGAATATAATCCTAATCCATATCTGCTGGATGAGACGGATATATACCATAAATCTACATGCATGAGGTAATGCACACAAGATGTTTTGAAAGCTTTTACCTGACTAGACAACTATAAAGTAAGAATAATACTAAGATTATCTATTGACAGATGACTGAAAAGTCAAAGTTGAAACCTATATGTCAAAAGACATTGTTGGGATATAAAGTCCAGAGAGGAACAGGGAATATATCTCCTTTGAGACCATACAGGAGGTTAGTGTGCGATTTTCTTTCCCTAAATTGACCCTCTGAACGTAGCTCTAATATTCACTGCTTCACACAGGGATTCTGAGACACTGTGGAGCAGGAATATTATAAAATGGAACAAGGAAAGGGAAGCACAAGACTACTACCCGATACCAAACGTGAGTGTATAAATTCTTGAATCCTGTGGGACAATGTTTTGATGTACTCACATTCTGTCTTTTTATATTATAGTGTATCTGACATACTAAGGGAACAGTCGAGTAACCTCTGTCCACTGAGACCAGCAACAGCATAATCGCTGGTGGGTCTTTAATTGCTACGATATAACGAAAATACCCTAATGACACACAGGGTGCTGTAATAGTAAAGTTAGATACACACTCGTAGAGGGTAAGTAGGGGTGTACATATTTTCTAATTGATGATGTCTCCTCTGACACATAATATAATATAATATATACACTTTTCAGATGAAGTGGACCTTTCCTACAAACGAATTCTGACAGTCACTGCCCAGTCGAGGATCAATAGATAAAGGCGGTTTATCCAGTACTACCAACAAGGGTTACCATATCGAGACGAACTGCATTATATATGATATAGAAAAAGATCCAAACAAAAGTGCCCCCGATGAGTCTCTGGTTGAACAACAGAGACGAAACGTGTAGGGCGGGATTATATCACATTGATGGATCATGAACTGTGTATATCATACCGTACCACGATTTTAGGACTTATGATGGTGGGGTGTGAGCAGACTATCTGACCGTATTAGGCAGAGTGAGAGCCTACATACTTAAACATACTGAGGGAGACTGCATTAGGTTGATTTTTGGAGACATATTGTGTCCATCAACACCTGAGGCAATAACTCTGATATAACACAAAAGAAGGAGGAATAGGTACTGCCATGACATCACCCCACATGTTAACCTAAAATAAGTGGAACATTTTGCCTTTACTATTTTCTGGGGGGAGGGTTGTTAATGGTGTTAAGTATCACAAATCACTTGTAAACAATGATCCACACCGGATTTTTTTTTTTTTTAAAAAGCAAAATAAAAGCATAAAACGGCGAAACGAGTTCTTTCCAATTTTGTTAAATATACCGTATATACTCGCGTATAAGCCGACTTTTTCAGCCCAAAATTTGGGCTGAAAAGTCCCCCCTCGGCTTATACGCGAGTATATGTACCGCAGCCCCGGAGGTATACAGGCCCCCCCCATCAAGCTCCAGGGCCCCCCCCTTGAGCGGCGTCCTGTAAAGGAATATCATACTTGCCAGTCTCCTGTCGCGCCATCCGCAGCTGCCGACAAACGCGATCCCGGGCTTCATTCAGCGTCTTCCGCATTCCTTTAGTCGCGGGCAATGACGTCATTGCCCGCGACTACAGGAAGTCGGAATCCGGAAGACGCTGAATGAAGCCCGGGATCGCGTGTGTCGGCAGCTGCGGACGGCGCGACAGGAGACTGGCAAGTATGATATTCCTTTACAGGACGCCACTCAAGGGGGGGCCCTGGAGCTTGATGGGGGGGGCCTGTATACCTCCGGGGCTGCGGCTGTATACAGCCCTGGGGCTGCGGCTGTATACAGCCCTGGGGCTGCGGCTGTATACAGCCCTGGGGCTTCTGCTGTATACAGCCCTGGGGCTTCTGCTGTATACAGCCCTGGGGCTTCTGCTGTATACAGCCCTGGGGCTTCTGCTGTATACAGCCCTGGGGCTGCTGCTGTATACAGCACTGGGGCTGCTGCTGTATACAGCACTGGGGCTGCTGTATACTACCTAAGGGCTGCTGTATACTACCACTGGGGCTGCTGTATACACCACTAGGGCTGCTGTATATACCTCTGGGGCTGCATATACCTCTGGGGCTGCATATGGGGCTGCATATACCTCTGGGGCTGCATATACCCCTGGGGCTGCATATGGGGCTGCATATACATATGGGGCTGCATATACCTCTGGGGCTGCATATGGGGCTGCATATACTTCTGGGGCTGCATATGGGGCTGCATATACCTCTGGGGCTCCATATGGGGCTGCATATACCTATGGGGCTGCATATACCTATGGGGCTGCATATACCTCTGGGGCTGCATATACCTCTGGGGCTGCATATGGGGCTGCATATACCTCTGGGGCTGCATATACCCCTGGGGCTGCATATGGGGCTGCATATACATATGGGGCTGCATATACCTCTGGGGCTGCATATGGGGCTGCATATACCTCTGGGGCTGCATATGGGGCTGCATATACCTCTGGGGCTGCATATGGGGCTGCATATACCTCTGGGGCTGCATATGGGGCTGCATATACCTATGGGGCTGCATATACCTATGGGGCTGCATATACCTCTGGGGCTGCATATACCTCTGGGGCTGCATATGGGGCTGCATATACCTCTGGGGCTGCATATATCTCTGGGGCTGTATATACCTCTGGGGCTGCTGTATACTACCACTGGGGCTGCTGCTGTATACTACCACTGGGGAGGCTGCTGCATACCTCACTGCTGGGGGTTGTATACCTGTGCTGGAGTCCACCCTCGGCTTATACGCGAGTCAATAAGTTTTCCCAGTTTTTGGGGGCAAAAGTAGGGGGGTCGGCTTATACACGGGTCGGCTTATACACGAGTATATACGGTAGTTTAAAACGGAAAGGCCCAAACCAATCATCGGGTGAATTACATGTGTTCGATGGTACATGCATCTTGGATGGTTGCTCGAATCCATCTGGCTAGAGTAGCTTTAGAGGCTGACAAGCCTGTATTTTTGTCCTCAGGAAGAAGGAAGAGAGACAGCCTGACTTCCTAGAGGGCGCTGTAGTGGATACACAGATGCGTAGGGCCCTGACGAGGTCCAGTATATGTAGTTCATGACTAGAGCGTTCACGACCCGATGGACTGGAACCAGGCACAGCGATGGCCGAGAGATGTGTTTATTTAGGTGGAAGGAGTATAACACTTTGGAAGAAGGATTGGACCGGCTGTAGGGCAACCTTGTCTTGGTGAAAGACCCAAAAAAGGTGGTGGCATGCGCTGCAGGGTCCAATCCTCTGCAGGAAGAAGTAGCTGCCACCAACAAACACTACTGTCTGTATGAGAATGCTAAGGGAGATATCCCTTAGAGACTCAGTACGTGATTGATGTAGAGCTGTGAGGACAAGGTTCAGGTCCCACGGGTGTAGTGGCCTGTTGTATGGAGAAATTAGATGGTAGAACCCTCTCGAAGGAAGGATTTCCTTGAGGTCTGGTAGCGAGACGTTTCTAGAAGAGGGTTGAAGTAGCTGAAAACTGCCGCTTGGAAAAATCTAAGGACAAGCCTGAGTCTAGGCCTGATCAGAGGAAACCGAGAATTCTTGGTAGGGAATAGGGCCAAAGTGAATAGCCTCTAGAAGTGCACCAAGGAAAGAACAATTTTCCATGTGTGATGGTATAACTTTGATGGAGCTGGTTTCCTCGCTTTTGATCGTGATCGCTACAATATGCTGCGAAAAACTCAACCTGGGTTAAAGGTCCAGGTCTCAAGGGTCACGCCATCAAATTCAGAGTTGAGGAATTCTGATGGTAGAATGGGGCCTGAGAGAGTACATCTGGATGATCAGGCAGGCGACCTGGTACGTCTGCTGTGAGTTGGAGGAGATCAGCGTACCACGCGCGTCTGGGGCAATCTGGGGCCATTGAGGATGATCTGGTGACATTCTTGTTACATCTTCCGCACTACCCTGGGGATCATGTAGTGAGGATAATGTAGGTGGATATCGGGTCCAGTCCTGGACTAGTGCGTCTACTCCTAATGACTACTGGTCCTGGGACCTGGCCATGAAGGCTGCACCTTGGCATTGGAGTGTGATGCCATGAGGTCCACATTGGGGGTTCCCCAGCGTTGGCAGATTTGTTGGAAGACGTCTGGGTGTAGGGACTACCCTCCTGAGTCCATCCCTTGACGGCTGAAGAAAACAGCTTCCAGACTGTCTACACCCGGTATGTGAACGGCTGACAGTACTGAGCTCGTGGATTCCACCTATATGCCACAGCTGTGGCATTGTCTGACCGTGGTTGCCTGCCAGAAGAAGGCTGAAGGACTTCAGTGCAAGGAGTACTGCCCTAATCGTCAGTAGATTGATGGGCGTTCTTGATTCCGGGTGGGACCATTTGTCTTGTGTTCTGTGATGGGGGACACCGCACCTCATCCAGTCAGGCTCACAGAAGTGGTTAAAACTCTCCAGAATGATGGAATGAAAGGCATTCCCTGTATGAGAGAGAGAGATATTGGCAGAAGCCACCAATGGAAAGACCGCCTGGTCGAAGACGACAGGTGAAACCTCTTGTCGAGTGACTGAGGTTCTTATCCCGTGACTTGAGTATGGGTGTAAGATGCAGTTGAGCAGGGGGAACTGCCTTTATTGCTGTCATCATCTCGCCTTGCATACAGAATAAGGAGAGTGCGGACTCACAGCTGTAGGCCCCGAGTCTAGTCCCGTGGGAGTTTGACCCATGCTGTGATGTGTTGGAACTGGTGAAGATTTGTGGAGGTTGACCAGCCATTCCAATCTTCGTAACGTGTCTACAGTAATGGAGACGCTGTGTTCGCAGTCCGTGAGGAGCGGTGCTTTGATAAGCAGATCGTTCAGTTACGGAAGAATGACGACAACCCTGGAGTGAAGGATAGTCAGACGTCCGCATGACTTTTGTGAGCACTCGGAGCTGTAGTTAAGTCGAACGGGAGTGCCACAGATTGGTGGTGTTCTTGTTCGATTGCAAATCTGAGGAACTTTTGGTCAGTAGTTGGAATAGGCAGCTAGGCGTCCTGAATATCTATGGACGCAAGGTACACTCCTTGTTCCTTGGAAACAATTAAGGAGTGGAGAGTCCACGCCTGAATGTGTTCACCAGACCTGTTTGTTCAGGTGTTTTAGGTCAGTAAGGATCGTACTGTACCTTCCTGTTTGGAGAGAAATGAGGAGAGACTCACTTCGTGTCAAAATGTTAGATACAAGTGTACTTACTTGTATTGTAAGATAGGTAACCAGAGGTGGTGAAATTAAAGCAACCGACCACCAACAAGTGGAGTGCCTTCTTGGTGGAGGGAGCGTGGCGACAGATTACTTGTCAGTATCGGTCTAAAATATGAACAGATTTAATGCATTTCGAAAGGATCTGAATCTGGCCTGCTGACAATGATTGAAGGGCTGTCCTGGTTTGTGCAGGGGGAGGGAAGTGCTTTTGCCTCCCTTCACATCCAACGTTAACTTGTTCAGCTGTTCTCCGAACAGACATGCATGGAGGTATGGGAGCACTGTGAGGGGCTCTTTGGAGATTGCGTCCGTTTTCCATTCTGTAACCAGAGGGCATGTCTAATGGCCATGGCAGTGGAAGCTGCTATTGCTGAGGAATTATCAGCGTCCAGGGCTGAATGTATCAGGTAGTCATTTGTGGTGGCGGTTTGAGTTACCTGGGCCACCAGAATAGGATCGGCGGGTGAGGAATTCAATATAGCATGGCTTTGATTTCCCATGCTGCAATGTCTTTCGCTGTTCAGACAGAAGCGAACGTAGTGGTTAGGGAAGGCTCTGAAAATGCAAACACTGATTTGGTCAGTTGTTTTACCTGGCGGTCAGTGTGAGTAACTGCCAGAAGGAATGATAACATACCTCAATCCCCTGTGGTTGCCAAACCGTATTTCGGGGTGAGAGCGTGATTTTTGAGAATAGCTGATGCAGGATGATCTGCAAATTACCTGTGTGCTTTCTTTGCACAGTAAATGTAGAATGCAGATGCATACATAATGACTGACCATTAGGTGTTGTACTTGAATCTGACACGATGGTTGGCCCGAGACACATTGCATGTACAGTTCCGGGATTCAGGATGTTATTACTACTGTAGGAAGAACCAGTGCTTGACAATCAAACATGTCTGCACTGGTGCTCGTAGTATTAGGTTGCTCCGTGCATGGTGTACAGAGGGAGGAGGACAAGCTACAGCAAGATATATCACTGCTGGTTGTCCTGCGGTTGCCATTGGAGACTGCTGCACAGGGAAGCTGTGCCTATTGTGTGTACCCCACAGCCGTGCTGTGCTTATTGTACCCCCTGTGATACCTCCTATGATATGGAGAATGATGGGGGGGCACACCGGTCACACAAACAGGGCATGGCAGGCTATTGTACAGCCCCCCTTTTCCTTTTGGCGGCGCCGGGAGCAGGACTGCAGAGCTCCTAAAACCAAGGCAGCAAGTGTGTACCTGAATACTGTGGCAGTGAAGAAGCACTGTGGGGCTCCCAGTGTAGTGGGGTTCCCAGTGTAGTGGGGCTTCAAGCATAGTGGGGCTTCAAGCGTAGTGGGACTCCCTGAAATGTTTCCTCCTCCACAGTGCACCCCGTCCCAGGACTGGAACCAGCCACTTTCACATCCATGACACATACAAGTCATTGACAGACAGGAGCATTATCCACTGCTCCACCGCTCCATCGTATGGTGTGCCCTGCACTTGCATCTGAAAGTGAAGGGCCCAGTGCTCTGACTTAGATGCTATTGGCAGCAAGGTCTGTATAATGGCCGCCACTGCTTAGAGGTGGGACGGGCCTCCGGCAAAAAAGGGTGCCGAAAACAGGCCTCCTGCCCCATTGATGATGGGTCTGTGGCTCTGTTCCGCCCCCTTCAATGACGCCGGCCGCGTCATTCTGGACATCCGGGGGGCGGCCGGGGGAGGGAAAAAAGGTGGCGGCTTCGCGCTAGGTCGAAGCCAAGGCCTGTAGTAGACGTCCCATGTCGAAAATGGTGCCAGACAGGCACGGAGGTCCGGGGAGGGATCGGAAGGGACCCAGACCCCGCCGGACCCCCTGGGCCGTCCAGCGCTAGTATAGTGGTGGCCCCCACAGGAGAATCCAGAAGGCTGGATCTCCTGTAGTCCGGGTGCGAATGCAGGTGCCGGTTGCTGCAGGAGCACAGGCAGCCTGTGCTCCTGGCAATGTACACTGGTTGCCTATATTGTGTCCCCCGGCCCCTTCAGGAGCGCACTCAGCAGAGCTGGGGCTCCTGGTGCTGCAGCATTGAAGACTACTGCGGCCTGTATCCATTAGAAGCACTCAGCGAAGCTGAGGTTTCTGATTTGTGCTGAAGTGTCAGTGCAGCAGGTTTTTGCCCTACCTATGGTGTCTCGACCTAAGAACCCCTGAGGGGTGATTAGGGAGGGATGCTGCCATCCACCTTCAGAGGGCTCCTGTGTAGTCTCGACTTCAACCTAGGGTCCCCAACAGTGGGGAAATGGGGAAGGAGGAACATCATCTTGACTTCAACCAGGCACCCCCAACCATGGGATGCTGAGGAAGGAGCGACATGAGGTGGTAAAGTGTCAACTTCAACCAGCGCCCCCAACAGTGGGAGGCCGAGGAGGGAACATGCCGGGAGTCTCATCAGAGACCCACTTTTCTTCTTCTTGAAGTAAAAAATTCAAAAAGTGAAAAATTTTAGGAGCAATAAAATTTATGTGCGCCTCCTAACGACACTAAGCAAAAACTGGTGAGGCAGTGCCTGCTCCAGGGGTGTATACTGTAGAGGAGGAGCCACTTAACTCTTTTGCAGATTCTGCCTAGTGTTGCCTCCTAGTGGACAGCAGCATAACACCCATGGTTCTGTGTCCCCCAATGAGGCGAAGGGGAAAACAAACGTGTAATTGCACTTTTTGTTGCAATTTCACCGCATTTGGGATTTTTTCCCATATTCCTGTATACTATATGGTAAAATAAATGATTGCATCTAAAGGTACAAAAGTACAACTCGTCCCGCAAAAAACAAGCCTTCGTATGTCTATATTTATGGAAAAATAAAAGTTATGGCTCTTGGAAGCAGGGGAGCAAAAAAACAAAAACGAAAATTTCTGGTTGGTGAAGGGGTTAATGTTTGACATTCATTCTAAACAATTATTTCTCTTTTCTCAATATAACATACCATCAGATATGCGGGACCACAGCAGACTCGAAGGTCGTGCCTGTTTATGCAAGTTCTTAATGGCAACCTTCTAGTCCCTTCATATTTGATTCCTCTTTTAGTTCGTCAATTATACTGTACAAAAGATATATTTGATGATCTAATATCAATATATCTAATAACATTCATTATTTCATCCAAGACTGCAGAATAACTCTTGGGGCCTCCATTTTTCCCAAACTATAAGACAGAGATACAATTGATTTCTTAGATCTTACTTTATTACATAAAGATTGCATTACACGTAAATACAACTTTTTATTTTTTAAGTGGATGCTGATGGGTATGTCCAGTACACCAGTGGATATTATTACAAATCGTTACAAAATATTCCTTATAATCAACTAATAAGAAAAGAAAAAACTTGTTCCAGGAATTCAGATTTTTCATTTCAAGCCACAATCCTTCTAAAGGTTTCATAGAGAAACAATATCCAAAGAAAGTATTAAAAAGGCTATGTCGGCATCCAAACTTTTAAATCACAAAGATTTGATCTCTCAAGAAAAGAAACCATACCCATTACACACAATTCCAATGTTAAAAAAAACCACGGACGTAAATAGGATAAGTGAGGCTTTCCTAAAATTCATATGGAAGGTGCGACGGGCAAGAATTGCTATTCGGACATTGATACATTCCAAGGACGAAGGAGGAGTTGGGGTACCAAACATATGGGGATATAATCTCTCATGCCTATTGCGAAATGTGATGGACTGGATAAAAAAGACAGGACGCTATACGGACCTTAAACTGGAGACTGAATTTTGCAGACCTTGGGACCGGACGGCACTACTCAACTTACCTATGACATATATTCCAGAAAGAATCAGACACTCAATAGTATTTAAAGACATTATAGCCACGTGGAAAGTGGTACGAAAAAAAATGAAGTTATCTGGGAGAGTATCAAAACACTTGAACCCATGGGCATTTAGGAAGGGAAAAAGAGTCTGTTTTTGGATTGGACCAGGAAAGGTGTTAAGACAATAGGAGACTTAATATATACAGAAGTCATTAGAAAATTTGAACTCCCTAAATTCCATCTAACCCAATACAGCCAAATAAACCATAATATTTTGGCTCGCCTCAGTGGGGTAGAAAGCGAGATAGGAGCCAATGAGTGGGACGGTATAGTGGCTAAAGACATTGGGCAACTTATCTCTCCAATATACAAGCAACTAAGAAGCACATTAATGTTGTCAAGCAAAGAAAAATTATTTAAGGCATGGACAAAACATATTAAAGAGGAAGATCTAGAAATGAAAATTATACAAGGGTGGATATTGGTTAGGAAGAACATACTTAATGAACAGTGGAGGGATAGCCAGTTCAGACTAATGCACCATGCAATTTGTGGATTTAATATACCACCCAGCGCACAACACCCAGACAGAGTTATGACCTTCCCCAAGTGCGGAGCCCACAAGACCGGCCTGGAACATGGTATATGGTCATGCCCTTCAACACAGACTTATTGGACAATGATGCAGCAGTTAGCTCAAAAAATATGCAAAGTGAGGATCGGGATCAACCCAATGTGTTGGCTGTTCCATTACACCACTGACACAACCCAGGGGGGCATACTGCAGTCTATTGTTCACACACTTGCCTTATTGGCAAAACGCTTGATTCTGCAACATTGGCTAAATAATATACTATAATATACTACCTGATGAGCAACAAACGTTGGCTAACCTGAAACTAGTATTAAACTTAGATAAAAGAGAGGCGGAGAAAAATAAGGACAAAATGACCAAAGGATTCTTTGACAAGTGGAGAAATTTTATTGAGACGATATTAACAACATCTTAAATCCAACAGATTATGACATCCTTTCTACATTCAGAATGGTACGCATTAGAAGATTTAAATGGCACATAAAATGTATCTATGTAAAGAAAAATCTAGGTTAGTGGAAGTATGACATATAGTTTAAGAGAATGATATTGAGGAAATAATGTGAAGATTGGGTATTGAAGCTTGTAAAGAAATGGCCATGTTATCTTTGTAATATACGTACAACTATTCAATCAATGGAATGTTAAGTAATGGCTGTATTGTTCTGGTTAAAACTCAAGAAAAATGAGTTTTCAAAGAGAAGAAACCACACACAAGTCAGAAAGATTTTGAGTCCAATTTCATCCCGACCTCTAATGTTGATAATTTTCTCATTAGATGCACACTAAAAAAAATACTGGAAAATCCTGCTGAACAATCCCCATTTGGAAAAAATATTCCTTCTCGCCCAGCCTTTACTTTTAGAAGGGCTCCAATCCTAAAAAATATGTTGGCACAAAGCAGTCTGAGGAATCCCAAGCAGAATTTGAAGAGGAAAATCAGCGAGAAACTCTGTAGAATTGCGGTTTTTCTTATTGCACATAAAAAGCTTCAATGGTACAGGCAGGCAATGTGCATGGTACAGAGGCCAACGCGTTATGACGCTGAGTTCTTAGTCATGGCTACTATAAGAAGCCAGAGGTGCGGTATAAATATCCACCCTCTGACTAGTGCACAGCTGCATGTAGTTAGTGGTTACTAATTACAAACCAGTGAATACATGGTTATACAAAGTAAAAAGAATATAACAAATATATAAAACTAAATAAAGTGCACACACAAAGGACAGAACACAAAATCAAACTGCGTAACGGAAAAAATGGTCCAAACACCAAAATTAAGTTGTTTTTTTTGGTTGCCGAACATTACTATAAAATGCAATAACGGGTGATCAAAACAGCGTATCCACCCAAAAATGGTATCATTAGAAACGTCAGCTCAAGATGCAAAAAATAAGCTGTCACAGAGCCCCAGATTCTGAAAAATTAGGACACTACGGGTCACAAAACATGGCGCAAAAAGTGCGATTTCTTTTTGTGTTCAAACTTCTGAATTTTTTTTCACCACCTAGATACCAGTAAAAGTATACATGTTTGGTATCTACGAACTCGTACCGACCTGAGGCATCACTCCAGTCACGTCGGTTTTACCATATAGTGAACATGGCGACTAAAAGAATGAAAAAACAAACGTGTCATTGTACTTTTTTATTTGCAATTTCACTGCACTTGGAATTTTTTTGCAATTTCCCTGTACACCATATGGTAAAATAAATGATTGCATCTGAAAGTACAACTCATCCTGCAAAAAACAAGCTGTCATATGTCTATATTGACGGGAAAAAAAAAAGAGAATTTTGTTTACGTACCGTAAATTCTTTTTTCTTTAATCATCAATGGGAGACCCAGACAATGGGGTTTAGGGCACTGCCCTCCGGAGGTCACACTAGGTACTACAAGTTTGTAGACACCGCCTCCTCCGCTTATAAACCCCTACCGCAGGGAACATCCTCAGTTTGGTCTACAAGCTGCGAGGAGGAAATAAACCACACCCGAAACATCGGGAAGAATGCCGTGTACAAACGGTTTCAACAACCCGGCAAACACTGTCTCAACAGAGAACAGAGCAAATGCAAAACATGCAAAGGAACAACTGGGTGGGTGCTGGGTCTCCCATTGATGATTAAAGAAAAAAGAATTTACGGTACGTAAACAAAATTCTCTTTTTTCTGGTCATCATAATGGGAGACCCAGACAATGGGGATGTCCTAAAGCAATACCCCAGGGCGGGAAGAGTTCCTCAACAAGACGGATAACACATGGTTCCCTTTTAAAGGTGGGCAACCGCCGCCTGGAGAACCCGCCTGCCCAAACTTGCATCCGCAGAGGCATGGGCATGCACCATATAGTGCTTAGAGAAAGTGTGCAGGCTGGACCAAGTGGCCGCCTGACACACCTGTAGAGCAGACGCTCTATGTCGCAAAGCCCAGGAGGCACCTACGGCTCTGGTAGAGTGAGCCTTCAATCCCACCGGGAGAGGCAAACCAGAAGTCCGGTAAGCCTCCTGGATGGAAGCCTTAATCCATCTGGCCAATGTCGATTTCGACGCCGCGGACCCCTTACAGCGACCTGTCGTAAGAACAAATAAGGAATCCGAACTCCTAAAGGAGGCGGTCCTAGACACATAAATGCGTATAGCTCTCACGAGATCCAGAGTATGGAGGTCGCGTTCAACCCGATGAACGGGAGCGGGGCAAAATGATGGGAGAACAATCTCCTGGTTCAGGTGGAAAGTTGAAACCACCTTCGGCAAGAATTCTGGCCGTGGACGCAACACCACCTTGTCTTGGTGAACCACCAGAAAGGGTGACTTGCACGATAGTGCAGCCAATTCTGAGACCCTCCTCAGAGATGTAATCGCCACCAGAAAGGTCACTTTCTGGGATAGACGAGATAGAGAAACCTCCCTCAGAGACTCAAACGGCGGTTTCTGCAATGCCGCCAGGACCATGTTAAGGTCCCAAGGGTCCAGAGGTCTCCTGTAGGGCGGAACCATCCGCGACACCCCCTGCAGAAATTGACGGACCTTCGGGAGGAGCGCCAATCGCCTGTCAAATAGCACAGAAAGTGCTGATACTTGACCTTTCAAAGAGCCAAGGGATAATCCCAATTCCAAACCCGACTGTAGGAAAGCCAACAACGTCGGGATGGACAAGGGCCACGGAGACCGTCCGCCAGAGGCACACCAAGTAAAAAAGATTTTCCACGTTCTGTGGTACATCTTCCTGGAAACTGGCTTCCTAGCCCGGTTCATAGTGGCAACCACCGTAGGGGAGAAACCCCTGGATGTCAGCAGCCAGGCCTCAAGAGCCATGCAGTCAATCTGAGGGCCCTGGAATTGAGGTGGAAGAATGGGCCTTGCGCGAGTAAATCTGCGCGTTCTGGAAGAGCCCACCTGTGTCCGCCTGACAGTTGCCACAGGTCCGGATACCAGGACCTCCTGGGCCAGTCTGGAGCCACTAGAATGGCTACCCTGCATTCCGACCTGATTTTCCACAGCACCCTGGGAATCAGAGCCAGAGGCGGGAACACATATGGTAGATGGAATCTGGACCAAGTCAAGATCAGGGCGTCCGCTCCCAGAGACTGGGGGTCCCATGACCTCGCCATGTATTGTGGAACCTGATGATTCAGCCGCGAGGCCATCAGATCCATGTCCGGGGTGCCCCATCTGCTGCAGATGTCCTGGAAGACGTCTGGATGAAGAGACCACTCTCCGGCGTCTATCCCCTGCCTGCTCAGATAGTCGGCCTCCCAGTTTTCGACCCCTGGGATGTGAACTGCGGAGATCAGGCAGTTGTTGTCCTCCGCCCAGGATAGGATGCGGTGGACTTCGGCCAGCGCCTCTGCACTCCTGGTTCCTTCTTGATGATTTATATAAGCGACGGCCGTCGCATTGTCGGACTGAACCCGAATGGGTTGTCCTGAGAGGAATCTCTGAAAAGCCAGGAGTGCCAGATAGATCGCCTTGATCTCCAGTACGTTGATCTGCAACGCCGACTCTGACTGAGTCCAGAGGCCTTGGGCCCTGTGGTGCAAGAACACCGCCCCCCAGCCCTTCAGACTGGCGTCGGTGGTCACCACTAACCATGACGGTTTGATGAAGGACCGGCCCCGAGACAAGTGATGTGGCTGTAGCCACCACTGCAGGGAATCCCTGATCGGTAGGGAAAGGGTCACCAGCCGATTCAGAGAGATCGTCCTCTTGTCCCACCTGCGGAGAATCTCCAGCTGAAGAGTACGGAGGTGAAATTGTGCGAACGGCACCGCCTCTATTGCTGCCACCATGCGCCCCACCAGCTTCATCAACACCCGTAGGGATGATTGTGGTGACAGGAGGACTGCTTGTACTCCTGATTGGATCGCCATCTGTTTGACTCGTGGCAGAGACACCAGGGCTGAGGCTGTGTTGAAGTCCATGCCCAGATATGTCAAAGACTGGGTCGGAACTAGCGTTGACTTCTGAATATTGAGGAGCCAACCGAACTGTTCCAGAGACCGCATGGTCACATCCAGGCTCTCTTGACAGAGGTGTTCTGATGGCGCCCTGACCAGCAGGTCGTCTAAATAGGGAATGACGGCATGTCCCTGCATGTGCAGGAGAGCCATCATGGAGGCCATCACTTTTGTGAACACCCGCGGTGCCGAGGCCAACCCGAACGGCAGCGCCACAAATTGGAAGTGTTCTTCCCCCACTGCGAATCGCAACCAGCGCTGATGAGCCGTTGCAATGGGTACGTGAAGGTAAGCATCTCTGATATCTATGGACGCTAGGAAGTCCCCCTGTGACACAGCTGCGATCACGGAGCGCAGTGATTCCATACGGAACTTCCGAACCAACACGTGATGGTTGAACAACTTCAGGTCCAGTACTGGGCGGAAGGATCCGTCCTTCTTCGGGACGATAAAGAGGTTGGAGCAAAAACCCCTGAACCTCTCTCCGGAAGGCACCGGGACCACCACTCCGTCTCTGCGGAGACCCTCCATCACCTGGTAAAAAGCCTGAGCCTTTTCTGGTGATGGGACCGACCGATGGAATCGGGATATCGGCTTTGACGTCAGCTCTATCCTGTACCCTCGCGAGATCACGTCTCGAACCCACTGATCTTGAACGTGAAGTAGCCACTTGTCCTGAAAGCGAGACAAGCGGCCCCCCACCTGTGGGGAGGCAGGATGAGAGAGCGAGTCATGTAGATGCGGGTTTGGGGGTGGCGGCTGCCGCCCCCGCCGGCTTCTTTGGACGACTCTTAGAGCGCCACTGGGAAGCGGGCTTTCCCCCTCGGTCCGTGCGAGCGGACGGTGCTGATGACTGCGAGCTGGAACGAAAGGACCACTGTTTTGGGTTCCTTTTAACGGTATACCGTGGCTTAGGCTTATTCTGCGGTATCTTAGACTCAGCAGAATCCTTTATCAGCTTGTCCAGTTCGGTGCCAAAAAGCCTGTCACCAGCAAACGGAAGATTCTGCAAAATCTTCTTGGATGTGGCATCTGAGTCCCAAAGACGCAGCCACAACAACCTGCGGATCGCTATAGCATTGGCCGAAGCCACAGCTGAGCGAGTGGCAGTTTCCAGAGTCGCCGTCCTGGCGTAGTTCGCATAGGCCCTTGCCCTTTCGGTAAGTGCTAGGACCTCTGGACTGGATCTTGCCAGGTCAGAGATACCATCCAAGCAGGTAGTAATCGCTTGTAAGGTCCAGACCGTGGCAAAATTAGGGGCAAATGAAGACCCCACAGCCTCATAGGAAGACTTGGCGAGTTGCTCGACCTGTCTATCCGTCGCATCCTTCAGCGAGGAGCTATCAGAGGCAGAGAAAAGGGAGCGTGCAGCAATCCTGGTCATGGAAGCGTCCACCTTCGGGGACTGCGACCACTCCTGAAGCACCTCCTGGGAGAAGGGGAAGCGATTGTCCTTGGGTTTACGGACATAACGCCGCCCAGGATGTAACCTGGGAGCTCTAACCACCCTTCCAAAATTCGTGTGGTCCATGAAGGAACCACTTGGTCTAGCCTCTGGCCGCAGCCATTGATAGACCTCCTTCGGGTGCACCGTCACCTCCTCAGGGGGTGTCACGAGACGTAAGGTCTCGTTGATAGAGGACACCAGATCCTCCACCCCGTCTGGTGGTTCAGATATAGACACAGACCCGAAATTTGAACCCCCATCATCGTCCTCACCATCAGAGGAACGCTCCTCCTCAGAGAGAGCCTGGAGCTCGGGTGACTCCTCATGACGAGCCCGCTTAAGGGGTCTCACAGCAGAAGAGGGAGACACCCGGGGGTAACTGGACGGAGTAGCTGGGCTATCCAGCCTCCTGTTAAGTGCCTCCAGGGATTGCGACATGGAGGACAGCTGAGACAACAGAGATTCATTGATCTTATTCTGAGTCTCCCATGGCCCTGAGATCACCTGAACCTCAGGGTATAGCACCGGAGCTGCTGACTCAGCAGTGCCAGCCCGGGCCTCTGGGCGTCCGCAGTTATTGCAGGACCCCTCCACCAGTGTTCCATTGCATGTAGCACAGGTAATGGTGGCCTCTGCCGCTCTAGCAGCACGCTTCCCAGCTGAGGACATCGCCACAGTAGGGGAAGATAAGCCAAATTGCAGACAACAAAACCGGGAGTCCCGGTGGCTTACCGACCGCAGTAAAGCGGTATGAGGAAGCGGTGTGTGTGTGTGACCTCCGCGACGGTTTCCGGTCTCCCCTTTGGAGTGCAGGCGCACGCTGCATACAAATCCCAACCGGGAAGTGAGGGTAAAGATGGCCGCCGACAGTGAAACTGTGGGCGGCGCCGAAGACACGCGGGAAACACACACACACGCCCATCGATGACGTCACCGCACGGGCTGCTTCCCATCCTCCAAGCAGCCTCAGCATGAGGGAGCCGGAGCCCGCAGCGCGGGAAAAAGTGTAAAATGTTATACACAGACTGCATGCACAAAACAAACATCCGCAGCCCACGGCCTCAGCCCCTGTGACACACAGGGCGGTCAGCCAGGGTGACCCCAGCACAGGGTACACCCGCAGAACCGCGGACCCGAGGGTAACGCGCGGTCTGAGTGTCATGAAACACATAAAGTGCCAGACACTACCCCCAGGCACACAGGAGACACAGAGTGCCTCAGTGCCGGTCCGGTCTGTAAGCCCCATTTAGGGAGGCCTCGGACGGGGGTGCAGCACCAGTCCGGAGTGTAAGCACCATTTAGGGAGGCCTCGGACTGGGCTGGCTCCAGTCCGGTCTGTAAGCACCATTTAGGGAGGCCTCGGACGGAGCGGAGCTGTGCAAGGCTCCCATCTCCCACTCTCCAGAGCCCCCCAGAGAGGGATGGAAAGGAGCGCAACAGCGTACCGGGAGAACACAAAGTGTCCAGGCTCTAGGCCCTCCGGTACCTCCACCAGCGTGTTCCACAAGGGTGAGCGGGGAGGCTGTCGCAGGTCCCGACTGGAACCTTTTTACCTTGTCTTCAGACGCCATCACGTAAGCTGTGAGAATGCAGTGAAGTGCAAGCAAAGCGTGATCCTCCGAGCACACTAAGTTTAAAACTGAGGATGTTCCCTGCGGTAGGGGTTTATAAGCGGAGGAGGCGGTGTCTACAAACTTGTAGTAACTAGTGTGACCTCCGGAGGGCAGTGCCCTAAACCCCATTGTCTGGGTCTCCCATTATGATGACCAGAAAAAAAAAAAGGTATGGCTCTTGGAAGCAGGGGAGCAAAAAACGAAAACTTCCAGGTTCATGAAGGGGTTAACTAATCTAACACACAACACAATGATTTTTTAATGATTTTCTATTGTTTTAATGTTTTATTTCCAAATGGTGTGTTATATTAATGTAATGAATTGTTCTTATCTGATTTATCATCTTCCCTATTCCTAGACATCCCACTTTCATCTTTCTCACATCTGATTTCATCTTTTTCAAACAGATTAAATGGGTTAATATCCATGTTTTCATCTGTATTCCATGCTCGCGGTCAAACAAGTGCATTCCTTGAAAGCGTGCATGCGCACTAGGCGCTTTCCCATGGTCAGGTCTCAGATAACCCTAGCAGACATGCGTAGTCCACATTCTACAATCACACCACGAGTGCCTACTTTATAATTTTACTGTGTGGTTTCCCATCCAGTGAAAATTTGCTGAACCAGTGACCACACAACAGCCTATGCAGAGAGAGATTAAAAATTCATAAGTCTCTGTCATAGATATTTCAAAGATATGGTAATAAAAGACAAGATTAAATCAAAATAAAATAATAATATTGTAAAGTAGTTCCCCTTTTTAATCTATTTTATTATAGTACCTCAATAAATATTTTATACTTTTTATTTTTCATCCCTTTTATTCCCCTCTCCCCGCATTCCTTTTCTCCCTCCCCTTACTTCAAATTTCAAATAATATCATAAAACCATTATAATGATAAGACAATTACATAGCATTAATGATACTAATAAATGTATTATTTGCAAACAGAATTTTTATTCTACATATTAAATAATACATTAAAGAATAGAACATATATTTCACTAACTCAAATATAAAATTCTTTAACCGCTATGCCACAGCTGATCTCACATCACTTTAAACGGAATTTTCCCATGAACAAAGTTAATTTTAAGGTTCATAGATTATTGTATATACACTGGAGCTAGTCAATTTAAAGGGAGACTCTACCTTTCCAATTGGATTAGGTTCAGTTGATTCTAATGAATGTTGTAGCTTCTAGTAAGCCTTGGAGGGACTCCCGTGCATCATCCCTCCTGAAATTGTCTTAATAGTATATTTGATGTGGGCCCAGCGCTAACAAACCCTTTTAACAATGGCTATCGATTAACCATACCAAGACTATATTAATTAACAGTTATTCCGGGTGTTTATTTAAACATTATATTTTCATGCAATTAATAAAAAATCCTATAAAAATGACCGTAAATAAAAAACTATTTTAATAAATACTTATAAAAATATTAAAACCAAAATTCAGATATTCCTCGATTCCTTTCCATCAAAGAAAGTGTACATCCCTAGTACAAGAATAAATCATTAGCGTGATAATAATCGAGGAATATCTGAATTTTGGCTTTAATATTTTTATAAGTATTTATTAAAATAATTTTTTATTTAATTTTTATAGGATTTTTTATTATTTACATGAAAATATAATGTTTAAATAAACATCCGGAATAACGGTTAATTAATATAGTCTTGGTATGGTTAATCAATGGCCATTGTTAAAAGGGTTTGTTAGCGCTGGGCCCACATCAAATATACTATTAATTTTAAGGTTCATTTTAATCAATTGATCCTGGAATAATTTCAATTTCCACAATTGGATGCGTTTATAAATAATGTTCCTGTGCTGAGATAATCCTATATATGTGTCCCTGCTATGTACTGTGTAATGGATGTGTCTGACCGTACAGGGATACGGTCTGATCATACCACATCTCCTGTGCTGAGATAATCCTATATATGTGTCCCTGCTATGTACTGTGTAATGGATGTGTCTGACTGTACAGGGACATGGTCTGATCATACCACATCTCCTGTGCTGAGATAATCTTATATATGTGTCCCTGCTATGTAATGTGTAATGGATGTATCTGACCATACAGGGACATGGTCTGTTCATACCACATCTCCTGTGCTGAGATAATCTTATATATGTGTCCCTGCTATGTACTGTGTAATGGGTGTACACCAGAATTAGGCTTTACAGAAGATGATAATCTTACCCTATAATCATCCCTCTAATCCATGGATTGCACAAATCACCTTATTTTTTCTGATATGTGTGTAATGGGTGTGTCTGACCGTAGAGGGACATGGTCTGATCATACCACATCTCCTGTGCTGAGATAATCTTATATATGTGTCCTTGCTATGTACTGTGTAATGGATGTATGTGACCGTCCAGGGACATGGTCTGACCATAACCACTTCTCCTGGGCGGGGGAGTAAGCAAAATACCGCAAATAGACACATCAGATGACCGTGTTACCTGCGCGTCAATTTTTTTATTGATTCTAGGTATATTTCCAATGTGGTATCCCTTGGTGTGCACTTGTGATTTAGTCTGAAGAAAAAGGATTCTTAGCTCCGAAACATGTAATAAATCACTAACATTATTTTAATCTATGATCTGATGTCTTTCTTGAAACCCAGCAGCGCTGTATTAACCCTTCTTCCTCTGCAAGCTATATGAAGAACATCTAGGATAGACACCAAATTTTTCGAACGAAAAAAATTTACCTTACCATAGGAACACACCCTAAACATAAAACAGGTGAAATATTTTTACTATGTTTTAAAAAAAATTCCCAGGTGTTATAAAGCGGAGGGATCATTAGCACAAATTTTAATATAATGGAGTAGAATAGGAAGGTAATAAATCTGTTTCTCAGCAGTGTGTGCATGTATTATACGCACACTGTTCTGCTACATGCACATTTGCACTTACATACACAGCTCTGCTACATACACACACAATACATCACATATTTTAGTTCCGGATTGGGACCTCATCGCTGAACGGAGGCTGCAGAAGATCAGCAGTTAAGAATCTTCCACTAAATTAACTGAAGGACCTTTCAGAATATGTTATCAGTCAGCTCCTGAATAGTGATGGGCGAACCCGAACTTGTCACCAGCTTCCTACTTTTAAGGAGGCTAGATATCAGAAATACCCTTACTTCTTACAAGTCTCTTTTCAAATTCCACACCATCATTTGCAAACTCTGTCTACGGGTGGTGAACTGGCCCTTGGGAAATGAGATCTGGCAGCTCTTGAAAACCCATAGTTCAGAAATTGACATCTCTTTGAGCCAGAAACACCAAAGCCTTTTTGGTCAGAAGGGAGCTATGAGGATTATCCTAGCCATGCCTGACCTTATTTTGGGCAGGATCGTAGGGCTTACCATAATTGGAGGGAAAGCATATGCAAGGCTGAAGTCCCATTTGATTAACAGGGCATCCACTGTGTATGGAATTTCTCTGGACTCCAGGCAATAGAACGGTCTGACCTTCTAGTTGTGTTTGCAAGCAGGTCTATTACCAGTAACCACCATATTTCTACTATCAGATTGAAAATAGGTGGTTTTAAAGTCCATGCTGCCTGCCTTAGACGTATCCAGCTGAGAAAGTCTGCCTTGTAATTGTCCTTCCCTTTTATAAGGACAGCTGAGATGAAATTTAGATAAGATTACACCACCTGAAGGATTCTGTCTGCCACCTCCATCAGGGTTCTCGACAGTATTGCTGATGATTTCCAGCTATTTTTGAGAATCTGGTTTGCTTTCTTATCTAAAGGGTTTTTGAGTGTTCGAATATCTTCGAAGGGCAGTCTTTGGCTCCGGCTTCGTCCAATTTTGGAGCTTTGTTCCCGGAATATCACACAGCTTCATCAAAATGTTATTTTCACTTAAATGATGCTGGGGAGAGCTACTATTGTCAGGTTCTTACCATTGCCTGGACCTGTTCATTAACCAGAAAGGAGCATCATTTTTGTTATAAGCCTCCAAATACAACATCCTGTATGGATCTTTGCGACTTCTCTTACACAATACCCATGGTGGACCTCACAGCTTTCACCAGCTTGCTGTATCCTCCACAGGAAACAACTGGCGTCTCCTGGTCTCGCTATCCAACAACGAGGTGAAAAGAGATTCTGATAGAGCCCCATTCCCCTTCAAACTTGTTAAAATCATCTGATATTGGAGATGATTTTCTAGCAGATCTGGAACTATTCTTCCTTCTATGGGAAACGGATCTCAGGGAATTTATGAATTCGGTCCGGATTATGGAGGAAGATCTAATGCAAAATCAGGGGTTTATTTGCATAGTAGACTGTGAGCCCTCGTGGACAGGGTCCCTGCCCCTCCTGTACCTGTAGGTCCCGATCGCCTAGATTTAGTGTACTTGTTCTTGTCTCCCTTATCCTCATGTAAAGCGCCATGGAACCTAATGGCGCTATATAAATAAATAATAATAATAGTGTCTGATCTATGGATGCCCGGAAGAATTTTTTTAGGCCAGGTTACTGGTAAGTCATTATTACATAGAGAACATGTTATTTTTGATGTTGGCTCTGCAGTTCCTATGATTTCCCTGAGTTTACGAAACAAGAAAACATTGCTGCGCTGGCTTTTTCTTGCATGGGTCTGCCTGGTACGCATGTCTCATCCATCATGCTGGAGGGGTCAGACTGGAACATACCGCATTGCGAGCTCACCACCATTTTTAAAGGTGGAAGCACTCAACAACCTCCTCCAGCACGCCAACTCCCGGTTAATTCTGCGTTGTGTTATCATCTGGCGCACTAGTCATCGACTAGTCTGCTTTCAAAACATGCCACGTCCACGACTATCCTCAAAATGCCATTCCTTGATCCGATCTCTATGTTCAGCTATCACAACATTAAGCTTGTCCAGTTCACTTTCAAATACCTCGAGCAGCGTGCCCATGTTAATCTTTCCACTTCTCATCTAACTCATTCTTTGACAACCTACAATCTGGCTTCCGTCCCAACAATTCCACTGAAAGTACCCTAATCAAAATTACTAACGACTTCCTTACCACCAAAGCCAACAAACAATTGTCTATACTCCTCCTTCTAGACCTGTCCAGTGCCTTCGACATAGTTGACCACTACCTCTCTCTACAGATCCTCTGTTCCCTTGTCATCAAAGACCTTGTGCTCTCCTGGATCTCCTCACACCTTTCCACCCGCACATTTAGCATCTCCCACTCCCACATTACCTCCTCACCCCGCCTTTTCTCTGTTGTTGCCCCTCACGGTTTTATCTTGGGATCGCTACACTTATCCATCCGAAACGTAGACCTCAGACAAGTCAAACTCCAAGAGCTTACAGTAGAATACGTACGCTTTTAACAATCAGATCTACCTCTCTGGCCCAGACGTCACCTCTCTGCTGTTCAGATTCCCAAACTGTCTATCAGCCATATCTTTCTTATGCTCCTTCCACTTCCTATAGTTCAATGTGGAGAAGTCTGAATTAATCACCTTTCCTCCATCTCGCCTAATTTCCCTACACAATCTTTCTATCACAATAGATGACAACACACTTTCCCCTGTATAGAAAGTCCGCTGTCTTGGAGTAACCATCCATTCTGCCAAACTGCACAATCAACCTCTCTCCACCTCCAATTCAAAAATATTTCAGAATCTGTCCCTTCCACAACCCCAAATCTACTAAAATGGTAGAGCATACCCTTATCGCCTGCCTCAACTACTGCAACATCCTCCTTAGTGGAATCCCTGTTAACTCATCTACAACTCTCCAGTCCGTCTTTAACTCTGCTGCCTGACTATTCAACCGCTCTCCTCTGCAAATCCCTTCATTGACTCCCAATTCTCCAACGTATCAAGTTCAAACTACTATACACGGACTTACAAAGCTTTCCATAATCAGCCTTCTCTATATATCTCCAAATTTATCTCCTGATAGCTACCATTACGTAATCCCTAGTTCTCCCAAGACCTTCTACTCTCCTCCATATTTATTTGTTCACCATCCTATTGCCTCCACAAAGTCTCTGGATTTATCCCCCATCCTCTGGAATTCAGTGCCCCAACCTGTCCGACTATCTGCCACATTTGGATCCTTTAGCCAGAACTTGAAAACTTATCTCTTCAAGAAAGCTTAAGCCTGCAATGACGTCTTACCACCATATCCCCACCAGAGCTTCTTGTAACCCCCCCAAGCTACTGTTTCCCCCATTTTATCCTGTTGAATGTAAGCCCACAATAGCAGTGGCCTCTCCCCTCTGTACCAGTCTATCAAGATTCACTTGTCTACTGTAAATAATATCTGTATTTGGTATGTAACCCCTTCCTATGTACAGCACCATGGAATCAATGGTGCTCTATAAATGCATGTAGCTGTATTGGGACCTTGTTATGTCACTGTTGGAGGCAGTACGTAATATGTTATGCCCTTTATTTTTTGGTATAACCCTCCTAATAAACTTCTACCACTTTAGAATAATTCATTGCCCCCCTCTTCTACCCTGGATCACCAAGTAAGGAGCAGAACTAAAGCCAAACAACATTACCCCCCACATCACCCCCTCCACATCTTTATATCACCAGGATAGGTTTAATATTAAGATTTTATTCCTACTTTTTGTTGCCCAAACCTTGGTGTGTCTTATCGTCAGGTGCGTCTTATAGTTTGAAAAATACGGTAATGCCATTTTAGATTATCCGAGGTAAAATATTTTATAAATAGAGATGAGCAAAAAGATTACAACCCTGGTCCATTGGCCTTGTCAGTAGTTCAGGACTGCAGAGGTAGAGTCCTCCTAAGCTCCCACCTGCCAGCATCTTCTGATGCAACATTATGTTTCAATAATGACTCTGCCAGGCTGACTAAACAGAAAAGGCACAAAGGATGTCAGCACATAAATGGTGGTCCACAGGCACTGGCCCAGGGTATTAAAAATCTTTTTGCCTAACTCTAATTATATACAATTCAGATAAACTAATAATAATAAATAATATTAATAATAATAATAATAATAATAATAATAATAGTAAATAATAAATCTTTATTTATATAGCACCAACATATTCCGCAGCACTTTACAATACAGTGGGTAATAGACGAAAATACACAGTATAATACAGTAAGAAAATACACAATATAATACAGTAATTCCAGTAAAGTATACAGTACAATAATAGGAAATAATACAATAAGCAGAGAATCAATGCAAGAAATACAATACAATACATAAAGCAAAAATAAAAAAGAGCTTACAGTCTACAATGGGATAGGGGTTACACAAAGTACAGGGGCTTATTATACTGATGCTCCAGGCATCTGAAGGAAATAGGGATAGAAATAAAGTTACATGAATGGTCACCAGACAATCTGTATAGAGCTTTTGGGTTTGGTGGAGTTTGAAGAGAAGTTATGTCGATAGAGAGATAGTGAATGGGCTATATACAGTACAAATGAATTTTTGTTAGGGAACATGATAGGCCGTCTTGAAAAGATGTGTTTTTAGGGAGCGTCTGAAGCTATGCAAGTTGTGGATGGTCCTGATTTCTTGGGGTAGAGCATTCCAGAGAATTGGTGCAGCTCGGGAGAAGTCTTGGAGCCGGGAGTGGGAGGATCGGATTAGTGCAGATGTTAGTCAAAGGTCAATTGTAGAACGTAGAGAACGGGCGGGGTGATAGACAGAGATGAAGGAGGAGATGTAGGGAGGTGCTGCACTGTGAAGAGCTTTGTGGGTGAGAACAAGTAATTTGAACTTTATCCTGTAGTGTATGACTGGCACAGAGCAGAGGTATAATATCGAGAATTACCTGGTGTAATTGTCCTCGGCACCCCTCTCTTCAGGATCAGGCTCATCTGTGCGGTCATAGCTCAGAAGATCAGATGGGACATCATGGATCTGGACGCTGGGAGCATGGTTCAACATCTTCAAGTTTTCAAAAATTGTCTGTCGAATTTGATCTAAATACTGAAGGAAAAGAAAATGTCTAGTGTTTCAATATGGCCAGACTTTCTAAATAAATAAAATAATATTTATTCACGTTTATAGCACCAATAATTCCATAGCGCTTTGCATACTTCAAGCATCACTGTCCCCATTGGAGCTCATATCTAAATCCCCTATAAGTTTATGTCTTTGGAGTGTGGGAGGAAACCGGAGTACACAAAGGAAACCCATGCAAATACAGGGAGAAAATACAAACCCTAGCAGATGATGTCCTTGGATGATTCATAAATACAACTTAAATACTGCAGCAAAGCCACAAAGGATTGGGTTAATTCCAAGCTCTGCAGGGTTTGATTAGATGCACCTAGGTAGATTTTCACTAGAATCAGGAAATGGGTTCAGTGGTTTTTCACACAGTGCGCTGGGGGAACAGAACAATGTGTGGATTCTGCACAGAACAATTTGATGCTGACCAAAGTGGGTCAGGAGGAGAGCCTTGATTGCTGCACAAGTGAGAAACCATGGTCTGGGTGTCAACAAGAGATGAGAAAAGACCTACTGGGGCTGGTCTCTCTGACAGGACCTGGGTGAATGATTGTGGACTTTTAACGAGACCTGTCACCCCGCCTGGTTCTATGCTAACTGAATGCAGCATGTCTGCTGCATTCAGGGAAGGGGTCCCCCATATCTCTAGCCCCCTGTAAGCTGTTAAAAAGACTGTATAAAGTGTACAGATAAAGAGTCCGAAGGGCCTTCCTCAAAAATGAGTAATCGCTGTTGCTGGTATCCTACCCTCCAGCCTTCTCTGTGCCACCTCCAGCCCTCTCTTGTTCAGCCTCTTATGTGTCTGCCCTCCTCCCCGCTCATGCACCTCATCATCTTAATTGACACAGGCACAGAGCGAGCAATGTTTTGGAGCTTGTCATGGCAGCTGAAAACCCTCCTGCCGGTGACGTCAGTGCCATATCCCTCCCTGCTGTATGAATACAGTATAATCTGGAGCAGGGCGGGATCTGGCGCAGATGTCACCGGCAGGAGGGTTTTCAGCTGCTGTGACAAGCTCCAAAAGGTGGTAGGCATCATCTGTGTTCATGGAGCCGAGAAGTACCTATCTGTGGCTCAGGTCGATGTTGGCACAGGCTATGATTCCTTGTCCCACAAAGTGGGGAGGATGAAAAAAAAATAAAAAATTGTTGCACCCTAAAATTATTAGATGTGTTTTTATCTCTGTTTTGGGATTTGTGGGGGTAAACGTACAGTCATACCTTACAACATCGGCTGCGATGTCGGAAGTGATGCCGCGGGTGCGCGCTCGCTTCTGACATCACAGCCTAGCTGTCACATGGCAAGATGTTGCCGTTGACGCTGCTGCGATGTTGGCGCAGCAATCGCTCGCTGGGCTGGGATCAAACCAGGGAGCGATCAGCTGCAGTACAGCGAATAGGCGGGGTCGGCCATGACATCGCTATTGCGGTTTAACACTGAACCATGCCGCAGGTTGATTAAGTTGAAGTTGACAGGTTTTCCTGCATGCAGGAAAACCTGTGAACTCCGACTTGAACAATTATCATTGTTGAATCGTGCGTTTACACGCTACGACGCAACAACAATGTCGTTTCAACATAGTTCCTGACGTCACTTTAGAACGACGTCGGAAACTATGTTGAAAGGTGTGACGGTACCTATAGAGGTACCTGGTAGTTCGCAAGACAATCAGGATTCACCAATAAAAACCTCGTCACATGCTGCGGCCTTTGTCTACAATAGGTGGCAATAAGGAGATGAGCATTCCCTAAAGTTTATATCCCTGAGCAGGAGGTGTATAGGGAAAACTTTGGAACAGCCTAAAGGCACCGTCACACGCTACGATGTAGTGAACAATATCGTTAACGATGTCACGTGACCGCTGTCGTTTCAGCATCGTTAGTGCGTTATCACACGCATGGATATAGTTAACAATGTTAAATTTGGCAACGCGCCAGCTACTTCGAGAAGAACTTAGTGAACGATTTTAGAAAGCGACAGGAATAGGAGAATTGTGAACAACATCGTTCAGAAAAGTGTCTCACTGAACGATGTTGCTTGTTCACAGAACGTTAATTGGACGACGAACAAAAGATTTGAGGTCAGGATCTCAAATTTTTGATGAATGATCCAACGATTTGTTGTTTCAAGATCGTAGCTTTACACGCAACGAAGCACAAACGACATCGTTAGAACGATCAAAAAAGCGTGACGTATCAGCGATATCGTTAACAATATCGTAGAGTGTGAAGTAGCCTTAAGTCAGGGACTTAACTTTAAATGTGCTCAGAAAAAGGTAAGGGGTTAAGTGTTGTTCCCTTAGGGCAGGCATTTTGCTAGCCATATTGCAAGGAACCAAAGTTTCAGCAATATCGCCTTACGGCTCAAGTAAGGCAATTGAAGCCTGGGAAAAACAATATGTAGAAACCGGGTACTACTGGGATCTTTTTGAATTGGGAGTTTCCCCTTATATCAGTCATCTGATAAGGCGGCTATACACCAGGATGTGCTCACTCAAGTGCACGTAAAATCAAACAGTTCAAGAAAAAAAGAGGGCACTCACCCATCTGGGGCTGTTCAGGAATTTATTCCTTATTCAATCAGGGTTCCATACAGTACAAGGGAGGGGATAGACGACGGCCTGTTTCGTGCCCTAAATGGCACTTCTGCTGGTCTGATTGAATTGAAGCCTGGGATTGTATGAGAGCTCCCACACTGGAGTGTAAGGTCCTTGCCAAGTGGCAGGGACCCTATGAAGTGAATGCTGAAGCTGCCAAGCCCCCGGCTTTGGGCACAGAAGGGAGGGGGGGAGTGTATAAAGCAAAGCCAGGTTGGACTGGGTTAATTCCAAGCTCTACGGGGTTTGATTAGATGCATCTGCTGGCTTTTTACTAGAACCCGGAAAAGGGTTCACTGTTTATTCAGTGTGTTGGGCAAGCACAGTAAGGTGTGGCGTCTACTGGGAGATGCAGAGAACCATTTGTTGCTGACCGAACTGGTCCAGGAGATCGGCCTGGATTGTAAAATGGGTGAAAGACTGTGGTCTGAGTGTAAGAGTAAGAGGTTAAAAGACCTATTGGGGCTAGTCTCTCTGACAAGATCTGGAAGATTTGAGTGTGGACTTTTTGTTTTCATCCCTTCTTCTAGCGGCCATAACTTTATTTTTCCGTCAATATAGCCCAGGGAGGGCTTGTATTTTGCAAGATGAGTCATACTTTTGAATTATACATCCTGCCACATTGTTTCCCCTTTTTTAAGTACAATAACGCCAAGTGTGGCGAAATTGCAAGAAAAATGCAATTCCACAAAAAAAAAAAAATTATATATATATTCTTTATTTTTATTTACCATCTTGAAAATATGGTAAAATGTACCTGGTAATATGATTCCCCAGATCAGGACAAGCACGCAGATACCAAGCATACTGTTTTTTTGGTTCTTTGTTTTAGGTGGTGAACCAAAATTCAAAAATTTGTTGGGAAAAAAAAAAAAAAAAATCACTTTTGTTGCCATTTTCTGAGACACAAAATGTTTTCATTTTTGAGGGATCTGGGGTTGTATGAGGGCTTATTTTTTGCACACTGAGCTGACATTTCTACCAATATTATTTTGGGGTAGGTATGATGTTTTGCTTGCCTTTTTTTGGCAATGCTGTAGCGACAAAAACAGAACAAAAATAAAACCAAAAAACATGGCTCTGGTGGTTTGATTTTGTTTTTCATTATGCCGTTTCTCAGGTTCATTTATTTTATCTACTATATAATTGTCTAGCGGCCACTTCAGTCTGAGACCGAAATCGCGCGCCAGCGCTCATTGGTCGCAAGCAGCCGCAGCGGCCAATGAGCGCCGCGTATGCAAAAGAGCTGCGCGTGCAGGTCCGCAGCGAGCAGCCGGGAGATGACCGGCTGGCGAGCCGCTGACCTCTGTGCAGCAGTAGCTGAGTCGCGGCTATCTGCCGCAAAGAGGACCGCGGTGAGCCAGCCGGTCATCTCCCGGCTGCTTGCTGCGGTAGTATCCCAAACGGGATTCAAATCGTTTTGAACGCAACCAATCAGCGGCGTGGCATTGAAATCGCGCACCAAGCTGCGGTGACCAATGAGAGACGCGGCATTCAAACCGCGTACTAAGCTCAATCTGATTGGTTGGCGCTAAGTGCAGCGACCAATCAGAGAAGCAGCGTGCGGCATGGCACCATATTTAAAATACACTGTGCGCCGCTCAGTGTATTTTAAATATGGCGCCAAGGCGTGCGCCGCTTCTCTGATTGGTCGGCGTGTTCAGCAATGAGCGCTGGCCATCCTGAGCCTTCTGTTTCATAAATAGAATGCAAGAGTAACAGTAAGAACTGACACAGGCATCCCGCACGGCAGTGCTCAATCTGATTGGTTGTCGCGTTCAGCGCCAACCAATCAGAGAAGCGGCGCGTGCCCTGGCGCCATATTTAAAATATACTGAGCACCACTTCTGATTGGTTGCTGCGTTCAGTGCCGACCAGAGAAGTGGTGCTCAGTGTATTTTAAATATGGTGCCAGAGCGCGCGCCGCCTGTCGGTCCTCACTGTCACTCTTGCATTCTATTCATGAAACAGAAGGTTGAGGATGGCGAGCGCTCATTGCCTGAGCCAATCCTGAGTCTCTTGTTTCATGAATAGAATGCAAGAGTGGCAGTAAGAACTGACACAGGCATCTTGCAAGGCAGTGTTCAATCTGATTGGTCAGCACGACGACCAATCAGATACGCGGCATTCAAACCGCGCCGCGATTCTCATTGGTCGCCGTAGCGGCCAATGAGAGACGCAGAATTCAAACCACGCGCCAAGCCGCACCAATTCTCTGATTGGTCGCTGTGGCCGCAACGACCAATCAGGGAAGTGGTGCGACTTGGCGGGAAATATGAATCCTGCGCCGCTGACTGGTTGGAGTTCTCAGCAGCGACGAATCAGCGGCGCAGGATTTATATTTCCCTCCAAGATTCCGCATCTCTCATTGGTCACTCTGGTGACCAATGAGAGACGTGGCGTGCGGCTTGGCGCGTGATTTGAATGTTGCGTCATAGTGTGACGCAGTTCACTCCTGTTTACAAGGTCTGTCAGTCAGTGTGACGAACTTTTCTCCTGTCTACAAGTCTGTCAGTCAGTGTCACGAATTTCACTCCTGTCCATAAAGACTGTCATTCAGTGTCACAAACTTTACACCTGTCTACAAGGCTGTCAAGTCAGTGTGACGCAGTTCACTCCTGTCTACAAGGCTGTCTTTCAGTGTGACGAAGTTCACTCCTGTCTATAAGGCTGTCAGTCATAGTGTGCTGTTCTTCAGTCATATATACATATTCTAGAATACCCGATGCGTTAGAATCGGGCCACCATCTAGTATTTTTATAAACTGAACATTTCTGAATTCAGCGATAAATGTAGATTGTTAAAAAAATATATATACTAGGGGACTTGAAGCGGTGATCAACCGATCGCCTGTGCTACACTGCATAAGCACTGCTCAGTTTAGCAAACATCACTGGCCTCCTATAAATACTAGCTAGTGTTCACAAGAGTATTGTGATGAAAGGCAAGGGAGTCTTCAGAAGACCACCAACTGTCTTGACAACCCATTGGTGCCCTGAAATCACATGATAGGCGGGATTAATGATGTGCTTCCTGTCTGCCGTAGTCCGTGATTGACAGCGGCATTTAACTGGCCAACAGCCTTGGGTGGATCTCAGATCCACCCATGGCTGTTCGAGCCATGTAATGATTAATTTAATCAGAGTGTGAGTCCGCAAAACAAAGACTGGGACACGGCCGGTCACCTTAATATACGTCATCAATTGTGAAGGGATTAAACATGTTATGGTGAGCTTGAACTGACATTCCTGGCCTGAAGCTTTAACTATTTTGTTTTTGTTATATCTTTTAAGCCAACACTAATTGCATTATTATAAAGCCAAATGCTAGCACTGATGCATCATTCTGCCTATCAACAGCCTCTGCTGCAGGCCTGGAACACACATGCAGTTCTATGCATATTCCTCTAGGTAGGAAAGGCTCATATTACCTGTCTTGTGTTCTGATTTTCAATCCTAGTACTGACATCGGGGTGAAGAGTGAAATCCGGTGCAAAATATTCAAAGTATTCTGAAAAAAAAAACAGCATTTCTATCAAGGCTCTAAATAAAAATAATAACATTTTTATCCTCTGTGAAATAAGTTATAGCTCTCTACTTCTAATAAATGCATGGTCTTTTATAGCTTCACAGAAACGCTCTTCATTAAAGGGAACCTGTCACCTGGATTCAAGCCCCTACACTATCACTACCTGTCCCTGCACCTTCCTAGCTGCTCCCTATCTATCCCTCTCTGAGCTAAATCCGCCCTATAAAACAGCAGAAAAATAAAATAACTTATAACTTACAGAAGTCCCTGAGGCTGGGGACTGAAAAGGCGGCCCCAGGCTCCATTCTGCCCCTCCTCGATGCAGCAGCACACGCCCCGCTGGGCGGCATTATTCTTTCTTCATCGCTGCCTCCTCTATTTGGAATCTCCCGCCTGCTTTACACCTATCATGTTGTGGTGATGCGACCTCGATGTGTCCCCTGACCAGGACACAGCATATGGGAGATTGTATCTTCTGCTTGGTAGCAGCACACACAGGGTTAGCGTCTATTGGAGCTGAGTGCTGATTGAAAGCACTGACACCCAGGTATGCGGGTGAATAGGAGATGATATGAGCTGCCCTGGGCTGTGGGGAGGGGGTGGAGTGTGTCAGGACAGCAGCAGGAGCTGCTGTGTAGAGGGCTGTGTGAAGATTTAACACAGCTTGTGAGCTCTCTCAGAGAGAATGTTCATGAGGCTAATGAGCGGACGGTGAGGAGAGAAAGGTTGTGTGCTCACCTAACACAGCCTACCCGGGGGAAGGTACAGAGCTTCTATATCAGCTGTTGGGATTGTATGAGACTAGATTGTCTACACAAATACACACGTGCTCAAGTGTCATATCACAAATTTAAAAAAACCCTCTATTTATTCTAGGAGTTTGTAGATAGGTTATGGTATTTAAACTACAGGGATTATGTTACCCTCAGTTCCAATCCACCTCAACCTAGTATACATCAGCCTACAGATATTTCAAGGTCGTTTCGCATATATCCCCTTGATTAGGCTGGCATATGTACCCCTGTATATGGGAAGTAAAAAGCCCCCCCCCTTTATAAAGGAAGGATCTCACCGGCTTTATTCCCCCAAGTCAGGGAGTTCTCTGAGTCTCTCTTCTCCAGGAGGTCCTTCTGCTAGTGACTGCCTGGTACTGGACTCTCAGTGACTTTCTTATATTACCACCATGCTCCACTCCCGACGCGTTTCGGATCTAATGTCCTCATCTTGGACAAGATTCATTGACGATGTCTTTGTCATTTGGAGGGGATCAGAGACTAGCTTCAAGGAGTTAGTAGAATGCCTGAATAAGAACGATCTTGGCCTTAGGTTTACCTTCGAGACTCACAGGGAAAGACTCCCCTTCCTAGATGTCCTAATTGAAAGGGACAGTATGGGAAGGATACAAACGAGTACTTATCGGAAGCAGACTGCCACTAATTCTTTACTGAGATGGGAGAGTGGACATCCTAATAGTCACAAGAAAAGGATACCAAAAAGTCAGATGATCAGGATGAGGAGGAACTGCTCATCAGAGGAGAAGTTCCAAATACAAGCAGATGATCTAAAGGAACGTCTGAAAGAAACGGGGTATCCCAAGAAAGTGATAAAAAAGGCATGGAAGGAGGTCAAGGGAATGGAAAGGACAAAACTCCTTATACCAAAGGAAAAAAATAGGGAGGAGGAGACTGAAAAAATAAGCATGATTACCACTTACTCAAGTGGGGCAGATCATATCAGAAAAATCATGACCAAGCATTGGCCAATCTTACAGATGGACGCAGATTTGAGTCCATTTCTAACTATGGGCCCTAATCAGGTTATAACAACAAAAACATTTGAAAGTAACGTCACCCACCAAACCTATGATATTAGGTCATTCATAAATTGCGGGACAAAAGGTATAATCTACAAAGCCAAATGTCCGTGCAACCTTGAATATGTGGGGAAAACAATCAGAGAATTCCGGAAAAGGATCGGGGAACACCGGAGTGATATCCTCCAATCATCCTTTCCATGTCAATTGGAGTGTTCTCACCAAACAAAACGGTTTCCTCCCACCAGCCCAGGAGCAAGTTTGCATACGAGGGGGCCATTGAATTCCCCATCGCTGTGCCCCTGAGCTGGTGGGAGTACTTTCCGTTGAATGTGAACACATTCCTGGTCAGACAAAACTTCAATAGTTCCATGACAAAATTATTGTGTTTATCAAATTGTCTCCCTCTACTCCTCAGATAGTATCTTACAGCATCTAATCCCTTTTCATGTGGTATTGATGAGTAGAGTGCCTCTACATCGATGCTGCATAGCAGCATATCATCCTCCAATACCACATCCTCGATCCTCTTCAGGAGGTCGGTGGTGTCTCTAAGATACGAGTTCAGGGTGATCACAAATGGTCTTAGTATTTTGTCAATGTAGACACCTAAATTTTGTGTTAAACTGCCTATACCCGATACTATTGGTCTTCCTTTTAGAGGGTTAGTACCCTTATGGATTTTCGGGAGACAGTAAAACGTAGCCATTACTGGATGATCTGGCATTAGAAATTCAAACTCCTTTTTATCAATCACATTTTCAGATAGACCTCTATCCAAAAGACATTTTAAATCCCTCTTAAAATCCTTCATTGGACTACATTTGAGTGTTTCATAGTTCCCTTCCTCCCCCAGGATTGCATTGCACATCTCAATGTATCTATCTGTGTCCATTACAACCACATTGCCGCCTTTATCCGACGGCTTGATTGTAATGGATTGGTCTCTTTCAAGATTACATATACATGTAATCTCCTTCTTATTGAGATTGTGTCTATCACTCCTAAGGTTGCCCAGACCCTTGATCTCTTCCGAGACCAAATTGACAAATACGTCAACTGCGCTCACATCCCCTGTTGGTGGTGGCATTCGTGAGCTTTTGTTTTTAAGGTCTGTGAAGGGTCCCTCACCCGTTTGTGTGTGGTCGTTGTCTCCTAGGTGGAAAAGGGCTCTGATGTCTTCTAAGAGGTCATCAGGGACCCCCAGTTCACTGCTAGTTTTTTTTGTCCTCTTTGATGAAATGTTTCTTCCATCTCAACCTCCTCGCAAAGAGGTTGAGATCCTTGACAGTTTCAAAAACATTGAGATCGGTGGTAGGAACAAATGATAGTCCCTTACTTAAAACCCCCATCTCAATATTCGTCAAGTTTCTAGAGGACAAATTTACTACCTGCAGAGTTTTTATGTTGCCGGGGTTTGTAGAGGTGTTGTCGGTCCTGGGCGGTTTCTTTTTTTTTTTTTTTAACAATAAATTTTTATTGAACAAGTTATCAACTCAGACATAGACAGTGAGCATTCATTGATGCGGCGGTTTCTTAGTGTGTACTTTGGGTCTAAAAAACCAGACCCTGGTCCTGGTCTCGGGTTGTTGTTTGGCTGATTACGGTTTTCACCTCTTCCTCTGCCTTTCCCTTTCTTTTTATTTTTACCAGTTTTCCCGGCTCCTCTACCCTCCGCCTCTGATGTGTCTGTCCCCGTGGAATAGTCCTCTGGTTCCGTATCTAGATGGCCACTTGGTGCCCCTTTAGGTGTATACACGTATGCCCTATTATTCTTAAAATCTTGCAGATCTCTCAAGTAGAATTTATGCTTTCTTTCCTTCAGATGATACTGAAATTTCTCTAGGGTGCCCTGTAGAGCAGTCTCTTTCGCAGAGAAGTCTGCTTCCCCTGAAAATTTCTTAGTGATTTCTTTCTGTTCTTTGAGACTATCGTCCAGTTTACCCAACTGTTTCTTTTCCTCCTCTAGCAATAGTCTCATCATTCTAATAGAGCTAGCTGTCGCTTTTTTTTCCCATCTAGTGGCCAAGTCGGGGTTCTTATATCTATACCCCGGTGTGAGTGTTATTCTCAGGTACCTGGGAACTATCCCTTCCCTTATGTAACTCTCCAAGGATTGTACCTCCCACCAGGAGCACCTTAGTATAGGGTAAGGGTAGGAGGGAGAGCCGTCGAGGAGCATCGGCGCCACGGGCGGGGAGGGAAGTGTATAGGGTGCCAACCTCCGCAAGTAGGCAGGGACAGATTGTTGAGAATAGGGAGGCATAGGAGCACGAGACCACTATTGTTACTATCCCTTCTCTAAATCTGTCTGCTGTGAATCTGATAATGTGAAGAATAGACCCCAATAATACTGCACGTAGCTCTCTCTCCCCTCTAATTTTCACCAAAAAATAAAACCCCCCTAAAACACCCCCCCCACCTTACCCACGATCCAAGAGCAAGAGCAAGAGATATCCCCCAGAAAAAGATAAGACCCCACATGCCTAATACATATCACAACTCCATTCTAAAAGTAACCAGTCTGCAGCTCACAGGGACCTTGAGTATGATCATCCCCTAAAGGGTTAAGCTTAATTATGTCTTTAATATCATGACAGATTCGATCTAGTGAGAAAAATCTAAAAATATGCCATAACGACAAAACATTGTTCTAATGTGCATAGAGGTGTTTTAACTGATCTGAAGCCACCATTTGTAGACTGTTTTGGATAAATGGGAGATATTTGTATCCTTAAAGAATCTCCAAAAGTGTGGAAGGCAGTATCTCCAATTGAGTATCTGCCCCCTATAATGACCTCACTCCAAGGGGGAGTAACGAATCAGCCCTAGTTTACTCCCACCACTGAGAGGGAGCTAGGAGGGAGGCGTGGAACGCATGAGTGCGTTCCACACGATCGCCGGACCGGATGTGACGTCGCGGGATGCCGCGAACGTCACTTCCGGGGGCGGAGCACATCATGTGACCGGAAAAACACGGTCATAAAGAGCGGCAGAGCGGCGTGCTCCAACATACAGCTAACTGGACTATGCTGGGTAAGTACCCAGGGGGCAATAGCACCCGGGGGGCTGTAACTATGCATGTAGCTATCGGTGCTATGCACCTTGCGCCATATACAATGAGACTAACATCTGATGTCCCATCTACAGGGACATATACCATCATAAGGGGGGACCTATGAGTAGGACCCCACAGAGAACCAAGCCACAGATCCCCTGATGAGGACATTAGATCCGAAACGCGTCGGGAGTGGAGCATGGTGGTAATATACGAAAGTCACTGAGAGTCCAGTACCAGGCAGTCACTAGCAGAAGGACCTCCTGGAGAAGAGAGACTCAGAGAACTCCCTGACTTGGGGGAAGAAAGCCGGTGAGATCCTTCCTTTATAAAGGGGGGGGGGGCTTTTTACTTCCCATATACAGGGGTACATATGCCAGCCTAATCAAGGGGATATATGCGAAACGACCTTGAAATATCTGTAGGCTGATGTATACTAGGTTGAGATGGATTGGAACTGAGGGTAACATAATCCCTGTAGTTTAAATACCATAACCTATCTACAAACTCCTAGAATAAATAGAGGGTTTTTTTAAATTTGTGATATGACACTTGAGCACGTGTGTATTTGTGTAGACAATCTAGTCTTTTAAGTACGTTATGATTAAATGTTAAGTTTTAACCTCTTAACACTTTGGCTGTGAAAAATTGATTAAACCCATTCCCAAAGGAGAGGGTGTAACCCCCTGTGAGGGAGAATATATATCCTGCTGAGTAATGGGATTGTATGAGGTTGTACTCGGCTGCGCCCCGGAACCTGGAGGTCTGTGAATACCTGAACTGTGCCATTAAACTGTGTGCTGTGTGAGTAAATACCAGAGTCACTGTCTTCTGTGGTGCCGATCCTAACTGCTACCTTACAGTGTAAAGCGGGTGGGGGATTCCAAATGGAGGAGCTGGCGATGAAGAAAGAATAACGCCGCCCAGCGGGGCGTGTGCTGCAGCATCGAGGAGGGGAAGAATGGAGCCTGGGACCGCCTTTTCAGTCCCCAACCTCAGGGACTTCTGTAAGTTATAAGTTATTTTTCTGCTGTTTTATAGGGCGGATTTAGCTCAGAGGGGGATAGATAGGGAGCAGCTAGGAAGGTGCAGGGACAGGTAGTGATAGTGTAGGGGCTTAGATCCAGGTGAAAGGTTCCCTTTAACATAGTATTCTCATCAGCGCCTTTCTCGAAATAGTGAAGTGGTCATACATGAACCGTGCCTATCCATTTCCTTCTATGGGAGTAACCAAGCAGCTGAACAAGGAGCAGCTGTTCATGAAGATGGGTAGGGGCCCTAACAGATGGCCCTCCCATTTATCAGCCATTTATGGCATATTCTGTGAAATTTCCATAATTATCTATGATAAGACAAAATGGCAATTGATCAGAAACACTTACCACTATAAGGCAACTCTTCACTAATCGTTTCATCAACCAGCAACGATGTTTCGTAAGTCCTGCAACACACAAGAGCTAATCCAGTGGTGGAAGAATTATCATCTGATCACAGCAGCTGCACCGGGGGTGGGATTACTGTTGTTTCATTATACAGTTCTCTCCATTAAGTTCACATACAATGTAACAAGCAAGGTAATCTGTGAGCTAAAACCAGAAGTAGAAAAAGTCTCACTCATTCCCGTTTCCAGGTCTATAGTACTCAGCTAATGGATAATGTCATGTTGCACATGTGAATCACCTGCTGCACGGATTTACAAGTGGTTAAATCCTGGTGCTTGATCCCCTTTATTTTGAGCAACTGGTACACTTTTCCTGCACGTCCAAAGCTAATCACTCCCACATGGAAAGTGAGTGGCGCTGATGACCTTGTGACTCGTACACCTTCTGTGCACAATCAACAGATACAGTAGCATTCAAAATAATAGCAGTCCAATATGACTAACCAGATTATTCACTGTTTTTTTGGTATAAATTATACCACGTCAAACAATTTACCAGTTGGTCCAGTAGATTCTTAGGCCGGCTTCACACTGCGTGTGTGATCCGATCCGTGGCTGTCCGCTTGACCCAGACAGCCGCGGACTGGATCAGCACACAGGACTGGGGGGCTATTATGCCCTCCGATCCTGTGTGCAGCGCACGCAGCTGCAGCCGCTGACAGGTCAGGACCTATCAGCAGTGGGAACTGTGTTCGGCTGCATACAGGACCAGAGGGCATATTAGCCCCCCAGTCCTGTGTGATGATCCGATCCGCGGCTGTCTGGGTCAAGCGGACAGCCACGGATCGGATCACACACACAGTGTGAAGCCGGCCTTAGAAAACCCAAAGACATCATTCATTATCTGCATGTTTTTTTAATCTGTATTTGAATAATGAATTGAAAGGGAGTGTGTTCAAAATAATAGCAGTGTGGAGTTCAATTAGTGAGGCCAATCATTCTGTGAAGAAACAGGTGTGAATAAGGTGCCCCTTATTTAAGGGTGAAGCCAGCACATATGCCAATGATCAACTCCAGGATGATCAAAGCCAGTCTCAAGTTACCGGTGAGGACTGTGACAGTTAGAAGACCCCTGTGTGAAGCTAATCTGTCAGCAAGAAGTTCCCACAAAGTCCCACTGTTAAAAGAAAAAAAAAATGACACGTACTGAAGTGGATACAATTTGCTAAAGAACATATCAGCTGGCATAAAGAGAAATGGAGAAACATTTTGTGGACTGATTAAAGTAAAATTGTTATTTTAGGGTCCATAAACTGCAGACAGTTTGTCAGACGACCGCCAAACTCTGTATTCAAGCCACAGTGAAGTATGGTGGTGTAAGCATCATGGGTCAAGTTTCTCCTACTATGATTCTGGGCCTATTTACCGCATACCAGGGATCATGAGCCAGTTTGCATATTTCAAATTACTTGAAGAGATCATGTTGTCTTAGGCAGGCTTCACGCCACGATTTTTGGGATCCGATTTTGCCCCTATTGTATCCCTATGGGGCCGGATGGCAGTGTTTTGCCATCCAGTTTTGTGCTGTCCGGGAGGATCCGGCAGATTTTTTTTATTTTTTTTGCCCCAGACACAAAATCACAGCTTGCAGCATTTTTTGTGTCTGGGGCAAAAATCGGATCCTCCCGGATCCGGCGTCCACAACATGGAAGTCTATGGGTGCTGGATCACGCCGGATACAACAGAAAATCATTCTGGTTCCCGTAACATTCAAGCCACGCTCGTTCTGCACCTGGACAGCGCAGCTATAAGAGCCACGGCTGAAATTTCAGCACCTGGAGAGCTACCCTCCAGACGTTGTGCTGAAATTTCAGCACTGGACAGCGGCAGCCGCTGATTCCGGCAAAAAACAGGATCGGAGGGCATATTTACCCTCAGGTTTTGTTTGTTCGGGACTGTCAGGTTCTGTCCGTTGCATCCTTCAAAACACCGGACAGAACCTGACAGGGAAAAATCGTGGTGTGAAGCCAGCCTTACACTGAAGAGGAAATGCCCTTGAAATGGGTGTTTCAACAAGAAAACGACCTTAAACACACCAGTAAACGAGCAAAATCTTCTCTTTATGTTTTGATTTAGAAAACCATGTGCAAGGTTCCAAAAGGATGGAAAAAATACTATTATAAAGATTTTGGGCTTAACTCATGTTATTGAACACACTGCTATTATTTTGAATACAACCATACGCTATTCTAACGAACAGGACATGTGCACGATACCCATCTATTGTGCAGATATCTCGGTAGCTTTGAGAGAAAGAAGATCATTAGCACCGCTCTCTTATACAAACTCTAGTTGGCACTGGATAACTAACTCTTAAAGGGGCAGTCCCATGGAAACAAGTGGCTAGGCGATAACTCACTGATTGGTGGGTGCCCCTCCTATGTAATCCACTTTGATCGTTGGTATAGGCAATTTTTACCCATATTACAAAATGGCATGGCAGGATAAACATCCTACCGGCCCTCCTTTCCTTTTCCTTCCCGTTGCTTATCTACACGCAACCTGCGATCCTCACAAGACGCCCTTCTCTCCTCTTGCCACAACCGCATACAAGATTTCTTCCGTGCATCCCCCATACTCTGGAATGGTTTGCCCCAACACACCAGACTCTCGCCTACCGCAGAAACCTTCAAAAGGAACCTGAAGACACACCTCTTCCGACAAACCTACAACCTGCAGTGACCCTCAGCCTACTAAACCGGTGCACATCCACTAAATTACCACAGAACCAGTTCTACCCCGTCTTTATGTATGCTTACCTACACCTTTTAGACTGTCAGCCCTTGCAGGCAAGGCCCTTTCTCCTCCTGTACCTGTTTGCGCCTTGTATTGTTTATGCCTTCTCTATGTATGCCCCGTTTTCACATGTAAAGCACCATGGAATCAATGGCGCTATAATAATATGGGTCTATGGGTCTGCTGAAAAAGCTGAGTGAATAGAGCAATAGTCAAGCACCTATTCTGATGGGTATAAAAGTTTCCCATTCTGCCCATCAGAGCACGGTCCAGCAGTAGGTCCCTACTTATGAATAAGTTATCTGCTATCCTGTGGATAGGCGATATTAAAGTTTTTTGGTACTCACCATGAAATCTTTCTAGTAGTCCTCATCAGGGGACACAGTAACCATGGGACAGTATGCTGTCACTTGCTCCTTCCCCAGCAAACTATACCTTGCCTGCTAGCATCAGGCCTTCTCAGTTAGGCTGCTTTCACACTGCAATTTTCTTGGATCCGAGGCTGTCCATTGTAAAACGGACAGCCACAGATCCGATTTGGCCCCCCATTTGTCCCTATGGGCACTAATCGGATGGATCTAATGGATTTGGCCTTATTTGTCCCTAATGGATCTAATCGGATTTGGCCTTATTGCCATCCGATTTGTGTCGGATCCGATTCTGTCCGATTTTTTGCTGTACCCAAAAATCGGAGACTGCTCCGATTTTGGGCACAGCAGACCAAATCGGACAGAATTGGATCAGACAAGATTCGAGGCCATTAACATGGGGGCCTATGGAGCAGAGAAAACACAGGATTGTTTCTCTGACCCGATTTTAGTGTACTGAGCATGATCAGTACACTAACATTGCTCTGTTCCCCTTTAATTTCACTTCCGCAATGTACATACATACATTGCAGAAGTGAAATGAAGTAGAGCAAGGGTAAAAAAAAAACATAACAAAAAAAAACAAACATCCTCACCTCTCTGGCGTGTGTCCCGCACCGTCTAGTTCCCAGGGCTTAAAGACCTGGCGTTGCCGTGGCAACCCGATCAGCTGATGCGGTCACATGACCGCACCAGCTGATCGGGATGTCACATGACTGCATCAGCTGAGCGCTTTAAATTCCGCGTCTCCCAAAATTGATCGGCGGGCGGGAGATTTAAACTGCGCTGATGCGGTCATGTGACAACCCAATCAGCTGATGTCAGGTCCTTAAGCCCCAGGAGCTAGATTGAGCGCATTGGGAAACTTGCTGGAGAGGTGAGCATATATATTTTTTATTTTTAACACTTGCTTTTACTTAAGTTCATTCCCGCAATGTATATATATACATTGCGGGAGTGAAAGTGCCTGGCTTGCCTACACTTTGCAGGCTCAGGCGTTCTGTGTTCGGATCCGTGAAAATCATGGACCCGGACACAGAAATGGCATCCGGAGGTCACCTCCGATGTGATCCTTTTCCTGTCTGTGGGGTCCTGTAAAAATTATGATCCCACGCACAGGAAAAAAATCGCTATGTGAAACCAGCCTTAGTGAGAAAGCAGTAAGGCTGCCTCCAGACTTGCGTTCCCTGCCGCTGCATATTGCGGCGGGGGAGCGCAAGCCGAGCACATACACTGCGCGTCCCTATGTTTAACATGGGGACGCAGGTGTACGCGCTCGGCTGCAGATGGCAGTGCAAACTGATAGACTTCTGTGTGTGATTTGTATGCATGTGGATGCTTGCGTACAAATCACACATTCTCATCCGCACCATGAACGCGATATGTTGCGTTCATGGTGCGGACGAGAATGTATGATTCGTGTGCAAGCATCGCATGCGTTCAAATCACACATTGAAGTCTATCAATGTGCACCCCCATCCGCAGCCGAGTGTTAGACGGAGGCCATGGGTACCAAGGCCTCTGTCGGCCATATTGTCTGTTTGAAAAAAAAGTAACTTTAAACTTTCTCTGTTAGTAGAAATATAAATGTCATGTCTTCTAGCTATAAGCAATGACCTAACCTGTATAAGAAAACAGATACACGTTAATTAGATTTGGTCTGATCATTTAGCAAAATTTATAATCAGTTCATAAGCCAGTTCTGAATTTGTCTTATTTTTTGTGGTGTATTCTATCCCTCAAGGCTAATATGACGTTTCTTATAATCAAGAACAGAGCTGATTAATGTCAATAAGTTATGATTTGTGCTTGGTCCCAAAAAGGCTATTATGAGATAATTTGTATGTAGTTAGTAATGAAATTAATGTGCTTTTTCATGTCAATATATGTTGTAAGTAATATGAAGGGATCACTTATGACAGGTGATGTAATCCTTCTTCCATAGAGAGACATTGGTTACAATGATTCTCTATGGGGAAAACTGGTATAAAGACACGCCCCGTCCAAGAGACGGGGAGCCATTATTCTGAATCCATCTTGAGTGTGACACCTGTGGCTCCCGCGCCTGTCATTCAGATTTCTGTCAGTCATACTGCTTTTGCTGTAAATCTCTGTATTTTTTCCTACCCGAATAAAACCCACTTTTGGTTCTGAAGACGCAGTCTATGGAGTTTATCCAACGAAGAAACTGAAGAGATTATTTCTATCACCGAGCGCATCACCGTGCGTCCCCATGATAAACATAGGGACGGGTGGTGCCTGTGCACGGCTTGCGTTCACCGTCCGCAAGACGCTGCGGAGGTGTCCGCAAGTCTGAAGGCAGCCTAAGAGAAGCCAAAAGAATTAAAATCAAAATAATCCAATTACACCTCAAGAGACAAAAAAAGTAAAAGTAAAAAGACCTGACTGGCTGACCAAAGGTGGAGAACACCATATATACCGTTTCCACAGAAGTTTAATACTGCTCTTTAATCGGTCAGTTGGCCACTGCTGTCTTCCTGCCAAGATTTGCATCTGCAGAAATGAAGGTATGGACCCTGTAAAACAGGGGTGGGGAACCTACGGCACGCAGGCAGACCTTTTATGCAGCCCCCGGGCAGATTGCTGGGAACTGCGGTGCTGCCCAGGCTGGCCGCCGCATTTTTACAGCCCCATAGATGAAGAGGGGCGGCATGTCCCTAGTCTCCACTTATGCATATGATCCTAGCCTCTACAGTGCGGTATAAGCCCCTACCATCCCCAGTGATGTATATGCCCCACACTACCCCCAGTGCTCTATATGCTCTGCCGTCTCCCTAGTGATGTATATGCTTCCAGCCTCCCCAGTGCGGTACGTGACACCTTCTGCAGTGATGTACATGCCCCCAGCATCTCCTGTGACTGCAGTCTCAACGTCACCAATGTGATGAATATCTAGAAGTCCCAGCGTCTATTAGATGATGTATATACAGCAATCTGTGCCTCCTATGGGATGTGCTTTTTAAAACATCACAAAGAATTAACTGCGCTCCAAACCAACGCAAACCTGGAAAAGTAGTTATTAGAAGTAACAAGAACCCCTTTAATGGTCAGAATAATGCCTGTGCAACTTTCTAAACCGTTACCCCAACAGACATCCCTGTGAAGAGGTATTTGGCCTGAAAAGTGGTCCCACTCATCAAGGGAAGAGATCAGAATACTGACTGGCCTGCTATTGATATCCACCGTGCCAGCAATCACACTTAGTTGAACTAACAAAGTTAAGTGGAGAGAGCATCACCTGGTCTGATTCCATGCTATGTAGGTCGCAAGTGCGACAGGACCTAAAAATGAGAGAAGACACTGGAGATAATTTTCATTTAGGATGTAATAAGTGTCAGCATCCAGGTGGCAGAAGACTATACCATGGTTATTGTGTCCCCCAAAGAAGTGACAAGAAAACTTGTTATCAAGGACCAACACCTTTGATAATTTAACGCAACTTGCTTCAGACAGTTTTATCAAGATGAATTCACACAAAATATATTATAAATGCACATGTATATATGTACGTACATGTATTTATATATTTTAAATCAGAAATATTTCATTGGAAATAATGAAAATATAACGCAACACGGGTATCCAGTAATCGTACATTTTCCTTTTCCTCTTAAAATACCCCAATAAACCCCAAACACCCCCCTCCCCCTCCCCCTATTTGTTAATCAGATACATTGTATAAATTACAAACAAACTCCCAAATATCAACCCACATTACGCAGAATGGATTCAAGATAAACCAAACATTACTCCCCCCTCCCACCATCCCGACAGCGTACCACGCCTATATTAACAATGATACAAACGCCAAATATCCATTTTTCCAATTGTACTTATTATGCCATCAAGGTGTCATCGAAAGTGCAATATACCCTGCCATACCTCATTCCCGGTCTTAACCGTCATACTGTAACCATGGAGACCATATTTTCTCAAGTTTAATGTTCTCCCTTCCTATCATATATACTTCTTTCCAGTCTTATTACTTGATTAACACGTGATATACTCTCCTCTAGACGGTGGGTGCTGCTGTATCCAATGTCTTGCTATCAACTTTCTCGCTAAATAAAGCAATCTAGCAACCGCCAGTTTGAGCGTATTGTCGATTACAATCTCCTCGATATACCCAAATAAGCATATTAGGGGATCACTTGGGATCTGACATCCATACGCACCTTCTATTCTATTAAGGACCATAGACCAAAAGGAGGACAAACTGGGGCACGCCCACATCATATGAAAGATGCCGGCTTCAGTGCCCTTACATCTAGGGCATTTAGAGTCTTCTCTCAGACCCATTTTATACAGCAATAATGGAGATTTATAGACCCTGTGAATAACAGAGGTGAGATATTCTGGCCGCCTCACTCAATGATAATTTAGGGACATATTCTAGAACACTGTCCCATATCTCATCTGTAATCCCATCCCCCACTTATACCCATTTATTCCGTGCCCGGATTGGGTGATTAAGTAAGGAGGAGTGCATCAGATCCCTATACGTATTTGAGATTACTCCTCTCGCGAGACCCCCGCCACAGACCTAATCCAATACTATGTCCAACTGTAATTTCAAACTATCCTTGGCATTTTGTGCTGAGATTGCATGTAGCATCTGTCCATAGCAGAACCATCCCGAAGGAGACAATCCAAACTCTGCTTGTAGTTGTGTAAAAGGCTTCAGTCCCTGCTGAGTAAAAATCGGATCCATATAGATGATGCCCTTTCATGCCCATTCCGGTATCATTCCCACCTTATGTATCTCCGAGAGGTTGCTGTTCCCCCACACCGGTGTGTATTTGGTTAGCGAAGTAATCCCTCGCATTTTTTTAATTTTACACCAAACTTTGTGTAGGAGTTCTAATGTAGGGCATGTTCTTCCCACACGGTTAAGGGACCCATCCTCTAGCCCCAACACCAAGGGATTCCTATGTAGTATATTTCGCAATAATTTATAAATAGGGTTCCCCCCGTCACTATCTGCCCATCCCCTAAGATGCAGACTCTGGGCAGCCAGAAAGTAGATACCCAAGTTTGGCAACGCTTGTCCCCAGTTATCTTTAGGCCTCTGTAATATTTCTAGTTTGAGTCTGGGCTGTTTCCCGCCCCAAATCAGGTCTCGTAAGACAGAGTTTATCCCCTTAAAGTGTCTCTGGGAAATCCACAGAGGGGCGTTGTGAATCACATACAAAACCTTGGGCATTAGAACCATTTTAATGAGGTGGATCCTACCCACCACTGACAGATGTAGTGTATTCCAGGCATTTATTTTAGCGTGCATGTGTTTCAAGAGAGGAGTTAGGTTAAGAGTAAGATACTCTTATCGGGAGGGACACTTGTATTACAAGGTATTTGAATTGGTCCACCATTTGCAGTCTATTGACCCCATCACTGTTACCTGACCAATCCACCTCTTCATCTACCTGAAATAGGATTGACTTGTCCCATTAATAGAAAGCCATGAGATCTTCCCAAATTTGTCGATCGTTCGATGACATGGTCTAATGATGTTGTAGGGTCCCCCAAAAACAGCAGAATATCGTCCACGTATAGAGCGATCTTTTCCTCTAAGTTTCCATATTTAAAGCCAACAATCTCTTTGGTTTGCCGAATGGTGGATGCTAATGGTTCGACTGCCAGAGCAAAAAGGAGACGAGTGCGGGCAACCCTGACGAGTACCCCGCTAAAACTGAATGTTTTGTGACAGCATTCTGTTCGTTGACTTTTATCTTAGCAGATGGTTGTGTATAAAGCACTCTCACCCATTCTATGAATCTGGAACCAAAGCCCATGCATTTCAGGACCCCCCATAAGTACTCCCACTCCACACTATCGAATGCTTTATGCGCATCCAAGGATGCAATCACCCTTCATCCAATATTGCCTGCTGGCAACTGTAAATTTAGATATAATCTCCGAATTGGTCGCTGTAGACCGACTGGGCATGAAACCAGATTGGTCTGGGTGGATTAAATTAGATATTACCCCAGATAGCATTGTTCGAGAGCACCTTGGCTAGAATCTTGATATCTGTTGTTAATGTCGAAATGGGCCTATATGAACCAGGTAGGCTTCGATCCTTGCCATCCTTGGGAATTACTATTATTTTCGCATCCCTCATAGAAGTTGGAAGAGTCGCCCACTCTCTAGCCAGCCTCCTCAAAAGTCTTTCAATAGGTTGAGCAGCAAAGTGTCCTTTAGGATTTTACAGACCTCCACCAGCAAACCATCAGCCCCAGGGGCTCTCTCATTAGCCGTGCCGTGCAGTTCTTCCAGGGTAATAGGAGCATCCAGACTATTCCATTCATACTCTTTCAGCTTGGGAAGTGTTACTGCCCTCAAAAATTCATCAAGGTCTCGCCTCGGTATCTCTCCACTAGAAGAATACAATTTTCTGGAGAACTCTGCAAAGGATCCCACTATATCCCCACCCTCAATGAGCCTATCTCCTGTATAAAAAAAAAGACCGTGTACGAATGGGGTCTTCCTCTGAGCTGCCGCTACCACCAACAGTAGATGTCCCACTTTTTCTCCTTCCTCAAATAATTTTACCTTCCAAAACGCCTGCTGCCTTTCTGCTTTTCCCATCAAGACTCTATTGACCACCTCTTGGGCAATTCTCAAATTTTGTCTAGTGGCCGGCGTGGATTGCGAGATCATTTCAATTTTGCCCTCCTCAACGTCTCTAAGCTTTCCCTTTCCTCTTTTTTGTTTTGCATCTGCATATGTCTCGAAATAACAGACATCTAAGATAGGCCTTTATAGCCTCCCAGACAGTTAAGGGTCAGAGCTACCCTCGTTGAAGGTAAAGTATTCAGCAACCTCTCGAGAGACATTCTCCATATCAATATTACGTAACCATACCTGATGCAACTTCCACTTCTGCCCCAGCCCCTCTCGCTCGGATATATTCCCAATAGACAACAGTATTGGACTATGGTCTGAGAATATTCTAGTTAGGTAGTCAATTTCTTTAACCCCAGCTTTCATTAGCTCATTCCCCAGGGCCAGATCGATACGGGACAACGCATCATGAGATGTCGAGTAGCATGAGAAGCATATTTTCCCAGAATTTCTCATCCTCCATAGATCAACCAAACCCAGTTCTTGAATATAGGTGTCAAAAGGTGTAATGCTACCACTCTGTATCCCCTGCTGCCTCCTACTCCTATCCCAAAATGCGTCAATGACATTGTTGAAGTTCCCGATCAAAAGGAGTGGTAGCCTGTCCCACTTTGCCGAGATTCTCCTTACCCCTCTTATCTTAACTCCAGAGTATGGCGGCAGAATATATATAGCGGCAACACACATCAATTGTTCGAACAATTTACATAGTACAACAATGTATTGTCCCTCTGTGTCCACATACTTATCCATCTCCTCGTATTGGGCAGAACTACGGGTCAGCATAGACACCCCTCTGGCATAGTTAGAGAAAGTTGAATGATACGATTTTTGCACCCACCGTCTAGTAAGGACACCCACCGTCTTATTAGTAAGATGTGTCTCTAAGAGACAGATCACTGAGGGCCTCTGATCTAGTATGTATTTTATCATGGCGGCTCGTCTATTTTTGTCAGATAGACCCCGTACATTCCAACATAACAGTTTAATCTCCCCACCCATAATGGACAAAATAAAGAGGATTAGCACAGTTAGCCGTTCTAAATGCATGCTGTTCTTTGCCTCCCGCCCACCCCCCCACAAGAAGACCCCAACGAAAACTTTCCCCCTCCCTTATGATACACTTTACGCTCTCAAAGAGAGAGGGATCCGTTAATCCTGGACCAGTCTCCATTCCTCCTATCATTCTCTTCTTTCTCTTACACTCAGAAGAGTGAATCTCAACTATACCCCCCGTCTTGTGAGTCTCAGACACTACTCCCCCTCCCCTGCTTAAATAGGAGAATCATTCTTCAAATATAAACATTGAACAAAAATTCAATAAAGAACAACGAAATATATCGCCGCTGCACATTCTAATACATTCCCATATCCTCCTCCCAATTATTACTTCCAAAACAACATTTACTGACCCAGCAATTGTCCCGAGGCAGATCCATAAGAAAAAGGCCAAAGGAACAGGCAATAAAATGGAAAAATGATGCCTCTAGTAAAGTAAGGGTACTCCACAGGCACCCAAATAAAAGAGCTCAAAATTATAGCCGACACCAGGCCTGATGTCCATCAATCTCTCTTATCTCGGAGACCTCCGAGCATTAACATCAATCCACTTAGTGGCCTCCTCCAGGTCAACAAAGAAGTGAACCTTGTCCAATGCTGCCACCCGCAGTTTTGCAGGGAAAATCATGGAGTATTTAACTCCCAGTTCTCGGAGGCGTCTTTTTGACTCCAGAAAACTGCATCCGCTGCCTCTGCACTGTTATGGAGTAGTCCGGGTAAATGGCCACCGGCTGTCAATCTATTGTCAGGTTTTCCAGCTCCCTCGCTTTGCGTAAAATAATGTCCCGATCTCGATAATGAAGCCGTTTCGCCAGCATTGTGCGAGGCCCCTTGCCAGGTGGCTGAGGTTGCATTGGGACTCTATGCGCCCTCTCCACAGCGTTCAGTCTGGTTAGGTTATCAGGGCCAATTTTCTCTTTAAGCCACGTTTCTATATAGTCAGTGGGATTCCTCCCTTCCGCTTTTTCAGGGATACCAACAATTCTAATATTGTTCCTTCTGGAACGATTTTCCAAATCATCCGTTTTGGCGGTTATTTCAGACAATGGTTGATGAAACTTTTTCTCAGCTTTTTGCAGTGTATTTATATGATCCTCAGCCATCCCCACTCTCTCCTTCACTGCACTGGTTCTAATGTCTGCTTTCTTCAGATCTTTTTTAATGATGGCAACTTCCCCCTGGATCCCTAACACTTGCTGTGTCAGGGTTCTGAGGGCTTGCTTACAAAAAGTGACCACTGCAAAGACATCCTTAATGGTGGGATTCTCCTGTATGTCCTCAGCTGTCTGTTTCACCATCGAGCTCACACTGGTGCCCTCCTTCTCCGACTCCTCCATAGTACCCTCCTCACCTCCCAGTGTCTCCTCATCTTCCCCCTCAGCCCCCTCACTCTTACCAGTCTCCTCCTGGGCTTCTCCGGGGTTTCTGGTATACTGCTCCAGCTTAGCAGCTATTGCCATGCGGCGCTGGCAGGCTGCATTCACTCTGCCTCCTCTCTGGCCTCGGCGCCATCTTGGGAGCAGTGTGCCTCTCCTGCGCCCACTTCTTTCTGTCGCCGGCGGGTCATGCTGAGGCGCAGAGGGTCGGGAACGCTCCTGTCATTTGTCGGAGGTCCGGGCTGTCGGCAGATCCACACGCTGACACCGGCTGTGCAGCGGTACCGGAGAATCAGCGGTGAGTCAGAGGGAGAGCTCCGGAGCACATCCGCTCACATATCCTCCTAGGCCACACCCCCCACCCCACATGTATTTATATATACACATACATACATACATATACACACACGCACATATACAATGATAATTAACTAGCTTAGTGATTAATAAAATATATCGTACATTCTTTCTACATCCCACATACTTACCAGCATCGTGCCACATTGCGGACTGTGTAACCTCCTCCTCCTAGTACCAGCAGGGGAATATTAAAGCTTTTTACATACTGGACACAGTCACTATGAATCAAACACAAATGAATGATATATCAAGAGTCCATTCTTTGTTTCACAATTCAGAGCATTAAATTAGGCACAGCATGGCTGCATGGGTCTGAGACAATCTTCACATCAAGAAGTATAAATGCCTGAAGGTCATGATTATGGGTTTGAGTAACTGTGTCTATTATGATAGACAGGAAACATTCAATTACTTCACATCTTAAACCTATATCTTTATATTCGTTACAATGCAGTTTGAATATATCGGATACTTGCCTGTAGAATCAAAAAATTGAAGGCAGCACTCCATTTCTTATGCAAAAAAAGACCTTTATTGTCCTATGTGGCAGCGAATTTTGTTTCTTACAGTTTCGGAAATTTGAAGACAATTTTGCAATTTTCAAAATGTTTATGTTTTTAAACTGGAGAGTTCCATCACACAAAATAGCTGATAAATAACATTTCCCACATGTCTACTTTACATCAGCAAAATGTTTGAAACTTTATGTTAGGAAGCGAGAAAGGTAAATCATTTGTCAGCAATTTCTCGTTCTTCTGTCAAAGTTTACAAAGTCTTTTTTTCCATCACATTTAAAGTGACTTTGTGTAAAAGGAAAAAAAAAATGAAAGTTTTACTTTTACCAAAATAAATTTTTTACTTTAGCCCCAAATTTTGCATTTTCAGAAGGGTAACAGGAGAAAATGGACCCCAAAATGTGTTGTGCAATTTCTCCTTCGTACACCTATACCCAATTTGTGGTGGAAAACTACTGTTTGTGCACACGGCAGGGCTTACAAGGGAAGGAGCCACATTTGACTTTTCAAACCCAAAATTGGCTGGAATTGTTAACGGATGCCAAGTCTTGTTTGGAGAGCCCCTGATGTGCCTAAACAGTGGAAGCCACCAACCAGTCAACCTATTCTGCAAACTAGACCCCCGAAGGAATGTATCTAGATTTGTGGTGAGCACCATGAACACCCAGGTGCTTCACAGAATTTTCTAACATTGAGCTGAAAGAGAGAAGAAAAAAAGTAAACCCAAAACATTATTCCTACAAAAATATTGTTTTAGCTCCAAATTTTGTATTTTCCCAAGGGCATCAGGAGGGAATGCACCATGCAATTTGTTGCACAATTTCTCATCAGTACACATACCCCTCTCCCCCATTTGTAGTGGAAAACTACTTCTGAGGCACAGTGCAAAAAGCAGAAGTGAAGGAGTGCAATGTTGGAGTTCAGATTTAGTTGGAATGGTTTGGGGGTGCCATGTCACATTGGCAGGACCCCTTATGCCAGAATAGCAGAAATCCCCCACAAGTGACCCCATTTTACAAACTGCACCCCTTAATGAGCATATTGACACCACAGGTGTGTTACTGTATTCATACCGTTGGGCAGTGAAGAATGAATAATTACATTTTACACTTTATGCATTAAAATTATTTTATAGGCCAAAAAGAATAAAAAAAAGGACCATACAGTTTGTGGTGTCATTTTTCAGAATGCGCCAATACCCTCCATGTCCTTGGGGACTGCTTTTGAAGTACAGTGCATTGCTGATAAGGGAAGGAGCGCCATATTCAGAATTTGCTGGAATGGTTTAACGAGTGCCATGTTACATTGGCAGCGCCCCTGAGGTGCCAACACAGCAGAACCCCTATAAGCGACCTCATTTTGAGCATAACACCACAGACAATTATATTTTTACCAGTAAAATGTTGTTTTGACCCCAGATTTCTAATCTCATAAGGAGAATAGGTATAAAAAAAACCAGACTTTACAATGTAGTATTGCCACGTTCAGGAGAAATGTGACTGTACAATACTGTTTGACCACACCGCAGGGAAGGAGCTTCATTGGATTTCTGGAGCACAACTTTTCCTGAAATAGCTTGCAGACTCTATTTGCAGAACCCCTAAGTGCCAGAAACCACCTTAAGTGACCACATTTTGGAAATGACAAATCAACTATGGGTGTACTGACAATTTTGTCTCTGGAAGACACCCATGGAGTCAAGTGCAGTGAATGTTGCAGAATTAAAAAGTGCAAAAATAAACCCTTGTAGTGCCCTGTACATTGCAGTGCTCATACATTGTGCCCAGCTCATGCTTGTGGAGACACATACCCTGTAAATTAAGCGAATTTCCTCACTACAACAATGGCAAACATGTGGATTTCACTGGTTTAGACACATTGTGGTGCTCAGAAAGGAGGAGCCATTCGGAGTGCAGATTTTACTGTAGTTTGTTTTTTTAAGGGACCATAGCACTTTCCCAGAGCCTTTGTGCTACCAATAACGTGATAGCCCCCAATATTTCCATTAACAGATGACGAACTTGGGTGGCGGGGGTGCTTATTTTTCTTGTGAGTTAAATGCTATTGGTGGCAATTTGTGGCACAGAACATTTTTGATCAGTCCACATTCATCCTGTGCTTTATGCTGAGCACTTACATTTGGGTTTCCATTTATAAGTGATTAGGCGGCTTAATTCCTCAGGTCAGTATGATCACAGCGATACCGGAATTATATAGTTTTGGTTTTTAACGTTTGGCTGCTATCACACTACAAACACTTGAAAGAATTTTTGCACTCAGTGAATTTTGGAGGCTTTTCTTACTTTTCTGCAGACAGAATGTTGTGAGGCTTTGCTTTTTTGCAGGATAAGTGGGAGTTTATGAAAAAGCAATTTTTTGCAGCATTTTAATTATTTTTTACGGTGTTCACTGAAGTGATTAACTAGAGTTCTATAGATCAGATTGTTTCAGGCACGGTAACAAATGTGTACTTTTTTTTTTCTTTATGCAAATAAGTATTTATTGGTATACTTTTTTTTTTTTTAATTTAAAAAAAAAAAAAAAAAAAATTGGTATAATTTTTTTTTCTTACTTTTTAACTTAGTCTTTATATAGAACATCAACTTTTATTAGTCTGATGGTAAATATAATCCAAAGCAATGCAGCAGTATGCTCCCTGCATGGAACAAGAGGCTTGCCGTAGCTGGGTGACCCAAGGTCATCATGACAACCTGAATTGCCATGTTAACAATCACTCTCGTGATAAAGTTGTGGGTCTCCCAATCACTTGGAAGAGGAGCGCGCTCTTTGCCTCCTATATGCTGTGGTCACAGCATTGAGGGGGTTTAACAGCCTGGGGCCATGCAGTGAGGACCGGGTCTAGGCTTCCACATGAACCAAAGTCCTGGGGGCGATCGTGCGGGCCCTGTACGTCATTGGACGGAAATGACTTGTGAATCATGACGTAAGGGCTACTCATAGCTGCTGATATTGGCCATGAAAACCCAGTGTACTGCCAGCTCACATTGCGAATGAAGCAAAAGTGGGCAGGGTCAGCAAACACGTCTGATGTCTCCTCCCCGCCCTTTTCAGGTTAAGGAGATAATGGAGGATGAAGTTTAGGATCACAGTTTAGACACACATTGTTGGTGACTGTAAAATGAAACAAAGATGTGCAAAGTGTGGCAGAGGATGGCTGCTCTGTTGGGTGGCCCTTATTTCTGTATCATGCGCTGTGATTAGATACAGGCCACGGTGGAGTATCACACAGGATGGAGTTCAAAATGTAGAGTGTACCCCCCCCCCCAAACACAATGGGGTTAGATACAGTGCACCACACGCATGATGGGGGTTAGGTAATAAGTACCACACAAACACATGATGGGGTTAGATACACTCTGAATGTAACCTCATACTATGCATGTTATACACAAAAAAAGAGAATTTTGTTTACTTACCGTAAATTCTTTTTCTTCTAGCTCCTAATTGGGAGACCCAGACAATTGGGTGTATAGCTTCCGCCTCCGGAGGACACACAAAGTGCTACACTTAAAACAAAAAGTGTAGCCCCTCCCATACTGCCTATACACCCCCTCCAGGAGAAATCCTATCAGTTCGGTGCATAAGCAGGAAGGAGGAAGAAAACCCACACCAAAACCGGAAGATCCGGCCGAAGATATCGGCCAACCGATCAACATAAGCGACATGTATAAACACCAGCCACTGAACAGAAAACAAAGCCCAAAAGGCAACAGGGTGGGTGCTGGGTCTCCCAATTAGGAGCTAGAAGAAAAAGAATTTACGGTAAGTAAACAAAATTCTCTTTTTCTTATTCGCTCCATTGGGAGACCCAGACAATTGGGATGTCCAAAAGCGATCCCTGGGTGGAAAAAGACCCAAAACGTGGCAGCACCAATCATAGGTGAGCGACCGCCGCCTGAAGGATCCGTCTGCCCACACTAGCGTCTGCCGAAGCGTACGCATGAACTTGATGTTTCGTGAAGGTGTGTAGGCTGGACCAAGTCGCCACCTGACACACCTGTTGCGCTGTAGCCTGGTGACGTAAAGCCCACGAGGCACCCACAGCTCTTGTCGAATGCGCCTTAATGCCCGAAGAGAGAGGCGTTCCAGAGGAAAGGTAGGCCTCCTGGATAGGGGTCTTGATCCACCGAGCCGAGGAAGACTTGGAGGCCGGCGATCCTTTTTTCTGGCCTGTCGTGAGAACGAACAGGGAATCTGCGCGGCGAAAAGAGGCCGTGCGGGAGACATAAACCCTGACGGCCCTGACCAGATCCAAAGTATGCAGAGACTTCTCATACTGGTGAACAGGATTAGGACAAAAAGACGGCAGGACAATGTCTTGATTAAGGTGGAATGGAGAAAGCACCTTAGGTAAGAACTCAGCCACAGGTCGGAGCACCACCTTGTCCTGGTGAACCACCAGGAACAGGGACTTACACGACAGGGCTGCCAGCTCTGAAACTCTCCGAAGAGAGGTAATAGCAACCAGAAAGGCAAATTTTTGGGAAAGTCTAGAGAGGGGCACCTCCCTTAGGGGTTCGAAGGGCGGCTTCTGTAACGCCGCAAGGACCAGGTTAAGGTCACAGGAGTCCAGAGGGCGTCTGTAGGGAGGAACGATGTGACTTGCCCCTTGCACAAACGTCTTCACCTGAGGAAGGTTAGCCAGACGTTTATTGAACAGCACGGAAAGTGCGGAGATTTCCCCCTTGAGGGAGCCGAGAGCCAAACCCTTATCCAATCCTGATTGCAGGAAGGCAAGAAGGTTCGGAAGAGAGAAAAGCCAAGGTGAAATTCCCTTGAGACGGCACCAGGAAAAGAAGATCTTCCAAACCCTGCGGTACATCTTTGCCGATGTCGGTTTCCTGGCTTGTCTCATGGTGGCGGCGACTTCAGGAGAAAACCCGAAAGACGTCAGCAACCAGTCTTCAAGGGCCACAAAGTCAGGCTGAGGGCCGCGGAATTGTGGTGGAAGAACGGACCTTGAGACAAGAGGTCTGGACAGACCGGAAGCCTCCACGGATCCCCCGCCATGAGCTGCAACAGGTCCGGGTACCAGGCCCTCCTGGGCCAGTCTGGGGCGATGAGCAGGGCTTGCCGACATTCCGCCCTGAGTTTCCGTAGGACCCGGGCAACAGAGCCAAGGGAGGAAACACATAGGGGAGGTGAAACTGTGACCAGTCTTGAACCAGAGAACCGCCCCCAAAGCCTGGCGATCCCGGGAGCGAGACATGAAGACAGGAACCTTGTGGTTCAACCGAGAGGCCATCAAATCCACGTCTGGTTTTCCCCATTGGTCGCAGATGTTCCGAAAGACGTCTGGGTGGAGGTCCCATTCGCTCGCGTCCATACCTTGTCGACTCAGGTAGTCGGCCTCCCAATTGTCCACCCCGAGGATGTGGACCGCCGAGATGGAAGAGTCGTTGTCCTCGACCCACTGAAGGATACGTTGGACCTCCGACAATGCCTGAGAGCTTCGAGTGCCTCCCTGGTGGTTGATATAAGCGACCGCGGTCGCGTTGTCGGACTGAATCCGAATATGATTCCCCACCAGGAATCTCTGAAAGGCCAGTAATGCCAAGTAAATGGCCCGTATCTCCAGGACATTGATCTGTAGAGAGGATTCCTGCTCCGTCCAAGTGCCCTGAGCCCTGTGGTGGAGAAACACGGCGCCCCAGCCCAGGAGGCTGGCGTCCGTGGTCACTACTAACCAAGAGGGAAGCAGAAAAGATCTCCCTCGTGACAGAGACATGGGAAGCAGCCACCAGTGGAGTGATTCTTTCGTGGACGGCAACAGAGAGATGTGCCTGTCGAGAGATGAGGGAGTCTTGTCCCAACAGCGAAGAATCTGCAACTGTAGCGGACGCAGGTGAAATTGCGCAAAAGGTACTGCTTCTATGGCAGCCACCATCTTCCCCAGAGTGTGCATCAGACGTCTGATGGAGACTGAACACGACTGAAGAATAAACTGAATTTCCTCTTGAATCGACACCTGCTTGCTCAATGGCAGAATGACCAGAGCCGGGTCGGTGTGAAACTCCATGCCCAGATATGTTAGCGTCTGGGCAGGAATGAGGGAAGACTTCGGCACGTTTATCAGCCACCCGAATCGCTGAAGAGTGTCGAGAGTTATCGAGAGACTCTGTTGACACTGTTCCGGAGAGGGAGCCCTGACCAGCAGGTCGTCCAAATATGGAGTTACTGCATGGCCCTGGGAATGCAGGACGGCCACCATCGCTGCCATCACCTTGGTGAAGACTCTCGGGGCTGAGGCCAGGCCGAAGGGCAGAGCCACAAATTGAAAGTGCTCTTCCCCCACCGCGAACCTCAGCCAACGCTGATGTGCAGGAGCAATGGGGAAGTGCAGATAGGCATCCTTGACATCCACCGAGGCTAGGAAGTCCCCCTGCGATAGTGAGGCAATCATGGACCGCAGTGATTCCATCCTGAAAGTCCTGACTTTCACATGCCGGTTGAGCAGCTTGAGATCCAAAACCGGCCTTACCGATCCGTCCTTCTTGGGGACCGTGAAGAGGTTCGAATAGAACCCTTGGAAGCGTTCCGCGGAGGGAACCTGCACCACGACCCCGTCCTGTCTCAGGGCGTCCAGCGCCTGAAAAAAAGCCGGAGCCTTTGCCGGCGGGGGCGAGGAGAGACAGAAACAAGTCGGTGGACGCGAGGTCAGCTCTATCCTGTAGCCGTGGAAAATGACATCTACCACCCATCGGTCTTGGACGTGGCTGTGTAAGGTGTCTCCAAAGCGGGAGAGCCTGCCACCGACCGAGGATGCTGCTAGGAGAGGCGGCGAGTCATGAGGAGGCGGCCTTGGAGGCAGAGGCACCGGCAGGCTTCTTCTTTTGTGACTTAGTCCGCCATGTACGATTTGACTTCTGATCCTTGTCTGAACGGGCGGACGAAGAGGAGGAGAGCTTTGAAGAGGGACGAAAGGCCCGAAATTTGGCATGCATCTGACGTTGGCCAGACTTCTGCACCTTTGACTGAGGCAAGGAGGTGGACTTTCCACCTGTAGATTCCTTTATAATGTCATCCAATTGCTCCCCAAAAAGCCTGTTCCCCGCGAACGGGAGTCACTGGAGGAACTTCTTGGAAGTGGCGTCAGCCTTCCAAACCCGCAGCCACAACATTCTGCGGGCTGCGAACGAGTTAGCCGATGCCACTGCGGTACGGCTGGCAGATTCCATGACAGCCGTCCTGGCATAGTCCGTGAACGCGGTGGCCTGAGACGTTAAGGTAACCACCTTAGGAATATCCTGTGCTACTACGTTGAGCTCCGCCAAGCAGGCGGAAACTGCCTGCAAAGCCCACACGGCCGCGAAAGCAGGGGCAAAAGAGGCTCCTGTAGCTTCGTAAATTGACTTTTACAGAAGTTCAATTTGGAGGTCGGTGGAGTCCTTTAGAGACGAGCCATCCGCAACAGACATGACAGTATTGGCAGACAGTCTAGAGACAGGTGGGTCCACCCTAGGTTAGACCGACCAACCCTTTACCACGTCTGGAGGGAAAGGATAACGAGAATCCTTCTGTTCCCTAGCGAAGCGTTTGTCAGGGCAAGCCCTTGGCGTCTGCACAGTTGATCTGAAATTAGAGTGATCAAAAAACGAGCCGTGTGACCTGGATGGAGGAAGAAACGGATACAGTTCATCCGAGAGCGATGCCTCCACGGGTGGAGGGGGCGCAGTCAGGTCCAGCACGGTATTAATGGAAGATACCAAATCATCCACTAAAAGATCCTCCTCAGAGGCCTCGTCTGGAGGCCTCACAGAACTCTGCCGATCCTCATCCCCATCAATCTGAGATCCCTCAGTATGAGACTCAGTGAGATGAGAGGAGGCAGGAGAGGGATCTCTGCATGGCCGTTTGGGAGGCCGTGGAGAGGGAGCCGGGTAAAATACCCCAGCATTGTCTCCGGAGTCCATGCCCCTGGAAGGGGATGACTCGCTGTAGCGCCTGCGGCAAGAATCAGAGGGTCCGGGGGCACTTCCCCGCTGACTGGCCTGTAAGGTCTCCTGCAGAACCCTGGTCAGAGCTGTCATAGACTGGGCGAAGGAGTCCGAGAAGGAGTTAGTGAAAGCCGCTGTCCAAGGAGGCGGCACTGCCGAGTCCTCAGGGCCAGGGGAAGACTCCGTAGCAGCAGAGCTGGGGGAAGCCCTGTGTTCTACCTCAGCCAGTGCCTCATGAGTAGTGCAGGCAGAGCAGTGAGGGAAGACAGATCCAGCAGGTAGCAAAATCTTGTAGGCAGTGCAAGAAGAATAGAATGTCTGCACCTTAGGGGCTTTGCTCCTGGTGGAAGACATGTCGCCTCAAGTGGGAATCCTCCAAGAGGAATTACACCAGAGGGGGAAAAGAAGGCGAAGGGGTCCACAACCGGGAGAACCGGTGTGGCTTACCGGCCGCTATGAGCGGTTTGTGTGCCCTCTGGATACCGCGCTCACCCCCGGAAGCAGCAGAGTCCAGGAGCAATGTTGCATGTAAGGCAGACCCGGCAGACTGGCGTAAAATGGCCGCCGGAGCCAAAAGAGGGGCGTGCCCATAAAACTGCGGGAATCCGGAGGGCAGATACACAGGCCGAGGGGCGGGCCTCCTGACTGATGGGAGTGCCCCAAGCCTCGAGTCTGCCTGTAATGGCGGACGATCCCGCCGGCCCAGAGCCCAGACACAGAAAAAGAAGGCCGCGGCAAAGCCGGGGACTAAATTTCTGCGATCACCCGACAATCCGGAGCAGGAGACAGCGGAGAGCTGGTGTTGGAACCGGTATACCCGCAGCACGGTAGGGACCGGGCAGACTGAGAAACAGTGTGCAGGTATGCCCACAAAGTAATTACCCCCAGTTGGTGTGATGGATCCGGAGCCCGGACTGCAGCAGCAGCGGAACACCGTACAGAGTACCTCATTCGGTGCAGGGTCCGGTCCCTGGGGGCAACACAACTCCGGCCAGCAGTTCCTCCAGGGGCTGTGGATGGAGTTAGAGCTCCAGATTGTATGGAAGCCCGTGATGATCCCACTTCTCCAGAGCCCCTAAGGGGTGGAGAAGGAATACAGCATGAGGGCTCCGGCCCGTTGTACCAACAATAGGTACCTCAACCGCCCCTGCCCGAGGGTGGGGAAGGAGACACGCCGGGGGTCCAAAAGGACCCACTTTTCTTCCATACGTCACTCTCCAGGGAGAGTGGGTATGACTAAAGTGAGAGTGGATGAGTGCAGAGTGTGCCTCCTTCAACACAAAGCTAAGAACTGATGGGATTTCTCCTGGAGGGGGTGTATAGGCAGTATGGGAGGGGCTACACTTTTTGTTTTAAGTGTAGTACTTTGTGTGTCCTCCGGAGGCGGAAGCTATACACCCAATTGTCTGGGTCTCCCAATGGAGCGAATAAGAAAACATGACGATGTTAGATACAGAGTGTACCCCACACGCACATATGCAATAGAATTAGTCTGCTGGGCTGTGCATCTATCAAACATGATGATTATATATTTATAAAGGTGAGTATATTCTCACCAGATGTCGGTAACAACCCATCCAATCCATACAAGTAAATAATGTAACCATAGAGGTCTATAAAATTTGGGTAACAATGAGAAATAACACAATGAAAAAGTATTGAACACAAAGAGGTGCAAAAAGCCATGGAAAGTCACAACACCAGCTGAAATGTATCAGTAATTAGAGAACAATCCTGCCACTTGCTGAAAAATAATATCAGCTGGTTTAACTGATTTCCTAAAAACAAAAAGGTGTCTCATTACCAAGGTGCAACATAAACATCTCAAGATGGGTAAAACCAGTGAGCTGTCTCAAAACCTTCACACTATTGTTGTAAAACATGCGATGGCATGCAAACTTCATATGATGGAAGGAAAGATGAATGGACAGAAGTCCCGAGACGTTCTTGTAAAAAATATGCTGCCATTTTTCAGAATGATGTATACGAATTGAGGGTGGACATTTCAGCAAGACAATGATCCCAAACACAAAGCCAAGGAAACTCTCAATTGGGTTCAGATAAAAGAAATAAAGCTGCTAGAATGGGCGAGCCGATCACCTGCCCTGAACACAAAAGAAAATCTATGGAAGGAACAAACGCTCAGAGTTCACAGACAGATCCATAGGACATTCAGGATATGAAGAGTGGTTATGTGGACGAATGGTATAAACTACTAGATACTCAAAGAGGAGGCATCTTTAAGCGGTCATCCCAAAGGGCATTTGTACAAAGCATTAAACACATTTCAGTAAGTGTGTTCAATACTTTCCCCTGTGTCATTTCTCATGATTACACATCACTAAATTTACGGACATCTATGGTGAGAAATTCATGTCAATAGCACCTTTAGAAATATATTAACTTAGAAAATTGGTGACATGTTAATACTTATTTCATCCACTGTGTATGTGTATATATATTTATATTCATATTGATCTCTGTTTGAAGCTGTGAAAGTTCTATATCCATGCAGAATAGAAAAGTTATTTGTGCAGCTTACCCGTGTCCCCTTATACTCAGGTTAAAACATCCTAGTCTGTCACATCCGAGGGAATCAGCTCCGCACTGGAAGTTGAGAAAGAAGTATTCACACTGTTAGAAAATCACTTTTCTACTTTTAGAAGTACATGTATATGAATGGTACTTAGCACAAGAATGTCTAGATGAATGTCTAAATCAGTGATTGACAGCACGATTCAAAGGGTTAACAGCACCGATCAGATCAGCTGAGATGTACAGGGAATTATGTGAGCTCAGTGCTTCAGTTTGCATCAGAGGGAGGGAATACGGCCAAGGACCTACATATATGTCATTGGTCATGAAGGGGTTAATAAAAGAGAATTTTGTTTACGTACCGTAAATTCTTTTTTCTTTAATCATCAATGGGAGACCCAGACAATGGGGTTTAGGGCGCTGCCCTCCGGAGGTCACACTAGGTACTACAAGTTTGTAGACACCGCCTCCTCCGCTTATAAACCCCTACCGCAGGGAACATCCTCAGTTTGGTCCATAAGCTGCGAGGAGAAAATAAACCACACCCGAAACATCGGGAAGAATGCCGTACACAGACGGTTCAACAACCCGGCAAACACTGTCTCAACAGAGAGCAGAACAAATGCAAAACATGCAAAGGAACAACTGGGTGGGTGCTGGGTCTCCCATTGATGATTAAAGAAAAAAGAATTTACGGTACGTAAACAAAATTCTCTTTTTTCTGGTCATCATAATGGGAGACCCAGACAATGGGGATGTCCTAAAGCAATACCCCAGGGCGGGAAGAGTTCCTCAACAAGACGGATAACACATGGTTCCCTTCAAAGGTGGGCAACCGCCGCCTGGAGAACCCGCCTGCCCAGACTTGCATCCGCAGAGGCATGGGCATGCACCATATAGTGCTTAGAGAAAGTGTGCAGGCTGGACCAAGTGGCCGCCTGACACACCTGTAGAGCAGACGCTCGATGTCGCAAGGCCCAAGAGGCACCTACAGCCCTGGTGGAGTGAGCCTTCAATCCCACCGGGAGAGGCAAACCAGAGGACCGGTAAGCCTCTTGAATGGACGCCTTAATCCATCTGGCCAAGGTTGACTTCGAAGCCGCGGACCCCTTACAGCGACCTGTCGTAAGAACAAATAAGGAATCCGAACTCCGGAAGGAGGCGGTCCTGGACACATAAATGCGTACAGCTCTCACGAGATCCAGAGTATGGAGGTCGCGCTCCACCTGATGAACGGGAGCGGGGCAAAATGATGGGAGAACAATCTCCTGGTTCAGGTGAAAAGTTGAAACCACCTTCGGCAAGAATTCTGGCCGTGGGCGCAACACCACCTTGTCTTGGTGAACCACCAGAAAGGGTGACTTGCACGATAGTGCAGCCAATTCTGAGACCCTCCTTAGAGACGTAATCGCCACCAGAAAGGCCACTTTCTGGGACAGACGAGATAGAGAAACATCTCTCAATGGCTCAAACGGCGGTTTCTGTAATGCCGCCAGGACCATGTTAAGGTCCCAAGGGTCCAGAGGTCTCTTGTAGGGCGGAACCATCCGCGACACCCCCTGCAGAAATTGACGCACCTTCGGGAGGAGCGCCAATCACCTGTCAAACAGCACCGAAAGTGCTGATACTTGACATTTCAAAGAGCCAAGGGACAATCCCAACTCCAAACCCGACTGTAAGAAAGCCAACAACGTCGGGATGGACAAAGGCCAAGGAGACCGTCCACCAGAGGCACACCAGGCAAAAAAGATCTTCCACGTCCGGTGGTACATCTTCCTGGAAACAGGCTTCCTAGCCCGATTCATAGTGGCCACCACTGTAGGGGAGAAACCCCTAGATGTCAGGAGCCAGGCCTCAAGAGCCATGCAGTCAATCTGAGGGCCCTGGAATTGAGGTGGAAGAATGGGCCTTGTGCGAGTAAATCTGCGCGTTCTGGAAGAGCCCACCTGTGTCCGCCTGACAGTTGCCACAGGTCCGGATACCAGGACCTCCTGGGCCAATCTGGAGCCACTAGAATGGCTATCCTGCACTCCGACCTGATCTTCCACAGGACCCTGGGAATCAGAGCCAGAGGAGGGAACACATACGGCAGTTGGAAGCTGGACCAACTCAGTATCAGAGCATCCGCCCCCAGGGACTGAGGATCCCACGATCTCGCCACGTACTGGGGCACCTGATGATTCAGCCTTGAGGCCATCAGATCCACGTCCGGAGTGCCCCATCTGCTGCAGATGTCCCGGAAGACGTCTGGATGCAGGGACCACTCTCCGGCGTCCATCCCCTGCCGGCTCAGGTAGTCGGCCTCCCAGTTCTCGACCCCTGGGATGTGAACTGCGGAGATCAAGCAGTCGTGTTCCTCCACCCACGATAGGATGCGGTGGACTTCGGCGAGGGCCTGAGCGCTACTGGTCCCTCCCTGATGATTTATGTAGGCGACGGCCGTCGCATTGTCGGACTGTACCCAAATGGGTCGTCCTGCCAGGAATTTCTGAAACGCCAGGAGCGCCAGATAGACCGCCTTGATCTCCAGGACGTTGATCTGCAACGTCGACTCCGCCTGAGTCCAGAGGCCTTGAGCCCTGTGGTGTAAGAACACCGCGCCCCAGCCCTTCAGACTGGCGTCGGTGGTCACCACTAACCAAGAAGGTTTGAGGAAGGATCTTCCCCGTGACAAGTGACGTGGCTGTAGCCACCACTGCAGGGAATCCCTGGTCGGTTGCGATAGTGCCACCAACCGATTCAGAGAGATCGCTCTCTTGTCCCACCGGCGAAGAATCTCCAGCTGGAGAGGACGGAGACGAAACTGTGCAAATGGCACCGCCTCTATTGCCGCTACCATGCGTCCCACCAGTCTCATCAATTCCCGAAGGGATGAGTGAGGTGACAGGAGAACGTGCTGTACTCCTGAGTGGATCGCCAGCTGCTTGGCCTGAGGTAGAGACACCAGGGCTGAGTCCGTGTGGAAATCCATGCCCAGATATGTCAATGACTGGGTCGGAACCAGGGTCGACTTCTGAGTATTGAGAAGCCACCCGAACTGTTCCAGAGACCTCATGGTCGCTTCCAGGCTCACCCGACAAAGGTCTTCCGATGGCGCCCTGACCAATAGGTCGTCCAGATAGGGTATGACGGCGTGACCCTGCACATGCAGGAGAGCCATCATAGATGCCATCACCTTCGTGAACACCCTTGGTGCAGAGGCCAACCCGAAGGGTAGGGCCACAAATTGGAGATGTTCGTCCCCCACTGCGAATCGTAACCAGCGTTGATGAGCCGGTGCAATGGGCACGTGAAGGTAAGCGTCCCTGATATCGATGGACGCTAGGAAGTCCCCCTGCGACAGAGCCGCGATAACGGAACGTAGGGATTCCATGCGGAACTTCCGCACCAACACGTGACGGTTGAACAATTTTAGGTCTAGGACCGGTCGAAAGGAGCCGTCCTTCTTTGGGACAATAAAGAGGTTGGAGTAAAAACCCCTGAACCTCTCTGCCGTGGGCACTGGGACCACTACTCCGTCTCTGCGGAGTCCCTCCAACACCCGGAGAAAAGCCTGAGTCTTTTCTGGGGATGGAACAGACCGATGGAATCGGGATAATGGTTTTGACGTCAGCTCTATCCTGTAACCTCGCGAGACTACGTCTCGAACCCACTGATCCTGAACGTGAAGTAGCCACTTGTCCTGAAAGCGAGACAAGCGGCCCCCCACCTGTGGGGAGGCAGGATGAAAGAGTGAGTCATGTAGAGGCGGGTTTGGGGGTGGTAGTTGCTGCCCCCGCCGGCTTCTTTGGACGACTCTTGGAGCGCCACTGAGAAGCGGGCTTGCCCCCTCGGTCCGTGCGAGCGGACGGTGCTGATGACTGTGAGCCGGACCGAAAGGACCACTGCTTTGGGTTCCTCTTAACGGTATACCGTGGCTTAGGCTTATTCTGCGGTATCTTAGACTCAGCAGAATCCTTGATCAGCTTGTCCAGCTCTGTGCCAAAGAGTCTGTCACCAGAGAACGGAAGATTCTGCAGAATCTTCTTAGATGTGGCATCTGAGTCCCAAAGACGCAGCCACAACAACCTGCGGATCGCTATCGCATTGGCCGAAGCCACAGCTGAGCGAGTGGCAGTTTCCAGAGACGCCGTCCTGGCGTAGTCCGCATAGGCCCTTGCTCTCTCAGTGAGTGCCAGGACCTCCGGACTGGACCTTGCCAGGTCAGTGATACCATCCAAGCAGGTAGTAATCGCTTGTAAGGTCCAGACCGTGGCAAAATTAGGGGCAAATGAAGACCCCACAGCCTCATAGGAAGACTTGGCGAGTTGCTCGACCTGTCTATCAGTAGCATCCTTCAGCGAGGAGCTATCAGAGGCAGAGAAAAGGGAGCGTGCAGCAATCCTGGTCATGGAAGCGTCCACCTTTGGAGACTGCGACCATTCCTGAAGCACCTCCTGGGGGAAGGGGAAGCGATTGTCCTTAGGTTTGCGGACATAGCGCCGCCCAGGATGTAACCTGGGTGCTCTAACCACCCTTCCAAAATTAGTGTGGTCCATGAAGGATCCACTTGGTCTAGCCTCTGGCCGCAGCCATTGATAGACCTCCTTCGGGTGCACGACAACCTCTTCAGGGGGAGTCACGAGACGCAAGGTCTCATTGATGGAGGACACCAGATCCTCCACCCCGTCTGGAGGTTCAGACACAGACACAGACCCGAAGTTTGAACCCCCATCATCTTCCTCACCATCAGAGGAACGCTCCTCCTCAGAGAGAGCCTGGAGCTCGGGTGAATCCTCACGACGAGCCCGCTTAGGGGGTCTCACAGCAGAAGAGGGAGACACCCGGGGGTAACTGGAAGGAGTAGCTGGGTTTTCCAGTCTCCTATGCAGTGCCTCCAGTGACTGCGAAATGGAGGACATCTGGGACAGCAGTGATTCATTGATCCTATTCTGCGTTTCCCATGGCCCTTGGATTACCTGAATCTCAGGGTATAGCACCGGAGCTGCTGCTGCCTCAGCTGAGCCAGCCCGGGCTTCTGGGCGTCCGCAGTTATTGCAGGACCCCTCCACCAAAGTTCCCTTGCAGGTAGCACAGGTAATGGTGTTATCCGCCGCCTTAGCAGCATGCTTCTTAACTGAGGACATATCCACAGTAGGGGTTGAGGCCAAGGCCAATAGACAAAACAAACCGGGAATCCCGGTGGCTTACCGACCGCAGTAACGCGGTGGGAGGAAGCGGTGTGCGTGTGTGACCTCCGCGAGTTCCGGTCTCCCTCTGAAGTGCAGACACGTGCTGCCGTAGATCCCAGCCGGGAAGTGAGAGAGAAGATGGCCGCCGCCAGCATAGACGTGGGCGGCGCCGGGAACACGCGGGAAGCACACGCACACGCCCCCCGGTGACGTCACCGTAAGGGCTGCCTCTCCTCCTCCAAGCAGCCTCTGTAATGGAGGTGCTGGAGCCCGCAGCGCGGGAAAACAGTGCGAAATCATCATGCACACATACCCAGACTGTCATCACATACAAACATGCACAGTCTACGGCCTCAGCCCCTGTGACACACAGGGCGGTCAGCCAGGGTGACCCCAGCACAGGGTACACCGCCAGATCCGCGGACCCGAGGGTAACGCGCGGTCTGAGTGCCAGGACACATAAAGTGCCAGACACTACCCCCAGGCACACAGGAGACACAGAGTGCCTCAGTGCCGGTCCGGTCTGTAAGCACCATTTAGGGAGGCCTCGGACGGGGGTTCAGCCCAGTCCGGAGTGTAAGCACCATTTAGGGAGGCCTCGGACTGGGCTGGCTCCAGTCCGGTCTGTAAGCACCATTTAGGGAGGCCTCGGACGGAGCGGAGCTGTGCAAGGCTCCCATCTCCCACTCTCCAGAGCCCCCCAGAGAGGGATGGAAAGGAGCGCAACAGCGTACCGGGAGAACACAGAGTGTCCAGGCACTAGGCCCTCCGGTACCTCCACCAGCGTGTGCCACAAAGGGTGAGCGGGGAGGCTGTCGCAGGTCCCGACTAGGACCATATTACCTTGTCTTCAGACGCCATCACGTAAGTAGTGAGAGTGCAGTGAAGTGCAAGCAAAGCGTGATCCTCCGAGCACACTAAGTTTAAAACTGAGGATGTTCCCTGCGGTAGGGGTTTATAAGCGGAGGAGGCGGTGTCTACAAACTTGTAGTACCTAGTGTGACCTCCGGAGGGCAGCGCCCTAAACCCCATTGTCTGGGTCTCCCATTATGATGACCAGAAAATGATGTATATGTTGAAATAATAACAAATTGGAGCTTTCTCTGTCCCTTTACACCAACCACGGACAACAGAGATTGATTCCATCTCTTCATCTCCTGACTGTTGCCCGCCCATCACCTCTTCCTCGTCCTCCATTTGTTCCTCGGCTACTGCACGCTCAACAACCAGTTTGACTGGTACCATGAGCTACCTTCCATTGCTGTACTCCACCCTCCCTTGCCACCTACCTCTGCACGCCGATATCTGGACCTAGATATTGGTATCCTTTCCACATCCTCCTCTTCCTCTGGGAACACCACTTCCTCCTGCAGACTATTTAAATTGTGCTACAGCATGTAGATGACCGTAATAGTGATGCTGAGGAGGTCATTGTCAGCACTAACCATCTTAGTCATCACTTCAAAACTGTGCAGAGGTCCTTGATCTGTGCCAACTCAGAGTAATTGGCACCACCTTCGGCTCGTGTTGACTCAGTCTACACGTCATGACATACTGCACCAAGGCTCGTCGCTGCTGCCAGTGTCTCTGCAACATGTGGAATTCCACAGAGTAGACACATTGAGCTTCAACTGGTTAACTGGTTGTGCAAAAGAACTATGTAGCGATGCTACTCGATGAGTCGCAGAGTGCGAATGGCGGGAGGAAGCGCACAGCAACTGTGTTTTCTTCAGCAGCTCATCCAGACTGGGACAGCAACTGCTGTACAACCAGGTTGAGGACGTGAGCCATGCAAGGCACGTGTCTCGAGTTTGCCCGGCATAGGGACACCACCAGGCTTGCACCATTATCGCACATGGCCTTCCCTGGCTCCATGTTCAGTGGAGATAGCCATTGGTCAAACTTGGCCTGGATATCTGTCCACAACTCTTGAGCCGTGTGACTGCCTGATTGCGGTGAGCCTTGGTAGCACAGAATGGAGGTGGCAGGGATTCTATCTGCACTGTTAAAACATCAAGGGAGAGGCTGAGGGTGCAGCAGGAGGACCTAGAGGACGCAGAAGTAGTGGATGAAGCGGTAGATACAAAGGTGTGTCCCGCAAGCCTTGGGGACTTTAAAACTTGTGCAGCTACCAGTCACCCAGTGCCCAGTCAGCGGGATGCAACACCTCTGGTCATGTTTGCTCGTCTAGGCATCAGTGGTGAAATATACCTTGACAGACACTGAGTTTTTCAAGGAATGGGTGATAATGTCTGCGACATGCTAGTGTAGTGCAGGCACAGCTTTCTTAGAGAAGTAATGGTGACTGGGCAACTGGTACTGGGGGACTGCGACGGCCATCAGCTTTCGGAAACAGTCTGTATCCACCAGGCAGAAAGGCAGCTTTCCGTGGCCAACAGATTGGAGATGGAGAAGTTCAAGCTCTTAGCTTTGAGATGCATAGGAGAAAATGATCTTTATTTAACCACAACTGCAGGACCAAGAGCTGGCTGTGCTGAGAGAGGGTGGAGTAAGTTGTACACGGCAACTGCTGGACTGTGAGGGAGGTGCAGGTGGAGATGTTCTGCTGGCTTCAGAAAGAGGTGGTCTTCTCAGTGTCAGAGATGTCAAAAACAGGCGTGCCCACTTCCGCTAACTGTCTCGGACAGGCAACCTACTGTAGCGGGTAAAGAAGCAGAGGTTCTGCGCCCAGAGACTTTCACGATAACACTTGCAACGGTGATGGAGGATGAACAAGCAGCAGATGCGGTTGACGGGTGGACTGTGTTCGGCGAGGCCTGCTAGGCCACATTTTAGCGCAGTAACTTTGCCAAAGTAATATGTTGCTGGGCCATGTGCTAGTTCATGAATGTAGTAGCAAAATTATTGGACTTCTTGTCTCTACAGAGTTTTTTTTTCCTTTACAAAGTTCACAAATGATGACCAAACTCATGTTATTGCCGCCTCAAAAATGGCCCAGGTTAGGCAACCCTTGCCATTCCTGCAAATTGCCGACCCGCGACCAGTTGGCCAGAGCCAAAGTTGTGGCTACGGATGCAGTGCTTATCGTGGTTGCAGCACTCAGTCTCGTGTAAGAAGATGCAACCTAACCTCCCTGTCTTTATCCTCCTCCACCTCATCTGCTGAGCTACTCAGCTGCATGACTCTGGGTTGATTTCAAGTGGGATCTTGAACCTCATCATCATATTCGGTTGTGCCAGTCTTTGCCCTGAGAGTCACACTCCTCCTCTTCCTGCTCTGAACGCACAGTACAGCGTGGGTGCTTCTCAGGTATCCGAGTCTCATGATCATCATCACCTCTACCCCCAGGGGGTTAACGTCTCGTGACGATTGTCTGGACTCTGCTTGGACCTACTTCATGCGGCCCCAGATCAAACTCAAAAAGATTTAGGGCATCGGTGCAGATGCTTTCCTCCTCTGGAGTATGTGAATTTTGGAGAAGACCTCTGATGCCCATGGAATTGAGTGTGTAAACAGTTCTGCAGAATCGCCCCTCCATGTTTCCCCACAGGCAGTTGGGTGGTTGGAGAGTTGCGAGATGGTGGGAAACATGGGTACCGTATTTTTTCGCTTTATAAGACGCACCTGATTATAAGACGCACCCCCAATTTTGGTGAAGGAAAAGAGAAAAAAAAATATTTTTAATGTTAAATGGGGTCCGTCTTATGCCAGTGTCCGTCTAACAAATCATATAGAGTATATGTCCCACATAGCCCCCTCATCCTGGTACATGGTCCCTCATCCTAGAATTAGCCCTCTTAATCTGGATATGGCACCCTTATATTGGATATAGCCCCCTTGTGCTGGCACACGTCCCCCATAGCTGGCACACGTCCCCCATAGCTGGCACACGTCCCCCCAGTGGCGTAACTTCAGGCCCAGGGGCCCCGATACGAAAGATCCAATGGGGCCCCCAATAATTGCAAATCTTTAGTAGTATTAGTCGTTTTCTATAGGCCAAAGGGACTTTTGGGGCCCCCTAGGCTGCAGGGCCCGGGTGCGATCGCAACCCCTGCACCTATTGTAGTTACGACCCTGCGTCTCCCATAGCAGGCACACGTCCCCCATTGCAGGCACACGTCCCCCATTGCAGGCACACGTCCCCCATTTGCAGGCACACGTCCCCCATTGCAGGCACACGTCCCCTTGTGCTGGCACACGTCCCCCACTGCAGGCACACGTCCCCCCTTGATGGCACATGTCCCCCTTGATGGCACATGTCCCCCTTGATGGCACATGTCCCCTACCGCAGGCACACGTCCCCTATTGATGGCCCCCCCACTTAATACACCCACCCCCTCAATATGCTGCCCCCACGTAATATGCTGTTTCCCCCCCCCTCCATTAGAAAGATAGTCCCTTGCCCTGCACTCCCCCCATCATTAATGCGCCCCCACGTTGGCCGGCAGCAGACAGAATAAAAAAAAACCCTCCTTCCTCACCCTCCGGCGCTAAGCTCAAAGCGTCACCGCCGGCTCCTGGTCTCCGTGGTGCTCGGCTTCTTCCGCTCATGTGATCGGGCATAAGCGATGACATCATCGCCCGATCACATGGGTGGAAGAAACAGAGCACCATGGAGACCAGGAGCCGGCGGTGACGCTTTGAGCTTAGCGCCGGAGGGTGAGGAAGGAGGGTTTTTTTTATTCTGTCTGCTGCCGGCCAACGTGGGGGCGCATTAATGATGGGGGGAGTGCAGGGCAAGGGACTATCTTTCTAATGGAGGGGGGGGGGGGGGGGGAACAGCATATTACGTGGGGGCAGCATATTGAGGGGGTGGGTGTATTATGTGGGGGAGCCATATACAGGACATGGGGGGGGCATATGGAGGGGCTGCAGAGAGAGCGGGGGGTGAGTGCAGGCTCATTTAATATGCACTGCTCCCCGCCGTCCATCTCTCAGTGCAACTTCAGCACTGAGAGGTGGACAGCGTCAGTGCATATTAAATGAGCAGTAGCAGGAGATCTCCCGCTCTCTCTGCAGCCCTGCAGCCAGCCCACTCCAGCCCCGGACACGCTCCAGAGCTGACCCCAGCCTCCGCTGCCTCCACATATTCGGATTATAAGACGCACCCCCCACTTTCTCCCAAAATTTGGGGGAACAAAAGTGCGTTTTATAATCCAAAAAATACGGTAATTTGGGCGCCATCTCTCAGGACTGTACTGTGTGTGATGAGGAGTAAGAGTAGGAGAGGCCACTTGATAACAGGCTTGCAATCCACTGTAGCACATGCTTTTTATGGACCTCATCTACAAGTAATACTGCTCTGTTGCTGGCAAAGAAAGAGACTGAAATAGCCTGTCTAGAAGTTGTCACTTGTCTTTGGATAAAACTAGCCAGTGTTTGCGCAGTACAGCTTTTAGTAACATTAGCAGTAGCACCTACCCCACGTACACCTCAAACATCAAGCCTTCTCCCCCTTACACCACACCTACTCCCCTTTTCGCCATGACCTTGGGATTTCCCACTCATGCTTTTTTTTTTAAAATCAAGTATTTTTTATTTGCCACAAATCAGACAGAAACAAAAGTATTCAATACAGGATATTCACATTTTCCAATACCCCAACACGTAAAGCACCCCCTCGCGACCTCTCCCCCCCACAACTCCACGGCGCGAACTCCAAGATGCACAGATTCAAGCTAACCTAACCACCTTTGTTTCTGTACATTGTATAAATTCTTTTCTAGTCGGTGGATCCCCGTCAAGCCAGTGCAACGCGGTCGTCTTTCGCGCAACATATAGCGTCCTCGCAATTGCCAGCTTTCCCCACTCATCTGTCACCAATATGCCCTAGGATACACGTTAACGAATCTCGGGTCATATTCACTCCCATCACCCCTTTAATGAGGTTTAAGTCAATAATCGAAAATGCTTGCAATCGAGGACGAGACCAAAGCATATGGATAGTGCCCGCCTCCTCAGCCCCACATCGAGGACATCCAGTTATCCCTTAATCCAGCTCTATACATCCATACCGGAGTCCTATACACTTTGTGTACCTTAAATAGTTGTGACATTTGTCCAGACTCACTCATGGATATCTTGGGGACATACTGCAGAATATCTTTCCATTCGGACCATTGTAGTCTTGCCGTCAGTGGGTGTCTTTCCAGGAGAGTCTCTAACAGGCCCCGATACAGCAAGATGAGTAGTCCTCTTGTACCACGCTGTGACCCAAGAATGGCCAATACACTATCTGCCTGAACCTGTACCTGCGACCGTCTATTTTGTTGAAGGAATGCATGTCGCAGTTGCAGATATTGGTAGAAGATTGTACGATCTGAGGTAAACTCCTTCTTCAACTCTTCAAATGATTTAAATGTTTCACCATCCAGCAGCTGCAACATGTAGCATATTCCTATCCTCCTCTACTGACCAAAACTCTGCAGATGGAGCATTTCAGGCAGCCTGGGATCATACTAAATTGAGGTATATCTAGTGAAGCCTGTCACCCCACTCCATGGTATGATTTTTTGCCACACTTTCTATATCGTAACTACCGTTCAGAATTTCTGAGAGTTCAGCCGGAATCTACCTGCCTCCATGCTAGCCAGTAATGGGCCATTTCCCACCATGTGCCCAAGGATTCTACCCACAGATCTGTCAAAATGTGGGTCTCCCCATCCCGCCAGATGTTGTCCTTGGGATGCAATGTAGTATATCCATGGGTTGGGGACCGCCAAACCCCCATCATCTTCCTTGGCCCGCTGCAAATACTCTAGCTTTATGCATGCTTGTTTGCCGTTCCAAATCAGATCTCTGAAAATGGCACTGATTTTATAAAACCTGTTTTGAGGCAGCCACACCGGAGCATTGTATAAGACATAGAGGAGCTGAGGCATAATAATCATTTTGAGTAGGTTTGCCCTTCATGCCACTGACAAGCACAGCCTACCCGCTGCAATCTTTTGTCTAAATTTGTCTAATAAGTGATTCAGAATCCGTTTTTCGTAGTCCGCTATATTGGCCGACACCTGAATTCCAAGGTAGCAAAATTCCTGGACTACACATATCGGAATCAATGGATCCTCATCTACAGCCATTGCCCGGTCCAGCAAGAGCAACACTGATTTGTCCCAATTACTGGAGATCCCTGACACAGCACTATATGCATCCAACACCCTCATGACCTCTTTCAATGAACTGCCTGTATCTCCCAGGAACAAGAGCGTATCATCTGCATAAAGCGCCATCTTTTCTTCGTGCACCCCATACCGAAATCCCATAATATTCTGATCCCGTCTTGTGACACTGTCAATGATTCAATAGCAATGGTGAACAGCAGAGGGGACAAAGGCCACCCCTGTCTCATTCCCGGAAAAGGGGGAAATCTTCAGACAACTGCCCGTTAACCCGCAGTCTAGTCCTGGGAGCAGCATATAACAAGCTGAACCCATCCAATGAACTTCTCCCCAAATCCCATATGCCACTTTGTGGCCCACAGGTACCTCCACTCCACACTGTCAAAGCTTTGGCAGCATCCAGTGAGAGGATAGCCCTGTGCCCAACATTGTATGCTTTGGCTTGCATTTAAGGAACAACCTGTGCAAATTAGTACCTGTGGATTTGTAGGGCATAAAACCTGCTTGGTCAGGATGTATAATAGATGTAATAATTCTACCAAGCCTGTTCACCATCATTTTAGCCAGAAGCTTAATATCTACTGTCAACAGAGAGATCGGGCGGTATGAGGCTAGTAAAGTGGGATCCTTACCCTTTGTGGGCAACACTACAATAATTGCCTCCTGCTTGGACCGTGGCAACTCCCCGGTCTCCAATCCCACATTATACACCTCCAACAAGGTCAACAGCAGAGGTCCCTTAAACCAGAGGTCCCCAACTCCAGGCCTCAAGGCCCGCCAACAGTGCAGGTTTTCAGGATCTCCTTAGTATTGCACAGGGGTTGGAAGCATTACCTGTGCAGATGATCACATTAGCACCTGTGCAATACTAAGTAAATCCTGAAAACCTGCACTGTTGGCGGGCCTTGAGGCCTGGAGTTGGGGACCTCTGCCTTAAACGGTTTGTACATTTCTCCTGGTAATCCATCCACTCATGGGGCCTTTTCATTAACCATTGATGTCAAGGCAATCTCCATCTCCTCTATGTCAAACGGCTCATCCAATCATTCCTGAGATTCATGAGATAGTCATGGAAGCTCGGCTCTAACCAGGAAGTCAGCAATCTCCCCTTCCCCTGGGTCCACCTGTTATCTGTATAATTGTGCTTAGAAGTCAACAAGGACCTTTAATATGTCCTTGGTGGAAGTCACCTCTCTCCCATCCACCATCTGCAACTTTAGTATAAAAGAGGCATCCCTCTGTGCAGCAGCCACCAAGGCCAGGAGATGACCGGCTCTTCCCCCTTCTCATAAAACGTAATAGTTTGGAACATCCTTCTGCGTTCCGCTGTCCTCAAGGACATTTTAGTTACATTAGCTTGAGCACGTTTAAGCCTCTCCTGAGCCTGTGTGGAAGGACACATGACCAGAGCCGCCCCTGCCTCCTTAAAGAGGACCTGTCACAAACCATCCATGGTGATCTAATTACAGCACTGAATGCAGCATGTCTGCTGCATTCAGGCAAGGTGTCCCCCATCCCTTGACCCCCACCCCCGTACCCCGAGATAATACACTTTGAAAACTTACATACTGGAGCCGGATAGGAGAGGTCTAGTGGCTATAGCCACTTCTCTCAAAGGGCAGTTTCACGCCCCCTGAAACTTTAATCCGCCCACCGCCGCCTCCCTCATGCCAATCGTTCTCTCACTCGCCTGCTGCATAACACAAAGATAGGGATGCGGTGCTGCCGCATGGCCCAGCCTCCTGCGGTGATGTCACCGCTTATACCCGTCCTGCTCCATGTTAACCATGGAGCACGGCGGGGAAAGGCGGTGATGCCACAGCAGGAGGACGGCCGCCCCGCCTCCTGCTGTAACATCACCTCTTATACCCGCCCTGCTCCATGTTAACCATGGAGCAGGGCGGGTATAAGCAGTGACTTCACCGCAGGAGGCTGGGCCATGCGGCAGCACCGCATCCCTATCTGTGTTATGCAGCAGGCGAGGGAGAGAATGATTGGCATGAGGAAGGCGACGGTGGGTGGATTAAAGATCCAGGGGGCGTGAAACTGCCCTTTGAGTGAAGTGGCTCCAGCCACTAGACCCCTCATATCCGGCTCCAGTATGTAAGGTTTCAAAGTCTATTATCTCGAGGTACGGGGAAGGGGGAGGTGGGGGGGGGGGGGAAGTCAAGGGATGGGGGACCCCTTGCCTGAATGCAGCAGACATGCTACATTCAGTGCTGTAATTAGATCACCATGTATGGTTGGTGACAGGTCCTCTTTAAATTCTCGAAAGCTCAACTTACCTTTCTCCCTGGTCGCTACTTTAACCTGGGAGATCTCCTTGATACATAGGCCCCTGAAAAATGCCTTCATGGCCTCCCAAACAGTCCTAATAGATGCTGACCCTTTATTAATTTGAAAGTATTCCCCTTTTCCCATATCTATAAGCTTCAGCCAGAAAGGGTTCAACTTCCATAAAGGTCTGACAGCAGGCATGGATTCCTCCGTTTAAAGTATCACATACATAGGGGAGTGGCTCGATACCGTTCTAACCAGATAACCAACTTCTTTCAACCACCCCAACATTTCTGCATCCCCCAAGGCTAGGTCAATCCAGGACAGCGATGAGGAGGAGGCTGAAAAAGCAGGAAAATTGGCGTGTCGTCGAGTGCCGCACCCTCCACAGGACAATCATGACTGTCTCCTTCAGCAATGTATCAAACGGAGTACAGTTTCCCCCTTGTCGCAAGTCCTCCCCTTCACCTTTATCCCAGTGTTCATCCGGAAAGTTGTTAAAGTCGCCCACCATTAAATAGGGAGCACACAGCAGTCCCACAATCACCTCCACCACTTTGCAAAGCACTATACTGCTGTATGGGAGTGGGATATACAAGGAGACAATGAGCATAATCCTTCCATTCAATTTACACAACAGGCAAACATACCTCCCCTCAGTCAATCAACACCTGCAACTTTTCTAATTGCATTCTGGAGCAGATAAGTATACTGACCCACCTTGAATAGGTGGAGTAGGTGGAGTAGGTGGAATGGTAGCTGGCCTGCATCCAGCGCTTATAGATAGTGCGAGTCTTCTCTTCTCTGGAACCAGGTGGGTCTCCTGCAGACAGATCACATTTCCTGTGATGCAAAAATTGAAACACTACCTGCTGCTTAGCACCAGATACCAGGCCCCTAATATACCAGCTGACAATTGTAAGACTATGGGACATCATAATACGAATCAATAGACATTTCTGATCCGCATCCTCTAAAACAGTTCCCAAATACATGGCGTGTCCAAAAAATTCCCTTCCCTGTCCCTCCCAGCCCAAAACAAAAAAATAACAAAATCCCATCAGCTTTGTAAACCCTTTCCAACAAGTAAAGGTGGGCATAATGTATCTGCTACCAGCCCCCTTCTGATAGAGTCCACTCCCACACTAGTCCCGTAACAGGGACCGAACATGTCTTCAACAAACCTTATCACGGTTTCAAAAGAAAGACAAAAATGTAAAAGGGAACAAGCTCCCCTCCTGAAATGAGAGAGGAAATATAAAAAGGAAGAGAGAAAACAGTTCTCAATGATAATTCAACGGTATAGAGAGACACCGGAGAGTTCACCAAACCAATCCACCATCATGTGCCCGCAGCCATCAGTCTTTGGAGCCTCTTGCTTTTTGTTCTCTCAGCTACTTTTCATTGCAATCTAGCCAGCAGAGCGCCTCTTTAGCTTCGGTAAAAAAGTGGACCTTGTCCTCTGCCACAACGCGCAGTTTAGCTGGGTACAACTTAGAGTACTTTACACTAATATCCCTCAGCCGGTTTTTGATGCCAATAAATTGGGCACGTTGTTTCTGCACTTTTATAGAGTAATAGGGTAGATGGGAGATCCTGGATCCATTTATTATCAAATCGGGTTGATCCCTGGCAAGCTGCAGGATAGTATCTCTGTCACAATAGTGGAGGATTTTGGCCAGGACAGTTCTCGGTGAGCGATCAGGGGGCTAAGGGAACGTAGGGACACTGTGCGCCCCCTCTATAGCATACATGCGGGGACAGCTCATCTGTGCCAATTTTGTCCATAAGCCATTGCTCAAAAAATTCTGTAGGGGCATCTTCTCTGGTACACCAACCAGCTGCAAGTTGTTGCGTTGCGACCTGGTTTCTAGGTCATCTGTTTTGGCTTGGACGGTAGCCAGACCAGTTGCCATGCGCTTGTAGTCCTTCTCTGTTTTGGCCATATAGTCTTCAGTGTTACTGACCAGATTTTCCACTTCTCCCATCCTTTCTTTCACAACATGAATGTGGTGTTTCATTTTGGATATGTCTGCCTGAAAACTGCCCAGCTGAGCTGCAATAGAACGGACAGAGGAGTCACCGTAAATAATCGCCCGGTATACGTCTTTCAGTGTGGGCTCCTCTGGGATCAACAGCTCACCCAGCTTTCCCCTTAGGACCTCCTCTGCCTCTGCACCCTGCTGTGTATCATCCTCCTGCAGACTGGATGTAGTGCCAGCATCGCTCTCCTCTCCATCATCCCCCTTCTGGGCATGCTTCCCCTCTCCTCTTTCACCCCCCTGTACCTCCATTGAGTCTGCATCCTCCGGTGCTCGGAGCCGGGATCCCCCTGCTTGCCTGGCAAATCTCTGCAGCCTGGCCGCTGGCTCTCTCCGGGGACCGCCCCTTCCTCCATCTCCACACTGCAGCAGGGGCCGACGCCATCTTGGCCCCTCCACTCCACCTCTCCCACGGCCTTCCTGGCACTACTTTTGTTGCCGTCTTATAGAGTAGCTAGCCAAGTAGCATGCAGCAGCATGGAGCAGCATTGTCCCTAAACAGTAACATTCTCAAAATAGCGGCAACATGACACGTCCGCTCCTTATATGCCGAGGGACATGTGAATTAGGAAGCCAATGACACAAGCCCTTGAGTCTAAGCGTTGTGAATGGTTTATGCACCCTCCTGATTGGCTGCAGGAACATCCACACAGTTCGTGCCGAGAAAAAAAAAAAAGAAGGAGTCAGGCAATCTTTTGAACTCTCCCCACTTCCTCCCCTCATCAAAACACGTCCCCACCCATTATCCTTGACAGTTGTAAGATCGAAGAAAAGCATCATTGCAAACGCAGTAATGCTTTTTTCCATCCGAACAGTTACCGAACAAAGCCAAGTTTGATGACACTTTTTAAGTAAAACGTTCGGTTCCCCATCCGAATCGGTCAGGTTTGTGCCGAATTTGAAATGAATGAATATGTTCAGAGAACGTTCGCTGATCACTAATGAATAGCTTATAGAACGGACTCAGATTTTAAGACTGACTACCTTTTTTATGGTAAATCTTATTTTATTGAAATTATAAGAACATAACATAGATATGCATACATTCGTAAGATAAAGCAGTAAGGATTAAGAGAAAAATAACAGTATTGGTATCAACTCGGACTACCTTTTTTAATATAAAAAAAATATTTTTCCTATTTTCTTCCTCTAAATTTGGGGTGTTTTATAATCCGGTGTGTTTTATAATCTGCCAAATAGAGTATATATATGAATTTAAATTGATCAGATGAGCACTGGATCAAGTTCTCTATGTAGAGCCGTATACTGCAGTAGATCTCTGGCTGTCACATTCAGGATCCCTTATGAACATCAGTGAGTTCACTATAAATATACACAAGGACGGTGTGCCAGGACCTTACCTGTAGAACAATGCATGTTGGCTGATAGAAATCCACCACCTGTTTTATTACTGGCTGGAAGAGATGTCTGTAACCTTTGCAGAGAGAAAAGAAGCCTGGTAAGGATCACAGTGAGTAATGCACTGAACAATAAATTGGTGCTATGAAACAAATACATTTTGATCCTGAAAGCCTATTTAATGTTATCTAATCTATTTTCTAATATATTTTAATTAAAGAGGACCTGTCACCCCCCCCAAGGATATCAAACTAAATGCAGCACTGAATGCAGCATTCAGGCAAGGTGTCCCCCATGTGTGTGTGATGTTTGTACCCCTAAATACAGCCTTCTGACAACATGTAATAAAAAGTCAGGGGGGCATTACCAGCTCCAGGAGTCCTCTCCTTCCTGGGGGCTATTCCCACCCCTCCTTCTCTGTTCGTCCCTCCTCCCTCTCCTCGCCGCCTCCTTGATGCCTTGTCAGCCATCCTTGCTCTGTGCCTCCTTGTGCTACTTCACGCAGCTGCAGAGCGAGGTGCTGCTACTGTCGGCCCCGCGCTCCTGTCCGCCTCCCGCCCTGACATCAGCACTTGCTACCGCCCTGCTCAGTGTTATACATGGAGCAAAGCAGGAACAAGTGCTGACGTCAGGGCGGGAGGAGGGTCAGGTGCACGAGGCCGACAGTAGCAACACCTTGCTCTGCGCCTGTGTGAAGTAGCACAAGCAGGCGGAGAGCGAGGATGGACAATGACAGCGCGCTTTCCCCAGCTCTGAACAGAAGTAAGAGTCAGCAGGAGAGCACACTGTAAAAAGAATGCCCGCAAGAATGCCCCGCTTACAACCTACTTAGCATTGTTGGAATTGAGAACTCAGTGAAGCAGGGACAAGTCCAGCACTTGAAACAGGTGTCACTGACGACACTTCATTTCAGGGAGAAATTAAAGGCTATGACAGTGACCGCAATTCATGCCCCCCCCCCAGATGATAGTTCGTCTGGAGTACCCCAGCATGCACTGAGATTTTCAAACACAGTGTTATCAAAAAAGGAAGTAATAAAATTTTTTTTAAAAAATAAGGCAGTTAGTATAGATTGGATGATTTTTAGGATGAAAATGAACCTTTTTGCGCCAGAGACAGTTTTTGCCTTAATGACCAGTGTCACAATATAAAGTTATAAATCTAGAACAGTGGTCCCCAACATTTTTTGCACCAGGGACCGGCTTCATGCAAAACCATTTTCCGTGGCCCGGCAGGAAGTGGGGCTTTGGTCATATGGGGCGGGGCTATGGAGAAGGGGTGGAGTTTAGTACCCTGTTTCCCCGAAAGATGTGTTATGTCCTATTTTCAGGGGATGTCTTATTTTTCTATCACCTTGCAGCCCCCAATATGGTATCCACATCATCCCCTTGCAGCCCCCAATACCGTATCCACATCATAATCCCCCTTGCACCCTTCCTGCCCATCCTCCTCTTGCAGCCCCCATCTGCCTTCTCTTGCAGCCCCCATCCTATCCTCTTCTTGCAGCCCCCATCCATCCTCCTTCAGCCACTCATCCTTCCTTCTTTGCAGCCCCCATCCTTTTCCTCCTCTTCCAGCCCCTCATCCTCCTCCTCCAGCTCCCATCCTCTCCTCCTTTCCAGCCTCCATCCTCCTCCTCTTCCAGCCTCCATCCTTTGCCTCCTCTCCAGCCCCCATCCTCTTCCAGCCTCCATCCTCCTCCTCTTCCAGCCACCATCCTCCTCCTCTTCCAGCCCCCATCTCTCCTCCTCTTCCAGCCCCATCCTCTCTTCAGCCCATCCTCTTCCAGCCCCCATCCTCCTTCTTCAGCCCCCATCCTACTCCTCCTCTTCCAGCCCCCATCCTCCCCTCTTCACCCCTCTATCTCCCATCCTCTCCTCTTCCAGCCCCCATCCTACTCCTCCTCTTCCAGCCCCCATCCTACTCCTCCTCTTCCAGCCCCCATCCTACTCCTCCTCTTCCAGCCCCCATCCTACTCCTCCTCTTCCAGCCCCCATCCTACTCCTCCTCTTCCAGCCCCCATCCTACTCCTCCTCTTCCAGCCCCCATCCTACTCCTCCTCTTCCAGCCCCCATCCTACTCCTCCTCTTCCAGCCCCCATCCTACTCCTCCTCTTCCAGCCCCCATCCTACTCCTCCTCTTCCAGCCCCCATCCTACTCCTCCTCTTCCAGCCCCCATCCTACTCCTCCTCTTCCAGCCCCCATCCTACTCCTCCTCTTCCAGCCCCCATCCTACTCCTCCTCTTCCAGCCCCCATCCTACTCCTCTCCCCCCCACACACACGTGTCACCGGTCCTCCGCTGCAGCATTATGTCCCGTCTGTGTTCTCTTCCTCAGCTGTGTGCAGACATGTACGTCAAAAGACATCGGCCAATCACAGATCACAGTGCAGCAGCCACTAGCCATTCAGGGCAGAGCTGCTGTACTGCGATTGGCCGAGAGCTTCTATTTACACAGCTAGGACATAATGCTGCAGGTGTGGGGGGCGGTAACATCACACGGGAAGGCGGGCAGCATCCACCGCTCTGAGCCGCTGCAGAGCTCAGCACACTGTAGTGCTGGTCTGTGGCGGCACGGACCGCCACACAGACCCCCGTGGCCCGGTCTCCAACCACCGGGCCGCGGACGTCATCTAGAACACTCAACGGATCCCAGTGATTCTGAAATTGTTTTTTCGGGACATATTGGACTTCATGATAAGGGTAAATTTAGGACAATATTTTTGATGTTTATTTGTGAAAAATTGGCAAAAACTTCACAATTTTCTTACTTTGAAGTTTTATGCCCTTAAACCAGACTTATTTCACACAAAAAACAGTTAATAAATAACATTTTCCACATGTCTACTTTACATCAGCACAATTTTTTAAATTATTTTTTTTGCTCAGAAGTTAGAATGGTTCAAAGTTCATCAGCAATTTCTCATTTTTCCAACGAAATTTACACCACCAATTCTTTTTAGGCACCACATCACATCTGAAGTGACTTTGAGGGGCCTATGTGACAGAAAACACCCAAAAGTGACACCATTCTAAAGACTGCACCCATCAGACTGCTCAAAACTACATTCAAGAAGATTATTAACCCTTCATGTGCTTCACTGGAACTAAAGCAATGTGGAAAAAAAAAATGTTTACTTTTTCCAACAAAAATATTACTTTAACCTCAAATTATGCATTTTCACAAGCATAACAGGAAAACGGACCACACAAGTTTTTGAGCAACTTCTCCTTAGTATGCGGATACCCCACATGTGGTTAGAATCCACTGTGGGCACACGGCAGGGCTCAGAAAGGAAGGAGTAACATTTGACTTTTGAAACTCAAAATTAGATGCAATTGTTAACTGACACCATGTCACCTTTGGAGAGCCCCTGATGTGCCTAAACAGTGGAAACACCCAACAAGTGACCCCATTTAGGAAACTGAACCCCTCAAGGAACTTCTCTAGATGTGTGGTGAGCTCCTCGAAGCCCCAAGTAATTAATAATAATAATAATAATAATAATAAATCTTTATTTATATAGCGCCAACATATTCCGCAGCGCTTTACAATACAGTGGGTAATAGACGAAAATACACAGTATAATGCAGTAAGAAAATACACAATATAATACAGTAATTCCAGTAGAGAAATAATACAGTACAATAATAGGAAACAATACAATAAGCATAAAATCAATGTAAAAAATACAATACAATAGATAAAACAAAAAATAGGGGTGACCCTGCTCAAGAGCTTACAATCTACAACGAGATAGGGGTTTTCACACTGAGCCATGAATAGAGGAGGAAAGAAAAAAAAAAGTTTTTTTGTAGAATCTCTTTCTTTATTCTGTGAGTTTTTTTTATATTAGAATTAAAAAAACACTCTTTTTTTAACTTTGTGACGCAGTCCACACATGGGATATTAACTTTTAGTCTGGATCGCTGGTGTAATGTGCCGCCTTGCATAAGCTGGCTGCACATTACACTCATCAGGTTTACAAAGCAGAGGGCATGTTAGATCCTGCTTCTTGCTGTATCTAAAAGGTCACGGTATATGGAAGACCCGTATGTCATCACTTCACAGGGATTCCAGTGAGAAGGAGCGCACGCCTTCTCACAAACTTCTATATAGCGCGATTGCTATTGATTGTGGCATATGGAAGATAACAAGGGGTTAACATCCCTAGGACCTGAGATGTCATCTCCGGTCAGAACTACTGCACCAGCATCGTGGCGCCTGTCTAGTGGTCACGATCCCCTCCTGACCACAGACTGTTGACAAATGTTGGCGCTGCACAAAGCCAAGCAAAAGCCAACGTTTATCTGCAGTAGTCGGTCAGGAAGTGGTTAATTTCTTTCTGAACCACCCCTTTAAGAATTTACCTCTATTACATGAGCAAGCTAATGGGAATAGCCATACAAGACAGCCAAGGTCCCTCGTGAACATAATATTTGCTCCCACGTAAAGGGCCAGTGTTGCCCGAAGAAACTTTTATTTTCAAGAGTTTAAAAGTTATGGTGTCATCTGTTCAAGTATATTTTGTAAATGAGACGCAGAGTGTCTTATTCACCCAGTATTCATCTTGTGAGTGCTTACTTTGATCATCGATGCCATCTCTTAATGGGACGTTCAGACAGTAATATCTCCCACTTTCAGCTCCAACCTCATACATGTCACCTAAAACAAGACAGTTAAATAATGGATTAAGATGTACCTGTCTTTTGGATAAAAATAAAATATAAAAACTAAATTCTACATAACAACTGGGAGGAAAGTGAGCAATATTAGATCTCCCGCTGCATGAATACTCAAGAGACCATTTCTCTGTGCTGGCTGAGCTGTAGCAGAATGCAATCCTGATTTCCTTTCCCTTATATCCCACAGTACATTAAGTTGTATTAATGTAATACATAGAAGTTGGACAGCTGGGTTTGGCTGCTTTCACATCTGCGGTAAGGTGCAATTCCCGGCAGATCCGGTAGATGTCACCGCATCTGCCGGATCTGCTGCATAACGGCCGACTTGCCCCACCACGATCCAGCAAGCCCCATTCATTCTCTATGAGGCTTTCGATTTGGTGAGGCAAGTGCGGTATTGCCAAATCCGGCACTTGCAGCTGCGCAAAAAAAAAACCCGCTGCTAGCAGCAGTTTCTGTGGTGCTGCAAGCGCCAAATCCTGCAATACCGCACCCGACCGCAAGCCGGATCGATGCCGCAAGTCGGCCGTTACGCAGCAGATCCAGCAGATGCGGTGACATCTGCCGGATCTGCTGGGAATTGCATCATAACGCAGATGTGAAAGCACCACCCAGCGTCCCCACTACATAGGAGAAAGAGAAGGAGGAGAGAAAAGTAGAACTGCACTGTCAGGTTATAACTCATTTGGATCTGGAAACCAATAAATCCAATTAAGGCAATCCAAATATAACTGCATAACAGTCCTCTCTGTTTTCATCCTTTTTGGCCGTTTTGGTCACTTTTGCATTTTGTTATTGCTCTAACTCCTATAGGTAGCATGAGGCTGTGCCTACAACCCACAGACGTCACTCAGGTAATGCAGCTCATCCAGGATGGCACGTCAATGTGAGCTGTGGCAAGAAGGTCATCGGTGTCTGTCAGCACAGTGTCCAGAGCATGGGGCAGATACCAAGACACAGGCAAGTACACCAGGAGATGTGGAGGGGGCCGCAGGAGGGCAACAACCCAGCAGCAGGACTTTGTGAAAGGAGGAACAGGAGGATCAGTGCCAGAGCCCTGCAAAATGACCTCCAGCAGCCACGAATATCCATATGTCTGCTCAAACTGTCAGAAACAGACTCCATGCAGGTGGTATGAGGACTCGACGTCCACAAGTAGGTGTTGTGATTACAGCCCAACACTGTGCAGTGCGATTGGCATTTGCCCTAGAACACCAAGACAGGCAGATTTGATTGGTGCCCTGTGTTCTTCACACGAGAACAAGTTCACATTGAGCACATGTGACAGAGTCTGGAGACGTCGTGGAGAATATTCTGTTGCCTGCAACATCCTACAACATGACCGATTTGGCAGGGGTCAGCAATGGTGTGGGAGATATTTCTTTGAATGGCTGCATAGCCCTCCATGTGATAGCCAGAGGTATCCATACTGTTATTAGGTACCTGGGTGAGATCCTCAGACCCATTGTGAGATCATATGCAGGTGCCATGGGCCCTCGGGTTCCTTCTGATGCATGACAATGCTAGGCCTCATGTTGCTGTAGAATGTCAGCAGTTCCTGCATGATGAAGGCACTGATACTATGGACTGGCCTGCTCGTTCCCCAGACCTGAATACAATTGAGCACATCTGGCACATCATGCCTCATTTCACCCACCAATGGCATGTTGCACCACAGACTGTCCAGGAGTTGATTGATGCTTTAATCCAGGTATGGGAGGACATCCATCAGGAGAACATCTGCCACCTCATCAGGAGCATGTACGGGGGTTGTAGGGAGGTCATACTGGCAATGTGGAGGTCACACACACTACTGAGCCTCATCAGGAGTATGCCCAGGCATTGTAGGTAGGTCATACAGGTCACGGAGGCCACACAGACTCCTAGAAGCCTGAACATTACCAATCTATGGATTAATGACAGCGGTTATTAACCCCTTCTATTACCCAGATTGCCACAGAACCAAGGCAACGGGAAGAGGCAGGTAAAGCGCCAGGAATTGGCGTTTCTAATAAATGCATTAATATCAGGGGCGGATGCTATTCTGTAGCCTAGGGGACCCCAATAACTATGGGCATTATCGTGCTGAGAATACCATCCTCTAGTTGCCTGGTTTTACATTGGCAGGCAACCAAAAATAGGGCTGATTCCACATTTTGTTTGTGGGTTTTTTTTCCCACACCTATGACAGCAGGTTTGTTGCCGATCACTAATGTATATGGCAACCAATCACAGACACAGTCACAATGTGTGGGGGCACAACAGCCAATCATAGACGCTGTCACAAAGAATGGGAGTCTGATTGGCTGTTGAGAGTCAGTGCAGTGAACAAACATGAGGTTAATGAGAGGACCCGGAAGCAAGTGGGACTGCAGCACAGGAGACTGGTAAGTAAAATTCTCCTGCTTTAATCCCCATTTTGATTCTTTTTGCAGCCCCCTAGGCCTTACTGACACTATTTTAACTGTCAAGTTGGGGTACCCATAGACTTACATGGGGTTCGTGGTCAAATCCGGTCCCAAACCAAGACCAAAAAAAAGTTCAAGAAAAAGGTGCTGGCACTCACTAACATGCAATGTGAACAGGTGCATTACTATAGTATAAAAGAAACAAAAAAAAGCTGCACTCTGCAATGCTAAGACTATGAATAGAATATAGAATTGCAATTTTGCTATGGAAATACAAAAATTAGATAATTTGTATATAAATAGATTATATTCTTAGATTGCAATTCTATATTCTTATACTCCTGGTATGCATGGCTTAGCATTGCTGAGTGCAGCTTTTTTTTTTTTTTTGTTTGTTTCAAAAAAAAAAAAAAAAAACATGAAAAATTTGGTTAAACATCCCCTGTGTAAAACCAGCCTTCAAGCTTTACTGAATTAACCCCATTTTTAACCCCCCCCCAAAAAAGAACAAAAAAAAGAGAATTTTGTTTACTGTAAATTCTTTTTCTTCTAGCTCCTAATTGGGAGACCCAGACATTGGGTGTATAGCTTCCGCCTCCGGAGGACACACAAAGTACTACACTTTAAACAAAAAGTGTAGCCCCTCCCCTACTGCCTATACACCTCCTCTAGGAGAAATCCCATCAGTTCGGTGCACAAGCAGGAAGGATGATAAAACCCACACCAAGACCGAAAGGTCCGTCTATGAATTATTGGCCAACAGGGCCATAAAAGCGACATGTGTATAACACCAGTCACTTAAAAAGAAGAACAACGCCCAAAGGCAACAGGGTGGGTGCTGGGTCTCCCAATTAGGAGCTAGAAGAAAAATAATTTACGGTAAGTAAACAAAATTCTCTTTCTTTTTCACTCCATTGGGAGACCCTGACATTGGGATGTCCAAAAGCGATCCCTGGGTGGGAGAAGACCCAAAACGTGGCAGTACCCATCATAGGTGAGAGACCGCTGCCTGAAGGATCCGTCTGCCCACATTAGCGTCTGCAGAAGCATACGCATGAATCTGATAATGTTTCGTGAAGGAGTGTAGGCTGGACCAAGTGGCCGCCTGACACCTGTTGTGCTGTGGCCTGGTGATGTAAGGCCCCCGAGGCACCCACAGCTCTTGTCAAATGCGCCTTAATCCCCGCAGGTAAGGGCGTAGCAGAGGAAAGGTAGGCCGCCTGGGTAGGAGCCTTGATCCACCTGGCCAAGGAGGACTTGGAAGCTGGCACTTTTTTTTCCCTTCTGGCCTGTCGTGAGAAAGAACAAGGCGTCTGTGCGGCGAAAAGAAGCCGAGCGGGAGACATAAATCCTGACAGCCCTGACCAGGTCCAAAGTATGCAGAGACATCTCATACTGGTGAACAGGATTAGGACAAAAAAAACGGAAGGACAAGGTCTTGATTCAGGTGAAACGGAGAAAGCACCTTGGGTAAGAACTCTGCCACAGGTCGGAGCCCCACTTTATCCTGGTGAATCACCAGGAATGGAGACTTGCAAGACAGGGTTGCCAGCTCTGAAACTCTCCGAAGAGAGATAATAGCCACCAGAAAGGCAACTTTCTGTGAAAGTCTAGAGAGGGACACCTCCTTTAGAGGTTCGAAAGGCGGCTTCTGTAGCGCCGCAAGGACCAGATTAAGGTCCCAGGGGTCCAAAGGACGTTTGTAGGGCGGAACAATGTGACATGCCCCTTGCACAAACGTCCTAACTTGAGTGCGATTAGAGAATAGCACGAATAGTGCAGAAATCTGTCCCTGAAGGGAACTAAGAGATAACCCTAAACCCAATCCTGAATTATAGAAAGGAAAGCAGGATTGGTACAGGGAAAGGCCAAGGAGAGTGCCCATTCGAGTGGCACCAGGAAAAGAAAATTCTCCAAGTCCTGCGGAAGATCTTTGCTGACGCAGGTTTCCTGGCCTGTCTCATAGTCGCGGCAACCGCTGGGGAAATCCCCGGGATGTCATCAGCCAGGATTTAAGAGTCACAAAGTTAAGCTGAGGGCCACAGAATTCTGGTGAAAGAACGAACCATGAGACAACAGGTCCAGACAATCTGGAAGCTTCCACGGTTCCCCTGCCATGAGCTGCCCAAGGTCTGGGTACCAGGCACGCCTTGGCCAGTCCGGGGCAATCAGTAGAGCGAGCCTGCATTCTGCCCTGATTTTGCGCAGGACTCTAGGCAACATTACCAACTGGGAAAACCTGTACAGGCAACGGAACTGAGACCAGTTCTGGACCAGTGCGCCCACAGCCAGGGTCTGGTGATCTTGAAGCCGGGCCATGAAAACTGGAACCTGAGGCCATCAGGTCTACGTCCGGCGTTCCTCATCAGTTGCAGATGGTCTGAAAGACGTCTGGATAAAGGAACCACTCGCCCGAGTCCATGCCCTGGCGACTTCGGTCGTCGGCTTCCTAGTTGTCCCCTCTGGGCATGTGGACTGCCGAGATGGAGGAGTCGTTGTCCTCTACCCCTTGAAGGATCCGTTGAACCTCGAGCAGAATTGAGATGCTTTGAGTTCCTCCCTGGCAACTGACATAGGAGACGCTATCGCGTTTGATGAAATCCGGATCTGTCTCCTGACATGAATCGTTGGAAAGCCAAAAGCGCTTCGCAAATGGCCCTACTGTACAGGACATTGATCTGGAGAATGGATTCCGACTGTCTAGGTGCCTTGAGCCCCGTGGTGGAGGAATACTGCGCCCCAGCCCGAGAGGCTGGCGGCCGTGGTCCCAACTGCCCAAGAGAGGGGCAGGAAGGACCTCCCCCGTGACAGACAGGGGTAGCAGACACCAATGAAGGGAGACCTTCGTCAATGCAGACAGGGAGACCTTCCTGTCGCGGGAAGATGGTGCTTGTCCCCACTGCGGAGGATCTGCAATCGCAGTGGCCACAGGAGAAACTGCACGAAGCATACTGCTCCATGGCCGCTACCATTTTCCCCAAGATGTACATCAGCCGCCCGAGGGAGACTGAGCGTGACCGAAGGTGTGAGCGGACTTCTGACAGAAGTGTCAGATGTTTGTCCAGAGGCAGCTTGACGTAAGCTGAATAGTCGTGAGACTCCATGCACTGGCACGTCAGAGTCTGAGCAGGAGAGCAGAGTGAGAGACTGCATTGGCATTGTTCCAGAGAAGATGCCTTGACCAGCAAGTCCAAGTACGACATTACTGCATGGCCCCGGGAGTGCAGGGCCGCGAGGACAGAACCACCAAAATGGTTGTCCCTCACCGCAAACCTCCGCCAACGCTGATTAGCGGGCGCCATGGGGATGAGCCGGTACGCCTCCTTGATGGCGATCGATGCATGCAAGCGTTCCTCGAGAGGAACAGAAAGACCGACTCCGTCTCGCCTTAAGGCATCCAGAGCCTGGTTAAAGGCCTGCGCCTTTGCTAGAGGAGGCGAGGAAGAGAGTTCAGCTGTATATAGAAGCCATGCGATATAACCGGAGAGCCTGTCCTTGACCGAAGATGCGGCTTGGAGAGGCGGATAGGCATGAGGAGGCAGTCACAGAGGCAGAGCCTCTTGCCGCTGAGTGCATGCGATCTTGGAACGCCCTGCAGAGTCACACCCTTAGCTTTAGTCCAAGCCAGTGGACTGAATCCTTTGGTGCACAGGTTTCCCAACCGTAGCGTGCGGCACGTAAGAGCTTACTCGCCAGAGGAGTCCTTCCAGCTGTTTCCAAAACAGCCTGTTACCAGCAAAAAGACAACCCCGTAAGGTACCTTTTTGGATGTGGGATCAGCTAATCATATTCCAAGGCCATAGACCTGCGGATAGCCAGGGAGTAGCTGACGCCACCAAGATCGTCAAAGACGTTATGTAATGGCCTCAGGCAAGAGAACCCCCGTAAGGGAGCGGATCCTTGCCGAGCACGCAGACATGGCCGCCCTGCTCCTACAGCTGAGGACAGTAGTTTCATAGATCGAGTTAAAAAATAAATCAATCTGGCGGTCCGTAGCTCTTTCAGGGAAGAGCCGTTCGGCACGGGCACAACGGTCCGGGCTGCAAGTCTGGACCCGCAGGGTCCACCTTGTGGGAATGAGACCAACCATTGACCACTTCCGAGGAAGGAGATAGTAACGGCACTGCTGGTTCGCTTAGGATAGTGCTAGTCCGGGTCTGGGCTTTGGACAGCATCTCCAAATTAGGGTTGTGGAATGAACACACTGTGAGCCCTTTAGGGAACCTAAATTGGTGTGTTTCCTGAAAAGGAAGCCGGCTCCACCGGAGAAGGGGGAGCAGGAGGAACAACCATGTTGAAGGAGGAACAAGGTCATCCACTAGTGTGTCCCTCACTCAGGGGCATTCAGAGTCAGCAGAGCTCGGACTCTGAACCCCTGCTCATTGTCGACATCCTGAAAGTAATGCGAGGAGGAGGGGGAGGTAGCCCCGCAGGTCCGCGTAGCGGGCCGCGGACAGTGGCCTGAGGAAGAGTCCTCAGCTGTTTTCCGGGGCAGTCCAACTAGTGGGCGCGCATCCCTGGACTTATGGAACCCTCAGGGGAGGTTCAGGCGTAGGGGGATCCTGTGAAGGACCTGGCCTAGACTCCTGAGAGAGGTCCCGTGTGGGATCCTGTAAGGGACCCGGTCTGGGCTTATATAGCCTAATATAGCCTTAGGTAAGGCTTGGACAAGGGTTCCTGGAACCTCTGTCCAGGCGGCGTCCTGGAGGGCCCTGCGGGATGGGTCGAGGTGCTGGAGTGAGCCTGTGGCTCTGGGCTTATCTCTAGCTGCGCGCAGGCAGAGGAATGCATCCAGCAGGCAGCTAAGCTTTAAATGAAGTGCAGACTGCGACATGCGTGTGGCCGTTGGGGGTTATACTCCAAATGGCCCACATAGCTGTATAACTGTGGGAATCCCCAGCAGGGGATGACCACGCAAGGGGGCTCACAGTCGGAGTAACTGGTGTGGCCCGACCGCAGGACAGCGGTGATCATCAGAGCCCACTGTCCCTGGTCCCCCATAAGCTGCAGAACCTCTCAGGGAACTGCAGCTGCTGAGCATATAAAGGTAGAAAGCCAAGATGGCCGCCGGAGCCAGCAGAGGGGGGAGTGAAAAATGGGCGGAGCGGCACAAAGTGCGGGAATCTGGGTCCCCATAGAAACTGAGAGGAATGGGCGTCACCTAGGCAGCTGGGGCCTCTCCATGCATCAGTATGGCCGCAGGGACGGTCCAAAACCCGACCTTCTGCCTGAATGGCAGCCGGGGGCGGGCATTACGAAACTAGGTCGCAGGGGAAGCCGGGGCCTAAATTTGAAAACCGGGTTACCTGCTGTGATTCGGCAGCCAGCCCCGGAGGGAGATGTGACGGTTAACAACATAATACCCCCAGAGTACCTCACAGATAACTTTCGGATCTGGAGCCCCGGACTGCAGCTGCAGCCATATGCACAATGATACAGAGTACCTCGATTAGGCGCAGGGCCTGGTCCCGGGGGATAACAGTGCTCCGGCCAGCAGGTCCGCCAGGGCTGTAGACGGAGCAGGGGCCCCAGCGAAGCATGGATGCCCGAGATGACTCCCACTTCCGAGCCCCTAAGGGATGGCGAAGGAGATGGCGCGGGAGCAAGCGTCAGAACCGGTATGCCCGCAGCACGGCAGGGACCGGCCTCACTGAGCAGCAGTGTGCCGGTATGCCCCACAATGTAATGATCCCCAGTGTACCTCATCAGCATGTGGATGAATCCGGAGCCCAGGCTGCAGCAGCAGCAGCAATGCACAGACACAGAGTACCTCATTTGGTGCAGGGGCCGATCCCTGGGGTCCACAACTCCGGCCAGCAGATCCCACAGGGGCTGTGGATGGAGTCCGAGCTCCAGATTATATGGAAACCCGCAACAATCCCACTTCTCCAGAGCCCCTAAGGGATGGAGAAGGAAAACAGCATGAGGGCTCCAGCCCGTTGTACCTCAAAGGTACCTCAACCGCCTCTGCCCGAGGGTGAGGAAGGAGACATGCTGGGGGATCCCTAAGGATCCACTTTGCTTCCATCCGACACTCTCCAGGGAGAGTGAGTAAGACTAAAGTGAGAGTGGATGAGTGCAGGTGTGCCTCCTTCAACTCAAAGCTAAGAACTGATGGGATTTCTCCTAGAGGGGGTGTATAGGCAGTAGGGGAGGGGCTACACTTTTTGTTTTAAGTGTAGTACTTTGTGTGTCCTCCGGAGGCGGAAGCTATACACCCAATGTCTGGGTCTCCCAATGGAGCGAAAAAAAAAAAAACAGCAGCGCCACTCAAATCCAAAGGCAATAGTCAATATTACAGCTTGACTGTATTCAGGTTTATAGTTCATCTGGTTACAGATATAGTGTCAGATATCATAGACGCTCACTCTTGCATATTCTTTGTGACATCGGATGTTATGATCCGGCCCTTATATGACACTTTGGATTTGCATTGTCCACGTTCACTCCTCTTATGATATCAAATCACGTGAGCTAAGCTATTAATGGATTACAGGTTTCTTACCCCAGTCATGGCTGCCTTACCTGTGCCAGGAAAAAAATAGTTTCCATATTTGTGAAAAGAGACAGTCATAACACGGTCAGTGAGGTAGAATGCTTCCTGCACGCCATCTCCATGGTGAATGTCAATGTCTACATAGAGAACACGTGGATGATATCTGAAAAACATGTGTAATGATACTAATAATTTACAATGATTAATAAATAAAATACTCTAACACTGCATCACATTGGGGTATGCTCACGCAATTATGTTAGACGCTGCTTTAAAATAAAATAAAAAAATAAGCTTTTAATAAGCTCCATTTTGATTTCAATGTGAAAACTCTGCTACAGTGCAATAAGTGCTTTTTACACAGCTGCTGTGGCCTTCAAACTATAAGGCTATGTGCCCACTGGGCGTTTGTGCTGCGTTTATGTAGTCAATGGGGAAAACAGGCAGGTAATTGATACTCGTTTTTCAGTGCATCCGATGTCGGCAGCAAGCATTATTAGATTCTCATAGACTTCCATGTAAACACTGAGTGATCCGTTTTTGCTGTAGAAATGGATCACCTAAAATGCAGCACAAATGCCCAGTGGGCACGTAGCCCAAGATGCACTGGCCATAAGGTTGTGTTCCCATGATCAGTTTGCAGTGTTATGAACGCCGTACGTTTGAGTTACATCCAAGTAACAAGCACAGTGGATTTATAGAAACCCCGTGCCCACTGTGCTTCTTTTCTCCACAGCGTCAACTGACCTGTGGGGCAACTTTCTGTGCCGCCAATTGTCCGCAGCATGTGAATTTAGCACTGCGGAGTCGGAGGCAAAGAAAAGCCACCGAACCCCAAACACTGACAGTTTACAGGGCGGCTGCGTAAACCTGCGGACTTTCTTTGAGTCCAGTGTCTCCGGATCATGGGAACATACTGACGCACTTAAAGGGAACCCTTTAAGTTTACAAAAAGAAAATAAAAGAAAAAAAATTAATCAAAAAATGTCATGTGGCACGGTGGTCTGGGGGATCTGCTATTGACACCCTGCATTCAGGGAGGGGGTCCCCCGTGTCTCTAGGCCCCCTGTAAGCTTTAAAAAAAAGACTTCAGAAACCTTATAGATAAGAGGTCGTCTGGGTGGGATCTTATTAAGAGGCCCTTGTCGCTAGCACAATCCTCCCTGCCTCCTCCTTGTGTGTTCCGCCCCCTCTATGTGTCTGCTGCCACCTCCTCTTCCTCTGGGTCTGCCCTCCTCTTCTGCCCCTGACGTCACACAGAGCAGGAGAAGAGGAGGGCAGATCCAGCAGGGAAGGAGGCTGCAGCAGACACAGAGGGGACGGAACACACGAGGAGGAGGCAGGGAGGGTTGTGCCAGCAGACAGGACCTCTTAATAAGATCCCACCCAGGCGACCTCTTAACTGTAAGGTTTCAAAAAAATGTTTTAAAAGCTTACAGGGGGCTAGAGACACAGGGGACCCCTTCCCTGAATGCAGCAGACACGCTGCATTCAGTTTGCCGTGCACCGGTGGGGGGGGGGGGGGGGGGAAGGGTGACAAGTCCTCATTAATTGTAGTACAGCTTTGTTAGACCATGAATAAGGCCTTAGGGTCAAAACAAGTCCGTTTGTATGTGGATGGCTATGCTGAAGTTTTTTAATCACTGGAATAAAGGAACACCTTTTATACAGCTCATCTTTTCCGCTGGATTTTTCTTCTTTTTGGATTGAATAATGTACTAATTTCCCCCATCCTGGGCCCTTTCCAGGTATATATATTCCCCATTCTTGTTCTATCCTGATATATACAGTGGTGTTCAAAAGTCCTGCATAGGCATGAAGAAAACTATCTATTTCATACTTCTGCATCTCTACAGTGAAACTGGTGCAACATATATGTTTTTGTAATCCCTCATTGTATGCCATACTCATTTTTGAATGTCCCAAGTGTATAAATTGTTATGGTATGCACATTTTTGATATTTTTTTTACATCATAACTATACCTACACCTGTACAGTGTGTAGAATGGTGAACAGGTTTCTAAGTTCATTAACTTCCAATGCAAGTTCACACAGACTTAAATGTTACTTTTTAAGATTTATCATTTTTTATTTAATTCAGAGTCCTGAAAAGGGCCTTTTGAGTGCATCTTTAGCTTCTAATACTTTATTGGCCAGCGTTTGCTCTTGAGCACCAACTTGCATCTCTGTGGCATTGAGTGAACAAGGTTCTGCAGATGTTCACGAGTGATGATGTGGTTCCAGGCCTGTATCAGAGCCTCAATCAACTCTCTCTTGGTCCTTGGCTGTTTTCTAGATATCTCTATTGATACCTTGTGCCACAAATTTTCAGTTGGATTGAGGTCCAGGGACTGTCAATAGTAGCCACCTTGTTCTTTTTTTTCCATTCCGTTACTGTCTTAGCTCTGTGACAAGGAGCATTATCATCCTGGAAGATATAATCCCCTGAAAACAGGTGTTGAGCAGAAGGCAGCATTTTCTTATTAAGGATGTCTATGTATTTTTTTGCATTAACCCTACCCTCCACAATATGAAGCCTTCCAACACCATTGGCTGCCATACAGCCCCAGACCATTACTTTCATCGGATGTTTCACAGAGAAGCTCAAACACTCTGGCTTGTACTCTTCATGTGGAAACCTTCTCGCATAAGACTTGCCATCATTTCCTAAAATGCAAAAAGTGCTTTCATCACTAAATAGCCCTTTTTCCCACTCCTCCTTCCTCCATTTTGAATATTTCAATGCCCACAGTTTTCGCCTTTGTCTTTGTATGGCTGTCATCAATGGCTTCTTTCGGGCCTTGCACCCTCTCAATCCTGCTTCCAAACATCTCTTCCTAAGGGCCCCTTTACACACGGCTACATTTGTAGCTTGTCACCAGGTGACTTACTGGTTGCAGTGAAATCATGGAGACAAGGTTCTATCTTGTTGCTGTGTACAAATGGAATCATGTATCCATGATTTCACTGCAACCAGTAAGTTACCTGGTGACAAGCTACAAATGTAGCCGTGTGTAAAGGTACCCTAACAGTTGATGTTGCTACCTCAATATTGCCCTTTTCTTGCCATTCTCGCAGAAGCTGAGGAGAGGTGAGCTTTCCATTGGTAAGGGATGTTCTTATCAGTACTCTATCCTCCCTTTTAGTTGACTTTCTGGGCCGACCAGATCTGGGCCTGTCCTGGGTAATTCCAAGCTGTTTATGTTTCTGCAAAATTCTTAAAACTGTCCTCTGATTATAACCGACCTTCCTTGTGATCTGGGGGCCAGTATAACCCTCTTCATGTAGCACCAGAACTCGCACACAATCCACCGCTGACAAAAATCTGAAGGCTCCCATCATAAAGCTCTACAGTATGATTTACTAGATAGACCAACAGATAAAACACACAAACAAAGCAGCAGATGTGATGCAATGTAATGGAAAGTGATTAGCTGCCATATCCAGGTTATGATTGATCACAAGAACCTCATCTGTGATTGGCTAATTTTGGATCTGAAGCTGTACAATATTTAGTTGTGCTTTCAATTCCCATATTGTTGCAATAATTTCAGGCAAAACTGCTTCAAAAGCTAAAAATATTACAGGGAGAGAATGCAAAATTGTATTCCGAACAAAACCATATATAATATGTCATATTAGCATCGAAGATATTCGACAGAAAAGGTTTAAAACTTGAAAAATCTATTTATCCTATGCAGGACTTTTGAACACCACTGTATATATAATCCCCATATATATATGTTCCCATCTTGGTATATATGGCCCTCATTTTGGACCCATTCTGGTAATTGTGGACCTCGTCTTGGCCCCATCCTGGTATATATGTCCCTCATTCTGGGAAGCATTACAGTTGTGGCCAAAACTATTAACACCCCTGCAATTCTGTCAGATAATACTCCGTTTCTTCCTGAAAATGATTGCAATCACAAATTCTTTGGTATTATTATCTTCATTTAATTTATCTTCAATGAAAAAAACATAAAAAGAATTGTCCTAAAGCCAAATTGGATATAATTCCATGCCAAACTGTCAATACTTTTGGCCACAACTGTGAGCCAGTGTCAGGGTGAGCACGTGTAACCGCTATTCAAGAATGAATATTCACTGCTCCCCAAGCTCATAATATAGTCTACCTCTTGGTGCGGCTTCACTGCTGAGAGCTGGATACAATTTTGGGTGTGGGGGAACAGTGAATATCAATTACGGTATGTTTAATTGCGGGTACACATTTGCCCCAGCACTGGCTCCTGCCTCCTGTGACCCGCTACTTCACCACTATTCCCCCACAGCCACATGCAGGTATATCTGAAGTATAAGATGCACACCCCACCTCCCTTCAATTTTTTTTCTTTTTTGGGGTGGGCGGAGTTAATCATAGTCTAAAAAATTTGGTACCTGCATTATCACTATATTAGTTATAACCCACATTGCCACCTGTGAGAAAGGCAACTAGTCTTTGTAAATGCAGATAAAAGTAGCTTCCATTACTACCCCTTGTGGTCAGGCACTCCACAGTCTGACTGCTATGTAAAAAAAACTCCTTCCTTCACGCATAATGAATGTCCCCTAGTGCTTTGCAAGGAATGAGTTATGCGACAGTCCTTTTGCATTTATCACACGTGTATTTACACATAGAAAAAAAGGTGCCTAAGGCTGCTTTCACATCAGCGTTTTAAGTTGATCGCGGCAGTTGCGGTGAAAAAAACGCAACTGCCGCGATTACCGCAGGTTCGGGCGCAAAAAAAACGTGTTTTTTTTCGCGGCCGCACCTGCTGCAAGTGCCGAAACCGCACGTGCCACACATGCCGCAAGCCCCATAGACATTGTATGGGGCTTGCCGCAAGTGTGCCGCGATATCGCGGCCGTTATGCGGTAATCACGGCAGTTGCGTTTTTTTCACCGCAACTGCCGCGATCAGCGAAAAACGCTGATGTGAAAGGACCCTAAAGGCCACTTCACACGCTAGGATATAGGTGAACAAGATCGTTAGCTACATCACAATACTGAAACTTCAGACATTGTTAGTGCGTTGTCACACGCAAGGATATCGTTAACGATCTTACATTTGGCAACGCTCCAGCTATTTTGAGAAGATCGGTTGAACGATGTAAAACAGCGGCAGGAATAGGAGAAATATGAACGACATTGTTCAAAAAGGTGTCACTCTGAACGATGTTGCCGCTTCCGAGAACGCTAATTGGACTACGAACGATAGATTTGAGGTCAGGATCTCAAATTTTTGATGAACGTTCCAACGATTTTTCCTTCCTACATCATTTGTTTACAAGCAACGACGCAGAAACGATATCGTTTGAACAATCAAAAATCTGTGACGTTTCAACGATATCGTTAACAAGATCCTAGCGTGTGAAGTGGCCTTTATAGTGGGTTTACACGTTGCGATATCGTTCAGATATCGTAATACAACGGCGCGGGAGCGCGCATTTAGTGCCCGTTTCTCCCTGATCACATCGGCGGTTTAGACGTGTCGATATCAGGATACAACGTCCCGACGATGTGTACGCCGCCAACCCAGGAACGACCATTTAACATGGGAGTGAATGGGTGACGTGGCAGTACACATCGGAGTTGGGCTGTCACACGGGACGATCCGGCTCCAACCGGCATCCGATATCGGGCGGTTGAATAGCACCATCGTTCTTGCATCGTATCGGATGTTCACACCGTACAACGCAGGAACGATATCGGCTCCAACGCCCGAACCACGTGACTTTTGGTCGGAGTTGGACGCCGATATCGCAACGTGTAAACCCACCATTAGAGGACATCTTATTTATAAACTAAACAAGCCCAACGAGCTGGGGCAAGTAACAGATGTGGGCAATATGAAAATCACAGCTGAAACCAGATAAAAAGGGTGTATGTGTGCCACACTAAGCATGGACAACAGAAAGAGAAGAGAACTGCCTAAGGGCTTGTGAACCAATATTTTTGAAAAATATCAACAATCTCAAGGTTACATCTCCATAGATCTTGATGTTTCCTTGGTCACGGCAGGCAACATAATCAAGTTTACAACTCATGGCACTGTAGCTAATCTCCCTGGACATGGACAGCAGAGAGAAATAGATAAAAGGTTGCAATGCAGGACAGTCCAGTTGGTGGATAAGCAGCCCCATTCAAGTTCCAAGGAAATTCAAGCTGTACTGCAGGCTCAAGGTGCATCAGTGTCAGCACAAGCTATTTGTTGACATTTGAATTAAATTAAACATACTATAGCAGAAGACCTGGAAGACCCCACTGCTGACACAGACATATAAAGGCTAGACAGTAGTTTGCCAAAATGTACACAAGTAAGCCATAATCCTTCTGGGAAAGCATTTTGTGGAGAGGTGAGACCAAGATAGACTTTTTGGTAAAGCACATCATTCTTTTGTTTACTGTAAATAGAAGGAGATCTACAAAAGAAAACGCAGCACCTACAGTCACACATGATAGAGGTTGAGATGTTTTGGGTTGTTTTGCTGCCTCTGGATCACTGCATGCCTTTACTGTGTGCAAGGAATAAATCTGAAGATTACCAAAGGATTTTGGGTCGCAGTGTAGTGCCCGTTTGTCAGAAAGCTGGATTTACATCCTAGATCAAGGGTCTTCCAGGACAATGACCCTAATCATACTTCAAGCCCCCAGAAATGGATGGAAACCAAGCGCTGGAGAGTTCTGGAGTGGCAGCAATGAGTCAAGAAAGATCTGTTGGGAAAAGACACCTTCACATATGAGAGACCTGGGGAAGTTTGCAAAAGAGTCCAAAATTCCAGTTGAGATGTGTAAGAAGCTTGTTAATTGTTATAGGAAGTGATTGATTGCAGTTATTTATTCCAAAGGGTGTGCAACCAAACATTAAGTTGATGGTACCAACAATTTTGGTTTGGAGTTACGTGTGAAATAATGTCCATTTTGGCTTTTTTCCTCCGCTTTCTTACTTTTTTGTGTTTCAGAAAATGTCATACATATGATTATTTACTTTGTGTATTGGAACAAATTCAAAAGGTGCCAACACTTTCAACAATGACTGTATAGAGGGATAATAATACATTGGGACCACAGGATTTTCTCTCTTTTTATTCACTCTAAAATCTAGTTTGCTTTTGCAGCTACTACTCAACAGTGAGTACTGCTACTCAGCTTATTTGTAACCAGAATACCTAAATCCTTAACCTGTCCGGCAGACCCAAGAACATTAACATTTAATGTAAATGTATAAGGCTGCCTTCACATTAGCGTTTGTGTCTGCATGCTGATGGCATGCAGACACAAACGCAGTCAAAAGCAATGTCATTTGATGTGTCCGCAGCGGATAATGTCCGCCTGCGGACACATCACTGTGGAGCCCGGCCAGCCAATCGGACGTGTCCGGGGGCGGGCCGGAGGCGGAGATCAGTGCCGGAGATCTCCTCCTCCCCGCCGCCGGTAAGCTCCGGGAAGTGTCAGCGGGGAGAAACAGCTGATTTGACAGCTGTTTGAATCTCCCGCGCCGACACATCAGCTGTTTCTCCCCGCCGACACCACTAGGAGATTACTGGTGGCGGGGAGGAGGAGAACATTAGAGGCTGAGCTGATCTCCCGGTGGCCGTCGGTGATCTCCTGTGACATCACCGGCGGCCACCGGGAGATTTTTCAATGGGTCCGCAGCGTTCTCCTGCGCTGTCAAGCACAGAACACTGCGGACGCATTGACACCAATGCTTTTTTTGTGCGCTTGGGGACGCTTGCTGATTTTCCAAGGTCCCCGAGCGCCCAATAAATGCAACATGCTGCGTCCTAGGTGCAGACGCTGGACACCGGAAGGAGCAGATATCGTCCGCACCCGAACGTAGCAAACGCAAGCACTATGCGTTCCTATGTTAAACATAGGAACCGCAGTGCGCATGCGCTTGCCTGCGTATGGGAACGCAGCATACGCTGCCTTCCCATACGCAAATGTGAAGGCAGCCTTAGATGCAACGAATTTACGCCATCCTAGGTGCATTACTTTACATTAATCAACACTAAACCTCATCTGACATGTGTTTGCCTATGCAGACACCTTATCCAGATCATCCTATAATATTGTAGTAAAGATTGACACTTGACACTCAATCCCATCCATTATATTAAGCATTTAATTTAAATTAATAGAATATTTCATTTGGTTTAAGCAGCTAAATCTGCTTTAAAATCCAAGTGAAAACTCTATGAATGTACACTTATTCTAGGTTCTACCAAGACTTCTGAACCTCATAGAAAAACTGTCCCCAGTGTCAGAGACTGTTGTTCCAGTCCGGCAGTGAACATGGGTGACCAGAAGCTGCAGAAAAATAACAGACACCCCCCCACTAATGATGTACCACCTTCTAGGAATGAGACAGACTAAATGTAAAGGGAATCTGTCATGTTCTAAAACATTGACCTGCAACTATATGGTTAATCAGCAGTTAATGAAATAAATATTAGAATCTGAGAGACCTCAGTGGTTGATACCTTTTAATGGTTAACTGAAAAGATGGGAAGCATAGCAAACTTTCGGGACACTATGGCCTCTTCATCAGGCTAAAATGACACAGATGAAGAGGCCATAGATCTTCTATCTACTGGCTAATATGGTACAAACATTTTTTACCTTAGCAGTTAACAGCATTCTAAAGTTGCCAGGCCGCTGTACTGAAAAACATGGCTACAAAGAGGAAATTAACTTTATTCCTAGTACATTCCTAGTGCTCTGATAGCTGAAGTGTATTGAGCTGAGCACCAGTATGATCATCCATTCACCAGATGAGGTGCGTGATGAAGGCTCTGATGGACTGTCGGCAGACATCGTGAAAATTGTCAAGAATGAACAGAAGAATCTTGTTAAGTTGCTAAGCTTATTATAGATGAATGATGTACCAGGATCTGCCTGCCAGTCTGACCATTTCCACTGGCCCAGAAGAGATGACAGCATGACAAACACCAACCTGACCATACTATGGCTGCAGGGTCAGGTGAATGGTGGGCAACACATCACTTTCAGTCCACCGGAGACCACTCAAGCAGCAGGGCTGAGGATGCCAATGGTAAGCTTTTTTCTATTTTTTTCTCCACTATGGAGGCTTCCTATAGTTTTAAAATTTAATAGGAAAATACCTTTAACCTCTTCCTGACCCATGAAGTAGAAGGACGTCATGGCCTGGTTCCCAGTGTTTGATGTGAGCTCTGGCACGGCGCTCACATCACACACCCGACATCTCAGCTGATCTCATCAGCTGAGATGTCAGGCTCCAGCACCAAACAGATCCTGGATTCGATCGTTGCTGTTAAACCCTTGGATCCCACTGTCACTAACTGACAGCGGGATACAAAACCTCCGCAGCGGGGAACACTCCGTTCCCCGCCTGCATTGGGTCCATACCAGGTGCTGCCAACCACTGAAAGTGAAAGCAAGTGCCATGTCATGATGTGCTGCAACTCATCGGAACATGGCACAAGCGATCGGACCATGCAGCAGTGTGGCGCCCCATGGGGCAGTGTAAAATACAGAATTAATGAAAAAAATTAGTTTTTTAAAATATGAAAAAAAATATATATATATATTTCAAAATCACCACCTTTTCCCCCATTCAAAACAAAAGTATTTAAAAAAAAACACCAAAATACATATTTGCTATCGCCACATTCAGAAATGTCTGATTTATTAAGATATAAAATCAATTAATGAGAGCCGTAAACCGCGCAATGGAAAAAAAGGTCCAAATGCCAAAATTACGTTTTTTTGGTCACTGCAACACTGTTATAAAATGCAATAATAGGCAATCAAAACAGCGCATCTACCCAAATTGGTATAATTCGAAATGTCAGGTCAAGCCGCAAAAAATAAGCCACACAGCCCCAGATCCCGAAAAATGAGAACGCTTTTTCTCTTTTTCTCTTCCCAAACTTCTGAATTTGTTTTCGCCACTTAATAACTACATGTTTGGTATCTACGAACTCGTACCGACCCGAGGCATCATACCGACACATCAGTTTTACCATATACTGATCATGGCGATTAAACCCACCCCCAAAAAAATGTGTAATTGCACTTTTTTTTGCAATTTCACCACACTTGGATTTTTTATCCCATTTTCCTATACATTATATGGTAAAATAAATGATTGCATCTGAAAGTACAACTCGACCTGCAAAAAAACAAGCCGTCATGTGTCTATATTTATGGAAAAATAAAAAAGTTATGGCTCTTGGAAGCAGGAGAGGAAATAACGAAAAATGTAGGTGGTGAAGGGGTTAACCTCTTCCAACGTCAAGACCTGATTCTGGGAGGGGGTCCCTTTCCCCATAGACCAACCAAGATTTTCACCATATACTGCACTACTGAAGTAGTATATAGAATGGGCAATCAAACATCTGCAGTTTCAAGTCCACCAAGGGGACTAATAAATGTTAAAAGTTATTATTATTATAAAAATTCACATCACCCTCATTTGCTCCATTAAAATTAAAAAATAGAAATGTGCATATTTGTTATCATTATAAAAGTCCAGTTAAAATATGGTAAAAAACGTAAATAGAAAAAGAAATAAACTCCGGAATTGGGATATTTTTTGCCACCTCTCCGCCTCGCTATATACTATGTAATAAGCAATCAGAGCACTGTAGGTACATGAAATTGGCATAAAACAATGATCAAATCAACAAGCTACAAGGAGGGCCTCGCTGGAAAGAAAATGAAAACATTTTTTTAAATATTTTGATATTTTTTTCTTCACTTTAATAGAGAACAAATTTTAGCATCCCCATAAATAGACTGAACTAGCGTCATGCTTCAATGTAATATTTACTGCACAATGAACATCGGAAACATAAAACCCATAAAACCACAATAGAATTGCAGTCATGCCCCCCCTTCACTATTTCAACCCACTTGGAATTTTTTCCTCTTTTGTAATAGATTATGGAATGGAAGGCATCATTTAAAATTATGAATGGAGAGGAGGGGGGAAACAAAGTTATGGCTCTTAAGTAAAAAACAAGAATGCAAAAACTAAAATTCCTCAGTCTTTACAGGGTTAATGCTTCCCATTATTGTGCAGCCCAGTATATTAGCAGTGCACACTAATCAATCCCTCTTCTCCCTAATGTTGACAATTCAGAATAGTTGGGTTCTCTAAACGTTAACAAAAAGAACACCAGGGGGCGCCAGAATAAAAACAAGTCATGGCAATATTTCGATCTAGTCACTTTGTTTCTTTTCTTAAATACTCTAAATAATGTTTTGTGTGATCTAATACCGAAATGTAACACTTGGTCAGGAGACAGGCGATTAAAATCGGAGTCAATTTTGGTGGAGTCTGTGTAAAATGGGCAGACTCCGAAAATAATGATTATTATGTTCTATCTAAAGATCTTGATTATTGTATTATAATAATGATTGAAAACATGGTGTCACCATTGTACCACAATAAATTAAGTGACTTAAACATGAGCCGTGCATGAGGGAGTCGGAGGTTTGGCTTACCAACTCCACAGCCCTTGTAATTAAAAAAAAAATAAATATAATATAATATATATATATATACATATCATTTTTATCATCCCTTTTTGCCCGTTATAAATAAAAATAGAAAATACAAGTATTTGGCATTATGACGTTTGTCAAAATGTAGGAGAGATTAATCTCGTTGGTAAACGTGTAATGAGAGAACAAATCAAAGCCCCAGTTACAGATTTTGGCAGCATTGCAATAACAGGTGATCAAATCATTGTATCCCTCCGAAAATGTTATCGGAAAAAACATCAGGTCAGGGTGCAAGAAATAAGCCGTCACACAGCCCCAGATCACAGGGAAATGGCAACAAAAGCTCAACATTTGTTTTGACAAATTTGAGAATCACTTTTCCCATTTTCCAGTGCATTATGTGGCAGAATGAAAGGTGTCATTCACAGTACAACTCGCTCCTACAGAAAACAAGCCCTGATATGTCTGGAAAAATGAAAAAAATAGTTATGCTCTTAAAGGAAGGGGGAAGGAGGACCAAAATGAAAAATCCCCCGGAGGTGAAAGAGTCACCAGTCATGGTCAGTACTTCTGAGGAAACTGCAGCAGGGAAGGATACAGGCGAAGGATGACAGGTGAGGAAGGATCAGGCGAAGATGCAGCGAGGGTGCACAAGATGCAGCGAGGATGCACGAAGGACGGGAAGGATACAGGCGAGATACAGGAGAAGGATGCAGGCGAAGGATGCAGGCGAAGGATACAGGCAAAGGATACAGGAGAAGGATACAGGCGAAGGATACAGGGAAGGATACAGGCGAAGGATACAGGCGAAGGATACAGGCGAAGGATACAGGAGAAGGATACAGGCGAAGGAACAGGCGAAGGAACAGGCGAAGGTACAGGAAGGCGAAGGAACAGGCGAAGGATACAGGCGAAGGACAAAAGGCGCGAAGACACAGGCGAAGATACAGGCGAAGGAACAGGCGAAGGACACAGGCGAAGGACACAGGCGAAGGATACAGGCGAAGGATACAGGGAGGTACAGGGAAGGAACAGCGAGGATACAGGCGAAGGATACAGGCGCCAATGTTTATTTTTTGGTTTACAGCATAAGCTTCTATTTTACCTAAAAGCCTTTAACCCTTTAGAGAGGGACATTTTCATTCATTCCTTCCTCACGTTCCAAAACACAACAAGTTTATTACATAAACTCACAGTTTAATTTACTACTTAAAATGTAAACGTCATTACGTTGAAAATAAGAAATAAAAACCCAATTCTGCGCTGGTTGTTAATGATGGGTCACATTGCAGCTAAGATGCTTTTTTATGCCAATATGATTATTTTCTCACATTTTTATATGCCCTTTTAAAAATTGCATTTTATGGCTGTGAGGGCATGGCGAGCACCACTGACAACACTGTGGGCGTGGCCAGCGCTTGCCATCACTCTGTGGGCGTGGCCAATGCCTGACAGCACTCTGTGGGCGTGGCCAATGCCTGACAGCACTCTGTGGGCGTGGCCAATGCCTGACAGCACTCTGTATTTCCACAGCTTCTGAGAGCAGGCTGATCCTTAACTGTGTGGAGCCTGATGACAGATCTTTCCTTGTCAGAAACTTCTGAGGATTTTGCAGTAATCCTGACATTGTTTAGCAACTGTGCTGTATGCAGAGATAGTCTGATACATGGTCACCTTATCAGCTGCGGTCAGGAGTTTGTAGGCCACGCCCCTCCCTTATAAGGTTACATGCCCGTATTCACTTTGAAGACGCAGGCTGATAGTAAACATGACTGCTTCACACACAGTGCAGTGCAATGCAAGGGACACCTTGTGGAAGGTTTATGAATGGTAACCAACCAGAATTTTCTTAAGAAGTATATTTGAAAGTTTATAATCACTTTCTCTACATTATTATTATTTTAAAAAAATTACAGCAGTTACACTTTAAGGAAGGCCTTTCGCCAATTTGGTCATGTTTTTATTTTTTAGTTTCTCCTTCCCAATGCAGAGGCGTTAACTTGTAAAGTTTAGATTATAATTTACGGTATATAAATGTTCACCTAAGCGTTATCATACATTGGTGTCTGGGGGTGTGCACTTCCACCCCTGCATGGGGCTGTCCAGTCATAAGCAGGCAACATACCAAGTGCTCCTGGCACCTGTAAACATACACAGCTCAACAGGGAGATCAGGGCTGGGCTTAATGGAGTGGGTTCAGCTCTATCTGCCATATATAAAGAGGTTAACTAAGCACAGGATCTAAAGAGTAAGATGATAGATATATTCACAGAGGAATAGTCCGGCTGAGTTAAACAGTCATTTAATTATGCATTCCCTCTAAGCAGCTCTCTCCTCCGTCTTCCCTTTGCTCTCAGTGCAGTGTCAGGTTTCAGCTTCCATTAGGAGTTTCTGTTCTGTTGAGGACACGGGAGAGAGCTATTGCAGGTCTGCCTTCCCAGATCTAGACTCCATTTGTTTCTCTTAGCAGGTATCCCCGCTGTGCTGTGAGAGATTCTGTGTTTGATTTGACCTCTTGGGTTTGCTGCAAAGGGAGCAGAGAGGAAGATGCAGACCCTTCCCCCCACTGATCTCCTGTGCGATAAATGTGAATATGCAACATGAATATTCATCCTATGGGGAGTGGACAGCAGAGAACTAAGTGGATCATTCACTGTGATTGACAGATGGAATGAATCTCTTTATTTGAAGTTTACAGAGGATAGGTGGGAAATATGAATAATAGAAATACATCAATAAAGAAAGCTCAGAGCAAGGAATTAGAAAGTGATAGCAATTACCGTATATACTCGCGTATAAGCCGAGTTTTTCAGCCCAAAAATTGGGCTGAAAAGTTACCCCCTCGGCTTATACGCGAGTCACTATACGGGCGCCCCCCCCCCAGAGGTATACAGGCCCCCCCGTGCTCCTTAAACCTGTAAAGGAAGATGATTATACTTATCGCTGTCCGGCTGCCGTCCCCGCTCTCCATCGCGCTCCTCCATCTGCATCGCGCTCCTCCATCTTCCGGCTTCCTGTCGGCACCGACAATGACGTCATTGTCGGCGCAGAACACAGGAAGTCGGAAGCCGGAAGATGGAGGAGCGCGATGCAGATGGAGGAGCGCGATGGAGAGCGGGGACGGCAGCCGGACAGCGATAAGTATAATCATCTTCCTTTACAGGTTTAAGGAGCACGGGGGGGCCTGTATACCTCTGGGGGGGGGGGGCTGTATACCTCGGGCTGCTGCTGCATATAACATGGGGCTGCTGTATAACATGGGGCTGCTGTATATAAAATGGGGCTGCTGCTGTATAACATGGGGCTGCTGTATATAAAATGGGGCTGCTGCTGTATAACATGGGGCTGCTGCTGTATAACATGGGGCTGCTGCTGTATAACATGGGGCTGCTGCTGTATAACATGGGGCTGCTGCTGTTAACATGGGGCTGCTGTATATAAAATGGGGCTGCTGCTGTATAACTTGGGGCTGCTGTATATAACATGGGGCTGCTGCTGTATAACATGGGGCTGCTGCTGTATAACATGGGGCTGCTGCTGTATAACATGGGGCTGCTGCTGTATAACATGGGGCTGCTGCTGTATATAAAATGGGGCTGCTGCTGTATAACATGGGGCTGCTGCTGTATAACATGGGGCTGCTGCTGTATAACATGGGGCTGCTGCTGTATATAAAATGGGGCTGCTGCTGTATATAAAATGGGGCTGCTGCTGTATATAAAATGGGGCTGCTGCTGTTAGCTGGTATATAAATGGGGCTGCTGCTGTATATAACATGGGGCTGCTGCTGTGTATAACATGGGCTGGCTGCTGCTGTGTATAACATGGGGCTGCTGCTGTGTATAACATGGGGCTGCTGTATATAACATGGGACTGCTGCTGTGTATAACATGGGGCTGCTGCTGTGTATACCATGGGGCTGATGCTGCTGTGTATACCATGGGGCTGCTGCTGTATATACCCTGGGGCTGCTGCTGTATATACCCTGGGGCTGCTGCTGTTATACCACTGAGGCTGCTGCTGTATATACCTCTGGGGCTGCTGTATACTACCACTGGGCTGCTGTATATACCTCTGGGGCTGCTGTATACTAACTACTGGGGCTGCTGCTGTATATACCACTGGGGCTGCTGCTGTATACCTCAGGGGCTGCTGTATACCACACTGCTGAGGGCTGTATACCTGTGCTGGGGTCCACCCTCGGCTTATACATGAGTCAATAGTTTTTCCCAGATTTTGGGGGCCAAAGTAGGGGGGTCGGCTTATACACGGGTCGGCTTATACACGAGTATATACGGTATATACAGATTTTTGACCTGACAGATTCCCTTTAAGAACGCAAACTAAAAAAAAAAATTAAGTATTACAAACCCAACATGTGCGAATAATGTCTTCCAAGAAGATGATAAAACTTAAAATTGATCCATGCTAATTTTAATGTATGTGAGCTTCGAAAGTAGATTAGGATTTTTCCTGCAAGCGTACACACAGATAAAGGCTGGGATTATTATCTTATTATATTATGCAGATTATGTAATGTCACAGATCAAGCCCTGCAGTCAAGTTCTTTCTCAGATCTCCTCACCGAGGAGAATCAATTTGAGAGAGTCTGGTTTAGGACTTCTGTTTCTGCTGATAAATCAGCGGGCACAGTTATATTTTTGTAGTACGGTTTTTGGCAATAGTAAATGGCATTCACTGTAGAACCAGCACATGAAAACTGACTGATATGGAGGCACATCCTAGGTTGCACATATCCAATAAACATTGAACTATTAAGATAAATGCAAAAATTTAACCAGAACTCTGATTTCATGACACATGAATTGGTGGAGGAGTCTATTAGCCCATTTCTCTAATAATGAGTGCTCCACTTTTTTTTTTGCATGAAAAAAGTGGAGTGTTACTTAAATTTTTGCATTTATTGAATTGGACGTATGGATAAGTGTCCACTAAGCCTTGCACCCATGGCTAAAGAACTTAGTGCTGCTTCACTATATACATGTCAACCATTAGGATATAGAGATTTAATAAATATTTTATATGTACAAACATACATATACGGTATGTACACATTATTATATGAATACAGTGGAGAAAATATTTGATACTCTGCCAATTTTGCACGGTTTCCAACCTACAAAGAATAGAGAGGTCTGTAATTTTTATTGTAGGAACACTTCAACTGTTAGAGGGACAATCTAAAAAAAATCCTGAAAACTACATTGTATGATTTGTACATAATTAAATTGCATGAAAAGGGGGGTGCGGTGACCTGAGAGGGATGTGAGAGAATGTTTGTTGCAGGAGCTCCCGCTCAGTATATGATTAAATTACAGATTGCAGCCTTTACATAATGGCCAAATACCATCCTTTGGATGCAGAAGCATACCCTGATAGTGAGCACCGAAGATCCGGGGCACATGCTTTAATGGCGGGGAGAAAAAGCACTAAGAAGCAGAAAGGGGAGCTGGAGAAGAAAAATCAAGATGGCGTTGGTGGAGAGTAAGCGCTGGCATAGGGTCCTGGGGAACACAGGGGAAACCCCAGTAGACCTGATGCAGAGTCTAAGCTGCGAAGGTTTGCTAGGCTGGAGGAGGACATCCGAAGAACGGCAGTTGCAAGTGGGGGCCAGAGGAAGCCCACATGGTGTGCAGAAGAGCAGATGGAGTCGGAGGAGGAGGAGGGAGAGGAGAGTGATGGCAGGAGTCAGGATGACGCACAGAAAGACAAGATAAGGGGAAGTGGAGCAGAGTTAGAGACCAGCAAGCTGCAAATAGGTAACATTCCGGTCCCAGAGGAACCTACATTAAAAGATTTGTTCAAATTGGTGCTGCAGTCTCACTATTATCACTGATGTGGCAGCACAGCTTGGGGTCCTGCAAGCCAGTATGTCTAAATTACAGGACTCCATGCATGTAACCAAGGAGGATGGGGGAGGCTGACAAACGTATCAGTACTGTGAAGGACTCCATTGCAAATCGTGATAAGCAACATAAACGTATGGTCACTGCAATTTCAGCTGTGCAGGCAAAGACTGATGACCTAGAGAACAGGTCATGACGTAATAATGTACGGCTCATTGTGGTGCCTGAAAAGACTGAAGGCTCTGCTCCCACCGAGTTCTTGAACAGTGGTTACTGAATACCATTGGCTCAAATAACTTGTCCTGTTTATATGCTGTGGAGAGAGCTCATCGTGTCCCTGCATTCCCCTCCCCCCTGGCCGCCCTCCAAGACAAGTGTTTGTTAAGGTCCTGCACTATCGGGACAGGGATGCTATTCTTCGCTACTCCAAGGATCACCCGGACCTGAAGATTAATGGTTCCAGGATCTCTACCATGTTTCCCCGAAAATAAGTCACCCCCGAATATAAGTCAGGGCAGGGCTGGCGCAGAATTTTCCAATATAAGTCATACCCCGATTATAAGACAGGGTGACTTATTTTCGGGGAATACGGTATAAGACAGGGGGAACGCAGGGGGTGGGGGGCGCTGCGCAGTATTTCCTACCTTGTCCCCGGTCTGCTGTGCCTTGTGGTTCCCCCAGCTTCAGTTCCATCATCATCGGTGCTGGGGGCTGCCATCTTGCTTCTCTCCCCCGCGGCCAGTGATGTCAGAGCAGGCCACGCTGTGATTGGCTAGCACCCGTGATCACGTGTCACGGGTGCTAGCCAATCACAGCGCGGCCTGCTCTGACATCACTGGCCGGGGGCGGAGAGAAGAAGCAAGATGGCAGCCCCCAGCACCGATGATGATGGAACTGAAGCAGGGGGAACCACAAGGCACAGCAGACCGGGAACGGAGCGAGGACCCCACCGGAAGGCACAGAGGACATCCCAGCACAGAAGAAGAGGATCGAGGAGGCAGCACAGCGGTCGGCACGGGGGACAAGGTAGGAAGCTGTGTGTATGTGTATATATGTGTGTGTATGTGTATATGTGTGTATATGTGTGTATGTATGGGTATGTGTATGTAAGTAGGCTGGTGGCTGCCAATATAAGCCATACCCCGAAAATAAGACATGGGGCCACTTTTGGCCCCCAAAAAAATATAAGACAGTGTCTTATTTTCGGGGAAACACGGTATATACCCGGACTTCTCTATTGAGATTCAAAAACAGAGAGCCAAGTTTGTCAATATCAAGAAGAGGTTGAGAGCGCTGGGTGTTTCTTAAGGACCCGTTACACGACACGACGTTGAAACAATGTCGCTAACGATCTCGGGTGTGCGCGGTCATTAGGACATCGTTGGTGAGATGTCACACGTCTACATATCGAGAACGACTCACCGACGATGTAGTGAGCAGGTGACGTTTCCACAATCCAGCGAACGATACTTGTTCATTGATGTGAATTTCCGAAGTCGTGAACAACATAGTTATCGCGGTGTCGCTCTGACTAATGCAGCAGGTTGGCCAGGGAGGAAGGAGCACAGGCCCGCTCGACCTGCCGCCCGGCTTCATGGTGAAAGACGGCGTCGCCGGCCCACAGCCTCAGGAGAACCTCTTCGTGCCCCATAGGGACAGGAAACACTGGTGATAGTAGGTGGGAGGGGCTATGTAACCTCTTTGTGTTTCCTGCCCTATTAGGGCCAAGTGGCTGTCGTGGTATTAGGGCCAAGAGGTTGTGCTGTCGTGGTGGATGGGAGGAGAAATATGCAATCAACGATCCAACGATTTATCATAATAAAATCACGGTGTTACACACAACGACGTCCTAACGTCCTAAAGCGGGTCTGGTTCAGTTAAGTGGATAGTCTACTCTAAATCATATAAAGGTATGCCCTCTCCTCCATAACACCTGGAGGTGATGGAAAGCTTGAGTTAGGTAATGTTGGGGTAATGTTCTGGCGGGGGTGGGGGGAATGTTGTTTTATTTTTTGTGTCACACAGGTTCTGTTGGAAGTAGCATCAGAAGTTCACAACTGTGGAAGTGGGGGGCACTTAATATTTAGAGCAGAGGGGTAATGGTGGAATTAATAAAGACTGTGATCTGGAACATCAGGGGGTTGGCATCCGTTGTTAAAAGGCAGGCAGTGTTTACTTTCTTGTGAGATGTCAAGCCCTCAGCAATATCTTTACAATAAATCCACTTGATAGAGGGTAGAACACATTTCCCTAATAAGGGCTGGCTGCAGAGGGGGGTATCATGCAACTTACTCGTCATACACAAGGGGCAGGGGGGGGAGTCAGTGTTCTTGTTCGCTCAGGTATTCCTTTTGAACAGCGTAAAGTGATTATAGATCCGCTGGGACGCTTCATATGCTTGTGCTGTTACCTGTCTGGTATATTGCTGTTACTGGTCTCAATATACAGTACAGACCAAAAGTTTGGACACACCTTCTCATTCAAAGAGTTTTCTGTATTTTGAGGACTATGAACATAGTAGATTCAACTGAAGGCATCAAAACTATGAATTAACACATGTGGAATAATATACTTAACAAAAAAGTGTGAAACAACTGAAAATATGTCTAGGTCTGGGTTCTTCAAAGTAGCCACCTTTTGCTTTGATTACTGCTTTGCACACTCTTGGCATTCTCTTGATGAGCTTCAAGAGGTAGTCACCGGAAATGGTTTTCACTTTACAGGTGTTAAACCTGACAGGGCACACCTGTCCTCATATCGTCCAATTTCACGGTTGACCACCGATATCAAACTATTGGCTAAAATGCTGCTAACCGACTTAATAAGGTCATTGAATCCCTAAAGGTACCGTTACACGCGGCAATTTTGCTAGCAATTTCACTGGCAATTTGCTGGTTGCAGTGAAATCATAGACATATTGTTCTATTTTGCTGCTGTGTACAAATGTAACAATGTCTCCATGATTTCACTGCAACCAGCAAATTGCCAGTGAAATTGCTAGCAAAATTGCCGCGTGTGACGGTACCTTTACACACCAAGATCAATCAGGGTTCATGCCCAATAAATCCACAGTAATGAACCACCGGCGATTATTTCTGATTATGCAGGCAAGGGCGATAGTTTCCCTAGATTCCGCCAAGGCCTTTGATAGCATGGAATGGGGGTACCTGTGGGCAGTAATGAGAACCATGGGATTTGGAGAGGTTTATTAGTTCGGTACGGTTGCTATACGAGTTTCCCAGTGCTAAAATACGGGTAAATGGCCTTTTGTGGGGGTACTTCTCCTTACATAGGAGGGACGAGGCAGGGGTGCCCCTTATCCCCCCTGCTGTTTGCTATTGCTGTGGAGCCATTGGCTGCAAAGCTTCGGGTTACTGAGGACATTCAGGGCTTCCAATATGGGCGACATATGGAGAAAGTGGCCTTATAGGCGGACGATGTGTTGCTGTTTCTGGCTGACCCACAAGACTCCCTGAGATCGGCCATGACAACCATTGGAAAATTTGGCTCTATTTTAGGACTGACCATTAACTGGGATAAGTCTGTGTTACTTCCCTTGGATGAGGCTGCTCCCCTGGGATCCCTTTGCGAGTGGTTAGACCCTGGGATCCCTTTGCGAGTGGTTAGCGAATTTTAATACCTGGGCATTGTAGCTTCGGCTAAAGGAAGGATTATTAGCAACTCAATCTGACTCCTCTCATTAATCGATTTCAGCAAAAGATCGGAGTGTGGAAGAACCTGTTCTTGTCAGTGGTGGGTAGAGCTAATCTACTTAAAATGATCCTTATGCCCAAATTTCTTTATGTACTCCACAATACCCTGCTCTGGCTGGCACAAAACAAATTCTACCAGATTCTCTGTTTCGGGATTTAATTTGGAAAGGTAGCAGGGCAAGTATTAAGTTAGAGCATTTTACAGATGGCAAAAGAGGAGGGGGGTCTGGCAGTCCCCAACCCGGTGGGTTTACTATGTGACACCTCAGTGCCAGCATATGGTGGGTTGGGGTGATCCCATACAATCTTCATTGGCTGGGAGATTCTTGAGTTTATATGTGGGGAAGAGCCCGCTGCTTGCTAGCCTGGAGTCTGGTAGGTTCTGAGTGAGTCCCCAGACAATTCCCAATGATTACCATGTTAGATAAAATTTGGCAAAAGAGTTAGACACTGGAGGGGCATAACGGAGTTCTCGCAATTTGGTTTGACCCCAAGTTGGTGGAGTTGTTGCGCTTGAGGGGATCAGGCCAGTGGAGACGTGTTGGGATATAGTTGGTGTCGCAGCTGTTTGTTGGTGGCATACTCAATACTTTTGAGGAACTCAGGAAGGAATTCCCTTTGTGTCAATCCTTATTTTTCCAATATCTACAGCTGTGGCACGACATTACTCGACAACTTAAAATATCACAAATAAAATAGTGGGGCAATCAGATAATTTGGTGAATCTTATTAAGTCACTGAGGGGCACCAGGGTGTTCATCTCACTTACATATAGGGGGTTCTTAGACTCACTTATAGAACGACACCCAGCCATGTTCAGAGAGAGATGGGAGGCGGATGTGGGATCAATGTCGGACTGTCAGTGGGAGGATATACTACAATTTATTCCCAGAGTTTCTATGAGTGAGGCCAGAAGTTTCACAACTCTAATCCATAGGGTGTCTGGATGAAAAGGGCAGGTTTGCGGGAGGATTCCTGTTGTTCCCGCTGCTCTGAAGATGGGGGAAGATCTCTTGAATATGATGTGGTCCTACCCGAGCTTGCAGAACGTTTTGGTGCAGACCCTTAACTTGACACAGGAAGTAACAGGGGTGGACATTCCGAGCAACCCGCTGACTTGTGTACTGGGGTGCATGGAGGACGTCGCTGTTGATGACTGGGGAAAATTGACTATTGCTAGAATCTTTTATACTGCCAGAAAACGTATAGCAGCCCATTGGTTGGATAACACATCGCCAGTCAGACAAAAATTGTTTTAATGGAACAGAACATATATTTTAAGAGAGGACAACATACACAGTTTGAAAACGTGTCGGGTGGTTGGATGGACTACCCGGGTCTAGCTTCAGCTACCCTTCTGAGAGTAAGGATACACCCGCCTATGGGCCCACAGCCTCCTGATTTAGTGCCTTAGAAAATATAGTGGCCTGATGTGTTTTATGGTCCACTTTGTGACATCTTGATTGCTGCTTGTAATATGACAAATGGGTGTGGATGGGAGGGAGGGGATGGGAAGGGGTTATATGATGCAAGATTGGTTATTTTGCTTGGTATATATAAGTTGATGTTCACTTTTTATACCACAGTTTATTGGGATGTCATTTTCTCTATTTGTTGAAACTGCAAATAAACACCACTTGATTTAACAAAAAAGAAATAAAAAAAAAAAAAAAAATTCATGAAAAAAAAAAAATAATGTCATCATCTACCAAGCAGCAAGAATTCTGGCTCTCACAGACCTGTTCGTTTTTCTTTTATAAGGTATGTGCAGATGAGACGGGGGCACTGCGTGCTGGACGTAGTGTTTCCGGACCTGATGGGAGCCGCTGGTGAATGCAGGGAGAACACAGCCACCCTGTGCCCACGATCGGTGCTCGGTGCAGGGCGGCTTTTCAATGCATCCACCCACTGGAGATCTCTAACAACTCTGCATCATGAAATTAACATGCTGGAGAGATGCAGACGCACAGCAACCACAGGTGAGAAAATGCTGCAAAGGGGAGAAGCACAGGATTTCTAGAAATCCCATCCACTGTGCTTATACTGTACAACGCGCAGCAAGGCGCTGCGTCCAAAAACGCTGCTATTCCAGATCGTGAGTGTGCACCCAAAGAAGCCCTCATCATCTGCAGTCATTACCTGTATAAGGCCCCTTTCACATTAGCGGTAAACGCGGATCGCGGCAGTTGCGGTGAAAAAACGCAACTGCGTGATTACCGCATAACGGCAGAGTTTGCGGCACACTTGCGGCAAGCCCCATACAATGTCTATGGGGCTTGCGGTACGTGTGCGGCAGGTGCTGTTTCGGCACTTGCGGCCGCGAAAAAAAAACGCGGTATGCCGCAAGTGCGGTAATCGCAGCAGTTGCGGTTTTTTCACCGCAACTGCTGCGATCAGCGTTTACCGCTGATGTAAAAGCAGCCTTAATTGCACCTGTTTGAACTCATTACCTGTATGAAAAGATACCTGTCCACACACTCACTCAATCCAAGTTCTCTACCATGGCCAAGACAAAAGAGCTGTCCAAGGACACCAGGGACAAAATTGTTGACTTGCACAAGGCTGAAATGGGCTGCAGGATATTAGGTAAGCAGCTTGGTGAGAAGGCAACAACTGTTGGCGCAATTATGAGAAAATGGAAGACACACAAGACAACTGTCAATGTTCCTTGGTCTGGGGCTCCATGCAGGATTTCACCGTGTGGGTTAAGAAGGATTCTGAGAAATGTCAGGAAAAAGCCCAGAACTACACAGGACCTGGTTGATGACCTGAAGAGAGCTGGGACCATACGCACAAAGATTACAATTACTAACACACTACGTTGTCATGGATTAAAGGCACTCTGTAATGTCATTTTTCAGTACGATACTAATAGTACCCTTGAATAGTGCTGAAACAGACCTTTCAGTATATGTAAAAATTAATGTACTCTTTGCAGGTCTCTTGCTATAAACACTTTCACACCCTGCAGGCAGCGGTAAAAATAATTGACCTGACTCCTAAGAGTCACAGTATGTAAATGTTATTTAAATATCCACGCTTATCCAAGCTGGTATTCTGTCCCTCCCACCTGTGCTGAAATTACACTGAATCTTAGGCTTCTGCTGGGGAGGAGGCTGAGAGGGAACGAGGTGTTTTGTGCTACAACTCTTGTAGCAACATTACCAGCCTGTGCTGCCTTGAGAGATTTCTCTTTATATGAACACTTGTTTTCCTGCATACATGTAATGTGTGGATCTATATGAACATTTGATAATCTGCTCAGCAAACAAAAAGAAATATCTCAGAGCACACACTACACACATATGCCTCAGATACACACAATGAAGATGTCAGATGTGCATCTGCTAATAGAACAAACCTCCTCTTTTCTAATCTGCAATGAGTGCCTGCTGCACCTAGAGAGCCACACAGCATACAGTCCCAGAAAAGGGCAGTGCAGTGATGTATGAATATTTATTTCTTGGGGAGTGTGCAACAAAGATGCAAGTGATCACTCACTGTCACTGACAGGTGGAATTAATCTTTTATTTTGAAGTTTACACCGGATAGGAGGAACGTATAATTAATAGAAATACATAAATAAATAGAGAGCAGAATTAGAAAATTACATCCGTTACATATGGATTTTTGACCTGACAGACTCTTAAAATCCAGCAGGGCCCGCACGTTTCCCCTGCTCACGCCAGCATATATCCAGGTTCTTTGAAAGTTCACCAATGGCCATTTGAATGATCCAGAGGAGGCACGGGAAAAGGTCATGTGGTCAGGTGAGACCAAAATAAAATTATTTGGTATTAACTCTACTCTGAGTGTTTGTAGGAAAAAGGAGGCGTACAGCCCAAAAACAGAGTCCCATCTGTGCAGGGGGTGCTTTTCTGCAAAGGCAACGGGTCGACTGCATCATATTGAAGGAAGGATAGACAGGGTCATGTGTTGCAAGATTTTGGCCAACAACCCCCTTCACTTGGTAAGAGCAATGAAGATGGGTTGTGGCTTTGTCTTCAAGTATGATAATGACCCGATGCACACAGCCATAGCCTTTAAGGAGTGGCTCCATAAGACGTATTTCAAGGTCCCGGAGTGGCCTAGCCAATGTCAAGACTTGAACCCAATATAAAAAAAAAAAAAATCTTTGGAGGGAGCAGATATTTAATGCTGCTCAGGGACAGCCCCAAAACCTGAAGGATCTAGATAAGATCTGTATGGAGGAGTGGACCAAAATCCCTGCTGTAGTGTGATACAACTTGGTCAAGAACTACAGAAACCGTCTGAACTCTGTAGTTGAAAACAAAGGTTTCTTTACTAAATATTAGGGTACAGTTACACGAATCCATATCACCGGCGATGCTCGAGGGCGCACACGTTTTTGGCGCCCCGCCAGCGGCGCCGTCGCATGTTTACACGCAGCGATACCTCCGGCGACAGACCGGTGATGTTACAGGCGGCATCACCACTGGGGTGTCTACAAACCCCAGCGGCGTTGCTGTAACATGGGAGCCTATGGCTCCCATCGCCTGTAACATCGCCGATCGGCATGTTACATGGGGCGATGTGTACACATCGCCCCAGAGTGCTCGCCTTTTTTCAGAGCACTGCTGAGAAAGCAGGTGACCACTCAGAGGCGATATTTAGCACAGACATCGCCCCTTTACATTAGGCGACGCAGAGGCGCTGTTGCCGGCGATAGGCGACGCAGGGGCGTGGCCTATGTAATTGGCGGCGTTATGGCCTCGTGTAACGGCACCCTTAAAGTTGTCTTTCTATTGTATCAAATACTTATTTCATGCACTAAAATGAAAGTTACATTATGTAAAAATCAAACGTGATTTTGTTTTCCATTTTCTTAAATTTATTCTCTCACAGTTGAAGTGTTCCTACAAGAAAAAATTATAGACCCCTCTGTTCTTTGTAGGTGGGAAAGCTTGAAAATCGGCAGTGTATCTTCTCTACTATATAATTGTCTAATTCTGTCTGTCTCTCTGTAACGGAAATCCCGCATCGCTGATTGGTCGCGCCAGCCGCCTGTGACGCGGGATTTCCGTTACAGACTAACAGCGACAGGTGCAGTTCGTGGCCATCCTCCCCCACCCCGCCGCCCCATCCTCCGTCCTCCCCCACTCCTTTCTCTTCTCACCCACACCCAGTGGTCCCATTGCCGCTGAAACCTCCAGGAACAGAATCAGCGGGTCATGTGACAGGCTGTGTGATGTCACATCAGCCCGTCCAGTCACATGACCCGCTGCTTGCCTTCCTGGAGCTTTTACCGGCAATGGGACCACTGGGTGTGGGTGAGAAGACAGCGGCGAGGGGGGGGTGCCCGATACGTGTGGTGTGTATATAATTGTATATATATGTATATTTTTGTGTGTTTATATGTATGAGTGTATATGTGTTTACATGTGTGTGCCTCTAGACATGCGTGTATACCTCTATGTGTACCTGTGTGTGCATGTGTGTCTGTATATGTGCGCATGTCTGTCTACATGTGTGTGTCTGTACATGTATGCGTATACATGTGTTTGTATACATGTGTGAGTATACCTGTATGTGTCTGTATAAATGTGTGCGTGTACATGTGTGTGTACGTGTCTGTACATGCCTTTGTCTCTGTACACGTGTGTATATATGTCTATATGTGTGTACACATGTACGTCTGACGTGACCCGCAATGTCACGTCATATACATATACACATGTACATACACACAAACAAATCTATTATATAATCGTCTAATTCTGTCTGTCTGTAACGGAAATCCCGTGTCGCTGATTGGTCGCAGGCAGCTGGCGTGACCAATCAGCGACAGGCCAGTCCAGCCGCGAATTGGCGCGGGATTCGAATTCATTCATTGAATTAACTGCATTATTCTTAAATCTTCATAAATAAACTACATCCATATTCTAGAATACCCGATGCGTTAGTATCGGGCCACCATCTAGTATTAAATACTTATCTTCTCCAGTGTGTGCACATACACACAAACACATCAGAAACTGTGCCTGAAAAAAATATAGTCAAAACAAAATGCAGAGACTAAGCTGGATAATGTAGAAAACACACACACAAAATATAATTATTACAATATATGTATGCAGGATACGATACAGCAGCACACGCTCTTACTTTAGCAATATTCGAGACAGTCATGTGCATGAAATATGGTGCAATAGTAAGAAATTAGTATCTAGATCCAAACACGCCATGGGGGGATGGGGAAGTGTTTGCACATAATTAGTTATAGCAGCTTACCGGAGGTGGGAGGGGGTCACAAGTGGCAGGATCACATTCGTGAGATCTCAATCTGCTCTTGCCCTGCCTCTGCAGCCATCTTTTTGCCCATCGGATCAACTGGCAGGAGATTTATGGCGCTTGGAAACTGCCTGCTGGGACACTCCATACAGCATTGGTTCCCCAGCAGCATTACCCTACCTTGCCACCAGACCCTACCACAGCGACCCTGTGCCTCCCCGCAAAGCTACACCGCTTATAGAACAGAGGTTATAGGACAGACACCCCCTCCTCCTTATTTCCAATTATACATTTTTTTTTTTAAATTTTCCCCAAGTGCCTCCTCTAAATTTGGGGTGAGTCTTAAATACTGATGAGTCTAATAATCTGCAAATGTGATACATTATATTTTTTTAGTGGGGGGGAAATAATACATTGTCTAGCTTAGTCTTTGAATATCCAAGTGCTGTATATTCACTCTGGTTCTGATTTTTATCACATAACAGGGAGTTTCTGCTTTTTGGTTTTACTCCTTCTTACTACATATAATAGATGGTTAAACATTTAATGGATAGGCAAGATGATTCTAGTTAAATTGGTACTTATTACACAGATTTTGCATGTGCCACACAATGCTTCTGTCTGGTTACCACTAAATAGTAATATTCTGTTTTGTGATGTACAATAATATGGTGAAAAGGGCATCCAAGAATTAGAGTGGAGACGCTGCAAAGGTCCAGAGATGAAGGTGGCCTGTCACTTCCCACTTCATGGATATACTCCTTGGAGGCTCAATGCAAAGCCTTATGGGCGACTCAATTTGTAGCATTACTCAAACAGTAGTTTGGAGGGACACACTTATCAATAGACTAGAGACAGGTAAATGTAAGGTGGAATCATCATTTACATTTTTATTAAATAATAATGTACAGCAAGAGATTATAACAAACTTTCAAATACAATTCATAAGTGAAATCTGGAAAAAAAACTGTTTTCAAAGTTTAAACTTTGAAAACACTTTAAAGGTTTATGAAAATATCTCACTTTGGACTTAAATCAAATAAATAAGGGGGTTGGAACACCTAACCATAAAACACACAGATTTGATACTATTAGGGTTATGTCCCCCAATTCTGTACTAATGTCATCCATTCTGGGCCCTTTACAGGTATTTATGGTCCCTATCCTGGTATACTCCATATATACATAGCCCTTATCCTGGTATATTTATTCCCCATCCTGGAATATGGCCGCAATCATGGAATATATGTCCCCGTCCTGGTGTGCTAATGAAGAACGAAGGAGCAAGGTGCCAGCGGCTGCAAGTGTTTCAGCACCGCAGTCATGGTGAACTCACTGCCACGAAGACTAGTGATGACAGAGGTAGAAGCACATGTACTTCATTAGCATGGCGTGCCGTAAAGTCCCTGTGAAACGATAACTATGTCAGCCTGGCCCTACCACAACATTGGAAACCAGGCAGTGGACGGTCTCCCATCCAGCTGAAGTGCTGTAGTGATGTAATGAAGAGACAGGGGGATCTGGTGAGCTGTGCTGTGATTCTCCAGCCCTGCCTCTTCATTACATCACTGCAGCACTTCATCTGGACCGGAGACCGTCCACTGCCTGGTTTTCATACAGAGAAACATAGGCTTGTCTGCTGCAACCTGGAAGCTGATACTAAGATTATAGTGTATTGCTCGGTCTCTAAGACACTCCCAGGTTTTAGAAGATAATAGGGGAAACAAATTTGAAGCAAAAAATGTGGTCATGATGCACTGCACCGGGTTTTTTTGGTTTTTTTTTGGGGTTCGAGGGGGGGGGGGGGGAGAGAATGCCTGCCTTACACTTTTGGGGATAATGACCCCATCCTGGTATATGTTCCTCATCCTGATATATATGTGTCAATTGATGGTACATTATCCCCCATCCTAGTATAAGGCCCATATCAGGATATGGGGACCATGTATATGCCTCTCAATGTGATATATATGACATTTTAGTAATGGTATTTTTGGTTAACTCTGGAGCTGGCATATTTATTAAGGGGGGTAATAATTTTTTATTTTTATTTTTAATACTATTCCGTGTGCTGCTAGTAGACCCCTAAAAGAACCCTGTGTGATGGTTCTTCTATGGCTATGTTGCCTCTGAATTTAAAATTAAAGATTAGGGTTTGGGGTTCAGCGCACTAGATGCATAACTTATACCTCTAAGTAAATCAATAGTTTGATGATAAAAATCTTTTATGTATTTAAAAATGTATCAATTTAAAACAATATAACTAGATAAAAATCAATAAAGGAAAGTCTCTGTGAACTGTAAATCCATTGATGTTATCTTCAATGGTTCCTCAGGGCTTTAACTCTGTCTCAGATATAATACACAGGGAACCATTCTATTCTTAGGGTGAGTGCCCACAATCAGGATTAGCATCATTTTGGACACATCGAGTTTTCACTGTGTCCAAAATACAGCATAGTACAGTACAAGCCCAATAGATGGATTGATAGAAATACCATACCCATTGTGGTTCTTTTTGACGCTCCGTTAACAGACCTGCAGCGCCACAGCATGTGCATTTATTCTTGCGGAGATGCGAGTGTTCAGAGTGGGAGAACACAGTGAAAATACCCTGCTCCCACACTCCTGATCGTGGGTACTGACAACCCGCAAAGAACATAAGCATCTGCAAGAGAAATTACACTAAAGCCAATCGCTGGTTGTGTCGGAATGGCCTGAACAATTTTTTGATCTTCGGGGGTCCCGCTGGGCAGCATGGATCAGTGTGTTTGACGGGGACAACGACCTCAATACTACGCCCTAGAGTGACAGAATCCCAACGACTGCCGTATCATTGCTGCATCGCTGGCGAGATCTGACTGTTTGACATCTCACCAGCGACCACGTAGCGACGCTCTAGCAATCCTTACCAGGTCGTATCGTCGGGATCGCTGGGTGCGTCGCCAAGTGTGATGGTACCCCAAATCCAAAATCAGAGGAAGCCTGATCGTGGGCATTCACCCTTAACCAATATACTAATACATATACGAGATTAAACATTTTTCACAAAAGGAGATTTTAGACTGTACATAGAGTGAATACAAGACAAGTCTTACTTGAGCAGTTCCAGGATGCCAATCACAATATCATTGACATAGCAGAATCCAGAAGCCTAAAATAAAATGTGTGACATCAGTAAATGAACACACACAAATACCAGAACTCCTAATAAGGGTACGTTCACCAATTTTACCTCAAATTTCTTAGCATGGTGAAGTCCTCCAGCCCAGTTAATTGCAATGTCACAAATCTGCGAACAAACAAAGTATTAAAAAGTAATGATCAAGGCTAAAATTGATATAGAAAAGTATAAAAAAAATACACCATGCTAAAAATGTGAATATCTTAATAGTAGATAGGAGGCTTTCTTCCCAATCACTGAGAACTGTGCAGCTACTCAGGTTTCTATCCCTGTCTGTCAGTGATCTATCTGAAGGGTCTAGGGCAGAAGATGAGGAGTGGGGCCTGTAAAGAACTGAGGATTCAGAGTCATGAGTCAGTGTCCATTTTGGTGGAGTCTGAGTCGGATTCAGGGAAATTGAGGAGTCAAGAGTCAGGTGTTTGGCTTACCGACTAAACAGCCTCGCTCTACACGGCCATCCTGCAAGTCCTGAAACAGCATAGCACATAACATGGATAGCAGGACAGAAAAACAATTTAATTTGCAGGAAGACCTTCCATGTCACAAATGTCATCAGTCACATGCCTGACAGAAAGTGCAAGGAGGAGGAAATAAGAAGTCTGTACACCTATATACATACGTGTGTATGGTGCAGGGTGTTTATTAAATAAACTGTTGCATGCTTATATGTGGCACAGAGTTGTGTGTACAAATGTGGGCAACAGAAGTGTGAGTATGTAGTAGGGTGGCCCAAAAAAAATTCAACTTTCTCCTATAACCTTGGGCATCCGCTAGTTTTTTTTTTTTCCTTACTTTAAAGAGGTTGTCTGGTCAAATTGATAATTCTGCAGTCACTCAATGTGACTGCAGACTTATTAATCCTTCTAGCGCCTGCACTGTGCACTGTGCGGATTAGCAGTTTCTAAACTCGGGAATGAAATGCAGTTATGTTCCTGACAACAACGCGACTAATGGGCGTGGTCTCACTCAATACAAGTGTATGGAGCGGGCATGTCCGACTAGTGGGAAGAAGGCAAGAAGGAGGGCACCGGCCGCAGTACAACCTTGTCTTGGTGGAATATCAGAAAGGGAGGTTTACTGGAAAGCGCGGCCAGTTCCGACACTCGCCGGAGGGAAGTGATGGCGACGAGGAAGACCACCTTTTGGGAAAGCCGTGACAGCAGAATGTCCTTCAACGGTTCAAAAGGTTTTTTTTTTGTAGTACCGTAAGGACTAAGTTGAGGTCCCACGGATCGCCTATAAAGTGGAACAATGTGACATGCCCCCTGCAGGAAGGTCCGAACTTGTGCAAGTTTGGCCAATTTCTTCTGGAAAAATACAGAGAGATCCGAAACCTGGCCCTTAAAGGAACTGAGGGAGAGACCCGCGTCTAAGCCCGACTGCAGAAAACTTAGCAAAGAACTGGCTAGGCTGGGTCTGCCCTGGGGGTGTATATTGCAGGGGAGGAGTTATGTTCAAGTTTGTTCATAACATTACTTAGTGTGTCCTCCAGGTGGCAGCAGCATAACACCCATGGTCCTGAGTCCCCCACTGAGGCGACAAAGAAATTGTTTTTTGCAACAGCTATTTCAGTGTGATATATGTAATAACTGATGGACACAGTAATATTTCGGGTGATATATGTAATAACTGATGGACACAGTAATATTTCAGGATTGAAATGAGGTTTATTGTACTAACCAAAATGTGAAATATGCATTATTTAAAAATTGACAGGTGCAAAAGTATGGGCACCTCAACAGAAAAGTGACATTAATATTTAGTGGATTCCACCTTTTACAAAAATAACAGCCTCTAGTCGCTTCCTGTAGCTGTTAATGAGTTCCTGGATCCTGGATGAAGGTATTTTAGACCATTCCTCTTTACAAAACAATTCCAGTTCAGTTAAGTTTGATGGTCGCCGAGCATGGACAGCCCGCTTCAAAACATCCCACAGATGTTCAATGATATTCAGGTCTGGGGACTGGGATGGCCATTCCAGAACATTGTAATTGTTCCTCTGCATGAATGCCTGAGTAGATTTAGAGCGGTGTTTTGGATCATTGTCTTGCTGAAAAATCCATCCCCGGCGTAACTTCAACTTTGACACTGATCCTTGAACATTATTCTCAAGAATCTGCTGATACTGAGTGGAATCCATGCGACCCTCAACTTTAACAAGATTCCCGATGCTGTCATTGGTCACACAGCCGTAAAGCATGATGGACCCTCCCCCAAATTTGACAGTGGGTAGCAAGTGTTTTTCTTGGAATGCTGTCTTTGTGGCGCCATGCATAACGCCTTGTTGTATGACCAAACAACTCAATCTTTGTTTCATCAGTCCACAGGACCTTCTTCCAAAATGAAACTGGCTTGTCCAAATATGCTTTTGCATACCTCAGGTGACTCGGTTTGTGGCGTGCATGCAGAAACAGCTTTTCGCATCACTCTCCCATACAGCTTCTCCTTGTGCAGTGTGCGCTGTATTGTTGACCGATGCACAGTGACACCATCTGCAGCAAGATGCTGCTGCAGGTCTTTGGAGGTGGTCTGTGGATTGTTCTCACCATTCTTCTTCTCTGCCTTTCTGATATTTTTGTTGGCCTGCCACTTCTGGCCTTTACAAGAACTGTCCCTGTGGTCTTCCATTTCCTTACTATGTTCCTTACAGTGGAAACTGACAGGTTAAATCTCTGAGACAACTTTTTGTATCCTTCCCCTGAACAACTATGTTGAACAATCTTTTTTTTTTCAGATCATTTGAGAGCTGTTTTGAGGAGCCCATGATGCCACTCCTCAGAGAAGATGCAACTAGGAGAACAACTTGCAAGTGGACACCTGAAATAGCTTTTCTCATGATTGGATACACCGGGCTATAAAGTACAAAGCTCAATGAGGTTACCCAACCAATTTAGTGCTTCAGTAAGTCAGTAAAAAGTAGTTCGGAGTATTCAAATCATGAAAATCAGAAGGGTGCCCATACTTTGGCACCTGTCAAATTTTGAAATAATGCATATTTCACATTTTTGGTTAGTACAATAAACCTCATTTCAAACCTGAAATATTACTGTGTCCATCAGTTATTACATATATCACACTGAAATAGCTGTTGCAAAAAAACAATTTTAAACAAAAAAAAAAAAAAAAATTTTTAATGTTAAATGAAGTCTGTCTTATGCCAGTGTCAGTCTTAAAAATCAGATATATTCCCCATTCTGGTATATAAATGGCCCCCACTGTGCTGGCACACACAGCACCACTGTGCTGGAAATGGTTCCCCTCATAACTCTATATGCATCCCTACTGGCATGCACACTGTAAAATAACAAACGCTTAAAATAACTCAACTTTTGTCGCTCGCTCCAGCTCAACGGTGACTTCCTGCATCTCTCGGGCATCGGGTCATGTGACCCATGATATCACTGTGCCCCAGGTCACATGATCGGATGCTGGGTAGAGACAGGAAGACACAGAGCTGGGAGCACGGAGGGTGCGACGGAAGTTGAGTAGTAGGGGGGCAGCGGGTGTATTAAATCAGGCTAATGACTGGGAGCACGTGACCTCCCACTGCCTCCTCCAGCCCTCGTACACCACTCCAGAGCGGTCACCTCCACTCTGCAGTACAGCACAGCACAAAGCAGATTCAGTTTGTGAGACGCACCCCCGCACTGTCCCCTAAAATTTTGGGGAACAAAAGTGCGTTTTTATAATCTGAAAAATACGGCATACACACACACACACACACCACTTCTGCATGCACAGTAGATACGTTTGTGTGTATATATACACACAGACACACACAACACAATGTGGATGCTGCAGAGAAAACCAGTGCGCTGTTACCTATTCCCTTATTATTTTATCTTCGAGCACATGAATTAGTGATACTCATCCCTCCACTTATTTCCACATCAGGTAAAGTAGTTTTACCTATTAGAATAAGGAAAATGCTTTTGCTACTCTTTTTCCTCTTCTGAACCTGGGGTGTGTTATTTAATAAAGTTGTGTCATACTCCGAAAAACAAGCTGTACAGTACAGTCAATGCTAACTGTATGACAAATCTTTAGAGATCTATTTCTATCAAGAAATGGGAAATAGAAATGCAAGAATTACAAGACATAAGATAGATAGAGTAAGTAAGGTATAGGTTAAAAGCTTTCAGATCAGTCCTGGACATCGGATTAGTGGAGGCGAATGTAAGGATACACAATGCACAGAGCAGGGCCTTCAATCAGATGATTAGTGGAGCTGCAGAACAGCAGACCTTCACCAAATTGATATGGAGGACCTGTTCTGAAAATAGGTCACTCTACATTTTTAAATATTTTTTTCTAATCCTTAAAGGAAAAATAAGATTTTACCAGTATAATAAAGAGGAGACGTCATTAGATGCTTTGAGAAATACCTTATTGTTCAGCTGTGTAGCTCCCTGCAACGAGGCTCCGGTATATCGAGAGCAAAACTCAAAGAGGCCTGGAAACACCGGGCTGTGAAAAGGGAAAACACACTGCAGAGATGAGAACCAGACTTCGTGGTGTTAATGTACTTGAAGGGAATTTACACAGGACTCATGTTATGCATGTCAGGAAAAGGACAGTCATCACCTACTCACAGTGTAGATGTATAATCTCTGGGGGCACACACTGGAGACCCCCCAACCCATAACTAGCCCCTCATTTGTATGTTACCCAATTTCTGCTCGTTTCAAACTGCTCCTCAATGTGGTTATGTACTATCTAAAGATCGAGGGACGACTGAACCAAGGAGGCAATTCTCGAATATAACTCTCCCTTAAATCAAAGTCCTTGATTCCTCATGAATGGCATTTTGCATGCTTAATAAAAATTGTGCCAGAATAAGAGTGGTCATTCATTAACGGGTGCGTCTCTTAAAAAGGTCAGCAAGTTTGTGCTAAGTAATCTGATGGCAGCAGAAGCTATATAGAGACCCTGATACTAGCGATGTATCACTTACAGGGTGGAGATGCAACAGTTATGCTAGAATCACAGTTTTATCAGCTGCAGATCTAGAAAAGCCCAGAAAGTTGATCTGTGTTTAACCCCGCCCACCCCACCACTGATTAGAGTGTTTCTGTGTATAGTACAAATGGGCAGAAAGTGGCTAATCAGTGCTGGGGGCGGGGTTGGACCAAGGGACAAAAGGCAATTTGTCCTGAAGTGATAATCTCCTGCTGATAAAACACCAATTGTATTTAAACAGCAAAACACAGCCCAGTAAGTGACACATTGAAGGAAAGAGGGTCTCAGCTATACATGACGTTTCTCTCAGATTACATAATAAAATCCTGTTGAGAATCCCTTTAATGAATGGGGCACATCTTTCTGTAAAATCTAAATCATGAGGAATCGCCCACTTCTAGGTAAAATTGCCCACTTTTAACAAAGTTGCTACAGCTGTCTGGGACGGATGGAAGAATGCCAAGACGCAGTGTTTGCATGCCTAGAAATTGCACAACAAGCTTTGCGATATTTTATGCTAAATTCTAGTGAAATCTGTTTGATGAATGAGTCCCATCATTTTTAGGAGACTCCTTTACTGTTCCATACTAATATGCACAGCCATGTGATAAAGTATAACTTACCAGTCATCTCCAACATTGAAGGCATTTAAGCTCTTGGTGAAACCCTGCATGTTGTTGGGGCTCACCCGCTGCAGGAAATCAATGTAATCCTCCGAGTGAAAGCGGCACATATCATGCTGAGAAGCTTGGTAAGGCTTAAACACCTGCAGGGAGGAACCAGAAGATGCATCATGTCTACAGTGTCCTGGGACTCATTCATGAGGTTAAAATTCAGATTTACACAAGAAAAATTATAAAGAGGGAGTCATAAATAAATCAGATCCATCATCAATACAAATATAATTTTATGGATAATAGAAATACACACCAGGATAGAAAAGAAAAAGGCAATGGTGGATAAATCCACCACGAGGATACAAATACCTCAGAAAACCAGGATCCCTGCACTGTCAGCTAGTCAAGCATTCTATCCAAGAGAGCACATAATCTGAGGATCAGAAAAATACATTCCTGACAAACCTTTAAAATATCAATTGATAAAATTACAACAAAACATTAAAAAAAAAAATATCAATTGATATAACATAAAAGTTTGTAAGCAACACATTTTTTATTATATGTAGTTTTAGCTTATTTATTCATGCAATTTTAATATTAATGTGTAAATATCATCTGTATAGGTAATCATTATGTATTGGTCTATGTTACCTGATTAACTATGCAAATGTTAATACATAATTGTGAAGTTACACCCACCCTGTATTGCACCTGGTGAAGAGGACTGGCCATCCCTGAACCGTGCGTTGTTCCTTTATAGTTAATAAAGGATATTCTATCCAAATTCATGGTGGTTATCTGCTCTGCAGCACCTATTTAATCCCCCTTATATATTTATTAACCCATTACCTACTCCCTTTGGGAGCTAGGTAGTCCTGCAGCATGGTAACACTATTCAATATATTAACTTCCTTTAGCTGCCACCCACGGTGTTTAATCATCGCCAGCATGTGGATCTAACAAATAGGGCAAACATTCTCCTTGAGGCGTAGACCGGAGCCCGGATTAGTGAGTCCACCAGCATATGAGGTGTCCATGAAGCCGGAGTCTCCTTCCTGCTTCGCCTGATACTTGGAGGGGTTCCCTTGATGCACTGATTTCCAGAGTTGTGGCTGTAGCACATCTGAACCAGGCAAGTAACACTGCTGATTTTAATCCAGGTATCATCCCATTGATAGCATATAGAAGCACTCTTTAATCCATATTTTGCATGTATTAGATACCTTCACGTTCAGTCAACGGGGTGGTTCTTCAGCTGGCATCAGTCATGTCAATCCACATTCAGTCATGCCTTCCTGAATTCTAATATATTAAAGCGAACCTGTCACCCCCCCTGGACATCAAAAGCTATAATAGCCACCTTCTGCAGCACTAAGGCTGCATTCAGGGAAGGTGGCTATAGCCTTTTGATGCCCTATATACTGTTAAATATTCACTTATATAACTGCTTACAGTTTAGAAGACCTAAGACCGGGAGGCGGGGTTTCGCGCTCCTCCGACCCGCCCCTCTTGTCAATCAGCCTGGTCGCCTGCTGCTTCCTCCCCTCACAGTCTAGCATGAACGCGCGCCTCCGTTCTCCTCTATGGCGCCGCGCATGCGCTGTGCGTGCAGGCCGACGACTTCCTGGACACCCGGCGCACAGCGCATGCGCGGCGCCATAGAGAACGGAGGCGCGCGTTCATGCTAGACTGTGAGGGGAGGCAGCAGCAGGCGATCAGGCTGATTAACAAGAGGAGGCGGGTCGGAGGAGCGCGAAACCCCGCCTCCCGGTCATAGGTCTTCTAAACTGTAAGCAGTTATATAAGTGAATATTTAACTGTATATAGGGCATCAAAAGCCTATAGCCACCTTCCCTGAATGCAGCCTTAGTGCTGCAGAAGGTGGCTATTATAGCTTTTGATGTCCAGGGGGGGTGACAGGTTCGCTTTAACATCCCTTACTGACTTGCAGAAATTCATTAATGCTGTGATGTCAGTCAATTACAATGCAGGGGGCATGATGAAAAAAAAAAAATATCATGAATGACCTTGAGTGATAATAAGCAAAAGCACAAGCACCTCCCCTACAACTGAACCCAGGTACATGTGTGTAGTCACAACAGCATAGAAAGTCTTTGCCTGGAAACACACTATCCGACTCACTTGAGAGTCTCTTGGACGAGACTTGGCTCAGTGACCCTGAACCCCCCCTTCTCTCTGGACGGGAGTGTCAGCTGCTTGTGTTTTTGTGCAGCTGATACTCCCGTCCAGAGAGAGGGGAGGCCGTTCAGGGTCACTGAGCCAAGTCTCATCCGAGAAACTCGCATGTGAGTCGGATAGCGTGTTTCCAGCCTTTAAGATGAATTCTTGGTATCATGTTTTTAGAAAACCGTTATTGATGCACATTGTATCATTTAAAAGACATTGGGGGCGGTGTAATATCAAAAAAACATGACAGGTATCCTTTAACGACATGAAACATTGTTTCATTATCATACACTAAAATAGTTGAACACGTAATCATGAACTTTATACTTACAATCATTTTTTTATACAGTCCATAGTGCAGAACTAAGCTGTGGGTGAGAGCCAGGCGGTGGGGTTTCATCGGATGACCCGTGCCTAAAGATCATTGATAGAGGTTATTAGTGTAAAAAGATTTTCAGAACAGGAGTGACAAAACCACAATGTGTGAGCATGACCTAAACATTACTGGAAGGCAAATCTCATGTATGGTGAACTATTAAATAGTTCTAGGAGCGAGCGGTGCCAATAATGTTCCATCCCCCGCCGTCGATCATGTACACTTCTTGGTAGGCCTGTGAGTTTATGACTTCATCAGCCCCGCTCACATCCGATAAGCGAGCCTCTCTTGGCGGTGCCAGGTAACCCCTTTAAGCCTGTGCGCTGACGTTGAGTATTTGCTGGCAGATTTTTGTGAACCAAATCTGTAATTTGTGCAAAGAACGCACCAAAAATGCATTGCGGAATTGGTCCATTCTTTGGTCCGGAAACAGTGCGGAATTGTGTGTGGATTTCTGAATGTATTCTATGGATAGGAAGGCTGGAAAAACACTGGAGAATCTGCTTCAATAATTGACATGCTGCAGATTTATTTTTCAGCAGCAAAATCTGCACCTTTTCTACAGCAGAAATCAACAAAGCATGGGCACAACCCTTCAAAATTCCCAGAGACTTGGCAGGACTCCAGATTTGATACAAATCTGCACCTTCTCCGCAGCAAAATCCGAGGGGTGGGTACAAGCCCTTTACACAGGCCCAACTGAAAAACAGTCATGCTATATGGGCGCAGTCACATCTGCTGATATAAAATCTCCCATATTCTCAGCCAGAAACGTTGGCGTCAGGAGAGTGCCATGCGGTTTTTTTTCATTCCTAGCATCCATATGTCATGCGAACAACAAGCGAGATTTTTTTTTTAGGGTGAGGAACAAACAAAAACAAAACACTCGCATGACATACAGATGCAAGGTGAGAAAAAAAAACAAATGCACGACACTCACCTTACACTCACTAACTTTTCTGGTTGATCATATTTTAGATCTTAGATTTGCAGATGTGAACAGGCCTTAATATTGCACTCCTGCCCCCTTCACTTTAGTAATTAGCAACATTTTTGTGCAGAAACTACTAAAAGTGAGTGATACGTAAAAGGGGTTGTACCTACTGTTTTTCTTGGAATGAAGAGACATAGGTGCTAAGATAGGTCTCTGCTGCATAGAGGCTGTGAGCATGGGTATATAATAATCTATGTAACCCCTGTACGATGCCTTCTGGCCATTGGATCGATGCCTTAAAACAGAGGTCCCCAAATCCAGGCCTCGAGGGCCGCCAACAGTGCAGGTTTTCATGATTTCCTTAGTACTGCACAGGGCTTTGAATCATTACCTGTGCAGATGTTCACATTAGCATCTGTGCAATACTAAGGAAATCCTGAAAACCTGCGCTGTTGGCGGCCCTTGAGGTCTGGAGTTGGGGACCTCTGCCTTAAAGCCTTACTGGAGCGGTGCTTTAAAGGTAAGTCTCCAATGCTCTCCTCACCCTCCATTGCTACTCTGGTCCCACAGTGCCATCTCATGTCCAGAACTTTTAGCTGGAAGTGAGAAATTACATCACAAGAGCTCAATACAAGTTTATGAGAGACGGAACAAGGCCTCCATTGATGTGTATTGAGTTGTGACCCATTGTGCGCTACAGTGGGGGCTGCAGGCTGGTCACAAATTGCTAGAGACCGACAGGGGCAACAATGGAAGATGAAAACGGAGGCAGTTGATAATAAGACAGGGGACATCCAGGATGTGTGTATATGTACATATAAAAAGTGCGTAAGCACTAAAAGGCAGGTAGCTGTCGCCTAGCTGTTGTGCACGGCACCGTTCACCGACACAGAGCTGTCTAAAGCTACGTTCATATGTAGCGTAATGCAGGCGTATTCCTGCTTTTACGCGGCGCCTTTGAGCGCTCGTGAAGAAGCAGTGCTAAAGAAAGCTGGATGTGGCCTTTGCTGGAAGGTGTGCAGGCACAGCGTTTTGCCACATATTTTTGGGCAGGCGCTTTCACTGCAAAAGCGCCCACGCAAAGAGAATTGACATGGCAATTCTTGGCGTTTTTTTCAGCGCGCTTTCCTCATAGGCTACATGTTAACATGGCCTCGGGGAAAAGGCGCCAAGAAAAGCGCGATGTCGGCAAGCAAAAAAGCGCCACTGCCGAATACGCGGCAAAAAGCGCCGCATGTGAACGTAGCCTTAGACCGTTCCTGCCAGCGATTTTGCTGCTTCTGCTGATGTCACGAGTACAGAGGAGCGGCTTCTCCGCTCTGCTGGCAAATGTCAGAGCCGATGACATGCTGAATGACAGCCGGATCCCCCAATCAGGTAGCGAGGAGCTGGCTGTCAATCAGCACAGGAGACCAGCTGCTCACCCCTTCCACAGAGCACAAAAGCCGCCTATGCCCTGTTTACCCCACCATCCTGTACCCGCTCTGTGGCGGTGGCACAATAGGGAGGTAGGTGGCAGCTGTTACTGCTTAGGCACATTTTTTTATGTTATAAAATCCCAGATAACCCCTGTAATGCACTGATGCAGTGCTGAAATGGACAAAACGCAGGCACAAAAGCAGTACTGTGGCTCAGTGGTCAGCATCATACGGAGGCTCAGTGGTTAGCATCATACGGAGGCTCAGTGGTTAGCATCATACGGAGGCTCAGTGGTTAGCACTGCCGCCTTGCAGCGCTGGGGTCCTGGGATCAAATCCCACCAAGGAAAACATCGGCAAGCAGTTGTATGTTCTCCCTGTGTTTGCGTGGGTTTCCTCCAGGTTCTCCGTTGCCTCCCACACTCCACAGCCATAAGGAATCTAGATTGTGAGCCCCAGGGAGGACAATGATGATGAGGAGGATGATCACCTTTGTAAATACCTGCGGAAATTAATGGAATATCAGCAAGGAAAATGAATGAATGAAGAGGTGTGCAGATCTCCCCTGTGTGTGACTAATATCAGGGGCCGTGCCCAGTCCATGCTCCAGTGATCTCCTACAGTAGGGTGCTCCACCACCGGACACCGGATAACACACAGTGACAGGCACAACAACCCGACCGCTCCGCTCACCATAATGGAAGTTCCCCACATCCGGGTCGTAGAAGTACGCCACGGTCTTCGCCATTGCGGCGAATAAACACGCTCAATCTCCAAATTACAGAAGCAGCCTCAATAAAGAAGACACTTCCGCCGGCGCACCGGAATTGCGTCATTACACGCGCGCCCCCCGGCGACAACCTCAACGCACCGGAATTGCGTCATCACGAGCGCGCCCTCAGCGTCATCGGGAGCGCGCACTTACAGCACCGCCCACTATGCGTGTGTCACTAGTTACTAGGTGGATCCCGCTGTGCTCTTTGGCGCCGTCTAGTGGCTGAACAGCAGGTTCGGGTCCACAGCGGTAATTTCTAGAACGTGATGCGGAATGTCTCCGGTCACGTCTGCAGAAAGAAACAGCAAAACGCCGAAGCAAGAGCCTGAGCCCGGAGCGCTGTGCTGCCGTGTGTGCGGTGTGCAGGCAGCATAGAGCAGCCCGAGGAGAGGAGGCCGCCCTGCAGAGCCATGAGGCCTGACCACACTGATTCTCCACACATCAACAATGGCTCAAGTGCCCTCCCTCCCCCCCATGTTACTTTTACCATTATTTTTCTCAGCTGGAAAAATGTAAAAAAATAAAATTCCTCCTAGTTGGTCCATTGTCTGACGAGCCTGACACCCGCTCATACTCCACTCCATCTCGTCCCTGGCTCCATCTCGTCCCTGGCTCCATCTCATCCCTGGCTCCATCTCATCCCTGGCTCCATCTTGTCCCTGGCTCCATCTCATCCCTGGCTCCATCTTGTCCCTGGCTCCATCTCATCCCTGGCTCTATCTCATCCCTGGCTCCATCTTGTCCCTGGCTCCATCTCATCCCTGGCTCCATCTCATCCCTGGCTCCATCTTGTCCCTGGCTCCATCTCATCCCTGGCTCCATCTCATCCCTGGCTCCATCTCGTCCCTGGCTCCATCTCATCCCTGGCTCCATCTTGTCCCTGGCTCCATCTCATCCCTGGTTCCATCCCATCCCTGGCTGCACCTCATCCCTGGCTCCATCTGATCCCTGGCTCCATCTCGTCACTGGTTGCACCTCATCCCTGGCTGCACCTCATCGCTGGCTCCATCTCATCTCTGGCTGCACCTCATCCCTGGCTCCATTTCGTCCCTGGCTGCACCTCATCCCTGGCTGCACCTCATCCTTGGCTCCATCTCGTCCCTGGTTGCACCTCATCCCTGGCTCCATCTCATCCCTGGCTGCACCTCATCCCTGGCTCCATCTCGTCCCTGGCTGCACCTCATCCCTGGCTGCACCTCATCCTTGGCTCCATCTCGTCCCTGGTTGCACCTCATCCCTGGCTCCATCTCATCCCTGGCTGCACCTCATCCCTGGCTCCATCTCGTCCCTGGCTGCACCTCATCCCTGGCTCCATCTCATCCCTGGCTCCATCTCATCCCTGGTTGCACCTCATCCCTGGCTCCATCTCATCCCTGGCTCCATCTCATCCCTGGCTCCACCTCATCCCTGGCTGCATCTCGTCCCTGGCTCCATCTCGTCCCTGGCTCCATCTTGTCCCTGGCTGCATCTCGTCCCTGGCTCCATCTTGTCCCTGGCTGCACCTCATCCCTGGCTCCATCTCATCCCTTGCTCCATCTCATCCCTGGCTGCACCTCATCCCTGGCTGCATCTCGTCCCTGGCTCCATCTCGTCCCTGGCTCCATCTTGTCCCTGGCTGCATCTCGTCCCTGGCTCCATCTTGTCCCTGGCTCCATCTCGTCGCTGGTTGCACCTCGTCCCTGGCTGCACCTCGTCCCTGGCTGCACCTCATCCCTGGTTGCATCTCATCCCTGGTTACACTACATCCCTGCTGCATCACATCCCTGGCTGCATCTCGTCTCTGGCTGCATCTCATGCCTCGCTGCATCTCATCATTGCCTTCATCAAATCCATGACTGCATCTCATCCCACTACACCTCATCCCTGGCTGCACCCTATTCCTGGCTACATCTGATCCTGAGCTGTGTCTCACCCTGTGTCTCACTCAGCCCTGGCTGCACCTCATCCCCATGGCCAGCACCCTGCTATAACCTCATCATTCTCGCTCACCGTCGCGTTCCTGACCCCTGGCAACATCTCCTTCCCTACTGCACCTCACCCCTGGCCCTATCTCATCCTTGCCTGGTCCTCCTCCCCGGCTGCATCTTACCCCTGGCTAGGCACCATCCCTGGCTGCATCTTATCCCTGGCTGGCCCTACTGCACCCCACCCACGGCCGCGCGCCTTCCCAACCCCACCCTACCCCTGAGGTATCGCACCTCTACGAGCTGCATACGTAGCTGCTACCTACAATGTTTCCCCTTCTTTTCACCCTCACCCCCATTCTACTTCACTTCCTACTAACCCCGCTCATCCCTCCACCCCCCAAGGAATTGGTAATCTCTCCCTCAATCCTAACGAACCACCTCTCCCCCTCCTCTGAACTGTTCCTCTACATACAGTCCCTTGTCTCCAGGCACGCAAGCCCACCACGTAAACTCTCCTGCTCCCACCTTCTAACCCTCTCGCTGCTTCTCCTCGCAAGTGACATACCCCCCAATCCTGGACCCCCCATAACATCTCCCCAATGCAAACTCTCGCAACCCTCACAACCTTATACCCATTCACCCAGCCACCAATCCCCCTACCTGGAGCACTCTGGAATACTCGCTCGGTATGCCAAAAACTCTCATTCACCCACGACCTCTTCATCTCCAAGAAACTCTCATTCCTTGGCCTCACCAAAACATGGCTTACCCCCTCTGACACAGTCTCCCCTGCCGCACTCTCCTATGGTGGACTCACTCTTTCTCACACACCCCTCTTCAGCAACACTCATGGTGGAGGTGTCAGAATACACCTGTCCGACAGCTGCTCCTTTACCCCAATTTCACCGCCGCCCTCTACCACCTTCCCCTCCTTCGAGGTACACTCCGCCCGCATCTTCTCCCCCTGCAACCTTCAGCTGGCTGTCATCTACCTTCCCCCAGGATCTACCCCCACCTTTCTTGACTACTTCACCACTTGGCTTCTCCACTTCTTTTCTTCCAACATCCTTTCTATCATCATGGGTGATTTCAACATCCCCATTGACACCCCCCACCCCGCTGCCTCTAGACTCCAATCACTAACCACCTCCTTTGAGCTTTTCCAATGGTCCTCCTCATCCACTCATAAGGATGGCCATAGGCTCGACCTTATCTTCACCCGCCTCTGTTCATTCACTGACATCTCAAACTCTCCCCTCCCCCTATCCGACCACAACCTGCTGACTTTCTTCACTCTCTCCCCTGCTACCACGCCCCCCTTTCAGGAATCTCAGTCATCTGCAGAAACCTTAAACTCATTGATTTCCACTCATTCTCTGAGTCCCTTCTCCCTCTCACTGACCTAGCTTCCTCACTTGACTCAGACGCTGCTGCCACCCTCTATAACACCACATTAACTACAGCCCTCGACCAGGCTGCCCCCCTCACACATACCAAAACCCGCACACACAGGCAACCCTGGGTCACCACCCTCACTAAAGAGCTACGTCGGGCATCCAGAGTGGCTGAGCGGAGATGGAAGAAATCCCACTCCGCAGCGCACTTTGCCATGTACAAACAATCCCTCTCCATCTTCAAGAAAGAACTTAAACCCTCTTTGTCCAAAGGAAGATTTTCCAACATGACAGAAGATCAACTCTCCTCCCTTCTGTCATGATCACACCTCACCACCTGTGCCGTCGACCCGCTTCCCTTCCACCTCATCCCAAACAGGACCAGTGAGAGGTAGAAGGCAGACACACCACCGAGGATCTCATACTTAATACCCCGATCTCCTAAAGACTACACAGGCCGGAGCTTATCTAAATGCCCCGTTACACAGGACGATGTTGTAACAATGATGGCTGCGATCTCGTGGACACTTGCACAAGAACGCCAATGCTAATGCACTGTCAAGGATGCTTCACTTGCCAGATGTGGGACAAGACCCAGCTTTCCTTCGCAACAGTGCGTCCCAATGTTCCCATGAGGTGAGAAACAAGTGGCCCGGGCTGCAAGAAGCCACGTTCATTCCATTACCCCACCATGGTTGGGCAGAGACACAAGACAGTGACCCAGCCATCAGCCTAGTCAACTTCAGCAAGTGGATGCACGCCCTGGCCAAGATGCTCCGCCAGAGGCACAACAGCTGTAGAAGGAAAAGAGCAAATTATTCATCTATGCTGGCAAGCTGTGCAGGCGGCATATCAATTCACAAACCCATGAATTAGTGTGGCAGATAGTAGTACCGAAGAGAGACGCCCAGATGGTCTTGGAAGCGTACCACGATGGAGCTGGGCACTTCGGGTGGAAGAAGCTGGGGGTGCTGTTACGTGAAACATTCTACTGGATTGGCATGAGGAAGGCCATTGAGAATTGGTGCAGAAACGGTGGCCCATGCAACCTGCGCAGAAAAGATCATGACAGTCAGAGAGCCCCTCTCCAGCCCATTGTCACCAAGCAGCCATTTGAACTGGTAGCCCTGGGCCACGTGAAATTGACCCCGAGCCAGTCAGGCTACGTCTACACCCTCACCATTGTGGACCACTACTCGCGTTTATTGGTTGTAGAGACAGTGAAAGATCTAACAGCAAAATGGCGGCAAGAGCCTTGCAGACACAGTACTGCAGAACCCATGGCTACCCTGAACAGGTACTGTGCTCCTATGAGGATCAAAACCATCACAGCTGCCATCCCATCATCTCCAGAGGTCCTGCATTGCAGTATCGGCCCTAATAGCCGACTACCATGGGTGGGGTTACGACAAACGACTCTCTAAATCTGTTATTTTTCCCCTTTTTGTTTTTAACTTGACCTCCAGGGCCACTGAACCTTGGGCCTCGGCCCCACTGTGACACCCCTGGAAGCACCATAGCCTGGGCTCCGAGTACCCCACAGTCCCGGGGCGTGTCATACGTTGCCCATGGAACTAAGGCCAGCATGAACCTTGAATTCACCCCGACCCTGCATCATCGTGGAGGAACTGGTTGCAGGAGGGGACCAGCCCCAATCTGGCAGCAACACTGCAAGGTTGAACCAGAAAACTGAGGGCTCCTGAGCTGCAGGCGCAGTAGCCAACTTCTGTGGACATTCCGCAAAACGGTAGCTATACCAAGAGTCAGAGGACGTGTCGACCATCGCTAGACAGGGCCCACAGCCACCTGCTTGGGACAATGTAACACGAAGGTGCAGGGCAGGAGAGGCGAGTAGCTAGCACAGAGGAGACAACCTGGAAAGGCATACAGAAACTCAACATGGACAAAACTGAATTCATAGTCTTCCCCCCAAGAAATTCCACCCCACCTCCCAACCTATCCATCTGTATCAATGACTGCGCCCTCTCCCCAGTCCCCCAAGCCAAGTGCCTCGGGGTAATCCTTGACTCCTCCCTATCCTTCAAACCCCACATCGAGGCCCTCACCACATCCCTCCGGCTCCAGCTCAAGAACATCTCACGGATCCGCTCCTTCCTCACCCACGACACCGCTAAAACACTCATCCATGCTCTTATCATCTCCCGCCTTGACTACTGCAACCTCCTTCTCAATGGCCTCCCGGCTAACTCCCTCACATCTCTCCAGTCTATCCTCAACTCCCCTGCCCGACTCATCTATATGTCCTCCCGCTACTCCCCTGTCTCCCCCCTCTGCCAAGCCCTTCACTGGCTCCCCGTCTCCAAGAGATCCCAATTCAAAACACTAACCATGGCGTACAAAGCTATACACAACCTGGCCCCACCATACATCTCCGACCTGGTCTCCCGATACCTACACTCACGCAACCTCCGCTCCTCCCAAGAACTCCTCCTCTGCTCCCCCCTCATCACCTCTTCGCACAACCGAGTCCAGGACTTCTCCCGGGCATCTGCCTTACTCTGGAACTCCCTACCCGAACACGTCAGACACTCTCCTACCCTGAGTAGCTTCAGGTGTCACCTGAAGACTCACTTGTTCCGTCAAGCCTACAACCTGCCATGAGACCCAGGCGAACGCCCCATACCTGACATTCCCCCATCCTACTGTATCCTAACCCACCCCTCATAGACTGTGAGCCCTCGTGGACAGAGTCCCTGCCCCTCCTGTACCTGTACGTCCTGATCGCCTAGATTTAGTGTACTTGTTCTTGTCTCCCTCATCCTCATGTAAAGCGCCATGGAACCTAATGGCGCTATATAAATAAATAATAATAATACAGAAAGGTGTCTTGTTGAAGTGGACCTGAATTGCCTGGGAGTTGACCGGATTGTTGTCCTGGAGGACACGATGCTCCTGCTGGGCTGGAGTTGCTGAAAGCTGCAAGTAAAGGTAACAGAACTGCAACCTCTGTATCCTCCAGTTTATTTCCCGTGTCCTCCTGCACCTCAGCTACAATTACCATCGTCTCCGATAGACTCTTATACCGACCCTGGGGCCCCGCTCCACCTGTCGCACCAGAGGCCCCAAAACTGCAGCGCTAGTCACCTATGGCCAGGTACTACAGGTGGTGTCACGTACAAACTCATCATCGCCTGTAAATAACCCTCCATCACTGCATGGCCAGGGCCACAGAGCTGGGCAACAGCCACTGTGACCTTCCTGAAAGACAGCCGGCCCAGCTACAGAGTACCTCCGGACCTTGCGGCCGTTGCATAAGGTTACTATTTGTTTCTGCTTACCTTATATTTTGTATTGACTTAAGTTGCACAGTTGTGCCTTTACTCTGTATTTTGTGTGTTCAATGAAAACAAGTTTTATTTAAAAAAAACAAAAAACTAATTGTGGGAACTTAACATTATACATGCGGGCAGATTCCCTCTAAAGTCAATAATATACTGAATGGGTTGCCCGGGCTTTTTGGATAATTTCTATGTGCATCTAGGCTGCAAACCTTTGACAGTTTGTAATATACATCCTGTCAACATTTTGCATAGTTACCCAGATATCACCTTTTATGGAAATGCAGAACTGGACGTTATGCCCAGACTCCCAACCAACACGCCCCTCTCCCAGTCTACAGTATGCTTGGCCACCCCCAGACTGCTACATGTCCACCCCAGCCACTAATATGACCACCCACCCCCATTGTACACAGCGGTCCCCTGCTCCTTTGACACACTGTGCCGAATCCTCAGCTGTGAAGGAGATTTGGTACACTGTCAGTGCAGGAGGGGAACGCTGCATGTGTGTGCGCTCAACCTGTGGCCGTTTTCAGTGGAGCTGAGGTCCGCAGCCCGGGTCTCTGTGCTCTGGAGATAGAGCCGGCAGCTGCGATATAGAGAGGATCGGCTCCGCCGGCTCTGTTCCCCGCTCTATGGTACAGGAGGTATAGAGAGAAACATCTCCAGGACAATGGCCACTGGGTGAGTGCACACACATACAGCGGTCCCCTCCTGCACTGACAGTGTACCTAATTTCCTTCACGGCTACGGATTCGTCATAATGTGTCAGTGGAGCAGGGGACCGCTGCCTACAATGGAGGTGGGTGATGACATTAGGGGCTGGGGAGGGCCTGTAGGAGTCTGGGGGTGGCCTAGCATACTATAGATTGGGGGAGGGGGCATGTTTCTTGGAGTCTGGGCGTAGCATCCAGTTCTGCATTTCCTTTATAGCTCCAACACAAAGGCGTTTAGGGGCTGCGTACGCATATGATGTTTTTTATTTTGACATGGAAATGAAATACTGAAGATTTTAATGAAGAGATGTCTGGTGCTGGAACTTTTCTTTTTCCTTTGTTATTTTTTATTAAAGATTCAGTTTTTCCACATTGAACACGTTATTTCATATTATCTTCCTCAAGACATTATGGGGGTGTTACTTAAAACTGGGGTGTTTGACTTTATTTCAGGTCAGTGGAAGGACTGAGAATCGCTCTCTGTCTAAAGGTGCCGTTACACGCTAGGATATTGTTAACGATATCCTTAGTACGATCACGTGACATTGATTGTTCCGACATCGTTACTGCGTTGTGACACACAAGGATATCGTTAACGATATCCCATTCGGCAACGCACCAGTTAAGTAGTAGAGCAAGGACTGAACGATCTTTTAAAGCGGCAGGAATAGGAGATTTTTAAACAACAACGTTCAAAAAGGTGTCACACTGAACGATGTTGCTTCTTCAAGCAGCGTTAATTGGACGACGAACGATAGATTTGAGGTCAGGATCTCACATTTTTTGGATGAATATTCCAACAATTTTTCCATCCTACATCGTTCGTTTACATGCAAGGACGCACAAACAATATCTTTAGAACGTTCACAAATCCGTGACGTTTCAAGGATATTGTTACCGATATCCTAGCGTGTGAAGCGGCCTTTAAACACATAGCTCATCGAACAAATCAGAAGTATGGAGGAAGCGAGAGAGCAGCAGCAGTTCTCGCTTCTAGATTTCAATTACATCTGAAGGTGGGACAGTGAAATAGCCGGTGATTGGCTGCGGGGATATAACAATGTCATGTGAGCACCAGGATAGCCAGTGCCGGCACAGCCGGAATGGTGCCATCACCAGAGGTGAATATAAGTGTTTTCATTTTTTATTGGGCGGAGATAGAAGAATTGAGGAGGGTTGTCTGAGTAGAGGACAAACTTTTTAGGCCAGTTCTGACCTCTTGTAATGTCCTCTGTCACAGCTGGATTTCACATTATCTCTGGCCAGGGATCTCTTGGGTGCCTCTATTGATTCCTCAGGTTTGTTCCCTTATGACATTGTGATGTGCCAAATGTCTTAATGTCATGTGGAGCCTAATGACTAGCCTCATGTGATTTCATGATGTCATGGGACCATAGGAAGTGACAAAGTCACCCAGGACATGCTGTAGTGAAGTCTAGTGTGACACCCTGTACCAGGTAACCACAGACTTCCTTGGGACACTGAAGGATTTCCATCAGCGATTAACCACTTACACACAACACCTTCCACTCCAGGCCTGTAGGGGGAGCTCCACTGGTTGCCCTTAAGCCAGATCCCCTATAAATACAGGTGCTGGAGGGATATTAGCCAGAGTGTGCAGTCACTACAGAACTGTGAAGAGCTCAGAGTCTAGTGAGCTGAGCTGGTACTGGAGCTGTGCTAGGCCCAGACCAGTACACACCAGAGGCAGTGGTAGACCCGAAGAGTAGGGATCGAAGGCAGAGGAGAGAAACGTGTTATAGGGGGCAGAGGAGTCATATAGACTCACCCCACCAGAGTTCCGGTCACTGGAGTCCGAGTCTGCAGGGACAGAAAGAATAGGCCCAGCAGAGAACCCAGCATCACGAGGAGGCTTAGCTTCCCGGACACCCGCAGTACCAACAATTGAGAGCCAGGGACCGTGGAGAGACGTCGGCGGCAACCCAAGAGAGAGCCCTCAGTACAGCAACCTGGGTGTGGAGAGAGAGAGAGAGAGAAGTAACGGCCCGGTTAGGTTCCACACCTGCCAGACTTAGAACAAGAAAGCTGAATAAGGAGGCCTACAACCCTACTCGCTGTGGAGATCCCAAAGTGTTTTCCCTTCAGTCCGGACGTATGTACCTGTAACCGAACATCAGTAAAGGTACCAAAAGACTTTTATGTGTGCGTGTCCCTCCTTCCACCTGCACCACACTGACTGCACTCCCCTACTCCAACCTAGCACAGAAACTACTGTGCTACCATATTCCACCATTACAACTCTCAGCCCCGGGGACCCCGCTTCTCCTGTAGGGAGCCACTCCATCTTGCTGCCGCCCATCACCCTGGAGGCCCAAGCAGCGCCGGTGCCCTCACCGGAACCTACAGGTGGCGTCACGACTTGGCATTATTATTATTTTTCTTTTTCCCCATTTTTTTCATTGCCCACCAGGCCCACAGCCTCAGGCACCGCTACCCGTGACTTCCCCCAGACCACGCCTGAGTTCCCCCGGGGCCTGAGCCAGACACTAGCTGCTGGGTAGGACTAGACCAGAGGTCAGAACCATGTGCCTTGAATCTTTGGTCCCATTTCTATTTGTAATGCGTGGCCATTAGAGATGGGGGACCCAGACTTTAAAGTTAAAAAAAAAAAATCAGTATTCAAGTTAGGAGTTTGGGAGCTTCACGTATGAAAACCGGTGGAGTGAGCACCGCCATGCTTGGGTATGCTTGGTGTTGGCCCAATGCTAGTCACTTGCACTATTTGAATGGCTGCATTGGGGGTAAAATCAGCATTATTGCATGTAGTGTGTACAAAAAATAAATACGTTAACAAACCTCCGGAGAGCCAAACTGCCCACTCAGTGACTTCCAATGACTTCCAATGAGGTTCGGGTTAAGAACAGAACTTTATATAAAGTTCGGCTGAACCTGCAGATCCGGAACTTCCAAGGGTCCGCTCATCTCAGGTGGCCATCTCTTCACGGGCATCAATGTGTATAAACTTAGAAGCAGAACCTGTTCTCTCAGACATTAGATTGTGTCCAGCATAAGAAAATATTAAATGTGGATCACAAAACAACCAACTCATTTTGAAGAAAATGTTTTATTTTCCCCAGAGGAAAAAAAAGCAATATAAATATTAGAGTATAAAACTTGCATGTAATACAACAACAATGGATTAAATGGCTCATAGTGTATAATAGAATGCAGAGATAAATGTATAGAATGACACACTCGACATAACTGGTGCATTGGTAGAATGGACGTGTACATCACAAGCCACACAGGAGGATTGAAGGGAAGGTTGGGTAACTGATATCTACAGGTTAATAGCATAAAAGAGTCAATCACTAATACACAATGGTGTTCTCTTCACAAGACAAGCATTGCTAAAAAGAGGAAAAGAAAAGTTATTGGAGAAGACCTTCAATACGGTTTCACATTCCCAGGGGTGACTGTACAGTAGGAGATTGCCCCAAGGACAGAGTAGTATAAATTGTCATTCAGTTCAACATAAGTGCACTATGCTTAGGTCCTGTCAGTTAAAGGCGGCTGGGATGCTTACAGTCCTGAGCCACAATCTGGCAAATATGCAACACAGATGCAGTAGAGTGGTTGCAATCCTGACATACAATAATGAACATTGCTAAAATCTTCAAATGAAATTGTCATAAATCATATCCATAACGTGCAATAGTATATCTACGGTAAGAAGCTCACTGATTACCTTTCCTGTATGCTGGCACACTGAAGATAGGCACTTTAAACTATCCGTGTTACTTAATATACTGTACAATACATGAATGATGATAATGCTTTAGTCCTGTATCTCATGTCCGTCTATAAGCAGAGTTTTGATGTCGATGGTTTATTTTCCATAAATACCAGCTGGAAATAACTACTCTATTAGATGCCACGTGGCGTATCATGCCCAGTATGGATTCAGCTGGTCTCTGGGGAGAACGTTATTACTTAGGCCACGTGCACATGTTGAGTATTCGGTGAGTTTTTTACCTCAGGATTTGTACCCAAAACCAGGAGTGGATGATAAAAAACAGAAGTGGTGCAGGTGTTTCTATTAGACTTTTCCTCTGATTGCTCCACTCCTGGTTTTGTCTTCTAATCCTGATGGTGGGTTTACACGTTGCGATATCGGCGTCCAACTCCGACCCAACTCCGACCAAAAGTCACGTGGTTCACGAGTTGGAGTCGATATCGTTTGCGCGTTGTACGGTGTGAACGTACAACGCGATGCAGGAACGATGGCAAAACGATATCGGGGGTCGAATGAGCGTGCTATTCAACCGCCCGATATCGGATGCCGGTTGTAGCCGCATCGTCCCGTCTGACAGCCCAACTCCGATGTGTACTGCCACGTCACCCATTCACTCCCATGTTAAATGGTCGTTCATGGGTTGGGGGGCGTACACATCATCGGGACGTTGTATCCCGATATCGGGCTGTCTAAACCGGCGATGTGATGCAGGGAAAAGCGCGCTCCCGCGTCGTTGGCTACGATATCGGCCCGATATCGGGACGTGTAAACCCACCATGAGGTAAAAAACTCATCAAATACTCAGCGTGTGCATGTGGCCTTAAAGAGCTAATATTGAGAAGATATAAAGGGCTCTGTGACTATTGCTAATGATTAGTTCAGCATTAAGCATTCATCATCACGATTATTCTGCAGAAGTCATTTATAAGTGATCATTAGTACGTTTCTATACGTCCTTTGTTGTCCCCCAGGGTACAGCTGTCAACTTCCCACTGAATATCTGTACACTTGTGTGGTTCACAATGACATCAAATGTTGAAAGTATATGTTTTTTATAAATTCATATTTTTTTTATGACATTTTCCATTTTGGCAACTTTTTACACAGGTTTCCTACGTTATCCTGGGAAAATGTGAAGACATGGACATATTTAACTAGACGTGGTAACACGAGCCCTTCTTCAGGTTCTCTAATGGTACCTTTACACGCGGCAACATTTCTAGGGTGTCAACAGGTAACTTACTGGCTGCAGTGAAATCATGGAGACATGATTCCATTTGTACACAGCAACAAAATAGAACCTTATCTCCATGATTTCACTGCAGCCAGGAAGTTACCTGTTGACACCCTAGAAATGTTGCCGCGTGTAAAGGTACCCTAAGAGTTATTTCACTGTGCAAAATTGCAATAGAGCATGGCAAAGTAGAACTGAAGTAGAAATGGGCACAAAGTAGCCCTCTGAAAATTGTGATATTAATAGTGCTATTGTTTTTTCCAAATGTGATATATAAGGAGAGAACTATGGCTGAGTGCTGGAGCTATGTGAACATGCCCTGTGACCGGCTCAAACAGTCAAGTGACTCGTTTTAATTCTTAGCCTTTGTTCACACTATACCTTGTAATACACATCCCTCATATACACTGGGAAAATCTCCCTATATATACTTTCAATCATGGGCGGACACAGACAGAAGAGGGGCCCTGTGCTAGAACAGAATCTGGGCCCTTTGCCGTCTCATATCCCATCATAATACAACTCAATATGTCTCTGATAAAAGCTGCTTTCTGCTTTGGAGCTGGAAGTGGCCCTTTTGCCTCTTGAACCCCTTGCTACACCAATGTTATGCCCTCAACCATGTTGACTAATAAACCAATATTATATTCACCCTTTGATGTCTCATGGAATACAGCAGCTTGGTTTTTAACCCTTCATCCTCCCTACTCTATATGCTCCACACTGGGGACTGCAGCAGCCGTGATCTACTTTTATAGTGGTTGTGGCTCTCACAACCACACAAGGTGAAGCCTCTGATACCTATTTAGGTCATATTTTATCTCTCAGACCCTTCATCCTCCCTACTTTAATTTTCTGAAATATTGACCCTTGGGTTTTCATTGGCTATAAGCCATAATCATCAACATTTACAGAAATAAACACCTGAAATACACTCTGTTTGTAATAACTATATGTATGTTTTTCACTTTATGTATTGACTGACTGAAATAAATGAATGTTTTGATGATATTCTAATTCATTGAGATGCACTAGTACATGGTGAGAATTTATTCCCTACACATACACTGCAAATATAGTGTGAACAAAGCCGAGCTCACAATCAATGTCTGCATCCTATGCACATCATCGTGGTGAATCCTATTGGATGTTCATTGTGCGTCATACAATATCCTAATCCAAAATCTTATATTTAGAATACAACGTCTGTGGCGAACCCACCACGTTCTCCATGAGGGAGCTTCTTCAGGACACCTAGGAGCATTTTTATCCTGAAGCACCATTTTTTTTACATCTTGTTGGTAATTTCTTAAGCACATAGTTCAACATTTGTGGGTTTCGGGAACGTTGGGCCATCTTTTTTATTGCCATGTTCCTGTTGTTTTTTTTTTCTCAGTTCACCAATGAAGAAACTCTCGTGGTTTCTGAAGTGAGATGTCTAGGCATCTTCTGGGCGTCTTTCTAGCCTTCACATTGACTTGTATTTCAAAGTATGAAATGTCTTTAGGACGGAAAACACCTGAAGAATGTTCAGCTTACATCTGTTAACAGTTTGGCATCCTGAAGCGCTGAAAACCGATCAAAAGCCTGAACATATGAACAGCAAGGTTTTTATACGTAAAAGGGAATTTATTCATTCTGCCGAGCGCTTTCTGGGCATTTTTTCCAAGACGGGTCCACTCTGAAACCCAATTGAATAAAGATGTGTGTTCATAGCCTAAAGGCTCCGTCACACACTACGATATTGTTAATGATATCGTTGCAACGTTACCGGTTTGGTGACGTTTCAACGATGTCGAAACAACATTGTTGCGTGTGACATTTACCAACGACCAACGATGAGGTCGTTCAATGACCTGTAAACGATAAATGACCTGGACCATAAATTTATCGTTGGTCTCCCGCTGGGCACCCAGCATCGGCATGTGTGACAGCAGGAGACCAACGATGAACGAGCTCCCAGCGCTGCACAGCAAGCGCTGGGAGCTGGTAACCAGGGTAAACAGCGGGTAACTAAGCAGAGCGTGGCGCTTAGTTACCCTCTGATTACCCTGGATACCAGCGTTCTCGCTGGTCCTGATCGCTGGTGAGTCTCCCTGTTTGACAGCTCACCAGCGATCAGATAACGATGTCCCAGCGATCCCATCGTTGATCGGATTGCTGGGACATTGTAGTGTGTGATGGGGCCTTTAGTGTTCTCTAGAACAACATTTGTGATAAAATTGACCCTATTGCCTATACGCTTAGGGCAGCTGTTTTTTTATTACTTAAATCGTATAAATAATTATTTTTATTGATTCAATGCATTTTAAAATTAAGTTTGCAATAGTCTTGATTAAACGATTTTCTTCAAGGCAACAGACTACACTAAAATCCTTCATGGACTGACCCTGCACGTGCTTGCTTCTGTCCTTCCCCTCCATCTTGATAAAATACATTCAGTAGGTTAGCAGTAAGTAGGGGAAGATGTAAGGGCGTGTGACTGTAAAATCGGATCACACAGGGAATGTTTGGAGTCTGATACCAAGAAGATATTTTTAATCAAGACTGATTGTGTTTGTTTTATTTTGTTACTTATATAAAAAAATCTGTAATTTAAAAAAAATGCTTTGAATCTGCAGATATGTGGGTTCATCTGCAGGTTATAGTGTTCTGACATCACGTGGTCACCTTGCCGAGAGCACCACTGCCGGGAGGAAGTAAATGTTATTTCTCAGTTTCAGGCTTTCAGTCATGGAGGCGTAGCCAGTGCAGTTTCCGTCAACACTCAATACATAGTAAAGTGGCAGCTGTAACAATGTCCTAGCACTGACTGACAACCAACTGTCTACTGATGCACTGCTGAGCCGGCTCTCAGTCAGGACGTTGTTACAGTCGCCGCTCACTATGTACTGAGGGTTGCCTGAAACCGTGCCTGTTGCGATCCTATGACTGAAAGCCCGAGGCTGCCGGGAGCCATTTCCTCATGATGTCAGAAGACTATTATCCTGCATATTAATGATGTTTTTTTTATACGACAGGTTCCATTTTAGAAGCAAAGTAAATTGGTTGTGAATTTGTTTATGCCCTTCAGAATTTTATATAATGTTTATTTGTATCAGTTTATCACTAAATAATCAATATCAAGAGGCAGTACAATAGTAATTCAGCCATCAATACTGCTGCCTTATGGTGCAAAATACTTTCCTTTTGTCAATATGTTATTATTTTTATTTTTTTCCTAAATGCAGAAATAAAATGAACCCCATGCTTGAATAGGACATGCACATATGGTCTTATCCCAATGCACCTCTGGATACTTTATGGATTGTCAACATGCAGATTTCTATACAGCTATGTGATCATATTGTACACCTCAAACAATGGGTGTATATAGAGACACATCAGTCGCTTGTCCAGTTGTGTTTTTGGCCTACAATTAAGTAAAATGTCTATTAAATATTACCAGATTTTATTTTTATTGTCTTATGTGACTTTATTGTATTTGTAGCTTCTTTTAACAGAAGAAAACATACCCCTTCATGCATGTAATGCTTTGTCTCTGGAGGGTACAATGGTGTTAATCAGCAGCGTAACTTGAAGCTCATGGATCCCAATACAAAAGCTCCAACAGGCCCCCAATTATTGCAAATCTTTAATAGATTTAGTCTTTTACTATAGGCCAAAGGGACTTTAGGGGCCCGGGTGCAATTGTGACCCCTGCACCTATTTTAGTTACACCCCTGGTGGTATCTATGATCAGGTTAATTGGAAGGTTATGGCCCATTTGGATGTGCTGATAATTGGGAGAATATTGATTATTGGCTTGTCTAAAGGAGTTGGAAATCATTGGGTGCAATCATTTTGTACATTGTCCATGCACACAGAATGATCCTATTAACAATTGTTCTGCGCACATAGAAAGATAGGCTGATAGCCTATCTAAACAGGCTATGAAATGAACGCTGATAGTCTTGCATGTAGCTAATTGGTGATCGTTTAGCGGTTGTGTATTCAACTTATATATATGTGCCCTTATGTCCCTCCATACACATAGGACTAATGTTAGCAGAACCCACCAATATTGATGAGTTTGGCCAACAATCAATTGTGTATTGGGGCACCTGCCAACTGATGGTCAAAAGAGATGTCCGATTTCGGACTGCTGATCGCATTGTTCTCCCGGATATGAGCTGCCAGGCGATGTGTCAGCTTTCTCCTGTGCATGGGAGAGTTTAGATGGCCGTCAGCCAAATGATCAGCTAGCACATCGCTCAACTCACAACCATGTAATGCTTATGGGGACCTTAGTCTCCATATGGCTATAATTAGGAACATATAGCAATATTAAGTAAACATTTGTAGAGAACTTATCGTAAAATGAATGAATTGGAATTGGTTTACACCTGGGGCCAACATAGTAGATGTGCAACCTGAGCAGCTACAAAGGCAAGGGAGCACAAAAGAATAGTATCCTCTACTATCCACTCGTATTATCTGTGTCCACCCCTGGGTTATAGCTATATCTCAAAAGTTAAAAAGACAAAGTCGTGCCACCCAGATATTACATTTTGATTGATAACCTATGCATTTTTTTTCAAATAAAATAAACTAATTGACAATTTGACATTTTCATTATGGTTTCTCCTCAACCAGGAATTGTTGGCTTCCCACAATGGAGATTACCTGATAATTTATGCGCTGTTTCTTCTAATAATTCAATGAATGTTTATATGAAATTCTACTGGACTGACTATAAAAATGTATATGCAATTTTGCTAAACATCCTCAACCCTGGTACACAGATACAATGGAGCTCCCAATCGTTATAGTTCCTGTAATATTTCCAGCTTGCCTAAAGCTGCATGATTTATTCAGTAATCTTTTCATCTTGCTGCTTAATGATTTGGAAAGAATAGGGGTCGCCCACTTGAAAAAAAATATGTTTTGATGTGTTTGTAACATACTTATATTACCAAAGGTATCACAGTCTTATGGTGTCAGCAATTGGTGTAACTTGAAGCTCATGGGCACCGATGGGAAAGCTCCAGTGGGACCCCCCAAGTATTGCAAATCTTTAAGAGCATTAGTATTTTGCTATAGACCAAAGAGTCTTTTGGAGCCCCCTAGGCTCCAGGGTCCAGGTGTGATTGCTAACCCTGTATCAATTGTGTTACTGTGTTCCGCAAACCCCACTTTCACATTCAGTAATGCACATACACATTAGACTAAAGTTGGCCAAGCTCACTAATATTTGCATGATAGCCTAATGTGTATGAAGACCTCCTGAATCCCACTTGACAAACAGTGTTGGTAGAGAGGGGGATCTGGCTTGTTAAATTTTAATGGCTGATAATTTGGCGCAGAGTTAAGCAACTGCCAGAGGAGTTTGGCAGCGGCTTTTTCAAAAAGAACACAGGAACACTTGATCGAGCTGAGGGTCTCTGTGTATGGAAAAATCTGGAACGATACCTATTTGACCAACAAATATTTGTTGTATATGGTGGTCTTTACACAGACAAGAGAGTTTCGTGTGTTAGCATGTCATCAGTGCTTGATGTCAAGGGGGCTGACTGATTAAATTTAATAACTTAGCCAGCCACCTCTGTCACAGTTAATGTATTAGCAACGAAGTGGCTTGGCTTAACTGCTTAAATGAGTGCTGTCTCCTTGACACAAATCACTGATGACATGATGACACTGAAATTTCTATCCTGTGTCTAAACCAGTGAGGAAGTGGATCTGACAGTACCCTGGGGCCACTGCTTATATCTGAAGACTGGGGAACCTTCATAACACAAGTATACATTTACATTTCAAACACATCGGTGGACAACCCCTTTAAATACTTCAGAAAATGTGATTATATACATTCAAGCTACAAAACCCTTTAGATTTTCAATAAGAAAAATATACATAGATGGTAGAGATGCATGTAATATGTATTAGAGTTAGGCATTGATTCATCCAGAAGTCTATGTTCAATGTTTAGTGAGGACAGGTGCATTCCCAGATCGGCTTGTAAATCTATAGTCCCATCAGAATCAAAATCAAGATAACACAATGAAGAGTACTAGATTATTTGCTACACAATCGCTTATACATTATTACAATCACAACATACATTCTTTACATTGGAATAAACAGAATTTTTTTTACTTTTTCCATATGCAGTCCTTCTGTTACGTTGATGCTTCTTCCAGTTACACAGGTATAGAAAGAATCGGGTACAATACTGTCTGTACATACCAACCGGGGAACTCTTTGAATATCAAAATATAGAACGTTTGTATCACTTTTCCTGGGCTTTGCATTCTTTTTCATCCTTTTTCATCCTCATTATTACAATCACTTTGTATTTTAAAAGGGACAACTCTTTCGATCAAGATCCATTCTCTAGATAATCCTCATTGCCTTCACAGCCAGGTTCACCACCTAGACAAACGTGTGTCACATACGGCACACACGTCTTGGATTCGTGTCCGTTGAGTTAAACTTTTTGATGTAACAGTGACAGCCATTGACTTGAGTTGCGATTGAATTAATATCTCATTTTACAGGTTTAGAAGCTTTGGCTAAAGAAGGGCTCCAATTTTCATAAAGTAATGTCTTTAAAGAAGAATAATGTGCTCTGTACTTAGTAAGACTTTTCCTATTATTTTACTTAACCCAAAAGAGCAAGATCTTATAAGATTCCTACTGGATCTTTCTTTCGACATCAGTAATTTTTCTACATTGTCATTTTTTGAATTTTTGACGGATACAATTTTAATAATTTAATATTAAGTGCAAACGTTTAGAGTCAACTGACTTACTGCTTTTTCGTCACCGGTTGACCCTTTCTTTTTAAAACAGAATTTTACGTGTCTCCTACTATGATTGTTAAAAGGGGGAATTTAATAGGACAGGCAAAAAGATTAATAGATTGGCTACTCTAAATTATCATCGCATGTATTAAAAATAACTTTAACAGCTCCAAGGTAAGTTCTACTAGCTTCATCAACTTGCTTCCTATAAACTATGAACATCCCGCTTCTTTTTTATTTTTGCCTTTCATTGTAACAATGACATTCAATATGATTTGGCTGGGGTTAAGTGCTTAGAGGAATTGCTCTGCTGGCGCAGAATGTTATTTCTTCTCCTTTTTGGCTGCTTTCTTCTTGTTCCCTCCTGAAGGTGCCAGGACTTTCCCTTCTTGTTTTATGGCAGCATTAAGAGTAGCAGTGCCTGGAATATATATGTTTTGTCTGTAATCAGGTACATGCTGCAGAGTAAACTGGGGACCATAGCAGGCACCGAGGCCCATCGTTCCTGTTCCTCCTCCGATATTGGAGCTTTCAGCAGCTTCTGTAAAGTAAGAAAAGAATATGAATGTTTACATATACATCTTTTTCTATATGAACTGCCAGAAGATTAATTAATCTATGGTTTTTGTCATTTTTTGCATAGTTATGGACAATACGTAGAGCACGTATAATTGTATGTATTCTATTAGATCATTACAGTAAAGGTTACAGTAAAAATGTTTTCCAAGACTTGGACATTGTTAAAGGGAACCTGTCATCTACAAGCCACCTAACCTATCAATACATGTCCCTGCACCTTCCTATTACCATTATAACTACCCCTCTCTCTCTGCTAAATGCTTGCTTTCAATGTTGTAAGAGAGGCAGTGGGGGATGGAATGGCCACAGTCAATCAAGCTCCCTCCAGCCACAGTGACTGCCTCCATGGCTTCTAACTGTAAGTTTTACAAAGGCTATATCTCGGGGTAAACAGCACACAGACACATGGGAGACCCCTTCCCTGAATGCAGCAGACATGCTGCATTCAGTGCTGCATTTAGATTGCCATGCAGGAGGGGAGTGACAGGTCTTCTTTAACTGTTCCTCTGGGTGTTTTATTAATTTCAGATCAGTGGAGGTCCACCTGCTGGCACCACAACTTATCAACTGTTTTCAGGTCCTGTAGGAAAGAAGAAACACATACAGCTGTGTACACTGTGTATTGGTCACTCCTAGGTACTGCAGCCCAGCTCCCATTTGGGCCAAAAAGTGCCCTACTTTTATGGATTGTACAGAAATGTATAAATAGTTTGAAATCCAATGCTAAAATCAATCATCATCGATTAAGCAAGCCTTACTCAACTCAAGCATACCAAGGATACTTCTGCACTGGTTGGCGAAGAACTGATTATGCCAGACATTGCTCTGCTCACGAGCCAAAGTCCAGTAAACCAACATTTACCATAATGGAGAAGAATAAAGTAGAGCTTGCCAGACACTTTGGATGTTCTTTTTTGCTTTTTCCAGGACATCCTGAAAGCTCGGCTACTGGGAGGAAACAAACTTTATTCCTCCCAGCATCCTCCGGCTTTCAGTTGTAGAGGCAATTTAGGCCTGAAATTGCATGCATTGAGTCCAAGGTGTTCATGTGCATCTCTTGGGCCAAAAAAAGTACAAAAGCCGCAACATTTTTCCAGCGTTTTTTGCTGCCTATTTCACGCTTTTTGGTGCAATTCTCTGACAGCTCAATTGGAGTAAGGAGCGCGGTCTGCGGCATTGTAACCAGGGAGACACTGGGGTCACCTGAGGATAGCTCAGGTGACATGACCAGAGCTGTCCTCGGAGGACCTGAGTTACCCCCCTTATGATGCCTCAGCGCTCCGGGCTCTCCTTCAGGGACCATAGGGATGGAAGCTGTGTTCGTTCCCCTTGGTCTCTGATGAAGCAGAGCTGAGAGTGTTCAGCACAGAGATGAGGGACGAGGGGTTAATAAAGAAGTTGTCCCTACATGTATTTGTGTTTTTTTTTATTTTTTAATGAATTATTAAAAACAAATCTGAAGTGGGCTTCGCCGTATTTTTGTATGCCAGCCAGGTACAGCAGGCAGGTACGGGCTGTCCCCAACTTCCAGCTGCCTATTTGTACCTGGCTGGAAATAAAAATATAGGGAAGCCCTTCTTTTTAATTATTTCGAGAATTTCATGAAATAATAAAAAAAAAACAACGTGGCTTTCGCCCTATTTTTGGGTCCAGCCAGGTACAACTAGGCAGCTGGGGACTGGAATCTGCAGCACAGGGTGGGCCAAGCTTTCTGGGCCCCCACGCTGTGAATTGCAGTCCGCAGATACCCCAGAAAATGGCGTGTTCATAGACACTCCATCTTCTGGTGCTGTATCCAACTCTTTCAACGAACCTGGCTCGCTGGGTAATAATGGGGTTAGGGCCATCTTGTATTATCAACTAGCAATAAGCCCGAAATTCATGGGGTCATGCCAATATGACACATGAACACCATGAATTTCTAGTAAAGATAAGAAACAACACAACAGAGACTTTTTTATTAGAAATGAAACAAATAAAATTTAGAGACTCCAATCTTTATTATAAAATAAAAATCCTCCATCTGACATAGTCCACATGGATAGCAAAGCAATGTCAGCTCTGCTACATCGCTCTGTGTAGACAAGCATCTATGCAGAGCGAGAAGCAGGCTGATACTGACAGTGACAGAGTTCACCGAAGTTCATGGCTCAGGCAATGAACTCGGGTGAACCCTGAAGCCACCACCCGAACACTGCCAATGCCGGCTGAAGATTGCCCAGCGCTGTGGAGTAAGTAAACGGGAAGTTAATGAGAGGCCCCAGAATTGGATGCTGACGGGAGACAGCGAGACGGGACGACGCGTCGTGGGATGGGTAAATATAATTATAATGTTTATTAATAATTTTATGCTTTATTTTACAGACCCCCCCCCCCCGCCCCATCCCATATCTGTAAAGTTCAAACTTGGGGATCGGATGCAAGTTCGCGTCATCTCCGGCCCCGAGCTCGAACTTTACAAAAAGTCGGGGGGTTCGCCCATCACTATTTTATATTTCTATGTCTCTCTGTAATATTTAAAGCGAATTTGTCATCCAATTTTTGGTACGTAATCCAAGTGAAGCATGATGTATTGACACAGAGCCTGATTCCAGCGCTGTATCGCTTACTGGTCTCCTTACTGTACTTTTGTTAAATCTCAATTTTATTAGCAGGATATTATCACTAGAGGAATAGTAAACCTGCTGCCATGTAGTCCTCTATATTCATGAGCTCTGTGTAAGATTGAAAAGGATCAAACCTGCTGTGAAAATCCATAGAAATATTTGGCATGCAGCAGGTTTCAAATCTGCAATACATGGTTAAGGGGCCGTCACACACTACGATTTTGTGAACGGTCTCACCTACGATCTCAGGGGTGTGCTCTCCTGAACAACATCGTTAGTGAGGTGTCACATGTCTAGATAACGTTCACGACGCACCAACGATGTTGCGTGCAGGTATCATTCACACAACCAGCGACCGATGCTTGTCAATGTTGTGAATAGGTGACATCATTAAGGAGATAGTTATCGCGGTGTCACACTGAACGATGCAAGCAGATTGCATGATCGACATCGTCTGATTTGGGGTCCGGATCTCATATCTGCGATGAACGATCAGACCACTTATCACTTGTAAGATCGACGTGTCACACGCAACGACGTTGTTTGAACGACGGAAAACCCGTGACCTTTCGATGACATCGTTAAATATATCGTAGAGTGTGACGGCCCCTTAACTCATGTAGGGATTTTTTTCCGTAACATATGGGTGCGAATTTCACCGTAGTTTTATTTTCTTTCTCATAAATCAATGGTACGCATGAAAATAAGAAACTTGTAATATGTCTTCTAGGGGCCCTTTCACATCAGCGTTTTTCGTAATTCGCGGCAGATGCGGTGAAAAAAACGCATCTGCCGCGTTTGCCGCATAACCGTTCCACTTGCGGCGCGGTTGCGGTTTTTTCTATGCAAAGTATAGGCATACTTGCGGCAGGTGCGGCAAGTGCGGTTTTGCACTTGCGGCAGGTGCGGCCGCGAAAAAAACCGCAGTAAGCCGCGGTTTTTTTCGCGGCCGCACCTGCCGCAAGTGCAAAACCGCACTTGCCGCACCTGCCGCAAGTACGCCTATACTTTGCATAGAAAAAAACGCAACCGCGCCGCAAGTGGAACGGTTATGCGGCAAACGCGGCAGATGCGGTTTTTTCACCGCATCTGCCGCGAATTACGAAAAACGCTGATGTGAAAGCACCCTTAGGGCCCTTTCACATCAGCGTTTATTTGAAATCGCGGCAGATGCGGTGAAAAAACCGCATCTGCCGCGATTGCCGCATAACCGCTGCACTTGTGGCGCGGTTGCGGTAATCCCCATAGAAAGTATAGGGGGACTTGCGGCAGGTGCGGCAAGTGCGGTTTTGCACTTGCGGCAGGTGCGGCCGCAAAAAAAAACCGCGGTCAGTCACGGTTTTTTTCGCGGCCGCACCTGCCGCAAGTGCAAAACCGCACTTGCCGCACCTGCCGCAAGTCCCCCTATACTTTCTATGGGGATTACCGCAACCGCGCCGCAAGTGCAGCGGTTATGCGGCAATCGCGGCAGATGCGTTTTTTTCACCGCATCTGCCGCGATTTCAAATAAACGCTGATGTGAAAGGGCCCTTAGAGTAATCCACTATTTTCTCATTTGTTCTCAAAATTTGCAATTCACAGGTAAAATCTGTATTCAGTGAAGAAAGCAGATGGCAGTTGGTACTAATAAGGTTCTATGGAACTGGCAGTAGAATACCAGTCTGCCTCTAGCTCCTCCATTCCGCCCTCTATAGAATTTTAAGAAAACCAACTGATATCTCCCATCTCAATAACAGTTCACTTACACGAATGGATAACTCGGACCAGTTCTATCTAATGTTTTATCGGATAGAGTTCACTTCAGTGTTATACTATGAGGCACTGCTGACCAGTGTTTTTTTTCTCATGCCGATTTGGCGGTGTGTATCGAATGGCATGCACCAATTCAAGGCTATGGATGTGAACAAAACATCAGACTGCACTTGGATGGCATCCAAGTGCCGTCTTGATTCATACCAACTCAGTGGAGAAGATGGAGAAAATTTGTTGTCCATCTTCTCACCTACGCTCTGATTCTCACGTGCTAGAGACTGGACCACAGTAAATTTACAATCTGCTCAAACTTGATTAGAGATTGAGCTGAGTATCATTAGCGTAATCAGGCTGATTCCCCGCACATGAGAGAGTATACGCTGGCCTAATGGGAACGTCTGTCTTCTTCACTGAACACAGACTTTACTTTTTAATTGAGAGTGAAAGCTCAGTCTAGGAGGAGAAACAAGCAGATTTCTCTTGTTGATTACAAAGTTGCTTACTTTCATATGTACTATTGATTTATTAAATGTAAATTAAAATGGTGGTAAATCTTTAATAACTCTAGAAGGAAAATTTGCATACTTACTTTGTTGTCCATAGACTGATTTTACAAATGAAACATGTGTGCTAAAGGCCGAGTTACACACACAGATAATTGTGCAGAGATTGTTGGCAGATCTCTGGTTGCAGTGAAATTATGGACACATTGTTCCATTTGTACACGGCTACAAAATGTAACAATGTGTCCATGATTTCACTGCAACCAGAGATCTGCCAACAATCTCTGCACAATTATCTGTGTGTGTAATGGTGGGGTTACACGTCCCAATATCGTAGACAACGGCGCGGGAGCGCGCATTTTTTGAGCGCTTTTCCCGATATCGCATCGGAGGTTTACACGCTGCGATATCGGGAAACAACGTCACTACGATGTGTACGCCCACCAACCCAGTAACGACCATTTAACATGGGAGTTAATGGGTGAGTTGCGAGTACACATCGTAGTTGGATGTTTACACGCAACGATCCTGCTACAACGGCCATGCGATATCGGGCAGTTGAATAGCACGCTCATTCAACCCCGATATCGTTTTGGCATCGTTCCAGGATCGCGTTGTACCTTCAAACAGTACAACGCGCGCCCGATATCGGGTCCAACTCGCAAACCACGTGACTTTTTGTCGGAGTTGGATCGGAGTTGGACTCCGATATCGTGGCGTGTAAACCCGCCATAACTCGGCCTTAAGTTTAGGCCTCATTCAGACTTTATTTTTGTTTGTTTTTATGTATAAGGGAAAAACTTCACAATTCTTAATCAATGGCTATATTTTAGTTTCAATATTTTTTTTTAAATGGTTAGAGAGAAGAAATAGGGTTTTTCTTTTTGTGTTGCCTACAAAAAAACATCCAGGATGGTCCAATATGTAGATGAAAACTATTTATTTTCCAACGCGTTTTGTAGCACAAAGGTAATGTGATTTTGTCCTGAGGAAGTGGCATGCTGCTACGAAACGCATGGTAATGTGATGTTGTCCTAAGGAAGTAGCATGGTGCTACAAAATGCATGGTATTGTGAATAAGTCCTGAGGAAGTAGCATGGTGCTAAGAAACGCGTAGTAATGTGATTTTGTCCTGAGGAAGTAGCATGGTGCTAAGAAACGCATGCTAATGTAATTTTGTCCTGAGAAGTGCCATGCTGCTATGAAACACGTGGTAATGTGATTTTGTCCTGAGGATGTAGCATGCTGCCATGAGATGTGTTGGCAATTACTTTTAATCTACATATTGGACTATCCTGGATGTGTTGTCATCAGCAATGCAGAAAGAAACACCCTATTTCTTCTCTCTATCCATTTTCATATTACATGTGGGTCTGCAGCAGCTGGTTATATACGATAATCGTTGATATGACTATCACAACCCTAAAAGGTGAGTATATCCTTAATTGGTCCTAAAGCATATTGTTGGATAAGGCCAGCTTCACACCCCGATTTTTTGGGTCTGGGGCTGTCTGGTGTGAACCGGACAGCCCGGATCCGAATTTGCACCCCATGTATCCCTATTGCGCCATATTGGCCTTATTTGGCCTCCGCTTTGCATGTTGTCCAGGAGGATCCGGTTTTGTCCGATTTTTGAATCTGACACAAAAACAGAATCTGCAGCATTTTTTGTGTCCGATGGAAAAAATCGGACAAAACCGGGTCCTCCCAGATTCGGCGCCCATAGCATTATTATTATTATTATTATTATTATTATTTATTTATATAGCGCCATTAGGTTCCATGGCGCTTTACATGAGGGTGAGGGAGACAAGAACAAGTACACTAAATCTAGGCGATCAGGACGTACAGGTACAGGAGGGGCAGGGACCCTGTCCACGAGGGCTCACAGTCTATGAGGGGTGGGTTAGGATACAGTAGGATGGGGGAATGTCAGGTATGGGGCGTTCGCCTGGGTCTCATGGCAGGTTGTAGGCTTGACGGAACAAGTGAGTCTTCAGGTGACACTTGAAGCTACTCAGGGTAGGAGACTGTCTGACGTGTTCGGGCAGGGAGTTCCAGAGTAAGGCAGATGCCCGGGAGAAGTCCTGGACTCGGTTGTGCGAAGAGGTGATGAGGGGGGAGCAGAGGAGGAGTTCTTGGGAGGAGCGGAGGTTGCGTGAGGGTAGGTATCGGGAGACCAGGTCGGAGATGTATGGTGGAGCCAGGTTCTGTATGGCTTTGTACGCCATGGTTAGTGTTTTGAATTGGGATCTCTTGGAGACGGGGAGCCAGTGAAGGGCTTGGCAGAGAGGGGAGACAGGGGAGTAGCGGGAGGACATATAGATGAGTCGGGCAGCGGAGTTGAGGATAGACTGGAGAGGTGTGAGGGAGTTAGCCGGGAGGCCATTGAGAAGGAGGTTGCAGTAGTCAAGGCGGGAGATGATAAGAGCATGGATGAGTGTTTTAGCGGTGTCGTGGGTGAGGAAGGAGCGGATCCGTGAGATGTTCTTGAGCTGGAGCCGGAGGGATGTGGTGAGGGCCTCGATGTGGGGTTTGAAGGATAGGGAGGAGTCAAGGATTACCCCGAGGCACTTGGCTTGGGGGACTGGGGAGAGGGCACAGTCGTTGATGCAGATGGATAGGTTGGGAGGTGGGGTGGAATTTCTTGGGGGGAAGACTATGAATTCAGTTTTGTCCATGTTGAGTTTAAGGAAGCGAGCAGAGAAGAAGGATGAGATGGCGGAAAGGCATTGAGGGATTTTCGAGAGTAGGGAGGTGATGTCAGGGCCGGACAGGTAGATTTGGGTGTCGTCGGCGTAGAGGTGGTACTGGAGGCCATGGGACTCAATGAGTTGCCCTAGGCCGAGAGTGTAAATGGAGAAAAGTAGGGGTCCCAGGACCGAACCTTGGGGGACTCCGACAGAAAGGGGGTAGGGTGAGGAGGAGGTGTGGGAGTGGGAGACGCTGAAGGTCCGGTCCGCTAGGTATGAGGAGATCCAGGAGAGGGCAAGGTGGGTGATGCCAAGGGATTCCAGGATCCGGAGAAGAAGGGAGTGGTCAACCGTGTCGAAGGCGGCAGACAGGTCAAGGAGTAGCAGGATGGAGTAGTAGTGTTTGTTCTTGGCGGTCAGTAGGTCGTTGGTGACTTTGGTCAGGGCTGTTTCAGTGGAATGGAGGGGTCGGAAGCCGGACTGTAGGCGGTCAAAGTGGGAGCACGAGGAGAGGTGAGAGGACAGTTCGGAGTGGACGTGCTGTTCAAGTAGCTTAGAGGCGAATGGGAGAAGAGATATGGGGCGATAGTTAGAGACAGAGGTAGGGTCAAGTGAGGGTTTTTTTAGGATGGGCGTGATTAGGGCGTGTTTGAAGGCCGAGGGGAAGGTACCAGTGCTAAGTGAAAGGTTAAAGAGGTGGGTGAGGGCTGGGATGAAAATGGAGGTGTGGTTGGGAATGAGGTGGGATGGGAGCGGGTCGTGGGCGCTGGTGGTGAGGTGTGATTTTGACAGGAGGGAGGAGAGTTGGTCTTCAGTTATGGGAGGGAAGTGGCTGATGGAGGAGGAGGGCAGTGTAGGTGGGAAGGGGAGGTGTGGGGATAGTGGACCGAAGCTGCTTCTGATCTTGTCGATCTTCTCCTTGAAGAAGGTCGCAAAGTCTTCAGCAGAGATAGCATAGCACCACTAATCAAAGGACAATAAAACTATCTGTGCCATTTATCTCTGAACTCTGATTTTACTGACCAATCTGCTCGTCTCCCCTCCCAAGACTGACCACTATATTCTGCTTCACGTCACCTGTCTTATTTACTGCATTATCCAACCCTGAATTTGTATATTTGTGTGTGTTCAGAATTTGTGTCATTATTAAGCCTGATAAAGAGGCCATACAGTCTTAAAAACTTGCTATTTCTTACCTTTTAATGGCTAACTGAAAAGATGGTAACAACCACTCAGGACTCTTAGGGTACCTTTACACACGGCTACATTTGTAGCTTGTCACCAGGTAACTTACTGGTTGCAGTGAAATCATGGATACATGGTTCTATCTTGTTGCTGTGTACACATGGAATAATCTCTCCATGATTTCACTGCAACCAGTAAGTTACCTGGTGACAAGCTACAAATGTAGCCGTGTGTAAAGGTACCCTCAGAGTTTAATAATTTTCTTTCGACTGGCTAAGGGCGGCTTGACACTGCGGCGTGGTCCAGTCCGGGGCTGCCCGGGAGGACCCTGACAGCCGCGGACTGGATCAGCACACAGAACCGGAGGGCTAATATGCCCTCCGGTCCAGTGTGCAGCGCATGCAGCTGCAGCCGCTGACAGGTCAGGACCGCGGCGCCGCGGTCCTGACTTATCAGCAGCAGGAACTGCTTGCTGCTACACACCGGACCGGAGGGCATAATAGCCCTCCGGTTCTGTGTGCTGATCCAGTCCGCGGCTGTCAGGGTCCTCCCGGGCAGCCCTGGACCGGATGACGCCGCAGTGTGAAGCCGCCCTAACACGGTACAAACATTTTTTACCTTATTGATTTTCGATGATATTCTAATTCATTGAGATGCACTAGTATATGGTTTCCATACATTTTTCTGGAAACTCTACACTACATTTCATTGCACATATGAAAAATGCACCAAATATTCATTGTGGGAACTTAGCCCTAGGTGTGGCATCCTTCATTCCACACATAAAAGTTTCCAAGTTTCTTCTGCCTATTAGACACACACTTGGCATCCTAGGCTTATTGGATTATTTTTTCTTTTACAGACCCATTCACTTGAAGTGGCATATATGATCCCCAAAGCAAATCCAAAGGGGACTTGTGCCTGTATTTTCAATAACACAGTCTGTCTGCAAAAAATAAGGAAAACACGGACATGTGATCTTGCCCATGGACTTTAAGTGTCACGTGTTCAATCTGTGAAACGCACAGACAGAATGTGTATGGCTGAAATAGACGTCTGAATGAAGCCTCATGGGACGAATAGATGAAGTTTCTACAAAGTGACTAACCAGTTGCCGATGCCAAAATCATTGCTTGAAGCCTTTCTGTTTCTACAGGGTTGTTTGGCCAGATGCCGGCCTCCTCAGAAGGTTGTGCGCTGCGGAGTGAATTATTAGGTAGGAAATATAATAGAAAAATAATATATTAGTTGATTGGAAATAACTTTGAACTGCTCAATAATTTAAAGAGGTTGCTCATTTTCATGTAAAATAAAGGTCGTCAATCATTTTATTCTGCCATGAATACATGTATGTGAGATGTGTGTGAAGGATGTCAGCATGGATCTCCGTGCAAGCAACGCTAGATAGGTTACCCGCTATCTTCTGCTCCCATGTCTGACTAGCTGCATGTGGTAAATCCAGGAGGCAAGGGTGTAACTACAATAGGTGCAGAGGTTCCAATCGCACCCAGGCCCCAGAGCCAAGGAGGCCCCTATAGTCCCTTTGGTTTATAGAAAAAGACTAATGCTATTAAAGATTTGCAATAATTGGGGGCCCCGTTGGAGCTTTGGCATCAGGACCATGAGCTTCATGTTATGCCACTACCAAAATGGATGATGCAGTGGATGAACCTTAATGTGTTTAATTCACAGTACCTTGGTGAGAAGAGGTAGTATGTCAGGGAACATGAAGGGAAGGATGAGGGATGCAAGATGGAGGATGGAAGATAGAGGTAACCTCTCTTCAGTCCTGATGCATGTGCTGCCAAGATGGCACTGACCAGAAGAAAGGATGTGAGGAAAAGATTGCAAGACTGCAGTGCTAACCACTGAGCCACCGTGCCGCCAATAATACATTAAGGGTAAGGACACACTGGCGTGAAAAACAGACGAGTGCAATGCATTCAAATATCGCATTGCACTCGGACCAATGTTAAAGAATGAGTGAGAACAAAACGCGTGTCACCCGCTTTTTTCTCATCCAGAATCTGGATGACAAAAAAGTTGCAACATGCTGCGACAGTAAGCGATTCTTTCGTGAGACTCGCCAATGCAAGTCAATGGGTCCGATCACACATGGACCATCCTAGTGGCATCCGTTTTTTTAACTGACCTGAATCTGCTGGGTAAGAAAATGTATTTTCTATTTGTGTCCTTTTTTCGCTTTAAATGAGAATTTAGTGGATAGGACTTGTGACATGTGGGGAGCCGTGTAGTGGCTCACAAGCTTACGTGTTTTGGACCAAAAGACAAACCAATACCCCACAATTTGCTATATTTTAAAACTAACTAGTTTTCCACAATTTCAGCACCTGTTATTCAGTTTTTTTCTTGCACTCTTTTGTTGCTGTGTGTGGCTGGGTCATGTGGGTGCGTTTGTTCCGGCGCAGGTGGCGGTGTTGAATGCCGTAACAGCCCGCCTACTGAGATGGGGGTTAATGTAAGAGGCTGGGCATACACTGTGCAGGCCTGTGTGAACTGCGCTTTATATGAAACCCATTGTGTTTGCAGGACAACCAGTGGTCACTCCCTCTGTGAGAAAGGAGGTTGCTAGTGATTGGGGCTGGTGTCTTGCATTCATAATGCCTTCAGTTATAACCTGGGCAGAGCTGCACACAGCACTAACTGTAAAGGTACCTTTACACGCCGCCACAACAGGATGCATACAACCCGCTACAGGCTACAAATGTGGCTTGTCGCGCCAATATCGCCCGTAGTAGCGGCGTCTGAAGACGGGACGACACAGCCGGCTACAGATACATCTGTATCCGTGCACTGCCCATAAACAGATGGCTACATCGCCGATTGTAGCGAGCTGTATCGGCGTGTAAAGAACCCACGGAAGGGAACTCTGGACACCCGGCGATGTAGCTGCAATGTAGCTAAGGCGTCACCCAGGCTCCGTGTTACCGCGGCCCATCTGCGATCATTGGTGGAAGCTCCTGCATGACGATTGGTAGTCGCTGCATAGGGAGGCATATTTAAGGAGCTGACCAGTCACACTACACAATCGCTCGAGCGTGCTGTATTAACCAGCCTCCTGCAATGCCTGCCCAATCATGATGTTCTGGCTTTGTCCTATCACCGTACGGACGTCTTGTAATCCACAATTGTGGCACGCCTATGTGCTGTCCCTGCTGCACCAGGTCTGCCCATATTAGCTTGTTGTAGCGTTGTGTAAATGAGGTACGCTGAGCTACAGATGGCTACTTGAGACACCCGGCGATGTAGCTAGCTGTAAATGTAGCGTACCTTGTGGCGGCGTGTAAAGAGGGTGCGTTTCCCGTTTGTAACCGTTTGGCCGTGCTCGTGCACGTGAAGTAGCAGTTGGTATCCATCCTGTTGTGGCGGCGTGTAAAGGTACCATAATGGTCGTCTGACCTGAATCTGCTGGGTAAGAAAATGTATTTTCTATTTGTGTCCTTTTTTCGCTTTAAATGAGAATTTAGTGGATAGGACTTGTGATCCGTGGGGAGCCGTGTAGGGCTCACAAGCTTACGTGTTTTGGACCAAAAGACAAACCAATACCCCACAATTTGCTACTTTTTTTTAACTCATACATTATCATTCAGTAGCTCAGAACACTGTAAAATGTTCCTGTAAATGATTATACAGTAAATAGCTGCTGAGAAAAAAAACACATTGCACACGGATACCACTCGGATGTTATCTGAGAAGAAAATCACACACTCGCATAGCAGTTGCATGCCACACGGATCAAAACGGATGTCATGACACCCTGTCCTGGATGGAATATTCACAGTTGAGGGATTTCCTGTCCAGAGTGTCCTTTGACCCTTCCACCCACTTCGAGTCCCTGCTGCAGCTGACGGCGAGCCCTTTGCATGTAGTCTCGTTGCTCTATAACCTATTTTCGGAGGCTCAGTCTCCTGGTGCTCTTGGATTCATTGCAGCATGGTAATGAGATTTGCAGGTCACTTTTTCGGAATCAGACTGCTTAAAAATGTTCACTCTTACCCACAAGATGTCTGTCTCCTGTGGTTCTCAAGAGAAAAACTATAAACTGCTAACTAGGTGGGACAGATGTCCTTTCCTGCTGCATAGGATCTCTCCTGGGGTTCTTGGAGTGTGCTGGAGGTGTGGGGAGGAAGATGGCACAATGCTCCACATCTGGTGGTCGTGTCGGCTATTACACTCGTTTTGGTCCACAATTTTTTTAATCTTTTGGGCGATGTCAGGTCTACGGCTCAATCCGTCACCAAAGGTAGCCCTCCTCTCATTGCTGCCTGGTTCTATTTGTGTGGCCAAGTAAGGTCTCTTCAGGACAATCATTCCCAGACATTGGCGATCTACGGAGGCGGCCTCGGTTCGGGAGTGGGTCGTGGAGATGAACAGATTAGAAAGAATGGAGTCACTTATAGCCCAAGACAGCGATAGGTGGGAGAAGCATGTGAACACATGGTTCACTTGGAACTCTTTTCAGAAGACCCTAACTTTCATGGTTGGCTGTGATGATCGCCTTTAACACCAACCTTTTTTTAAATTGGTCTGATAGGGGATGTCCGGATACCCCTTCCCCCCTCCCCTTCCCTCCTTCCCCACTTGTTCCCTTTATCCCCTCCCTTCTGTCTGTTTTCCTACTTCTTTTCTTCTCTTTAATAAATACCAATAATGGTTATATCCATATCATGCTCCATTTATAACGATTAAAAAACAAAAAGTTCACTTTATATGGTTGAGCGGGAGTAGCTGTTTTTTCCTAATGAAAGTGCCCTTCTTTGAAATTCGCTTTTCCTTGCCTTTGAACAATATTCTTAGTACTGGAGGAGGTAGAAGTAGTTGATTTGTTGATATATGTATTGATGGCATTTTCAATTGTTGATTTATGAATATTTAACTCAATAAATACATTTTCTAAAAACAAAAAAAATGAATGTCACTCATCCGACTCTCCTGGATGAGAAACGGACCGATTTTTTTTAATGTCAGTGTGTCCCGACCCTTAGCTTCAATTCATCAGACTTTGCAAAAAGCCGATGGAAATATTCTAGTTCACATTCAGCATATGGAAACCTTTGAAGACTTAATACACCCCACTGCTCAGAGTAGATATAATGTAGATACAACTTAAGTAAGAATATTTTAAGAAAAACTCTATTTACTAACCCGCTGGTCCCAGGTCTCTGCGCCTGTGAGAAGTGCCAGTCTATGTTGGCTTGTGCCTGCTAAAAAGGGAAGAAAAATAGGGAAAAATAGGTGTAGATTATTTGACATAATACAAGAATCAATATGTTTACGTGTCCAATTCACACTACGCATATGGTGCACGGTCTGCAGGCAGTTTCAGTAATTTATACACCTATGTGTCCACTGACTTTAAAGGAAGCCTATCCATGCATACGGTGTTCATTTTAGGACATGGTCATTTGTCGAAGTCAAAGTAAAAAAAAGCTGTTCCTGATGCCTGATTTTGACTTTGACTTTGACAAATGACTTTCATAAATGACTTTGATTTTGATAAATGACTTTGACTATGATAAATGACTTTGACTATGACTTTGATAAATGACTATGACTGTGATAAATGACTTTGACTTTGATAAATGACTTTGACTATGATAAATGACTTTGACTATGATAAATGACTTTGACTATGACTTTGATAAATGACTTTGACTATGATAAATGACTTTGACTATGATAAATGACTTTGACTATGATTTTGATAAATGACTTTGACTATGATAAATGACTATGACTTTGATAAATGACTTTGACTTTGATAAATGACTTTGACTTTGATAAATGACTTTGCCTATGATAAATGACCTTGATAAATGACTTTGATAAATGACTTTGACTTTGATAAATGACTAAGACTATGATAAATGACCTATCACTTTGATAAATGACTTTAACAGATTAGCATAATTTATTTTAAAAATTCTACAGTGGGTCCACTATGGATTTGAACCGTGAATGTTGGCTTCCAAAGGCCAAAAGCTTATCCACTAGACCATCCAGAAAGCTACTGTAAAAGTTCCCTTTTGGTATACTAACATAGATAACATGCACACAGTCTGTGTGCAGAAATCTGATGACCCTGATGTCTGAGAGCTTCTGACTTGTCATGCTCACACTCATGGTTATGACAAGTCACACATCACATTTATTTCTCATGGAGGTTAGCAGTGTAATGAAAGTACAAATCCCCAAGCAGTGCCAATGTTTCCTAGCTTCTTTTTCTGAAGGTATTATAGTTATTAATATAATTATTATCCTCTTAAACAAAACTAATGTTAAAAAAAATTTTTTTTGAAACACTAATTTTGTATATATATATTATATATACTGTATTTACCAGTTTCTGTAAATTTCTATAATTGTTTAAAAAATTGTTTAACAGCATATAATAGTAATATTTTTACCAGTGACTGTACATTTGTATCATTGTTTAGGAAATTGTTTAAGAAAATATAATAATAATAATTAATATTAGTAATAAATACATAATAATCCACTACCTCGATTTCAACAACAAAAATGCAGAACTGCAAACATCCTAATTTATTACTATATCTTATATCTATTAACTAGCATAATTTATTATACAAAAAGTATTCTACAGCAGGTTCAGCATGGATTTGAACCATGAACGCTGGCTTCCAAAGGCAAAATACTTCTCCACTAGACCACCAAACTAACTGTTAGGAGGTGGAGGTTTTGTTCTGCTAAGAAAATGAACATGCAGGCAGTCTGTTTGCAAAACTATTCTGACCCTGATGGTTGACAAATCTCATTGTCATTTGTCGTGGTCAGAATCAGAATCAGACTCACGCACACTTCAAAGTGTCATGGAGGCTTGCAGCTCTTTTGCACCCTGGTTCAAAACCCCCCAGTAGGATAATTTTTTTTTTTTTTTTTTTTTCTTGTAAGTTATGGTGTTTAATACACAATTTACAGTAATGTTTAATTTGTGATTTCTTACATTATGGTACTGCTCATTAAAATGCAGCGAGTTTTGGGTAGATGGCAAACAACATTTTGTGTCAAATAAATAATAAATAATTGGTTTAGAACCTTTGATAATAAATTGTTGAAATGTACAGACACTTGGAAATAGATAAGTAGTAAATGACTGCCTTCCATTCATTTAGCCTATAAATGGACAACATGGCTGAAACCAATTATTAGTATGTTATGATGATTACCATAATGTAAGAAATCACAAATTAAACATTACTGTAAATTGTGTATTAAACACCATAATTTACAAGGAAAAAAAAATAATAATAATCCTACGGGGGGGGGGGGGGGGTTTGAACCAGGGTGCAACAGAGCTCTAACACTCCAGAGACTGGAGCCTTTACCATTAGGCCACTCAATCAGATGAGACCATCAGTGATTTTGTTTGCTAAAGAGACCAAACGTGCAAAAATCTGCTGATCTTTATGTGTGTCAGTCAGATATCATTGTGAGCTATGAAAATCATACAATAAGGTCACACAGTTTAAATGAGCATAATCATGTCTGCATTGAAAGGCATATCAGCAATGAAAAGATGTCTGTGCCTCTATTAAATGCCTATAGTTTAGTGGTGGGTGCGCATAGACTTTGTGTTGGAGACTTTGGGTTAAAATGCGCAGTTCAGGACATGTAATTTGCTTATCATTAAGTAATTGTTGTTATTTGAAAAAAAAACAATGTATAAAAATTGTTGAAATGTGGGGTTTAAATAAAGCAAGGTCCATTGTGTCGGGCCTCACTGAAAAAAGGGGGTAAAGCTTTTGTGTATGGAAATAATATTTTCATTTTTATGTGTGAGTGTCATCTGTGAAAGTGATTTATCATACTCAGGAATGAGAATGAAGCACAAAGTCAAAACTTTTTAATTGTACATTATTTTGGTTGGAAAGTGTAATAATAATAATAATAATAATGATTATAATAATAAAAACAATAATACCTTAACAAAATAAATAAATAAACTCCTGCTACTGCTTGGGGATTTGAACCTTCTTTATACCGGCAAGTCTCCATGACACTTTGAAGTGTGCATGAGTCTGATTCTGATTCTGACCACGACAAATGACACTGAGATTTGTCAACCATCAGGGTCAGAACGGTTTTGCAAACAGACTGCCTGCATGTTCATTTTCTTAGCAGAACAAAACCTCCACCTCCTAACAGTTAGTTTGGTGGTCTAGCAGAGAAGCATTTTGCCTTTGGAAGCCAGCGTTCATGGTTCAAATCCATGCTGAACCTGCTGTAGAATACTTTTTGTATAATAAATTATGCTAGTTAATAGATATAAGATATAGTAATAAATTAAGATGTTTGCAGTTCTGCATTTTTGTTGTTGAAATCGAGGTAGTGGATTATTATGTATTTATTACTAATATTAATTATTATTATTATATTTTCTTAAACAATTTCCTAAACAATGATACAAATGTACAGTCACTGGTAAATATATTACTATTATATGCTGTTAAACAATTTTTTAAACAATTATAGAAATTTACAGAAACTGGTAAATACAGTATATATAATATATATATACAAAATTAGTGTTTCAAAAAAAATTTTTTTTAACATTAGTTTTGTTTAAGAGGATAATAATTATATTAATAACTATAATACCTTCAGAAAAAGAAGCTAGGAAACATTGGCACTGCTTGGGGATTTGTACTTTCATTACACTGCTAACCTCCATGAGGAATAAATGTGATGTGTGACGTGTCATAACCATGAGTGTGAGCATGACAAGTCAGAAGCTCTCAGACATCAGGGTCATCAGATTTCTGCACACAGACTGTGTGCATGTTATCTATGTTAGTATACCAAAAGGGAACTTTTACAGTAGCTTTCTGGATGGTCTAGTGGATAAGCTTTTGGCCTTTGGAAGCCAGCATTCACGGTTCAAATCCATAGTGGGACCCACTGTAGAATTTTTAAAATAAATTATGCTAATCTGTTAAAGTCATTTATCAAAGTGATAGTCATTTATCATAGTCATAGTCATTTATCAAGGTCATTTATCAAAGTCAAAGTCATTTATCAAAGTCAAAGTCATTTATCAAAGTCAAAGTCATTTATCAAAGTCATAGTCATTTATCATAGTCAAAGTCATTTATCAAAGTCATAGTCAAAGTCATTTATCATAGTCAAAGTCATTTATCAAAGTCAAAGTCATTTATCAAAGTCATAGTCATTTATCATAGCCAAAGTCATTTATCAAAGTCATAGACAAAGTCATTATCATAGTCAAAGTCATTTATCATAGTCAAAGTCATTTATCAAAGTCAAAGTCATTTATCAAAGTCATAGTCATTTATCAAAGTCATAGTCATTTATCAAAGTCATAGTCATTTATCAAAGTCATAGTCAAAGTCATTTATCATAGTCAAAGTCATTTATCAAAATCGAAGTCATTTATGAAAGTCATTTGTCAAAGTCAAAGTCAAAATCAGGCATCAGGAACAGCTTTTTTTGACTTTGACTTCGACAAATGACCATGTCCTAAAATGAACACCGTAGGAAGCCTATCCATGCATTTATACTGCCCAAATCACGGGCAGTATGATTCGGCCAAGCAAAGATTTCTATGACTTTTCTAGCGTTTCAGAAAAAAATATTCTTTGAGTATTCCGCCTGGGACCAAAGCCAGAATTAAGACCAGTCCAGCTCTACCCCTGCTTTTCCCAGTGCCGTGGTAGCTGATTGACAGGTCTCTTGCAATGGGAGACACCCTTAGGGTATGTGCACATCAGTCGTTTTGTGGGCTGCTTTTGGACGTTTTCCGTCGGCGTTTTCCGCTCAGTTTTATGTTAATTTATGTTAATCCTACCCTCCGGTTGGATTAACATGCTAGTCAATGGATTTTAGAAAACTCTGTGTACATTACAACGTTTTTCTTCTGGTCGTTTTCAGTCAAAACTGAGTTTTTCCACCGGTTTCCAAAAATAGAGCAAGTGACTTCTTTCCTCCGTTTTTCCACCGGTTTCAGCTGAACAAGTGCACTAAAAACTCAGTTTTAAAACCGCTCAGAAAAACCGCCGACAAAACGCTGTAAAACCGGGCGGAAAACGAGCAAAAAACGAGCAAAAAACTAGGACACTGCTGAGCACAGAAAACTCAGTTTCTGCCAGTGTCCACCGGTTCCCGGTCGCTCTGCAGAAATGTAGAACCGACTGATGTGCACATAGCCTTAATTTAACTGCAGCAGCCAGCTCTGCGAGAACCAGTCCTGTATCTGGCTATGAGTCCTAGCCGGATCTTTAAAGTACTATATATCTTCTCTGAAAAACTGGCGCCTTTCAGAGATAATATACCTGGCTGCAATAGTGCAGTCAGGATCTGATTCATGCAGTTTGTGCACCATGAATCAGGAGACAGGTTCCCTTTAATGGGTCAACTCCACTTTTCAATACACCACCCAGTATTTTACACTTAGCATTTAATAATGGCAATCAATACCAGACATAAGTAACTGTACACATTCAGTTGCCTATATGTATCCATATATTGGTGGAATCATTTCAAAATGCCAGCATCAATGCAGTGTGAATTTAGCCATTAGTCAATTAACCCCTTTAGGAGCAGCCATTTTGGCTATCAGAATGACAAAACGTTTTTGAGGATTTTTCATATTTCTATTTCGGAACTACATTATTTTCATTATTAAAGGAGCAATATGAGGTCTTGTTTTTTGTCAATGTACTTTCTGCTTATACTGTACCATGACATACTTTGTACAGGTAGCTTTTTCATTATTACTAAATTGCTTCTGGAGGGACAAGCAAAAAACTCTTCTGTGCCACATTTCGCTTTATATCACTCCTAAATAATTACATTGAATTCAATGCATGTGATATATTGAAAGTATCTTGTGAAGTGTCATTCTTTTTCTTAGGCTGGTTTCACACCCCGATTTTAACCTGTCAGGTTCTGTCCGGTGTTTTGCAGGATGCACCGGACAGAATCTCATCAGGTTTTGCCCCCATGTGTCCCTCTGGTGCCGGATGGCCATCCGGTTTTGTGTTTGTCCGGGAAGATCCGGTTGTTTTTGTTTTTTGCCCAAAATCGGAGCTGGCAGCAATTTTTGTGTCCGGGGCCAAAAACAAACAAAACCGGATCCTCCCAGATCCCGGGCAATCCGGCGCCCATAATGTGGGAGTCTATGGCGCCGGATCCAGCAAAAAAATGATCAGGTTCCCGGATGTGGTGCTGAAAGAGCGGCGGCTCTGAAGTTCAAGCCGCGCTCATTCAGCACCTGGACAGCGCAGCTGAAATAGCCGCCGCTGAAGTTCAGCACGTGGAGAGCTCCACTGCACCAGCGATGCTGAAATTTCAGCACTGGACAGCGGCAGCAGCACACACACACGATTTCGGCGCAAAACAGGATCGGAGGGCATATTTGCGCTCTGGTTCTGTTCGTCCTGGGCTATTAGGTTCTGTCCGGTGCCTCCTGCTAAACACCAGACAGAACCTGACAGGTAAAAATCGTGGTGTGAAGCCGGCCTTACTCTTTAGGGTTTGCTTATACAGGAATATAACATGGCAGAGTTGTATCCAAAGTTTTATCGGATAGCCCTTGGCCCAATGTTATACTATAGGGAAGTGTCAGCCAGTGCTTTTTTTCTCATGCCGATGAGAACAAAATTGCTGCATGCTGCAACTGGCAGTGTATATTAGATGGGGTGCATTCAAGTCTATGGTTGCGTGTAAAACATCGGATTGCACTCAGATGTCATCAAAGTGTAGACCAATTTAAGCCATCACAGACAATGGAGAAGATACAGAAATTAAGTTCTCCATCTTCTCCTCACCTGTGCTCCAATTTTCACATACAAGAGAATCGGATCACAGTAAAATGACATATGGCTAAAGGCCATTTCATGCTATGATATCATTAACGATATCGTTGAAATGTCACTGATTTTCAGTCGTTCAAACGACGTTGTAACAACGTCGTTCAGTGTGACATGTACACCCGATCAATGATAATTGGGCAGATCGTTCATCGGAAGTTTTTGAACCAGACCTAAAACCAAACGATGATCGTTCGGCCAACCTGCAGCATGTGTGTGTGACACCTCGATAACAATGTCGTTAACGACCTCGCCTATTGAGAAGTGAAGGACGTAGGATATCTAATGACTGCAAGTATCGTTTGCTTGTACCAGAATCGTTGCTGCGTCGTAAACGATATCTGTACGTGTGACATTTCACTAGTGATCATAGAACAACGTTCAAGCGATCTAGGTCAAGTCGGATTGTTGATCGGATCGTTCGACCATTGAAGCGTGAAACGGGCCCTTAACACTGGGAGCAGACTTTGAGCCAATAGTCATTTGTACAATGCATCCAAATCTCTCGCATGAAACAATCATAGTCAGTGTTAATGAGCCCTTAAATTGAGTCTGGACAATTATACTAATGAAACTAGTATTATGGCTGTATAGATTATAAAACAATAATAAAAATGATACCTATCTTGTAGCAATTCAATGTGCCATTGGCTGAGAAATCAAGCTTGGAAGTCACATGCAAATTTGCATATAGGTTCGTTGAGGGTTGTCAATATGCTCTGAGTGTAAAAACCTGCACTTCAGTGCACTTTCAGGCTAACTTGCAAGTGGTTTCACAGCTTGACTTCTCAGTGATGGCACATCAGATTCGTAGAACCATACTATAACATTACCACTACTTTGATTAGTAAAATTGTTCTCACAAATTCCTCTTAAAGGAGTTATCTGGTGCCAGAACTTCGGAAGTAAGGCTGCTTTCACAGTGGCAAACGTTTGGATTCTCATGGATCCGCCAAAAACAGAATGGCCATGGATCATTTTTCGGCCCCATTGTCTTTCAATAGGGGCAGAAAAGGCGTCTGTCGGTCACAGAAATCGCGCGCCAGACAGAGGTCGCCCATTGGTGGATACACGGGTCCGGCCGACGGTGGCCTGCCCGCGCTCTCCCCCCCCGCTCCTCCTGTCCTGCCTGCGCTCCATACCCCGCTCCTCTGCCCTGTCTGCGCACCCGCTCCCCACGGCCCCCCGCATCCCCCTGCTCCCTAGGGCTACTTCTTTAGTGATTTGATTTAGCATTGCATTATACTCTGTGAAATCAAATGTAAAATAAAGACAAATGTATTAAAAATAATAAAGATTGTTATACTTACCTCTCCGCTGAGTGTTCAGTAACTGGGAGCAGTAGCAGGCAGTGTACTGCTAGGACCTTGCATGATGTCAGAATGACATCGGCGTTCGGCACTGTGATTGGCCCACTCGCGGTCATGTGACATGCGCGTCACATATCACATAACCGTGAGCGGGCCAATCACAGCGCCGAACGCTGATGTCATTCTGACATCATACAAGGTCCTAGCAGGACACTACCTGCTACTGCTCCCGGTTACTGAGCACTCCATCCTGCCCCCCTCCCCCCGACTCCATCCTGCCCCCCCGCCGGCTCCATCCTGCCCCCCCCATCGGCTCCATCCTGCCCTGATCGCTCCATCCTGCCAACCTCGCCGGCTCCATCCTGCTTCCCCCGCCAGCTCCATCCTGCCCCCCCATTCCATCCTGTCCCCCCCGGCTCTATCCTACCCCCCCCCCCAGGCTCCACTCTGCCCCGCCGGCTCCATCCTGCTCTGCTCGCTCCATCCTCCCCGCTCACTCCATGCTGCCCCCCCCCGCCACTGTCCTGCCCCCGCCACATGCTGCCCCCGTCACCATCCTGCCCTCCCGTCAAAATCCTGCCCCCCCATGTCACCATCCTGCCCCCCCATCACCATCCTGCCCCCCTGCTCAATCCTGCCCCCCTTGCGCCATCCTGCCGCCTCGGCAGTTAGCGGTCACGTGACCGATCGGCTGATCGGTTTCCCAGGCAACGACAGGTCCTAAAGGCCTGTAGGACCTAGAAGACAGAGGTGGAGTGAGCCGGCGGACAGGTGAGTATCGTCACTGAGGATTCTTTTATTTTTACTTTTACTGTGGAGGAGCCAGGAGAAGCAGGGGGCTCGCGGGGAGAGGAGTATCACCATATACCATAGCGCTGCTATACATGTGCTGTAATGTACTGCCATATACTATAGTGCTGCTATACATGTACTATAATGTGCCGCCATATACTATAGTGCTGTTATACATGTACTATAATGTACTGCCATATACTATAGTGCTGCTATACATGTGCTGTAATGTACCACCATATACTATATTGCTGCTATACATGTGCTGTAATGTACCACCATATACTATAGTGCTGCTATACATGTGCTGTAATGTACCACCATATACTATATTGCTGCTATACATGTACTGTATATTTATGTATATATGTGTAGTTCACTCACATTAACTGAACAAGTTCTGTCAGTCACAGTATGTCAACTACATTCGTATTCTAGAATTTCCGATGCGTTAGAATCGGGCCACCATCTAGTGCCTAAATAAAAGCAATAGTCACAGTGATCCCTCACCACTGAGGGTACCTTTACACGCCGCCACGGCAGGCTGGATACATCGCGCTACTTCACGTGCACGAGCACGCTCAAACGGCTACAAACGGTCAACGCACCCTCTTTACACGCCGCCACAAGGTGCGCTACGCCACGCTACATCTATAGCTAGCTACATCGCCGGGTGTCTCAAGTAGCCAGCTGTTGCTCATTTACACACCGCTACAACCAGCTACTATGGGCGGACCTGGTGCAGCAGGGACAGCACATAGGCGTGCTCCAATTGTGGATTACAAGACTTCCGTACGCTGATAGGACGAAGCAATAACATCCTGATTGGGCAGGCATCGCAGGAGGCTGAGTAATACAGCACGCTCGAGCGATTGTGTAGTGTGACTCGTCAGCTCCTTAAATATGCCTCCCTATGCAGCGACTACCAATCGTCATGCAGCAGCTTCCACCAATGATCGCACATGGGGCGCGGTAACATGGAGCCGATGTCACGCCTTAGCTACATTGCAGCTACAGCCCCGGGTGTCCAGAGTTCCCTTCCGTTGCTTCTTTACACGCCGATACAGCTCGCTACCATCGGCGATATAGCCATCTGTTTTCGAGCAGAGCCCATAAACAGATGTATCTGTCGCCGGCTGTAGCGTCGCGTCTTCAGACGCCGCTACGACGGGCTACATTGATGCTACAAGCTACATTTGTAGCCTGTAGCGCGATGTATCCAGCCTGCCGTGGCGGCGTGTAAAGGTACCCTGAGAGATACAGTGCTCCAATAATAGTGGCAGCAATAATGTTTCCATTGCAGTGCCCCCATACCAGTAACAGCAACAGTACAGCAATGACAATACATAGTGCTCCAATTAGAATTACAGATTATGTAATTACAGAAGTAATCTCAGGGTACCATTACACGTCGCAACATTGCATTCAATTTCACTTGCAATTTGCTGATTGCAGTTAAATTAATGAACACATTATTCTATTTTGTTGCCATGAACAAAATGGAACAATGTGTCCGTGATTTCACTGCAACCAGCAAATTGCAAGTGAGATTGCATGCAATGTTGCGACATGTAACAAAACCCTCAATGCAAATGGAAATCTAACAGCAAGACAGTGATCTTTTAAAGGCGGCCGTCACACGCTACAATATCGTGAGCGATATCGTTAGCGATCACATGCACGTGCGATCGCTAACGATATCGCTCACATCGCTGGTGAGATGTCACACAGACAGACTCACCAGCGATGTGGGCCAGCGAGATCGCTGGTAACTATGGTACACATTGGGTTACTAGGCGCCGCGCGGCGCTTAGTAACCCGACGTTTACCATAGATACCATCTCCCAGCATAGGCTCTGCCGCTGGGAGATCGTTCATCGTGGTGTCACACACAAAGATGAGGCAGATTGAACAAGCGTTTATCGCTTGATATGAGCTCCGGCTCTCATATCTGCGATGTCACGATCAAGCGATTTTACATTGTAAAATCGCTTGATTACACGTAGCGATGCACAAACGATATCGCTTAAGCGATCAAAAAGCAGATCGCTTAAACGATATCGTTCAAGAAATTGAACCGTGTGACGGCCGCCAAAGAGTAATCGCCATTTAAATTTGTATTTCATAAATCAATAGTACACATGAAATAGCAACTTTGTAATATATCTTATCAAGGAAATCTGCTTCTTTCTTTGCCAAAAATCATCAGATTTTATCAATAAACTCAGTCAATGCTCCCTGACACTGGTATGATTTTGGTGTTTTTGGCTCTAAGGATGATGTCACATTAATAATGTCCGTCCTTGTTCTAGCCAGTCACTAAGCTCAGTTGCATGTCACAAACTCTTTGACAGCCAAAACACAGAACAGAGCAGCGGTAGGGGACTGGCACTGGACTCAAAGATGGTGTGTACCTGCTGAGTTTATCTTAAGAATCTTACTCAGTTTGTAGACTGGAAATGGACAACCCCTTTAATACATTATCCAAAACTGTAAAACAGGGGTGGAAACTGTCAGCCCGTGGGTCGTTTAGGGTCTATGATGTCTTTTTTGCCATCCGCCAAGCTGATTCCCATAAACCACAGTGCCCAGACTGGTAGCAGCCTTTGCCAGCCATGGGCCCATTAATTGCTCTGTGAATACACACACGCAGCATTCACTACTGAACTATGCATCACATGCCAGTGCCAGGAAGTACTTTGTGAGTCAGTACTTTAGTTACACCAGTGAAGACAGCAACAGCAACCCAGTATCTCCTGTGATGTATTTGTCCCAGCTTCTCTTGAAATATATGCCTCAGCCCCAGCATCACCTGTGATATATATGCCGCAGGTCCTGCATCTCCTGTGATATATATGCCTGCATCCTTGCCAGCCCCAGCATCTCCTGTGATATATATTCCTCAGCCCCAGCATCTCCTGTGATAAATATGCCTCAGCCCCTGAATCTTCTTGTATAATATCTATGCCTCAGCCCCAGCATCTCCTGTGATATACAGTTGTGCTCAAAAATGTTCATACCCCAGCAGATTTTTTGCTTTCTTGGCCTTTTTTCAGAGAATATGAATAACACAAAACCTTTTTTCCCCACTCATAGTTAATTGTTGGTTGAATCCATTTATTGTCAAACTACTATATTTTCTTTTTTAAAATCATAATGACAACCAAGCCTCCAAACTTCTGAAACAAGGTAATTTGAAGTGATGAGACCAATATCAAACTTTTTGGCCACCACCATAAACGTTACATTTGGAGAGGTGTCAACAAGGCCTATGATGTATGGGACACCATTCCTACTGTAAAGCACGGAGGTGGATCACTGATTATGTGTGGATGTTTGAGCTACAAAGGCACAGGAAACTGAAGTTGAAGGAAAGATGAATGCAGCTGGTTATCAGCAAATCCTGGAGACAAATTTACATTCATTAGCCCAAAAGCTGCGCATGGGATGTGCTTGGACATTCCAACATGACAATAATCCAAAACACAAGGCCAAGTCGACCTGTCTTTGGCTACAGCAGAACAAAGTGAAGGTTCTGGAGTGGCCATCTCAGTCTCTTGATCTCAATATCATTGAGCCACTCTGGGGAGAACTCAACCGCACAGTTCATGCAAGAAAGCCCAGGAATTTACAGGAACTGGAGGCTTTTTGCCAAGAAGAATGGGCAGCTTTACCATCTGAGAAAATAAAGAGCCTCATCCACAACTACCACAAAAGGCTTAATTGTATATGGATATAAGCGGTCCATTAGAAGCGCTTTGGACACAGATTTCAGGAGACTCAGATGATATTGAACAGACCATTATTTCCACCCCTTCACAGCTCCACAACGCGTTTCGATAGAAATGCTATTTTCATCAGGTGGTATAGGGGGATGGTATAAGAGGTACCCTTTTATAATTACTATAGCCTTGTGATTGGCTATTGGATAACTCCTTCATTAACCCTATTCTAGCACATAAGATCTATCTAAAAAAACTGCATTGGAATTACTATAAAAACATGACATTTATACAACATAAAAACATGATATATATCAGCATTAGAATTTTTTTTACCCTAAATGTCCATTTTTCTGTAAAAATATGTATATCTTTCCATAAAAGAACATCTTCCATTCTCTAAAAAAATATATATATTCTCTATTAGGATAGGATAAATGTCATATTCTAATGCTGATATATATCATGTTTTTATGTTGTGTCCATTGTGAACCGGACACCCCCAGATCCGATTCCGGCCCCATAGTATCACTATGGGGCCAGAATACGCTGGATGAATGTCTTTTGGCATCCGGTTTTTGGATGTCCGGGATGAATGGGATTTTTCTCCCAGACACAAAATCGGAGCATGCAGCATTTTTGTGTCCGGGGAGAAAAATCTCCCCAAATCGGAACCTCACGGATTCTCCCGAATCCGGGGCAATCCTGCGCTCCCTAACTTGGGAGCCTGTGGGGCCAGATTGCCCCTGTGCGGGAGGATCTGGGAATCGAACACCTGTGGCTGCACCCCGCTGTTATATCAGGACCGCGGCTAGCTCTCCGCAAGCTGCAGTCCTGAATCATCATCAGCAGCAGCAGCTGCGTCCGGCTGCACACCGGACTGGAGGGCATATTTGTACTCCGGTTCTGTGTGCTGATTCAGTCCGGGGCTTTCAGGTTCATCCCTGACAGCCCCGGATCGGATTGTGCCGTGGTGTGGAGCCAGCCTAAGAAATTAGGAATTACAGCTCTTTAATACGTAGCTGCCTCTTTTTTCAAGTGACCAAAACTAATTGGACAATAATTTCAAATTCTCTTTAATGGGCTATTCCTTCATTAATTCATCATCAATTAAGCAGCCAAAAAGTCTAGAGCTGATTCCATGTGTGGCATTTGCATTTGGAGTTGTCGCTGTGAACCCACAACATGTGGTCAAGTGAGCTTTCAATGGAGAAGAAACATCATTAGGCTAAAAGAAAGTAGAAATCGATTATAGAGATAGCAGAAGTGTTAGGGATGGCCAAATCGACAGTTTGGTTTATTCTGCAAAAAAAAAGAGTGCACTATTGAGCTTGGGAACTCCGCATCCATGGAAGGCAACAGTGTTGGATGATTGCAGAATCCTTTCTATGGTGAAGAAAAACCCCTTCACAACATCCACTCAAGTGAAGAACGCTCTCCAGGAGATAGGTAGTTCAGTATCTACCATAAAGAGAACACTTCACGAGAGCAAACACAGAGGGCTCACCACAATGTGCAAACCATTGGTCAGCATTAGAATAGAAAGGCCATATTACAATTTCCAAAAACAATCTGAGGAAACCAGCCTAGTTCTGGAAAAGCTTTCTTTGGACAGATCAAATTAAGATCAACCTGTACCAAAATGATAGGAAGAAGAAAGTATAGAGAATAATTTAAATGCACATCACATCCTCTGTAAAACATGGTGGAGGCAATGTGATGGCCGGACATGCATGACTTCCATTGGCCCTGGGTCATTAGTGCTTATTGATGATGTGACTGAAGACAGGAGAAGCCGGATGAATTCTGCAGTGTACAGGGCGATACTTTCTGCCTTCACAGTACAGATGGACAATGACCCAAAGCATACTGAGAAAGGTACTCAGGAGATTTTCTAAGGCAACAAAGTGGAATATTCTGCAATAACTGAGTCAATCACCAGACCTCAACCCCATTGAGCTGCAATTCACATGCTTGAGACAAAACGTAAGGCAGAAAGACAACTCAAGCTTAAAAAGCTTAAAAAATGAAGATACCCAGTGTTTGGTGACATCCATAGCTTCTAGATTTTAGGCAGTCATTAACTGCAAAGGATTCTCTACAAAGTATTAAAAATAATTTATTTATGGTAAAGTTAGTTTGTCCTATTACTGTATTTTTAGCTTTATAAAATGCACTGGATTATAAAACGCACCCCAAATCTGGTGAAGAGAAAAAAATTAATTTGTAATGTTAAATGTAGTCCATCTAATAATGCCAGTGTCCATCTTACAATCAGTATATATGTCCCTCATACTGATATATATGTCCTCCATTTGGGAATATATGTCTATCATCCTGGCACATGGCCCCCATCCTGGTATATATACCCTCCATCCTTGTACATGGCCCTCCCATCTAGGTACATGGCCCCCCCATCCTGCTACATAGTCCCACCCATCCTGGTATATACTGTATGTCCCCTATTCTGGTACATGGCGCCCATCCTGGTATATAAGTCACTCACCTTGTACATGGCCCCCCATTTTGGTATATATGTCTTCAATCCTGATATATGGCCCCCCATCTGGGTACATATGTCCCTCAACTTGTACATGCACTAACATCCTGATGGCTTACTGAAGGGGGTCGTGGTTGCGGAGAAGAGGTGCCGGGGGAAGGTTTCACAGGTCCAGAGAAGGATGGGGGCAATCAGGCCAGGCTGCAGGAGCGGAGCTGGGGCTGTTTCATGGTGATGCGCGGTTTTCCCGTGTTTCTGCTTGCATTGGCAATCTGCTCATTGTGCTCTAGTGTCCAGGACTTTTAGAAAATGGTCGCGGAGGCGTTGCATGCGACGCCTCTGCTGACATTTTTTGGAAGTCCTGGACACTAGAGCATGAGGTGCAGTTTGCCAATGCAAGCAGGAACACGATAAAATGGCGGCCGTCACCGTGCATTGCCCAGCTCCAGTTCTGCAGTCTTGTCCCCATCCTCCATGGACCCTGCCTCCGGCACCTACGCTCCCCAATTGTAGCACCCTCCTTGGTGAGTTTAAAAAAAACAAGATTCAGATTATAAAATGCACCCCCATTTTCCCCCAAATTGGGGGGAAAAATAATTATTTAGTAAAAGTTTTATAATCCGAAAAATACAGTATTTTTGAGCAGTGAAATGAGGAGGCTTTGCAGAAAAATGGTTGCAATTCATAAATGTTTCACAGGATATTTTTGTTTAACCCCATTAACCCGTCACTCCCAAGCTAGTTTTGACCCTCCTGATCAGGCCAAATTTTACAATTCAGACCAGTGTTACTTCATATGGTAATAACTCTGGAACACTACAATGGGTCCCAGTGATTCTGAGATAGTTTTTTTTGTTACACATTGTACTTCATGTTCAGGGCTGGCGTCAGCACCCTGCATACCCGGGCAAATGCCGGGTCCCTGGACAGCTGGGAGGCCCACTTTACATCAGGGACAGGCAGCCCTGACAGCCAGGGGCCCATCAGGGACAAGCAGCCCTAACAACTAGGGACCCATCAGGGACATTCAGGCAGCAGCTGAGTGTGTCCTACAGCACTAGCAGTGCACATGGTCACTTTGCCTGCAATGCAAATTAGCCATCTCCTGCCTCCTGGGGGCAGTGGGGCTTCCCCCTCAGCCGACTGGAGCAGAGTGATGAGTGCAGCCATGCATGAAGGAAGTGCAGACGGGAGCCTGTGGTAAGGATGTGGCGTGGACAGCATCTGAGGAGGACACAGCCCCGGAGGTGCGGAGTGAAGGGTGATTAATAGTTTGTTCTTTTTTACTGTGTGCAGCACCAAGGGAGGTTATACGTACCAAGATGAAACCAGGATGGAGACATATACTAGAAACAGGGACAGATATAGCAGGAGGAGAACCACCATATTATATATTACCTGGAGGTGGCTGCTGGGCTATGTGGAGGCTGTGCTGGGCTATATGGAGGATTCTACTGGGCTATATAAAGGCTGCTGCTGGGTTATGGAGGCTGTACTGTGCTATATGGAAGCTACTGCTGGGCTATGGAAGCGGCTGCTGGACTATATTGAAGCTGCTGCTGGGCTATATGGAGGCTGTGCTATATATATATAATATAGAGGCTGGGCTATATATATTATTTGGAGGCTGTTCTGGGCTACATATATATTATTTGGAGACTGTGCTTGGCTGTATATATAATATGCAGGCTGTGCTGAGCTGTATATATAATATGGAGGCTGTGCTGTATATATTACTTGAAGGCTGAGCTGGTCTGTATATATTATTTGGAGGCTGTGCTGTGCTGTATATATTATTTGGAAGCTGTAATATATATAATATGGATGGCTGTGCTGTGTATATTATTTGGAGAATATGCTGTTATATATAATATGGAGGTTTTGTTGGACTGTATATATTATTTGGAGGCTGTGCAGGGCTGTATATATTATTTGGAGGCTGTGTTGTATATATTATTTGGAGGCTGTGATGTATATACAATATGGATGGCTGTGCTGTAAATAATATTTGGAGGTATATATATTTATATATATATTATCTAGAGACTGCTGCTGTGCCAGTGCTGTATATAGTATTTGGAGGCTGTGCTGTATGTATAATATGGAGGCTGTGCTATATTTATTATTTGGAGGCTATACTGGGCTGTATATATTATATACAGCCCAGCAGCAGCCTCCAAATAGTATACACAGACCAGAGCCTTTTTATGTATATACAGATCAGCACAGCTTCCAAATATATACAACCTGCAACCTCTATATTATATATACAGCCCAGCAACAGCAAGTGGAGGGCTGAGTCATAGCATATAAGTGGAGGTGGAGGGGTGTGTCTTAGTATTCAGATCTCCACTCCCCCAGTCTTGAAATAGCTCCACTTCCCTCCACTAGATATCACAGATAGAGCTCATTTCTACTTGGACCCTGAGCTATGAAGTCGTGCTGTGCTGAGCTGTGTTTTTGCTGCCGTTGACTTCCATTGAAGATGCTGGGTTTTCCCATTCTGTGGGTTGAGGTATGGGCTCTTAGCCTAGGTCTGAGCAGGAGCAAAGGGCTAGGGTGGCAGCCTGAACCTCCTCACCTTCAGAGGTACCTTCAGGTACAGGGCTAGACAGGGACCCCAAGTCCAGGGCCAGATTAGCTCCTCTGAACGCCCTTGCTCACCTTGCCATCATGCCTCTTGATTCCTTATCCGTTAAAGCACATTGTGACAGGCAGCCAATCAAATCCGCATACGCGCTTAAATAATAATTTCAAGGTGTGAACCTCTTGTCTTGTACCAATGTTTGTACCCTTTTTGAAAATAAGAAATTACTGCTATTATACAGATACTTTGGCTATTAGAGCAAGACCCCTCACACCCATATCCCCTACCTCCCCAACCACTCCTCCTACTCAAATGTGACCCCCCCCCTTCATCCCCAGTTTATCCCCTAACTTCATTAGACCTTTCTTTCTTTTCTGAACATTTTTGAATGCTTATAATATCACTGTTCAAACACTGCCTCTTTTTGTATTTTTATGAAACATTATAAAAATACAAGAAAAAACCCCAGCAGAAACCACCCACAAGCGAACCCATTCTAGAAACTACACATCTTGAGGAATTCATCTCAGGGTGTAGTGGGCAATTTTAACTCCCAGGTGATTCATAGAATTGTATAATATTGAGTTGTGAAAATAAATTCCTTTTTTTCCATTAAAATATTGCTTTGGCCCAAAGTTTTAATTTAAAAAGTATATGGCTGCAATCTTGGTGTCGGTATGGCAAGTCTCCACTCGTTACGCTGCACAAAAGCAGCTTCGTCAGTCCCCAGGATGCATATACTTTTAAGACTGGAAGCACACTGTCCGTGTGCCTTGCGCGAGTGCAATGCGAGGGAGAGTAAATGATACTGGTCCCATTAGTGCATATTCAACACAGTAAACTCACATTGCGAGGGAAATGCGAGTTCAATCGCAGCATGCTGTGATTGAACATGATTTCCCAGCGCGAGTGGCCATTATAAGTATATAGGTGTTAGAAAATCTCGCACCCATACAGCACACTGTGCGATAGTCGCACGCGTATGCTTTTACCAGCTTATTCAAACCCCGTTTCTGTCAAGCAGCGTTGTTTGAATTTGCCGGGTTGCCGGCACAGTAACCAATCAGCTGTCACCGCTGTGAATGCAGCGGTGACAGCTGAAGGGCTAATGTACTGCTGCTGCCCTGTGAATGTGAATGCCCTGGATCCAACCGATCATACTTCAGCACCATGGATAGTTTTTGCCACTAAATTCAAACACCACCGGTGTTTCAATGTCTGCGCTATCCATAGTCCTGAAGTTATTACTTCAGAACCTTGGACAGCAATTAACATATCATTTAACCCTTCAGCTGTCACAGCTGCATTCACAGCGGTGACAACTGAATGCTTAATGTGCCGGCAGCCCGGCAATTACATTCACAAGGCAGCGGCAGTGCATTAACCCTTCAGCTGTCACGACTGTATTCACAGCAGTGACAGCTGATTGATTACTGTGCCACCAACCCGGAAAATTCAAACAACGCTGTTTGACAGCAGCTGGGTTTGAATACACCGGTAAATGCTGTTCACGGTCGTGAAGTATTCTTCAGGACCGCGGACAGCATCACACTGACACGCACCACACGCTGACTCACGCAGCACACTCATAGCACACTCACGTGCATACAGCCATGCACACACACTCACACCACACTCACAGCAAACACGCCCAACACTTGCATCACTGTCATGAATCAAACATGCTCCGTGTTTGATGCATGACAGTGTGCCTGCACCCTAAATGAGTTTCTCTGCTACTTTCCATCACTTTCCTGTGCGCCTTTATTACAAGCATCCAGCACACTCTTACTTTTTGTCATAGAAGTGCTATTGTCCACAGTGCCCAGTCTCTTTTCACTGTGAGCGATTTGTACTAATTCTAAGACTGATTTATTTTACTACTTTTTTCTATTTATTGGTCTATAGGATTACACCATTTACTATTTACTGTAGTACTTGCATGTTATAATCTTTCTAATGTATTACTATTGCACACTTTAATGGTTCAATAAGCTCATGTTGTAAACTCATTTGTATTTTTTGCAGGCTGGGTGGATTGGGCCCACATTGTTTTTAATTGCTTTTATATGTCTGTCTCTGTATGCTGTGGTTATGTAATAAAGAATTGTGTATATTTTTCTACATTATTTCAGGTGTGCACATAATTTTATGCATTGTCCTTTTGCAGAAACTGCACCAAAATGGATCAACAAAAACAGAGCACAAACGCTCAATGTGAATGAGCCCTTATGACCAAAATCCAGAAGTGGAAAGAACATCCATTTCACCATACACTGCCCAAGACCAGGTGCTCCCTGCAAGATTTCACACAGATGTTTGAACATAATTGTCAGAAAAGCTGTGCAAGAGCCAAGGACCACCTGTGTAGAGCTCCATGGCTTGTATGTACACTCTCCATGTAAGATTCCATTGCTAAACAATAACCATGTTCAAGTTTAAACTTTGCTCTACTCCATTTAGATAAGCCTATAAAATACTGGGAGAATATTGTCTGGTCCGATGAGACCAAACTTGAACTCTTTGGATGCCATAATACATACTATGTCTGGAGGCCAAAAAGCACTGCATATCACCCCATAAACATGATACCAACATTGCAGATTGGAAGTGGTAACATCATTGTGTGGTGCATATGGCACTGGCAAACCTCATATGATTGAAGGAAAGATGAATAGACAAATGTACTGATAAACATCTGCCGCCATCTACCAGGATCATGAAGATGAAACTAGGGTGGACAATTCCACAAGACAAAGATCACAAACACACAGCTAAGGAAACTCTCAATTTGTTTCGGATAAAGAAAATAAAGCTGCAAGAATTTCCGAGCCGATCACTGGAGCTGGATCTAATAGAAATGTATTGAAGGAACTAAGGCTATGTTCACATGTGATGAATTTGCCACTTTTTTTGCACGTGTTTTGTGCAAAAAAGTGCAACTGCATTCTCACAGTGCTCTTTTCCTGAGCACATTTTATCATGTGACCTATAAGAAAAGTGCGCTGAAAAAGTGCAAATAATTGACATGGTCATTCTTTTTGCAGTGAAAAAAAGCACAAAAATATGCAACATGTGAACGCATTTCAGCAAAAGCCATAGCGTTTCCATACTTTTGTTTTACTGCATTTACGCAAGCACAAAATAACGCTGCGTAAATTCAGTAAGATGCAGTATATACTCTACGTATGAATGTGGCGCCCCGCACCGAGTGCGTCACAGGAGGGTATTGCAGCCAAAACAGCAGCAGCAATATTCTCTGACCCAGCAGTCATACAGTTAACTCAGAGATCCATACCCCACATGCATCACCAGTTAGAGGGCCAATAAGGTCCTGGTGGGAGGAGTGTGGGCAGTAGTGTGTAGGAGAGAACTGACTTGGCCACGGAGGAGAGAGGAGCAAGTCCAACGAGCTCTGCAACCTAGGAGAGGGGGCCTGCACAGTCCCGTACAGCCCCCTGGCCATCCCCCCGGTTGAGCGCCATTATTCCCTGTGCTTCTATAACTGATCTACGGGCATCTACATGGGGGTCCAAAATCATCCCGTGCCCATCTACAGCCGGTTTGCTGGTACCGAAGCTAGAAGGAGTTCAGCACTTCTATGCGAACCAGAGGAGTGGAGGGACCGCTTTACAGGAGCACCCCACCACCGCCAAATCCAGTCGTCTAACCAGCGGTGTACCCACCAAGGGACCCAAGGCTCCCCAAAATACCCATAACGTATACTCTGGGTAGGGCATTGAAGCAGCCTCCCTGTACCCGACCTGGTATTCCTGGGCGACAACGGCAACATCACTTAGCTAGAATGGAGGAACACCGCAGATCTCTGAGGGACACCTATTACTGCTGAGTCCACCCGGTCCACTACTCGTTAACTGTATGCCATGTACTGCCTGCTGGTTACAGTAAAGAACCCGTTACAGAGACTTCCAGTGTCCGTGCTTCCTTATGAACTGTTTATCCGCATATTAAGGTAACCGCAGCTGCCTCAGAACATCTTGCGCAGCTCCTGGCTCCGGGGATCACCGCTCAGCCTGTGGAGAGCGTTCCATCTTGCTGCATTCCATCCCCCGGAGGCCCCGCAGCGTCGGTACAGTTACCGAAACTCTCATAGGTGGCGTCACAACAAATTAACCCCTAATCTGTTCAGCCATGACGTCTCTCTTTTTGATCTGTACCACCGGGCCCCACTACCGGCAGGCGCGGTCCATGCATGATAAGAAGGAGGAAGAAAACGCCTGTCTCTCCGGAGTCCCGGCCACGGTGAGTCATGAACGTAACCTAAAGCTCAGAGTTCATAGGCCGGGTTCACACCACGGCCTGATCAGGTCTGGGGCTGTCCAGTGTAAACCTGACATCCCTGGACCCGTTGTTGACATAATACAGCCCTATGGGTGTGGATGGAGCCGGATGGCAGCTATGTGCCATCCGGTTTCTATCTGTTCAGGAGGATCCAGGTGAAATTGGATTTGCTTGCAACGTTTTTGTGTCCGGGGTAAAAATCTACCCAAATCGGATCCTCCCTGATCCTCCCGGATCAGCTCCCTAACATGGGGGTCTATGGCGCCGGATTGCCCCGGTCCGACAAAAACATGAGATCCGGGAACTGGACGGCAGCTGCTGAAGTTTAGCACCACCAGCTGCAATCTTGAAATTCCAGCAGTTGCGCTCCGCTGCATCTGGCTGCGAACCGGACCTGCCCTCCGGTTCTGTTTCTAGATCGGGTCTGGGGCTGTCTGGTTTAGAGTGGACAGCCCTGGACCTGTTCACACCGTGGTGTGAACCCGGCCATAGAAGGAGCCCACAGAACCTTCAGGATGTGAAGAGTGTGTGTGTGGAAGAATGGTAAAATGCAATGGTCTGAACTATTCATGCCACTAGTTCCTCCATACAGGAGGTATCTTGAAGCTGTCATCACAACAAAGGCTTTTGTACAAAGTGTTAAGGCTATGTGCCCACTGTGTGTTTGTACTGCGTTTTTTTTCTGTGTTTCTGCAGCATCCACAGCTTTAACATTACAGTCTATGAGATTTTTCAAAACTGTGTCCAAATGTGCGTTTTTGTGTGCTGCGTTTTTGTTGCAGAAATCACCTGTGTTTTTTTTTATGTTCCTGCAATTAACATGCACGTATTTGGGCTGCATTTTCCCCAAAGACTCCATTCTAACCCTCCAAGAAAAGAATCACAAACAAATTGATATTCCCACCGTCTGCTTGGGATGTTTTTTTACAGCTATTTCCAAAACAAAAATGCCGCAATACTCACCTTTCCCTGTGAGCCCACGGAGATTCCTGTTGATTCATCCTTCGTGCACCAGTAGAGCTTCCAGGACCTTGCACCATGTGACTCACCCTACCATATGTTGTGCAGGATCTGGAAGATTGATAAATACAGCATCTGCTGGTACATGTAGGAAGAATCACCGGGGATCTCTGTGGGCTCACTGGGGAGGGTGAGAAAGTGTGCCTGTGTGTCTCTGTGTGTCTGTCTGTCTGTCTGTCTCAGTGTGTCCCCTTATTTGTGTTGTGTTTTTGGGCTGCATTTGTATGTGCACAGATGCAGAACAAACACAATAGGTTTGTGCTGCTTTTGTTTATAGACAGCTGCGTTTGCGTAGCTGACAAACACAGCCCCAAAAAATAAGCACATTGGGCATATAGCCTAAGCGTGTTCAAGGCTTTTTCTCGTAATTACACATAATATAATTTATGGACATCTATGATTTGATTTTATTGCCTGTGTGGATTGGATGGGTTGTTACAGACATCTGGTGATAAATTGGTTACAATAGCACTTTAGAAATATATTTACTTGAAAAATTAGTGACGTGTTCAATACATATTTCACCTGTTGTATACACCCCCGCTAAGCGTTTTGTCATCTCGGTGACTTTCTATGCAGGCGATGTTTGGCCTTCTGATCGTTCATAATGAAATGGCTGATCCAATACAAAGTACATAAGCGTCCGCGCTACTTTGTTTGCGTCAGCATGCTACGATCGTGACATAACAATCCATCATCGTTTTATTCATTACTGAGGGTCACAAGACTCAGATCCCTGGTCATCCATAGTCACCCCTTGAGCAGGGTGCTGTCCTGACACCATTGCTATAATGAAGGAACGAGGGAATGTATTTATCCTCCATATCTTCCACATTCCCTGCTCTTGTACGATCCGCATTAAAATGCAGCTCACTGTGACACAGATTCCAATAATGTAAGCATCTAATTAAGATGAAGGGATTTCGGCAAAAGATCTCTTGTTCTTGAATGCTAACACATTCTTCCCGTTTGTATGATTTATCTCTGGCCTCATTTTGCATTTGCTGATACTAAAATAGTTCACAATCTTTATATAGGTTTTTACGCTTCACAAATCAATGCAGGCTGCTGAATGAAGGCAGAGCCGGCCTGAAGAGCTGCATATTCTATTCTCATGTCTGCAATCACAGTTGCTATGGCAACCCGTTGGCTGTTTGTTTACATGGCCCTGCATGCGCTGCAGCTCAGGCGCAGGGACAACACCAAGGGGATAGGCTCTTACTTTAAGTGGGTGTTAAAAGTAATAGCTAAGCCCTGAAGAAAGAAAGCAGCCAGAAACGACAGGAGATTAACAAGGGAAATAATATAGACATTATACGAGGGCAGATATAGGAAAGTATCAATGTCCTGGTAAGTGAAAAGTGGGGTGAGAGTCCATATTTTTGTCAAAGAACTCATATATGCCCAGGAGTGTAACTACAACAGGTGCAGCGATTACAATCACACCTGGGCCCTGGAGCCTAGTGGACCCCAAAAGTCCATTTTGCCTATAGGAAAAGACTATTGCTATTAAGGCTGGGTTGCACGCAACTATATCGCTAACGATATCGTTGCAACGTCACCGGTTTTGTGACGTTTCAGAGACCTCGTAGCGATGCCGCTGCGTGTGACATGTACCAACGACCAGCAACCAGCTCACTGATCGCTGATCGTTGGTAAATGGCCAGGACCATTTTTCCGTCGTTGGTCTCCCGCTGGGTGGCCAGCATCAACGACCTTCCAGTGCCGCACAGTACATGCTGGGAGATGGTAACTAGTTACCTGATGTTTACCCTGGTTACCAGCATTCTCGCTGGTCGCTGATCTCTGGTGAGTCTGCCTGTGTGACAGCTCACCAGCGATCAGATAGTGATGTCCCAGCGATACCGATCGTTGGTGGGATCGCTGGGACATTGTAGCATCTAACGCGGCCTTTAAATATTTGCAATACTTTGCGCCCCGTTGGACCTTTTGCGTTGAGGACCTTGAACTTTAAGTTATGACACTGTATATGCCACAGCATGTGTGTTTGATATATGCTACATATCTTCTGTTAGAAATATGTATCATTACTTTCCTTTTAAGCCCTGTGCACACAGTACATTTTTATTGTGTTTTTTTCATGATTTTGAGTGCAGTTTTATCACAAAACTGCAAGCAAATCCTTACACCGACAAAGTCAAATGACCGCTTTACACGGCACGATATCGTTCCGATAGTGGATACAACGGCACGGGAGCGCGCACGTTTTTGGCACTAGTCCAAGATCGCATAGGAGATGTTACACAGGGAGATATCGGCAGGCTACTCAACTGCGATGTCTACGCCCTCTCCTTTGCGCTGTGTACGAGCGACCCAGGGAATGACCATTTAACATGGGAGAGAATAGGGGAAGTTGCTCTCCAAATCGTAGTTGCGCTGTCACACAGAACGATCCTGCCAGATCGTCCATCCAATATCGGGCAGTTGGAGAGCCTGCACAATTCCCCAACGATATCGGTTTGGCATCGTTCTTGCATCGCATTGCTCATTTACACCATACAACGCACGAACGATATCGGCGGCAACGGCCGAACCACGTGACTTTTTATCAATGTTGGACGACGATATCGGGACGTGTAAAGCGGCCAAAAGAGAATCCTGACGTTTTGTGCTCATGTTGCTTTTTTTTTCCCTTGCAGATTTGGTGCAGAAATAAATCTGCATTATGTCAATTCTTGAAGCATGTTTACACACCAAATGCATGAAAAAAGCATGAAAAAGCACAAGCAATAAAAAAATTTCTGCAACCAAATATTCAACGTGCGCACATAGGGAAAACAGTATTCCTGTACTGTTAAATAGAAATTCACATTATTAATTTTTATACTGGGTATAGTCATTAAAAAATAATAAGTCAAATTAAATAGTGAATTAATTCACCCCCTGTATGGGATATACATAGCATTGCTATTATTTCTATTCACTTAACATGATGCAATTATACTGAGAAGCTCCAAGAAAACCTGCATATAGTCAACAGAGTGTAGCACATGGTCGTATACAAGCCTCATGGTATTGCATAAGGGGGGCTTCGCCCAAGAGAGGGGTGTTGAACACTGGCACATGCTGCAAGTCATTGGACAAACGCCAACCAATTTAATAGAGCAAATGGACTATTTCTTTGTAACCACGTAACATATTGTGCATTTTGCTTCAATGATTATTTTTGAGCATCTTATGAATAAATCACCTCATTTTTTTTGTTTCTCTGGACCGTCGCATTTGGTAAGAATTTCTGAACTAAAACTTAAGGCTTCATTCACACGTGGCTTATTTTTGTATTTACACAGCGATATTTAGCGGACGCTCATATGGAATGAAATGCAGTGCCATTCTGCTTCCCAGCAAAACCAATGCAATACTCAAAAAGTGTTCACATGATCCGTATTTTTGCGGATGCGCTTTCAATGCAAAGCGCATCTGCAAAAAGAATGACCGTGTCAATTCTTTTTGCGCTTTTGGGCTGCGCTTTTCCGTAGCCTACATTGTAGAATGGGCTCAGGAAAAGCGCATCTGAAAAAGTACAATGTTTGAAAGCACTTACGCTATTTTGTGCAAAGCGCAGCAAAAAAACGCTTGATCAATATAGCGCTGTGTAAAATGGACATTAGCAGCATGTGAACGTAGCCTAAAATAACCCCTATTTGACTTCACTTTATGATCGGTGGTATTTTGACCTTTGCTGCCACAAGTGGTAATGTATTTAATATTCTGAGTAATGCCACTTCTTGAGAAAGGTGAGAATCACTTTGCTGGGAAACCCCCACACATCCAACACAGTCCAAACTCCAATCAGAAGAGACTCACCCCAGGCAGACCCCACTTCTGGTTGCAGGAAGGAGTTAGGATAGGGAGAGGTAGGCAACAGGAGTTGTTCTAGACAGAGTATCAAGCCAAGGGGCCGATTAGTCACATCTGCTGCCAGCCCTGAGTGGCTGGGAAGAGTTACAAGCTGTAGGACGGGAACCAAGCCTTAAGTAGTCAGGCTTCCAGGACCTGGCCATAGAATCTGAAAGCTATCAAATTTCATTCCCGGTAGCCACTATTGTGGGCCCATCAGGGGTACAGTGGCAAAGAGAGCCAGATGACTGAAGCAGATGCTCACAGAGCTTGCGTCACCTGCCCGGCTGGAGGGTAGCCACAGACTAGTGTTATCTAGTGGACCCATAGAGTACCTAGTTATCTTGGGACAGGAGTCAGCAGGAGAGCCATACACATTATCCCAGCAGATTGGAATTCAGCTCTCTTTGGAGTGGCCGAGCCGTATATCTGGTTGTACACCTGTCCGGGCTGTGTTGAACAACCTACAATAAAGGTAAAGAACTGAAAGACTGCATGCAGTGCCTTGCTTTCTTCTACAATCCTACACTGCTCTTCTATACTACAACCACCATCATCTACCTTGCTTCTCAAGGGCCAGCCCCATGATGAAGGGGGTTTATACCATCTCAATGCCGCAACATCTATCTCTTGAGAACACTACATGCAGTGCTGGCCACCTAGTGGCTGGATACCTTCAGCTGGCATCACAAACTCTTATTATTTTCTCTTTTTATTTTTCCCCATTTTTGTCTTCCCCTTTAGGTCTAGCTACTGTGATCCAGACTAACCAGCCCAACTGCTGAGTACCCCAGCCCTTTGTGCGTTACATTTTGGCATCATGAACAGGATGCCAAAAAACCCGCAAAACGGGGTACTGTGCGCCTTATTTGTGCATTGAACTCAACCTTAATAGACTGTGTAATGGCGGACATTGTTTTGATGGACCATGTGCAGAGCTAAGTGTATGCAATTCCCTCCCATCGTGGGCAGAGCTCTGCCACAGCACCAAAAAGAATGCCAGCCTCCTTCATTAACTGTAAAGATTTACAGTGCATCCCCTTTCCAGGTTGGGGCCGCCCATCTTCATAGAGGACTTTGTTATAATCTGGTCCCATCCCTTAAAAGGAGGGGGCAGCGCACTGCACATGTGGAGAGAGGACGCAGCCATTTTGAGAGATCACACATGCAGAGCAGAGGTACAGTGCATGTTACCTCGAATACCTCTACTCAGACTGTGAACTTGCCAAACTGCACAATCAATTTCGGCTGTCCGCAAACACCAGTGCAATCGCCCTGCCGAAGCACTAGCAGCTCTTTTAGCAATTGAGCAAGTGCCTTCAGGTGCTCATTACACCACACAAAGACTATGCTGTTTGTTGATGTTACCTTTATATTCTAAAGAGATAGGATAAAATAAGGTAGGATATGTATGTATTAGTATGTATAGATAGATAGATTAGGATGTGTTTTCTTCTGTTTTATGTAGATAAGATTAGCTAGGGTACAATAAGTGTAATGTTATGTACTAGTATGTAGATAGCTAGTTTAGGATAGGTGTTGTTTTCCCAAAGAGACTTTTCCCAACCTGTTGGCCGGATAGCTTTAAGTCGCTAAGTGAACTTTGTCCCAAGTGTGGACTGTTTGTGTATATTCTACTCTACCTGGACAATGCTGTAATGGGGCAATCTTTAAGCTTCACAGAACACTGGACTACTCTATTTTGTTTTTTACATTTTTCTTGCACCTGTTGTGCCCTTTTCCGCTGGTTTTTCATTAACAGGTAACAAGGTGCTATTCGAGGGACAATTGCACTTTAACTTGTTTGCACTTAAAATTGCCTTGAAAAGACTTATGCACTTTATTTACCCACTGTTCTGTGGCTAAGGCCACATTCTACTCAAACTGTGAAGACAAAACAGCCAGTACAGTGAAGAATGGAAAACATGGTCTATGTGCACTGCAATTGCACACAAGGATGATACCTCACCTCAAAATTGGTTTGAGGCTGTGATCCACTATTCTATAATTGTTAGAATTGTTATTACTTTCACATGCAGTGCCTTCCCGAGGGAATGTTTACAATTTGTCACAGTTATATTAAAGAGTTCTGTTGTTAACATTTTATTTATTGTTATGCAATATTTTATGAAAAATGTTGTTCTTATTTGATATTTTGTACTCTTTGTTACAGTCCCAGACATACTGTGTTTAACTAGGGGGGAATGTGGCACACCTGCAGTCTGTGTGACACAAGTGGTAATCAACTTAATATTCTGTGTAATGTCACATCTGGAGAGAGGTGAAAATCATTTTGCTGGGAAACCGTCACACATCCAACACATTCCAAACTCCAATCAGAGAGTGCAGGGTGGAAGAGACCCACCCTGGGCAGACACACTTCTGGTTGGAGGGAAGAGTTAGGATGGGGAGAGGTAGGCAACAGGAGTTGTTCTGACAAAGTGTCAGACCAAGGGGCCAACTAGTCCCATCTGATGCCAGCCCTGAGTTGCTGGGCAGAGGAACAAGCTGCAGGGAGGAAACCAAAGCCATAAGTGGTCAGGTTTCCAGGACCTGGCCACAGAACCTGGAGGGTACCGGATTTCATGCCCAGTAACCATCTTTGTGGGCCCGTCCGGGGCAAAATGGCAAAGAGATTCAGATGACTGAAGCAGTCGCTCGCAGGGCTCGCGTCACCTGCCCAGCTGGAGGGTAGCCACAGACCAGAGGGCTCTAGAGGACCTTGGGGCAGAGGTGAGCAGGAAGGCCATACACCTTATCCCAGCAGAGTGGAATTCAGCTCTCTCCGGACTTGTCGAGCCGTGTATCTGTGTCCTGGCTGTATTGAGCAACCTACTGTAAAGGTAAAGAACTGAAAGAGTGCCTGCTGTGCCTTTATTTCTTCTACAATCCTGCACTACTCTTCTACACTACAACCACCTTCATCTACCTTCTCAAAGGCCAGCCCCGTGCTGAAGGGGGGTTATACCATCTCACTGCTACAACATCTATCCCTTGAGAACACTACATGCAGTGCCAAACAACCCCATTATGACATGTTTTTAGATTATTTATGCAGCAATGCTGACAAAAATCTGTCAGGAAAGATGTAAAATCTCTCTAGAAGAACACCTGACATGCCATCTTTTTAGGTTATTGTCACGAGTTGACTGCTCTGCAGTCTGTGTATTTTAAGTTCATTTCCTTGCACATCAAATGATTATCCAGCAAGTGTAGAAACATGGCACTCTGAATTCTTCATAAAATTTCCATTTATAAGAAATTGGTTAAGAACAATTTTTGGTACATAACATTCCAAAAGTTCAGGGTATCATGGTCTTTAGGTGACACGTTTCGGCTACTGAGTAACCTTACCCGCTGGGTAATCATTTGATGTGTTTGGAGGCAGCCTGAAGCCTGCTGGGATCTGTGCCGAGAGGGAGGAACACAGGAGAAAGAAGACAGGTGAGCGGACACAATCTTTGTAGTTAATTTCCCTTGGTGACATTAAGGATTAATGTTAGTTTTTTACTTTCCTCCTGCGGGTTGCTGTCTTAAATTAGGTGACCCATCACATGACCCATCACCTGATGTCATTGATAGAGTTCATTCATGCCTCACCACTGTACTGTACTTGCCAGCCAAGCCAGTGCACGACCCATGGTTGCCTTAGGTGACAGACAGGGATTAGGCACGTGATGGTGGCAGGGGGAAAGACCTACTTAGGGTGATTAGGACAGTAAGGAACAGACACAGGCCAGCGTTAGGAGGTGTCCCTATCCTCCTCTTCCTACTGCTAAGGGCACCCTTCCCCTTTTACCATCTCGCTGTTGTTTGATGTCGCGCCATGCGTCCTACATTTTCCCTGTTTATACATGACAGTAATAGAGTCAAAATTTGACTGAAAAAATATGATCACCTATGATAATTTTTCAGGTAAAATTTTCTAACATTTGCCATTTATACAGGTTATTATCTTCAGATAGGATGCAGGTATGGCTCCCCTGCGGTTCGGCCGCCACAGTGGTATCGCCTCTGTAACCAGTGGTATTGCAATGTCTGAAGGTAACTGGAGCTCCCTACATTAAGTAACCCAATGCATCCACACACAGTCTGATCCCTGACCAGAAGGAAGACCATGAACATCTAGATTTTAGGGTGACCCACTCTTCTGGCTAGTGGGAGGGGTTTGAGGAACAGAGAGTGTGAGGCAGGGAAGAGAAGAAGAAGCATGAGGAGACAAGGGCTCCTGGGGTTAGAGCTGCTATAATCTCACTCCGGGATCACACTCAGAGCAGGACACCAGAGTCCTAGGCTGTCCAGGGATTTCAGACCCTAGAGGCAGAACCTGGAGACCAGGAGACTGCAGGTCTGCTGGTCGCCTGGTCACCTGTGTAGGTCCAGCAGCACAGCATTATACAGAGCTTAGAGCTGTGACTACCAGAGCAGTTTGTAAGGGTTCACAGTGCCTGCTGGCTGGAGAAAATACAAAGTAGAGAACACAGGGAGAACAGAACAGCTTGCAGGCACCTGAATCTCCAAACAGACAAGCATAGAAGGAAGGCAAATTCTTCCCACTTAGTGGAGTGGACTCCAGCTGCTTCCAGACCGACCGGGCTCTGAACCTAGTGAGCAGTATCCCCAGATTCAACTTGTTACCAACCATTAGTAAAAGTAAAGAGACTACATTCATCTGCCTTCTTGTCTCTGTCTGCTGCACTTCAGCATCTCTCACTGCATCCCACATCATCACCCCTACATCTTTAGGGAAGTATTCCACCTTGCTGTTCCATCACCTATCCTCTGGGGACCCCATAAGCAGAGCTGGCCAGATACCTCAGCTGGCGTCACAAATCATCCATAGACTCTTATCCCTTGCAAATAGCCCCATTTCATACCCGGTCCGGGCCACGACCTCTGGGGATCGCCACTGTGATGTAGAGGCTGTTGCCTTGGATAGTCGAGCTCCCCGACCCTTGCGACTGCTACAAAGAAAATATATGCATAGTTGTCGCACCTGAAGCAACCTCACCCCATTCAATAAACTTAAAGCATAGCTAACTTGTATGTACATGAAGTCTAAGGGTACATTCACACACAGCGTTTTCGATGCGTTTTTTGAGTATCAGCTGCGAAACGGATCAGCTTTTCCCAAAAATGCATCACCTATTCACACGCTGTGTTTTTCATCCGTTTTTGGAGTTCATGGACAATGGAGTCAATGGAAAAAGCGAATCAGAAAAACACCATACCAATTGACATGCTTATTCATTGTGAGGATCTGATTTTGAGCCAAAAAGCACATCCTCACAAAACATTGTATCTGAATGACAAATTTTGAAAACCCATTGACTTTGCTGGGATATTCAGGATCACTGCAAAAAAATGGATCCTCAAAAAACACAGCAAAAACGCTGTGTGAATGCAGCCTAACATAATTTCTAGCTATTATATAACTTGTATCCTGCATATTTCACCAGCTTTCCTCTCTGTGGGCTCCATCTCTAATTTTCAGTTCTCTCTGAGCTACTGAGTGGAGACTAGCTGCCATGGTGTTTCCAATACAGAGCACACACACATACTTTAGCTCACAAAAGAAAGAAAAGCAGAGCATGGAGCCTCAGCACTAATGTGTGTGGTTCTGTATCAAGTGCTGCTCTCCCCATGCCCTCTTCATAGACCTCAAAAGGCTCTGTACCATTATATTTTAGTGGAGCTGTCAGTCCATCTCCCTTTGATTAACCCCTCAAGGACTGGGGACTCTTTTATTTTTGTACTTTCATTTTTTTATTCCTCTTATTCCAAGAGCCAGAACGTTATTCTTTTTATTTTTTTTGCAGAATACTTTTGAATCACACAATCCATTTTATATTGTCATGTACTGGAAAGCAGGAAAAAAATTCCAATGTGACAAAATAGCAAAAAAGAGCAATTCCGCTATAGGCTTTCTTTTTTCCTGGCAGGTTCATACTGCCAGAAATGACCTGACAGTATGATTTTCCGAGTCGGTTCAATTACAGCGATACCAAACATGTTACCATCTAAGTGGTGAAAAAACCCAGATACTTGAAAAAAAAATCTTTTGCTTATGACTCCATTTTACAAGAACTGGAATGTTTTTAATTTTTGGGATACGGATCTGTGTGAGGCGTTTTTTGGGCCCAGAACCTATGTTTTTATTTATATCATTTTGGGCTACATACAATGTTTTTATATTTTTTGCGAATGTTGTGGCAACCCAATTCTGGCGTTTTTAATTTTTTTTCTTGTTACCCCGTTCACCCATAGGATTATCTTATTTTGTATTTTGAATAATAAGAAAAATAAGCCAGGCACCACTACAGACATAAAGGACTCTCTTCATGCACCGATAGGTCTGGCACTGTGCGAGTGCACTGGGTGTGCTTACTTCAGAAGTGCATTATAACAAATCTGTCAGAGAAGGAAAAATAAGGGCACTCACCCATAAATTGTGCAGTCATCTTTATTCTGGATCCATTATTCAGGTGGCAGGGAGGGGAGTGGAGAAAGGTGGACAACGGCCTGTTTCGTGCCTGTCTGGCACCTCAACTGGTCCACACTTTTATGAACTACAGTGCCTTGTGAAAGTATTTGGCCCCCTTGAACTTTTCAACCTTTTGCCATATTTCAGGCTTCAAACATAAAGATATAAATTCTAATTTTTTTCTGAAGAATCAACAACAAGTGGGACACAATCGTGAAGTGGAACTAAATTTATTGGATATTTTAAACTTTTGTAACAAAAAACTGAAAATTGGGGCGTTCAATATTATTCGTCCCCTTTACTTTCAGTGCAGCAAACTCACTCCAGAAGTTCAGTGAGGATCTCTGAATGATCCAATGTCGTCCTAAATGACTGGTAATGATAAATAGAATCCACCTGTGTGTAATCAAGTCTCTGTATAAATAAACCAACTCTGTAATAGTCTCAGGGTTCTGTTTTAAGTGCAGAGAGCATCACAAAGACCAAGGAACACAACAGACAGGTCCGAGATACTGTTGTGGTGAAGTTTAAAGTCGGATTTGGATATAAAAAGATTTCCCAAGTTTTAAACATCTCAAGGAGCCACTGTACAAGCGATCATATTGAAATGGAAGGAGTGGGGCGTGGCCTGATCATGGCGGTGTGAGGACACACTTTCTGTGTGCTCCGCGGACCCGAGACATAATACCCGCAATCCCGCCACCCTGACAGCCCGATGTCGCGGAGGAAGAGGCCGGAGGAATTGCCGGCACCCCCGCAGCACCCAGGCAAGACAAAACCGGAGGCAGCCATCGCTAAGATGTTTGGAGGAGCAGGAGGAAGAGCGCGCGCGTCTGTAATGGCGTCCGGAGCGGGACAGAAGCAGTCCTCTCCCCAGCCCCAGCCGCAGCCACAGAGGAGCCCTAGACACCAGAGTCCGGGAGACAGCCCCTCGCTTCCAGGAGGTATGAAAGCGGCAGGTAAATGTGCTCCAATGCTGATGCCCCAGACGGTGAACGCCCGTGGCCCAGTGGAGGAGGAGAAGAGGAAAGATGGCGCCGGAGCAGGAGATGAAAGCAGTACAGGCAGCATGGCGGGACAGACCACATTGCACACACAGCTCGGCACTTCCCAGACTGACATGCAGGCGATCAAAGACATGTTTGCTTCGCTTCCAACAAAACATGACATAGACGCTATGTTAACACGGATGGAAGCTTCACAGGAGAGAGCATTAGGGCTGATAAAGGAGGATATCGATGATCTGAAGATAAAAGCCTCCAAGGCTGAGGTCTTTATGGACACTACAGAGGCTAGAGTGGCTGCACTGGAGGGAGATTGTACGGTCACATTCCCATACTGTGGCCTTCATTTTACAAGCTGATGACCACGAGAACAGAGAGCGCAGAAGTAATGTGAGACTAAAGGGGATCCCTGAGTCAGTCACAGCTGAGACTTTACTGGACAATGTTTTCTCCATATTTAATGAGGTGACCCAACAGCCACAGGAAACTACGTATAAAGTGGACAGAGTACATAGAGTGTCTCGACCTGGCCCTATAGATCCGAATAATCCCAGGATGTGCTCTGTAAACTACATAATTACACAGATAAAGAGGGCATTCTTAAAAAGGCCTGGTCGCACGGCGAAGTGACAATTGATGATTCATCAGTAAGCCTATATCCGGATGTATCTGGCCTCACTTTATACCTAAGACGACAGCTGAGACCTCTACTCAGTAAAATAAAAGCAGTGGGGGCCTCCTATAGATGGGGTCACCCATTTCACCTGATCGTCCGCAAGGGTACTAAACTTTTTTATCTGTGGCAGAAAAATGAACTGGAGGATCTATTCACTTTTTTGGATATACCTCCTATCGTCCTTCCTGACTGGCTCTCTCTGGAAAATCTCCAGACATTTCTATCCACCAGAAGAGGAGCACCTCAGGCCCAGGAAAGCCGACGACGACGGAGAAGAACTCAAGAGACTAATCGGGAACAGATAGCCTCCCGAACCACTAGCCCTAGAAGGAGGCGGCGAAATGACTCTTGTGCTTCCTCCACCACCTGAACAGTGATTTCTTCTGTGTCCCTTAAAGGGCATGTCCTCTTAAGTGAGAGATCGCACCCTTCCTTTTCCTGTGGTGCACTGCTCCCTTTCACCGCAAACTGCAGGTGACGTCATCGAGGAAGAGGCCGAACCGTTAGCATTGGACGGTCATATTAAATGACCTTCCTGATGCATGCCTTGGTTACACGGATGTTGAATTTGATTTTTGATAATTTTTTCTCTCCTTGGCTGGCGCCGGGCGGTTTTTTCTCCGGCCCCTTGCTCTTTGTTTTTGGCTATTTTGAGCTTAACACTACTGTTTGCATGTAGTATTGTCTTAATTTTTCTATTTTTATGTTTTCTTATTGCGGGAATGCGGGTTCTTGCTACTTCTTACTGTCGCACATTCCCTGAGTCTCTAAAATAGTGCAATGTAGGATTATATGTATATAGTCTAAACAAGGGTAAGCGACGAATAATATAGGTATGTTCTGTCTCGGGTCTGCGGCATACCGTTCCTTGGTCTGTTGCGGTCCCTGCGGTCCCTCTGCTTTTCTTTCCAGGGGTCTGCACTTGCTGGCTCGCCGGCAAAGACTGTTATAGTCACTGTTTCTTTGGTTCTTATATACGACTTTTTCTGTTTCTCCGTCTTGACTTTTTTCTCTCACTCTTATTCTCTTTCTTTTTTTTCGGTCCTCTGCCCTTTTTTCCCTTTCCTCTGCCCTTCCCTCTTTGTCCCGAGGGGTTGAAGTGAAATGACATATTCACACATATCGGAGATTCGTGTGGGTTCACTAAATGTACAAGGTCTCCACAGTGCTGGTAAACGTTCTATTTTGTTTAATTACCTGAAATCTAATAAGATACATGTCGCTTTCCTCCAGGAGACTCACATGTCTACAGCCAAGCCATATAAGCTTTCAGACCATTCGTACCCGCAGGCATACCACAGCCTATCCAACGACTCCCACTCGTCCGGGACTAGCATTGTCATCTCCAGGTCGATTCCATGGGAGCTTCAGGACTCTTACAGTGGTGGAGAGGGCCGACTTCTTCTGGTTAAGGGTAAGATTGCATCTAATGTATATACGTTCGCCTCGCTGTACCTCCCTAATTCTGGTCAAATTTCTATGCTTCTCAAGTTTCTGGAAAAGATGGATGAGTTTGCTGAGGGCACCTTAGTTCTTGGAGGAGACTTTAATGTTGTTTTAGACCCTGCTCTGGACACTTCGCACAGTAGGACCTCACTATCTAAGATACAGAATAGACGTTTACATAAAGCTCTTCATGACCATCAGTTGCTGGATGTCTGGCGCATACTCTCCCCCTCTGCCCGAGATTATACATTTTACTCCTCTGTCCACGACATGTACTCGCGTCTTGATTTTTTTCTCTTAAGACAGACTGACCTGATCTATGTAACTGACGTCTCTATCGCTCCGATCTCATTTTCTGACCATGCCCTGGTGACGGTCTCCCTTGCTCTGTCCTCCAAGATCCCGAGACAGTGGCAGTGGAAGCTTAACGCTGCTCTGTTGGAAGATCCAGAGGTACGAGCGGAGGTGACCAACACACTAAGTGAATATTTTGCCCTTAACGTCTCCCCGGATGTTTCATCGGTGGTGACCTGGCAAGCGCACAAATGTGTGGTGAGGGGGATTTTCATTAAACATGGAGCTAGATTGAAAAGGGCCAGAGAAGCAGAAACTTCCGCACTTATGGGAAAATTAAGGGAGCTTGAGACGAGACATAAACGATGCACTTCTACAGAACTGGGCGGGGAACTCCTCAGAGTTAGGGAGGCACTACGCACAATTTTGTTAATCAAGGCAAAAGGAGTACTATCTCGATGTCGACGACATTTCTATGAACATGGCAACAAGGCGGGCAAATCTCTAGCTAGAGCTTGTAGAGCTCAAAGAACAGCCACATATGTCCCGGAGATAGAGCACCCTGTTACTCATAAGCGGTCTAAGCTCCCCACAGACATAGCTGAAGCGTTTAGAGCGTATTATTCATCCCTTTACAATTTAGATAATGTAAGATCAACGTCAGCTCTGGATGCCCTTAAGTCACGTATCAAGGCATACATAGAGTCTTCCGGTATGCCGCAGTTGTCGAACGCTGACGCGTGTTCTTTGGAGGCCCCTATCACGGCACAAGACATTGCCCTAGCCATAGCCCAGACCCCCTCGGGTAAAGCACCGGGCCCTGACGGGTTTATAGTAGGATACTATAAGAAATTAAAAGACATCCTAATCCCACATATGTGCACATTCTTCAACGCAATGTCCCATACCAGCCCTCCTCCTAAGGACACATTGCGGGCCACAATAGCGGTTATACCCAAGTCAGGTAAAGACTCTCTGCTGCCAACGAGTTACCGCCCAATATCTTTGTTGAATACTGATATTAAAATTTTCGCAAAGATACTGGCAGATAGACTTTCCCCGTTTATCCCGGACCTGATACACCCTGACCAAGCGGGATTTGTCCCCGGACGTGAGGCCAGGGACAACACCACTAAAGCAATAAACCTCATTCAGACCGCCAGAAAGTCAAAAAAGTCACTGATGTGTCTATCCACCGATGCGGAGAAAGCGTTCGACCGCGTTCATTGGTCTTTTATTGAATCGACGCTTTCTCACATCGGCTTGGGTAACCAGATGCTGAACTGGACACTTTCTCTTTATTCGGTCCCATCAGCTAGAGTGCGAGTCAACGGGCTTCTCTCCGAGCCGTTTGACATTTTCAACGGTACTCGGCAGGGCTGCCCGCTGTCTCCGCTAATCTTTATTTTGACGCTGGAACCTTTTCTACGTCGTGTCAGGTCCAGTGGTGATGTCTCGGGTCTCCAACACGGTGGATCAGAATATAAGATGGCAGCCTACGCTGACGATCTTCTATTTTTCATCACGAAGCCTGAACTATCTCTCCCGAATCTGCTAAAAGAATTGGAGACGTACCATACCCTCTCCAATTTTAAGATTAATAGAACTAAATCAGAAGCCCTTAATATCTCACTACCTGATGTGCAATACCACAGACTTCGGTCTGCATTTACTTTTCATTGGGCTAACAAAGCACTTAAATATCTAGGAGTGATGTTGACGGCTGACCCTAAGAACCTATATAGAGCCAACTTCCCTTCACTACTTAGTGCAATCGAGTCGGACATCGAACGTTGGATGAAGTCTACCTTTTCATGGTCTGGTAGATGCCAGCTATTTAAGATGTCTATACTCCCCAGGGTTTTGTATCTTTTTCAGACATTACCGGTTTCCATCCCAACGTCCTTTTTCAAATTACTAATGAGGATGCAGACCGCCTTTGTCTGGAACAGAGCGAAACCCCGATTAGCGAGAACCTTGATGTCTAGACGGAAAGAAGACGGGGGTGTGAATCTACCTGATGTTAAATTATATTACATAGCAAGTCACCTCTCCAGAGTTGTGGACTGGTGCAGACACGGGGACAACAAATTATGGGTTAGGATTCAACAGGACCACACCTCTTATAATCTACAGACATTGCCCTGGGTGACCCTCCCTAAAAAAGAGACGCTCTGGGATCATCCGACTATAGGAGCCACCTTGAGGGTCTGTAATCTCCCGTTGGTCAGGAAATTGATGTTACCGACCGACTCAGCACAGACCCCGGTCCTGAGCCACCCTATGTTTGGTCCTGGCAAAGATGACTCCGTTTTTAAGTCATGGATTCAATCTGGAATAGACAGAGTAGCGAGCTTGGGAGACAGGTCTGCATGGCCGACTTTGGAAAACTTGACCTTAATCACGCAACCGGTTCCATTGGGTTTTTGGCGATGTCTTCAGCTAGCTCACTTTCTCCGTGAGTTGCCCTCAAAAACGACATACAAACTTAACAAGACGCCCTTTGAGATTCTGTGTACCACGACGGTGAATAGCAGACATGCACTGTCTCAGATTTATTCCTACCTGGTCACACAACCGGACTTACCGACCCCACACTTCATGCTTTCATGGGAAAGAGATTTGAGCTTGACTCTCTCTGCAGAACAGAGAAAGAGGATCTTTAGCTTAGCTCACTCCTCATCCATCTGTTCCAGGTTACAGGAAGCGAACTACAAAATACTAACTCGTTGGTACAGAGTTCCTGCTGTGTTACATAGAATCATCCCGTCTGCGGACCCTAAGTGCTGGAGGTGCGGTGAGGCTGACGGTACATTGCTACATATTTTCTGGGACTGTGATAGACTTCGGCCTTTCTGGACGAAGGTTATAGAACTCACTCGACTGGTCACTGGCTTCCAGGGAGAGATGGGTCCTGGTCTACTCCTGCTCCACCACTGTGAGATCCCCACAACCAGATATAAGCGGTCACTCCTACGCTTTTTGGTGATGGCAGCAAGGTCCTGTATCCCGTTACTGTGGAAGACGGAGACTAGCCCGACGGTGACGATGTGGATATCGAGGGTGAACGATTTAATGCACCTAGAGGATCTAACGTCCTCGATGCATGATTCGTTTGAGTCTTTTAAACAGACATGGTTCTCCTGGATGAGTTTCATGGACACGGATGTATATAAAGATAGTAGGGGTTTCTAATTGATTGACGAAGCTCTAACGATGTTACAGCCGAGCTCTTTTGCCCCTTGGGTACGGGAGAGAGAGGTCCCTCCCCTCCCGCCCTCTAACCCCTCCTTCCCTTCCCACCCTCTTTCATTTTCCCCTTGGTTCTACTACTTTCTCTTTTCTCCTTTATGCTTCCTACTATATTCTCTATCTTTTCTTTTTTTTGGAAAGATTAATGGTTTCAGATACGTCTCATATATGATAGACAAGTGACATACAACAGATACTGTTCAGTTGCACGGAATGGTGTTTCTTTTTCAAAATGTCTTTCACATGATTTGTACAATGGTAGACGTATGGTTTTACTTTGCTGTTCAAATATTGTTTGAAAATAAAATAAAGAATTAAAAAAAAAAAAAGAAATGGAAGGAGTATCAGACTACTGCAAATCTACCAAGACCCGGCCGTCTCTCTAAACTTTCATCTCGAACAAGGAGAAGACTGATCAGAGATGCAGCCAAAAGGCCCATGATCACTCTGTATGAACTGCAGAGATCTACAGCTGAGGTGGGAGAGTCTGTCCATAGGACAACAATCAGTCGTACACTGCACAAATCTGGCCTTTATAGTAGAGTGGCAAGAAGAAAAGCCATTTCTCAAAGATATCCATAAAAAGTCTAGTTTGAAGTTTGCCACAAGCCACCTGGGAGACACCAAACATGTGGAATAAGGTGCTCTGGTCAGATGAAACAAATATTGAACTTCTTAGCCACAATGCAAAATTATATGTTTGGTGTAAAATCAGCACAGCTCATCACCCTCAAAACACCATCCCCACTGTCAGACATGGTGGTGGCAGCATCATGGTTTGGGCCTGCTTTTCTTCAGCAGGGACAGGGAAGATGGTTAAAATTGATGGGAAGATGGACGGAGCCAAATACAGGACCATTCTGGAAGGAAACCTGTTGCAGTCTGCAAAAGACCTGAGACTGGGATGGAGATTTATCTTCCAACAAGACAATGATCAAAAGTAGATATATCCAGGTGTTAGAATGGCCAAGTCACAGTCCAGACCTGAATCCAATCGAGAATCTGTGGAAAGAGCTGAAAACTGCTGATCACAAACGCTCTCCATCCAACCTCACTGAGCTCCAGCTGTTTTGCAAGGAAGAATGGGCAAAAATTTCAGTCTCTCAATGAGCAAAACTGATAGAGACAAACCAAGAGTGACTTGCAGCTGTAATCACAACAAAAGGTGGCGCTGCAAAGTATTAACTCAAGGGGGAAGAATAATACTACACGCCCCAATTTTTATTTGTTAAAAAAGTTTAAAATATCCAATAAATTTCGTTCCACTTCACTATTGTGTCCCACTTGTTGATTCTTCAAAAAATAATTAGAATTTATATCTTTATGTTTGAAGCCTGAAATGTGGCAAAAGGTTGAAAAGTTCAAGGGGGCCGAATACTTTCACAAGGTACTGTAATACCAAGTATGTGCATTTTATCAATTTTTTTTATTTCTTAACTTAATGGTGAAAAAGGGGTTGATTTTGAACTTTCATATTTAAAAAAAACAACATTTTTTTACATTTCAAAGTATTAGTTAGTCCCCTTAGGCAACTTGAATCTGCGATCATCTAATCACTTATGCTGTATACAACAATGCCACAGTACTACAGTATTGCTATACACCAGTGATTCCCAACTCCAGTCCTCAAGGCACACCAACAGTGCAGGTTTTCAGGATTTCCTTAGTATTGCACAGGTGATAATTGAATCACCTGCACTGGGAATGATTCCAATTTCTAAGGAAATCCTGAAAACCTGCACTGTTGGTGTGCCTTGAGGACTGGAGTTGGGAACCTCTGCTATACACAACAAAAATCATGGTCTTCTTTGAGATCCAACCATGGGCTGACGTTCATTGGACTACCTTATGACAGGCACAGGTGTCTTCAGCAGACCTCTGGCAGTCACAGCAACTCATCGGCATCTGCAATTGCATCGCGTGAGCAGTAATTAACTATTAGAATAGCGCATCTTCTTGCTAACACACTGTAAATGCCACTGGCACAGATTGACAGCAGCATTTAACAGGTTAACAGCCACAGACAGAACTCCACCCAAAACTGTTCTAGGCAGATGATGACTGATTATCCTAACCATCATCTGCCGGGAAAGATGTGGGCTTAGGGTGTGAGCCCCCACCAAATTCAGGGAGCCACCATGTGATGTACCCAGTACATCATATGTTGTTAAGGGGTTAAGATGGATTTAATATCCTTTCACAATGTGTAGTAATAATAATAATATTAGCAAATACAGTACCTCCAATTACAAATATAGTATAATTCTCCTGATTAGCTTTGTTGCTTACTCTATGTGCAGGGTATTGCAGCAACTTAGGTATAGATGGTTATGACCACTCATATAGTTACGGTTACAGGTGGATCTCAATGAATTAAAATATCATCAAAAAGTTAACTTTTTTCTATAGGTCAACACACAAGGCGAAATTTCTGTTGTACTATCAATTTTTGCAAAATTAGATGAAATAGCACTGATCATTCAAATTGACTCCAGTTTGTGATGTATTTATAGAAATAAGCATGCTAAATAATTCATAAGCCTACTATACAGTGGAGTAATTAGAGCAGCATACACCACATACATACATGCATTCATCCATTCATATATACGTTTGAGTCGGTGGACAGGGTAGGGGGTACTCGGATACCGGGACAGGGGGTTACTTCGGTGGGGGATCACGGTTGGTCGGTTCCCGGTTCCGTGCCCTGGAATCTCAATGGCGGGGATGGTGGGGGATAAGGATGGGGAATGATAACATGACGCCACCTGTGGTACCTGGTAATGGGGTTACCAGCACTGCGGCCGGCCGCTGAGGTGATGGGAAGACAGCGTTGGATAGTACAGCTCCCCACAGGTGGAGCTTTACCTCAGAACAGCAGGGAGGGATGAGGGGAGTAGTATTCCTCACCTCCGGTGATGATGTTGTGGCCCCTCCGGGGGCTGAATGAAAGGAGTACAGACATCACTTCAGCTCCAACGGTCCTTTACCAGATGGAAACAGGTACATAGTACATTCTGGGTTAACGGGTATTGTAACCGCAGATCGTGAAAGTTTCTCCAGAGTCTGACAGTGATGCCCTCAATATGGCGCTCGTGGTCTTGTTACTCTCTCTCTCTCTCTTGCCCCTCTTGAGCCAAGTCTCTAGTACAGGAGGTCTGTTACCTAAATGTCTAAATGTCGGTGTCGTGAACCCAGCTGCAAGGCTGATGTTGGGCTGCTTTAGGGGTGCTTCGGCTCCCTGTGTGTGTGGGGCCCTCAGCTTGCCGGTCTGTAGTTAGGGATGAACCTTGCATCTAGCTACCTCGGCTCCGGTATGCCGGTGTCGACCTGGGTCCCCAGCTGGCTCCTACCAGGCCCAGGTAAACCCCCTCCCCGCCGCCTGCTTGTTATTTATTCACGCCCCTATGGGCGTGCTACAGAGCAGGGAGACTGTCTAAAACTATCCTAATGACTTTTTACATGGGGTCCAAATAAAACACCATTTTTCATAATAAAACGCTGGGAACAAAAAATAAAAACATGGCGGGAATCTGATACCTGGATTTTACCACCTAATCTAAGAGCAGCATGATATAGTGCCAGAGTCCCTGATTCCAGCAATGTGTCACTAACTGGGCAGCTCTTGGTAGCTTGATAAAATCACTGTTTTATCAGCAAGAAATTCTCAGAGAATTAGTAAACATGCTGCCCGGTAGTCAAGCATATTCATGAGTGCTGTATATACCCACCCCACCATTGCACTAGAGCAGAAAGCTTACAGTCAGTGTTGTGGGCGGGGTTATACAGAGCGCAACATTCATGTATCTACTAGATCTGCAGCAGCTAAAACACTGATTTTATCAAAATAACAGCAAACACTTCAGTTAGTGACACATCGCTGGAATCAGGGTCTGTGCCCCTACATTATGCTACTTTCAGGTACGTAGCAAAAACCTTGTTACAGATTCCTTTAAACGCTGGGAGATCTGGAAGCTACCATACATTTGTGGCACCCTGTGGTATAGGTAGCCACAGAACCACCTGGTGCACAGAGGAATTTCCACATCAGGTACCCTACACATGCAACACCTTCCACCCCAGACCTGAAGGGGGAGCTCTACTTGCCGCCTTCAGGCAAGGTCCCCTATAAATTCAGGCCCGAGCGAGGAGTTAGACAGTTCAGTATGGAGCAGTACTGAGGAAGACACCTGGTGAACGGAGCCTTGCTAGGCCCGTACCAGAGGGAAGCCTAGCCAATGCAGGAACCCAAGAGTGAGGGTTGGAGGCAAGGCAAGGAGCAGAGTGGGGGGACGGGAACCATACCAATTCACCCTAGGAAGCAGCCCGGACACCGGAGTCCGAGTCTGCAAGGGTCAGTCAGCCCAGTAGAGAAAGCACCGGAGTACCAGGAGACTTTAGTCTTCTGGGGACACTTGTGGCACAGCACTGAATAGAGCCAGGGACTGCAGGAGAGAAGCAGTACCCAACCAAATATTTTCAACACCTGCCATACAAGTGAAGAGCACAGGAGAAGTCAGGCCAGGGTTTCAGACAGGCCAGGACTTAGAGACACAAACAGAAACAAGGAGGCCTCATAACTCATCGGGTGTGGAAATCCTGAAGTGCTTCCTGACCACCTGGAGTGTACCCTGGACAGTGCCTGCTTTATCACCAGTAAAAGGTACGGAAAATAGATCCCAGTGTGTGTGTGTCAGTTCTTCGAACCCTGACCCTGTCCACCCAGATACTATACCGGCATCTCACCCGCAGAGCCACCTCCCTGTGTGAAGTCCCAATCTTATCTCACTGCCCCGGGCACTCCGCTACACCTACGGGGAACGTTATCATCTGGCTGCCCATTCATCATCCCCGGAGGTCTGCAGCAGCGCCAGTGCCATCACCGGATACCGTAGGTGGCGTCACGAGACTTTATTTTATTTATCCTTTTTCCTTTTTTATTATTACACATTTTTCAGCGACCACCAGGGCCACGGGCTTGGACAATCCACCCGTGACATTCCCCTTTGCTATAACGCCCGAGACCGGGTACTCAAGGCCTTGGGGTGGGTCACATTTCACGTAGTTTTACAATATTACAGGTTACATGTAAATTATGTTTAGGCTTAAGGAGGGGGTATTTGTGGCGCCCCTTCGACCAGGAGGCCACATAGGGAACTGCAGCCAGGTAGGAAGGAACTGTTTTGAGGAGCCCATGATGCCACTCCTCAGAGAAGATGCAACTAGGAGAACAACTTGCAAGTGGACACCTGAAATAGCTTTTCTCATGATTGGATACACCGGGCTATGAAGTACAAAGCTCAATGAGGTTACCAAACCAATTTAGCGCTTCAGTAAGTCAGTAAAAAGTAGTTAGGAGTATTCAAATCATGAAAATCAGAAGGGTGCCCATACTTTTGCACCGCTCAAATTTTGAAATAATGCATATTTCACATTTTCGGTTAGTACAATAAACCTCATTTCAATCCTGAAATATTACTGTGTCCATCAGTTATTACATATATCACACTGAAATAGCTGTTGCAAAAACCCAATTTTAAACAAATAAAAATGAGTAAGATTAAGAGGAGTGCCCAAACCTTTTCATATGACAGTACAACAGGGTGAGCGATTTATAAGGATACACCAAAATAAAATGGGAATGGTTGGTGATATCAACTTCCTGTTTGTGGCAAATTAGTATATGGGAGGGGGAAAACCTTTCCAGATGGGTGATGACCATGGCGGCCATTTTGAAGTTGGCCATTTTGGATCCAAATTTATTTTTTTCAATGGGAAGAGGGTCATGTGACACATCAAACGTATTGTAAATTTCATAAGAAAAACAACAGTGTGCTTGGTTTTAACTTAACTTTAATCTTTCATGAGTCATTAAAGTTTATGACCACTTATAAAATGTGTTCAAAGGGCTGCCCATTGTGTTGGATTGTCAATGCAACCCTCTTCTCTCACTATTGATACACTGATAGCAACACCACAGAAGAAATGCTGCACAGGCTTCCAGTATCCGTTGTTTCAGATGCTGCACATCTCGCATCTTCACAGCATAGACAATTGTCTTCAGATGAGGGATGAGGCAAACTTTTTTGTGAATGGTGAAGTTAACAAACAAAACCAGCGCTATTGGTCTGACACTAACCCAAAGTGGATAGATCTCCAAGACTGTTGGAACACAAAAATTGATTGTATGGTGTGGTATATGGGGTACAAAGATAGTGGTTCTGTTGTAATGAAAGGAGTGATGTCTAGTGAGGCACCCCTGCGGGAGATTGCCACAGGATCCACCGGTGCAAGGAGGGAATTACAGCTTGGTTCGCAAAGCACACCACACCTTCCACTCCAGACCTGAAGAGGGAGCTCTACTGGCTGCCTTAAGTCAGTTCCCCTTTAAGAACATCCAGGCCTGAGGGGTGGATTTAGTCAGTCCCAGAAGTCAGTCTAGAGTCTGCTGTGAGAGGGAAGAGAGAGGAGACGGAGGAGCTGGTCGCTGGGAGAGATCCAGGCTCCTGACCAGGGACCACTGACCGCTGTGTGCACTCTATGTAAAGGGTCGGAGGCAAGTGGAGAAAGAAGGGAACCGGTTACTACAGCCCTTTAGTACACCCAGACATCGGAGTCCGACGCTGCCAGCATTTAGTGCAACAGCAAAAGACTGGAAGACTCAGGAGGAGTTCAGCCCTGAAGCAAGTTAAGTAAGAGACCCTAAAACTGACCAACTACAGGACCAGGGGCCATAGGAGAAACAGGGATCCCGCAGAAGGACCTCATAGTCAGTTTAGAACAAAGCCCAGAGAGGGAGAAGAAGCGGTGGGTTTAGGCTCAGGCAGGACTCATCCCAAACCACAGAGCACAAACACAGAGGAGGCCTCCTAACTTTCTAAGGTGGAAGTCCCAAGTTGCACCGGGGACCTAGTTATTACTCTGGACTGTACCCGTTACCCTGTCACCAGTAAAAGGTACCGAAATAACAATCACTGTGTGTGCGTGTGCCTGCTTAACCATCGCAATTCACCACCTTGTTTGCAAAGACTTAACTACTATTCCCCTCATCCGTCCCCGCTGCCCTGAGTTAAAGCTCCCCCTGTGGGGAGCTGTACAACACTCTGCTGCACCCTCCATCACCTCAGCGGCTGGCTGCAGCACTGGTATACCCATTACCAGGTACCATAGGTGGCGTCACGTTAACAATCCCCTTATCCCCCACCGTTCCCTGCCTTTGAGGGTCCAGGGCACGGGACCGGGGATCGACCAGCCGTGATCCCCCATCAAAGCCGCCATCAGCCCCGGTTCCCGAGTACCCCATACCCTGTCGACTGCCTCAACTAGCACCATTGTATCTGTCTTTATATGGATGTGTTTTTGCAGGCGTTCAATTTTTTTTATTCCAATAATACAACAGAAAAATGGAACGCTGAATTGTAGTGGGAGCTAAGACTATTGGAACTCTGTTACTTCTGTGTTATAACAAAACCGTCAAAGTGAAAATACAGCATTAGTCCACTGATACTACTCATCGAAAACTGCATACAGAGCTGAATTCTTGGTGAGCTAGCGGAAAAGACACAGCAGGACATATGTTAGAGGTTCTCACCAGTATATTGTATATTAGTCTGTCACTGATATGAAAATCAATTTATATTTCAAGAGAGAAAAAGTACTGAAGCGAAACTCTGAAAGAATATGCTGTATGTTTGCAAGATGTATAATAGCCCTTCACACAGATGTCCGAGAATAAGGCTCTTCATGTCCGAATATCAATTTTATATTGGGTAACAGAAATCAGGTAATAAGTTCTATGTAATATTATGACAATGCCATATAATATTTTAATTTCCAGATGAAATGAACATTGAAAGGCGTTGTCCAGTTTAAAGGGAATTTGTCAGCAGGTTTTTGCTATTTACCGTAAAACCATACCATAATGTAAGAGCAGAGTCCCTGATTATAGCAATGTGTCACTTACAGGGCTGTGTTTTGCTTTTTCAATATAATCAGTGTTATATCAGCAAGAAATTATCATTAGAGGACAACTTGGCACGTGCAGAGTAGTCCAACCACACTTTCAGGACTGATTAGCAGCTCTCTGTCATTATACAATGTATACAGAAAGCTGTGTAGTGGGCAGGGTTACATGAAGATCAACAACTTGAGCAAACTGTGACTCTGTCCTAACTGCTGCACTCAGTAAACTAAGTGATACATTACTTGAATGAGGATCTCTGTCCCTACCTCACAGTGATTTCAGATTACATAGAAAAAAACTGGCAGATTTCCTTTAAGGGGTGTCCAAAATAAAAAAAAATCAATGCTGCTCTGGTTAATTGGCTATGCTTGATATTAAACCTCAGTCTCTTTCACTTGAATAAGATCAAATATTCATACCAGACACAGACGGAAAATTAGCAAGATAAATCAGACATTTTAACCTATTCATGACCTATGATGTATAAGAACGACATAGGTCACCTCCCTTCCTTTGATGTAAGCTCACGTGTTCAGCTCACATCGTCCCTGATCTGATCAGTTGACATGTTTAACTAAAGGCCCCGTTACACACAGCGATATTGCTAACGATATCACTGCAACGTCACAGGTTTTGTGACGTTGCAGCGACCTCGCAGCGAAGTCGCTGTGTGTACATGCCGCAGCGACCAGCGATGAGCTTGCTGATCGCTGCGGAATGGCCAGGACCTTTTTGGTCGTTGGTCTGCTGTGGGCAGCAGACTTCGGCGTGTGTGACGCTTTCTAACCGATCTGTTTCCTGGTAACAGTTTACAACATGGGGTTACTAAGCAAGCGTGCTGGTAACCAGGGTACACATGGGGTTGCTAAGCAAAGCATGTGGTAACCAGGTACACATCGGGGTTACTAAGCAAAGCATGCTGGTAACCAGGGTACACATCGGGTTACTAAGCACAGCCGTTCTCCCGCTTAATACAGTAGAGCGACCTCGACATCGTGGAAAAGAACAGTTTATATTCTTTTCCACGATGTTGAAGTCGTTACACGGGTCGCTGGTCACTGCTGAGATCTGCCTGTCTGGCATCTCACCAACGATCACATAGCGATGTTCCAGTGATCCCAATCGTTGATCGGGTCACTGTAACATCAGTACGTGTAACCTGGCCTTAACAGGGCTGTTGGATCAGGGATCTGATCGCATTGTTAACCCTTAAGATTAACAGTGATCAATCAGTGATTGACAACGCGATCAAAAGCACCACTGTGGGGATCGCGCTATTCCTTACCAGCCTTGATACGTTGCCATAACAGCCTGGGGTCCTGTGAGGATCCTGGATGCTGTCATGAATCACTTCTTGTGGATGCCCGGTGATCGCATGCATTCACAGAAAGTGATCATTTCTCCTGTTCACCTAAAAACATCATCAAGACACAAACAATAAGCCATTACACAGCCTCAGATCCCGAAAGATGAGAACGCTATGGGTCATGGAAAATGCCGCCAAATGCACAATTCTTTTTCTTTAAAAACTTCTGAATTTTTTTCACCATGTAAATAAAATTACAAGTATACATGTTTGGTATCTACAAACTCCTACTGACTGGAGGCATCATACCGACATGTCAGTTTTACCATAGTGAACATGATGAGGAAAAAAAACCAAAACAATCATGTAATTGCACTTTTTTTGCCGTTTCACCACATTTGGAATTTTTTTCCCCTTTTCCAGTACACTCTATGGTAAAATAAAATGTAATTCAAAAATACAACTTTTGCTACAAAAAACAAGCCCTCATATGTCTGTATTGATGAAAAATGAAAAAAAGTTATGGCTCTTGGAAGAAGAGGAGGAAAAACGGAAAACGAAAAACATAAAATCGCCTGGGGAAGAAGGGGTTAAAGGGAATCTGTAAGCACCAAATGATTGTTCAAAGGACAGGAGTTCGGTGCAAGCCTGGACAAACATTTAGGTTTATCTTTGGACCTACTTGTTTCTTCTCTATCTCTGCCTCTTATTTGATTGTTAGTATTGCTTTATAGAACCAGAGAAGGGTAGATATAGATGGAAAACCAATAGGTGGGATGGTGCACTTAAATGTTTGACCATGCCAAGGGTGTACCAAGCGCTTGTACTTGGTTTGAACAGTCATTTTGCACTAACAGACTCCCTCTAAGGCCGGCTTCACACTACGGCTGGGATCCGATCCGTGGCTGTCCGCTTGAGGCAGACAGCCCCGGGCCGGATCAGCACACAGAACTGGAGGGCTAATTTGCCCTCTGGTCCGGTGTGCAGCCACACTCAGCTGCCTCGCTGATAGGTCAGGATCGACGGCTTGCGGGGAGCTAGCCGCGGTCCTGACCTATCAGCGGCTGCAGCTGTGTGCGGCTGCATACCGGACCGGAGGGCAAATTAGCCCTCCCGTTCTGTGTGCTGATCCAGTCCGGGGCTGTCTGCCTCAAGCGGACAGCCACGGATCAGATCCCAGCCATAGTGTGAAGCCAGCCTAAGAAAATACATGCTCCCGTTGTGTTTTATGGAAATTTCATGTGCCTGTGTGTCATTGGGTATATTACAGGAACCCAAAGTGCGGCCGTCTGATTAAGACAACAGTGGAACTGATTCTAAAGAAAAAAGATATCTGTTCTTCCATGTCTGAATCACATCTCTAATCCAATTTTTTTATTTGCAATAAGTGTTTTGTTGCATGAAAAATAACCTTACAGTAGCTTTTTGTTAAACATGTTGTACCCTATATCACTGCTGACATCATCCTTATATCCGGCTGTGACTTGGCTCAGAGCAAATCAGCCCTCTCCCTCCTTATTATGTGGAGAACGGCCCAGATAACAGGAAAAGAAACACAGCCTAAGGCCTGCTCAAGATTGCCAACTGTCTTTTAATTCCTGTACAATCTGTAAAATAGGTGCATTCTTGATCTTTTTGAGGCTCATGTTCCTTAAGCAGGTCAAGGTGATTTTAAATATAACTGTAATTTGACAGTGAACAGTAAGTGCTAGGAATGAGTTGAAAATTAGTTATGAACTAAGGGTGCTTTCACACTAGCGGTTTTTCAAATGCGGCAGATGCGGTGAAAAAAACGCATCTGCCGCGATTACCGCATAACCGCGACACTTGCGGCACACTTGCGGCAAGCCCATGCAATGTCTATGGGGCTTGCGGTAAGGGTGCGGCAAGTGCGGTTTCGGCACTTGCGGCAGGTGCGGCTGTGGAAAAAAACGCTGCAAGCAGCGTTTTTTTTCGCGGCCGCACCTGCCGCAAGTGCTGAAACCGCACTTGCCGCACCCTTACCGCAAGCCCCATAGACATTGCATGGGGCTTGCCGCAAGTGTGCCGCAAGTGTCGCGGTTATGCGGTAATCGCGGCAGATGCGTTTTTTTCACCGCATCTGCCGCGATTTGAAAAAACCGCTGATGTGAAAGGGGCCTAACGCTAAAATACTCATGTACTTGGTTCTTGAATTGAGCGGGTCAGACGGGCTTAATTCGAGTAACAAGTATAATGGAAATCAATGGGAAACCCTAGCATTTTTTTCTGAAGACCCTAACAGGAGGACTGGGAGGCAATAAAATTGCTAAAAAGGATGTAAACTGCTCTCAAATTGGATGGGAACAGCAGGGGGAAGACTCCTGATGGGATAACCAGCCAAGTTATAGCAGACAGGTGGGGGCTGATATCGGGCTGGGAAGGTCCATGGTTGCTTGGCTTTTACCAGTCTAAACATACTAACCCACAGCTGCCCCAAAATTGGTGCATCACATCAGATGAAGTTGGAATTGTTGTGATATTTTTTAGTGTTGATGTCAGCTGGGTAATTTCAACTAAAATTATACAGCTGACATCAGCCCCCAAAAATATTACTCCAATTGCCACCACACGGTAATCAGCAAGAGGCGGGCAAAGCGCCAGAATTGGCACATCTGATGTGATGTGCCAATTCTGGGGTGACTACAGTCTGTTATTTTTAGGCTGGAAAGGGCCAAATAACCATTGGTCTTCTCAGCCTGATAATACGAGCCCACAGCTTCCGGCTTTACCTTGGCTGGTTATAAAAAAACTAGATGTTGGCCCGATTCTAACGCATCAGGTATTCTAGAATATGTATGTAGTTTATTTATGAAGATTTAAGAATAATGCAATGCATACACAGATTTTCGGGTAAAATATATACATTATCATTAAATGTTAGTGCTCGCGCTGTGAGTGGGGTTAAATTCAGCGGCAATATCGCTGATTTGTCGCGGCCGGACGCAACCAATCAGCAAAGCGAAGTTCAAATTCCGCGGCAATTCGCGGCCGTTCACGACCAATCAGCGACACGGCTTCGTTCAATATATCTGCACGTGTGACACCTCACCATCAGTGAGGTACCGTCACACTTGGCGACGCTCCAGCGATCCCAACAACGATACGACCTGGTAGGGATCGCTGGAGCGTCACTACATTGTCGCTGGTGAGATGTCAAACTGATCTCACCAGTGATGCAGCAACGATAAGGCGGTTGTTGGGACCCTGTCACTCTAGGGTGCAGTATTGAGGTTGTTGGTCATTGTCCCCGTCAAACACACCGATGCATGCTGCCCAGCCGGGTCCCAACGATCAAAAAATGGTCCAGGCCATTCTGACACGATTAGCGATCTCACATCGGGCGCTGGTCGCTGCTGCTTGTCACACTTAGCGAGATCACTAGCGCTGGTTGGGGTACTTCCGCTGCGAGCAGCCGGGATTCCGTTACAGACAAACAGACACAATTAACGTCATATAGTAGATAGGGGGACCTTCACCGCTTTTTTAAAAAATTATTTTTTATTAGGTTACACAAGGTCAAGGGGTTTTCCATGAATTAAAGTTCATTTTAATCATATAGATCTTGGAATAATATATTTTTCAACAATTGGATGTGTTTTATAAAAATGTTCTGTGTCTGAAATCTTATATATGTTTTCCCTGATGTGTACTTTGTAATGGATATTGTCTGACTGTACATGGACATGGTTGATCATACCACATCTCCTGTGCTGAGATAATCTTATATGTGTCCCTGATATGTACTGTGTAATGGATGTGTCTTACTGTACAGGGACATGGTCTGATGATACCACATCTCCTGTGCTGAGATAATCTTATATATGTGTCCCTGATATGTATTGTGTAATGGATGTGTTTGACCATACAGGGACATGGTCTGATCATACCATATCTCCTGTGCTGAGATAATCTTATATATGTGTCCCTGATATGTACTGTGTAATGGATGTGTCTTACTGTACAGGGACATGGTCTGATCATACCACATCTCCTGTGCTGAGATAATCTTATATATGTGTCCCTGATATGTATTGTGTAATGGATGTGTCTGACCGTACAGGGACATGGTCTGATCATACCACATCTCCTGTGCTGAGATAATCTGATGTATCCCTGCTATGTACTGTATAATGGATGTGTCTGATCGTACATGGACATGGTCTGATCATACCACATTCTCCTGGGCAGGGGAGGAAGGAAAGAGAATATACAGACATTACAGCACAAGATCACAGATTATTCTTTTTTATGAGGTAAAACATGTCTCTGCCTGTTTGTAAAAAATGTTTTACCTCAAAGAAAGAATTATTTGTGATCCCATGCTGTAATGTCTGTATACTCTATTTCATCCTTCCCTGCCCGGGATCAAACCAATGTTCCGTCCATGGTCAGAAATAAAAATGCAACTGTACATAGCAGGGACACATATATAAGATTTAGATACAAAAGAGTTTCACCCGGCACTATAGCCCCAAACCTTCTTTTAGGACCGTCTGGACCACCTAATCACCTTGGCTTATCACCTGTATCGGTGTTGCTCAGTCTTAAAGTGTTCAACCCTGCTGTTCTGTTCGGGTCATAGTGACCCGTAGACAATTTTTTGTGGCCCTGTAGATATTTTTCTATAAGTTTCTAAAACTTGAGGTTACTTGACTTTTCCTCATTTGGGGGGACCTATCTATGAGTATATATATATTTTTTTGTGTCTACTTTTAGCTACACGCCTATTTGTACACTTGTCGTGTTCGGGTCATAGTGACCCGGCATCATTTTTTACAGCTGTGAGGCCATATTTTCAGTGAAATAAAGGAGTTATAACCTCAGTTGAGTCTATTTATTGCATCTACTATTGTATATTAATTCATTTATTTCCTAAATTATTTCAAAGGGTTCGTACACATGATCTGCCGGGTGTATGCACTGAGATCGGCGCACCAAAAATAATCAATATAAAGCCATTTTTATGGCTATACTAAACTATACTAAAATGTAGAGTGCATCCAGAGAGATCACTAGGTGTGCACTACACGTGTATATTCTGCGCAGAACGGACTGTGCAGAAGGCGCTGTGTAAGAGGGACTTAATTTGTAAGGCTGAGCTCTAAAGACCTCCAAATTATTTTTTTTGCTAAGTAAGTCTGCTTTCACATCAGCGGTTTTCGCTGATCGCGGCAGTTGCGGTGAAAAAAATGCAACTGCCGCGATTACCGCATAACGGCCGCACTTGCGGTACACTTGCGGCAAGCCCCATACAATGTCTATGGGGCTCGCGGCAGGTGCGGCAAGTGCGGTTTCGGCACTTGCGGCAGGTGTGGCCGCGAAAAAAACCACTGTATTCTGCGTTTTTTTTGTGGCCGCCCCTGCGGCAAGTGCCCGAAACCACACTTGCCGCACCTGCCGCACACTTACCGCAAGCCCTATAGACATTGTATGGGGCTTGCCGCAAGTGAACCGCAAGTGTGGCCGTTATGCGGTAATCGCGGCAGTTGTGTTTTTTTCACCGCAAATGCCGCGATCAGCGAAAACCGCTGATGTGAAAGCAGCCTAAGTCTGTCTACCTGGCTTATCTCCTTGTTTTCAGAAGGGTTCTTATCTTGTACAGGCCTTGTACAGAGCATCCAGCAACATGCTCAGGAAAGTGAAACCATGGCCTCCACAACCACTTCTACCCCCATGGGCTCTACCAGTGGTGCTTCAAGAATAAAAAGAAAAAGGTGCAGCTATTTCCCATATTCATGTGATAATAAAACAAGTATTACATGTTCTGGATGCCAAAAATTCTTATGCAAAGCCCATGTTTATTGTTCTTCATGCAAGAATACATAAAGTAATATTACCATGTGAATATGTTCAAATTGAAGTGTTTATTATCTTTAATTTTTTTCACAAAATGTTTGATTTGCTTGTTTTTTTTTTGTTTTTTTTTTACCACATATGTGTAGTTTGCTATTTTTCATTTTATTACTAAGCTTTTTCTGAATAAAAAAAAAAAAGATTTAAATTTCATTTTTCTTTTTTTTTATTTCCAAACATGTTCACATACAGTCTAGTAAGCAAAAGGTATAAAAATTATTGAGTTAGAGTATCTAAAAATCAAGATTTAATAAACCAGGTCATAGTGATCCAGGAGCAATACAAGTGTATAGTACATGGGAACAGAACAGCAGGGTTAATATAATCTTCAGTTTATAGAAAAAAAGAGACGGCACTCACCGGTTTCTTTTGCTCGCTTTAATCCACTATATGTGGGTTACATCTTGTGCAGGGAGGGGGTGTTGGGGCAGACAACGGCACAGTTTCGCTGATGTTCAGCTTCCACGGGTCCACCACAGTTTTGTGAACCTTTGAAAGCAAACTCTTCTATTTCAATAATGAATGGGTCAGTCAGGGGTTTCATCTGAATCCCATATCTCATAGTTGGGGGTACTATCACATATTGACTGCTTTGCAGTCCTTTGTGCTGCTACTGTGATTAAATCAGTTTTTTTTGCCTTCGTTGATGCTGTGTGCTGCAGCTCTGCAGGTGGAGGGGTGAATCATACCATTTAGGTGAAGAGGTGTGTCTTAGTATTCAGATCTCCACTCTCCCAGCCTCAGCCTTGAAATAGCTCCACTTCCCTCAACTAGGTGTCACAGTTAGAGCTCATTTCTAGTTGGACTCTGTGCTGTGAAGTCGCGAAAGGCTAGGGTGGCGACCCGAACTTCCTCTCCTTCAGAGGTACCTTCGGGAACACGGCTAGTCAGGGCCCCAGCTCCCCTAAATGCCCTTGCCCATTTTACCATCTTGCCTCCTGATTCCATGTCCATTATGACACCTCGTGACAATTCTGCAACATTCACTGCACTTGACTTCATGGATGTTTTCCAGAGGCAAAATCATCACTACAGTTATAGAAGGGGGAAATTTCTGAAATGGGCTCACTTGAGGGGGTTTCTACTGTTCTGTTACTTAGGGGCTCTGAAAATGGAGTCCGCAAACTGTTTTAGGAAAATCTGTGTTCCAAAAATCAAATGGTGCTCCTTCCCTTCCGAGCCCTGGAATGTGGCCAAACAGCATTGTACAGTCACATGTGGGGTATTGCCACGTTAAAGAAAAATTGTGTAACACAATTTGGGGCCCTTTTTTTACCTATCGTATATACTAGTGTATAAGCCGACCCGTGTATAAGCCGACCCCCCTACTTTTGCCCCCAAAATCTGGGAAAACCTATTGACTCGTGTATAAGCCAAGGGTGGACCCCAGCACAGGTATACAGCCCCCAGCAGTGTGGTATACAGCAGCCTCCCCAGTGGTATATACAGGCCCCAACAGTGTTACAGCAGCCTCCCCAGTGGTATATACAGCAGCAGCCCCAGTGGTAGTATACAGCAGCCCCAGTGGTAGTATACAGCAGCCCCAGTGGTAGTATACAGCAGCCCCAGAGGTATAAACAGCCCCAGTGGTAGTATACAGCAGCCCCAGAGGTATATACAGCAGCCCCAGTGGTAGTATACAGCAGCCCCAGTGGTAGTATACAGCAGCCCCAGAGGTATATACAGCCCCAGTGGTAGTATACAGCAGCCCCAGTGGTAGTATACAGCAGCCCCAGAGGTATATACAGCAGCCCCAGAGGTATATACCGCAGCCCCAGAGGTATATACAGCCCCATTGGTAGTATACAGCCGCCCGCCCACCACCCCCATCAGTATACAGGCCCCCCATCAGGATCCAGGGCCCCCCCTCCTTGCTCCGCAAAACCTGCAAAGTAAAATCATTATACTTATCACTGTCCTGTAGTCGCCGTCCCCGCCACTGCCATCGCGCTCCCCGTCTTCTTCCAGCGTCTTCCAGTTTCCTGTGGTCGGCGCAGGCAATGACGTCATTGCCTGCGACCACAGGAAGCCGGAAGAAGCCGGATGAAGCCGGGGATCGCGATGGCAGCGGCGGGGACGGCGGCGACAGGACAGTGATAAGTATAATGATTTTACTTTGCAGGTTTTGCGGAGCAAGGAGGGGGGGCCCTGGATCCTGATGGGGGGGCCTGTATACTGATGGGGGTGGCGGGCGGGCGGCTGTATACTACCACTGGGTATATACTCGCGTATAAGCCGAGGGGGGACTTTTCAGCCCAATTTTTGGGCTGAAAAACTCGGCTTATACGCGAGTATATACAGTATTTACCTATTCTTTTTTCTTCACAGCACAATAGTATAACATTTTGTGAAAGACCTGTGGTGTCAGTATGCTTACTGCTTCCCTAGATTAATTAATTTAGTGGCGCAGTTTGTAAAATGGAGTTACTTGTGTGAGACTTCTGATATTATTATATTATTTATTTATTTATTTATTTATATAGCGCCATTAGTTCCCATGGCGCTTTACATGATAGGAGGGTAGACGAGGACAAGTAAGTTCAATATAGTCATGTAGTCCGTACAAACAGTAACAGGAGGGAGTGGGACCCTGTCCTCGAGGGCTCACAGTCTATGGGGGATCGGAGGGGATACAGTAGGAGGTGGTAGTGCCGAATCATGAGACAGTGCGGTGTACTGGGTCTCATTGCAGAGTGTAGGCCTGCTGGAAAAGGTGGGTCTTCAGGTATCTTTTGAAGAATCCCAGGGTAGGTGAGTGCCTGATGTGTTGGGGAAGAGAGTTCCAGAAGACAGCAGATGCATGGGGAATATTCTGACACCTCAGAGGTTCTGCCAATATGACATGTCAACCTCAAACCATCCCAGCTAAATCTGAAGTACAACATGGTGCTTCTGAGCTTTGCACTGTACCTCAAAAGTAGTTTTAAATCACGTATGAGCTATCAATGTACTCAAGAGAAATTGCATAACAAATTGTATGATGAAAATACTCCTGTGAAATACAAAATTTGGGGCTAAAACATTTTTGTGGGGAAATTGTGATTTTTTTTTCATTGCTCAATGGTCTAAATTTCTGTGAAGCACCTGGGGGGTTCAAGGAGCTGATCACAAATTCAGAAAAGTTCCTTAAGGGATCTAGTTTCCAAAATGGGGTCATTTGTGAGCAGGGGCTGGATGGCCCAGGGGGCAGGGGGGCAAATGCCCCCCAGGCCAGTGATCAAGCAGCAGTTCTGGGGCCGCCCGGCCATCTGTCATGTTGGCCTGGGAGGCCGTGCTGCCCCTGAAGCTCACTGCTCATGGGCCACTGCTGTGTACTTGCCCCCCCAGGCTGAAATTGCCAGCCAGCCCCTGCTCGTGAGGGGTTTGCACCGTTTAGGCACATCAGGGGCTCTCCAAATGTGACATGACACCTGCGGTCCATTCGATCAAAGTCTGAGCTCCAAATCGTATCACATTTCTTATTCATTGAGTGATTGCCATTTGTTTAGGCTGGTTTCACACTACGATTTAGCGAAATCCGAATTTGTCCCCATGTCACCCTATGGGGATCGGACCGAATCGGATCTGCACTACATGGCATCCGATTTGCGTCCGATCCGATTTTGTCCGATTTCTTTCCGGTGCAAAAATCAGAGAGAATAGGTTCAGAAGCAAATTGGATGGCAATTATGCCAAATCCGATCCGATCTGATTCTATTAACATGGGGCCCTATGGAGCAGGGTCCGAGGAAACATCTGATGTCTCCTCGGAACCGATGTTAGTGTACTGAGCATGCTCAGTACATGCTCAGTACACTAAAACTATTGTGTGCCGCCTAATTTAACTTCCGCAATGTATATACATACATTGCGGAAGTTAAATATAAGTTGAATCATGTATTTAAAATAAAAAATCTTTATCCTCGCCTTCCAGTGCTCCCTCGGCGTCTCCATCTGCAACCGCTCGGTAACAGGACCTGTGATGATGTCATAAACCGATCAGCTGATCGGGTCACATGAGCGGTTACCATGGTAACCGCTCATGTGACCCAATGACGCTTCTGACATCATCGCAGGTCCTGTACACCCGATCGGAAGTTGATGGAGGTGCTGAGGGAGCGCTGGAAGGTGAGAATAAAGATTTGTTATGTTGGAATGACAGGAGAGGGGACAGGAGAGGGGGCAGGAGAGGGGGCAGGAGAGGGGACAGGAGAGGGGACAGGACAGGGGACAGGACAGGGGACAGGAGAGGGGACAGTAGGGAGACAACAGGGGGAAAACAGGGGGACAGCAGGGGAGAACAGGGAGAAACAGGGGGACAGCAGGAGACACTAGGGGAACAATGAGATGACAGGAGGCAGAGAGGAGGGGGAGCGGGGTGACAGGAGACCAAACTGATCCTGCAAAATGTCAGAATCGGATGCCTATTTAGCATCCGATTGCAGGGATCAGTTTGGATACGATGCTGTCCGATTTTCATCGGACAGCATCGGATTTAACAAAATCGTAGTGTGAAAGTAACCTTAGATGAGCCGATAATTGGGAAACAACCTAATTTCTATCGGCAAGTGTGAATTGGCTCTAAGCTGTTTGATGCAGTAGAAGACAAAACCAAACTTATGGACTATGGTAATTTTTCAAAGAAGTGTAGCTATAGACAAGTACCAAATATACATAAATATACACAGTTCCTGACCATGGCTTGAAGTGTCACTGACCAGCAAACACTGTTCTTAGGCTGACTTCACATCACGGTTTTAAGGTGGATCCTGTTTTTTGCAGGATCACCCTGACAGAACCTGACAGGACAGCATGGTTAGAAAATATGGCCAAATATGGTCCCGGATCCTGTTTTTTGCAGAATTCGTTTCCTGCCACTGTCCATGGTGCTGAAGTCTGCCTTGTCTTCTCTGCCTCTGTCCTTGGTGCTGAATTCACAGCCTGTGCTGGAAGTAGTGCTGTCCACGGTGCTGAAGTTTGGGCGGCAGGATTTCTGAGCATGCTCTGTGCTTAAAATCAGATCTGGAAAACAATCTGATGTTTTCACGGATGCGGCATCCATAGACTCCTATGTTTTGTGCGCCGGATCACCCAGATCCGTTTCTTTCTGATTTTGTCCGATTTTTTCACTGGAGCCCAAAAATGCGGCAGGCTTCGATTTTGGGGACGGTGAAAAACTGGACAAAAACGAATCCGGCACAGAGCACACAAAACCTGATGGCCAAAAAGGACCAATCCGACACCGTAGGGATACATGGGAGTCTAAACCAGACAGAACCTGATCCCAAAAATTGTGGTGTGAAGCCAGCCTTAGTGGTCATCTGACATCTCGGTTATACTGAATAACCTATGAAATAACAATTCTGGAGCATCCTTTCTTTGAATCATTAATGAATGAACTGAAAAACTGGCTGTTATTAGCTGGAGAGCTATTCTACTTGCTGTCCATGTGCAAACTGTTGTGATAAGGGACATCACAGTAAGTCAAAGTACGGCTGTCTAAATAAGCCCTATGAGGAAGTGAGGCCTTTTTCGTTGTCGGAGGCAACCCCATTACATTTTTTTTGCAATAAATGGTTTTGTTACAAGAAAAATAATGATTTCATAGCAGCTTTTTATTAAAAGTGTTGCACTACTGACAGCCTCCTTATATCTGGCTGTGCCTCAGCTCGGAGCATGCCAGCCCTCTCTACCTATAATATGGAGAACAGCTCAGATAAAAGGAAAATATGTCATAAAGAAACACAGCCTGAAGCCTATTCAAGATAGCCAACTGTTCTTTAATTCTTGGACAATCTGTAAAATAGATGCATCCTTGATCTTTTTGAGCCTGGTGGCCCTTGAGCAGGTCTACTTGATTATAATTACTATAATTTAGCAGTGCATGAGTAATGAGTTTATATTAGTATTCTGGCTGGAAGTCAGAATTTTAATCGTTCAATATGGTTTTACACTTCATTTTAGTGGTGTATCTACCGTAGTAGGCGTGGGGCAGACCAAGCATTTGTCCCTGGTACATCCAGCCAGGGGACACTGTCAGGCTACCTGATATGGCGGTCCAAGGTGTGGGATTTGGCCGTTGTCCAAGCTGGCTGTCCATACCGTCATAGAGAAGGAGTAAAATGACAGTTCTATAAACTCAATTGTCTATTAGTCTTTTCATCCACAAGTACAATTGAATCCCTGAAAGCTGACAATTGTGGGTCAGGGAGGCATCAACAGTGTCATCAGGACAAAGGATTGCTGAAACGTGCGTCGGGAGGGATGCAGCACATGTCTTTGACGCCATTTCATAAAGGTACTTATGTTGTCTCATGGAGATATACTTTTAGAGATATACATACATATATTACAATCTGAGTACTCTGTTTTAACTATATATTCCTTATGTAGATTTTGGTAGACTCTCTCTGTACTCCTGTTCATAGTGATACTTACAAAATCAGTTTACTTGTATTTTATTAAATGAATTATAACCCTTTAGGTCCGCTATGCACTTTAGTACTGTTTATTTTATTATAATTATTACATGATGGCTATTAGCAATATTGGATTTTTATATTTAGTTTGCCAATTAGATATGTTTGGTATTTATTAATAAATACATACTTGTACATACATGTTCTTCATCGTTACTGTTTTGCTTTTGTGTGGCTGTGTAACTATACTATTCTGCTATTATTCTTTATCGGTTTAATATCTTCAATAAATATGTTTTTTTTTATCTAGACGTACGTAATCTTGGTATTTTTCAAGTGTTTCTGTTTTTGTCCAATTAATCTTTTTCTGTTATTGTCCTATGAATATGATTCTGTGCCTTATACAATCTATTCTTATTATATACTACAGTGTACCCAGATACTAATATTGTGCCATTACAAATCACTTGGTTTTGGTGGTACTTTACATCAGGAAATATAAGCGAGGCTTGCCCGCACCATTCACCTTTTTGTTGGAGAGGTTACAAGAGTAAAGAAGCCTTATGTACATCTTTTGGAACTGCAGAAAAATAAACAAGCTTTGGTCTGATGTTGGTCTAACCTGTGCTTACTCCACAAATGGCTATTTTATCTGTTGATATGGAACAAATAAATGCACATTTCAAACCTATTGTAAGTCACATGTGTTTAGTTACGAAAAAACCCAATAGTGGCATATTGGAAGAAAACTGCAACTCCAACTGTTACCGTAGTCATTGACAAAATCCCGTCATACGACTTTGAAATGTGCCACACCATATGCAACAATATGTTTGCTACATATTATAGAAGATGGAGTCCTTGGATTACCCACCTTCATAATAGCATCTAAATCCTTGATAGATCTCCCTCCGTGCTAAAACTATACTTCAACACATTATAGTCCCGTAACAATTCTTTTTCACCTTTTTTTTTTTTTAACTTCAAAGTTTACCTTTTTTAGAACTATCAATACTATACTATCATATATCAATATATATATATCAATACTAAATATCATATATCATCCACTCATTCCCTCCCGCTTATCATATATTACTAGTTTTTTTGGTTGTCAAAACTTAATATCTGTCAGTTATCACTAAACTCCAAAGATCAATCAATAGTTAATCTTTTTTTGTATGTGTACAAAGACTCTTATTGCTGTTCTCCTTTGCCCTTAGCTGATTCCCTAGTTAGGCTGGAAACACACTGGCAAGAGCAAAAACGGTCCAATTGACGGATCCGAGAGTCGTACGACTCTCGTCCTAGTTTTGGTCCGTTTTACATCCAACTGCGATGCAGCTGTCCTACACTTTTCTCAGATCAAATCTGAGTGTGGTCCGAGTGCAATCCGTTTTTTTTCTTAGCATCTATTACTTTAGAATTATTTACGGGAACATTTTTGACAGTTGTCTGAGCTACAGAATGATAATTTATCAAATAAACCTCGCATCAAACTCGGATGGTCCGAGTGCGGTACGACTGTGGTCAGTGATTTATGCCGGACCCATAGACTTGCATTTGCGAGTCTCGCCCGACACTCGCATACTATCGCAGCATGTTGCGACTGACTCGTCATCCAAGAATCGGAAGAGAAAAAAAACGTCCGACACTCAGAAATGTGCTCTCGGACATTGAATAACATTGGTCCAACTGCACTGCGATTTTTACTCACATTGCAGTCGTCCGAGTTTCACGCCAGGGTGTCCGAGCTCTAATTCTTATCCCTCATATCCCTAATAAAACATTTTCCCATTTCCGTCCCTCCCTTTTCTCTTACCGCTATTTACTTATGTGTTTATATTTTGCTTAATATGATAATTGTAGTATATTGGTTATGCACTCCCTGACAGAAGTTATGTCGCTTATCCATGTTATGTAAATAAAAGCTTATAACCTGATGTTAAATTCATCCAATTGTTCTATAAATTACTCTTTTGAAAGCTGAAACCCTCCAAAATGTGGTTTTAGGTTAAGAAAATAAATTGGCATCAATGCTGAAATATTAATAATTTAATGAACACAGAATGGTCAGATTTTGGCAAGACAAATGTTTTGTCGCCCACAGAAAGTAATGTGATTTTCAAACAAAAGATTAACTTAAAATACAAATATATGTTGCATAACATAGATGAATGAAGTAGTAGTGCTATTAGAGTCATATTTAATATTTTGTGAGACTTCCATGAGCTTGAAGGACTGCATCCATGCGGTTCAACCATGATTTATACAATTTATTAATGAAGTAATCAGGAATAGCAAAGAATGCAGTCTTACATGCCTCTCAGAGTTCATCTAGATTCTTTGGTTTTGTCTTTCAAGCTTCCTCTTTCATCCTACCCCAAATATGCTCAGTCTGGTGACTGGGCTGACCAGTCCTTGAGCACCTTGATCTTTTTTGCCTGGAGGAACTTTGTTGTAGAGATGGATGTATGAGATGGAGCACCATTCTGCTGCAGAATTTGACCCCTTTTGTGATTTGTAATATAAGAGATAGTTAATACTTCTTGATATTTTAGCCTATTCATATTGCCTTCCACCTTGCAAATGTTTTGCATGCCCCCATACTGAATTTAACCCCAGACCATGATCTTCCCAGCACCAAATTTAACTGTTTTCTGGGTGTATTTTGGATCCATACAGGCTTCAGTAGGTCTCCTACAGTATTTGCGGTGGCTGTGGTGTAATTCTACTGAAGATTCATCAGAGAAATCCACCTTCTTCCACTTTTCCAGCATCCATCTGTTTAGCAGGCTGTGGGACTTTGCAAATGCCACATGGTTTTTTATTTGCCTTTTGTTTAGTGCTGGCTTTTGGGTACTGATTCGACCATGTAGGCCATTTCGAGACAGAATCCTACAAACTGTTCTAGTTGAGGTGACCAGGTCTGTTGGAGCTCTGCTGCAGTGGAAGAGGGGCTTGCTTTGGATTTTCTAACCAACAAACAGCAGTTGTCTTGTGGAGTCTGCCGGACCTGGGCTTGTCAAACACATCTCCAGTCTCTTCAAATCTTTTTTTAATTCTTTTACTTGACGCTGAGACACATTAAAGGTGCCAGCCACCTCTGCAGTGGATCTGGTCTTCATCCTCTTGATAATCAAGGCTTTGGTTGCAGGGTGGATTTTTAGCATATTGTCAGAGCTCAAGTTACAGTTCAAGTGAAGGTCTGGGGTGCTGGGTTTCTTTTTATACACACCCACTAATTAACAGATCATTTATGGAGCACAGGTGGGGATGTAAACTAGGATTGGTTCATTATATGACCAGGTGACAAAACTTTTGTCTTGCTAAAATCTGACCATTCTGTGTTCATTAAATGATCAATATTTTAGCATTGATGCAATTTATTTTCTTAAAGAGTAATTTATACAACACCAATGGATGAATTTAATGTCAGGTTATAAGCTTTTATTTACATAACATGGATAAGCGACATAATGTCTGTCAGGGTGTGTATTTGTTATGAAATTTTTTCGAAATTATAAAAACTATTGTAAAACAAATCTCGTGTTTTTGAGGTGCAATGCAAAGCTCTGAAGGGAAGGAGAGTGGTATTAGACTTCAGAATTTGCTGGAATGGTTTGCGGGTGCCATGTTACATTGAGATGCCAGAACAGCAGAGATCGCCTACAAGTGACCACATTTTACAAACTTCACCCCTCAATGAATTCATCTACAGGTGCAGTGAGCATCTTGATACCACAATGTGTCACTGAATGTTATACCATTGGGCAGTGAAGAAAGAATAGTTACATTTTTTCATTTAAATGTTGTTTTAGCCCCAAGTTTTTATTTGTATAATGGCTTTATAAGAGAAATAATGAATCATACAGTTTGTTGTCATTTATCAAAAGTGTGTCAATACACTTTTGAGGCACAGAAGAAAGCTCAGACGGGAAGGAGCGCCATATTGGATTTCAGAATTTGCTGGAATGATTTGCGCGTGTTACATTGGCAGAGCACCTGAGATGCCAGAACAGCAGAAATTGACCCAGGTTTACAAACTACACCCTCAATAAATTAATTTAGGGGTGCATTGAGCATATTGGTGTCACTCAATGTTATACTATTAGGCAGTGAATAAAGAAAAATTACATTTTAACTACCAAAATGTTGTTTTAAGCCCTGATTTCCAATTTTCACAGATTTTTCAATTTTCACAAGGGGAATGGGTAAAAAAGGGCCATATAATGTGTTACACAATTTCTCTTGAACATGGCAATACCTATGTAACTGTACAGTATGTTTGGCCTCATCGCAGGGCTCCGGAGGAAAGAAGCACCATTTGCCAGAACAGCAGACCCCCCCTCCCTAAGTCACCACATTATGAAAATTGCACCTTTCTGAGAATTCATCTACGTTGGCAATTTAGTCTGTAAAACACGCATGGAATCAATCGCAGTAAATGCTGCAGAATTAAAAATTGCATATAAGCCCCTGTAATGCCCAGTGTATTGTGACCAGCTCATGCATGTGGAGACACATACCCTGTAAATTAAGCAGGTTTCCTCACTACAACAATGTCAAACATGTGGACGTCAACTGTGGTTTAGACACACATTGAAGAAAGAGGCACTTACCTGGTGATAGTTGATCCTCAATGGATGACTTTAATCAGCATTAGGGTACAGGGTGCTGGGGAGGGGGTGTCAGAGGTGCAGACGACGGCACTGTTTTGGATCAACTGATCAGCACCTCTGACACCCCCTCCCAGCACCCTGTACCCTAATGCCGATTAAAGTCATCCATTGAGGATCAACTATCACCGGGTGAGTGCCTCTTTCTTCAATGTGATTTTACCTCTCAGGCTGTTATGAGACTGTGCACCCCGGTTCTGACACTGCTGATACCGCTACTTTGGATCTTGAGTGATCGGTGCCCGCTATTCTGCCTCCAATTGTGGTTTAGATACATTGTGGTTCTCAGAAGGGTGGTGGGCAATTGGTATAGCAGATTTTGATGGTTTTCCTGGCACTTTTCCAGAGGCTCTGTGTAAAAGCCAGTTACGTGAAAACCCCCTATTTTTCTTTTCATAGATGACGTACCTGAAAGGGGACTTATTTTTTGTGAGTTGAGTTAAATGCTATTTTTGGCAATTTGGGATACAGAACATTTTAGATTAGTCTACATTTATCCTGTGCTGGATGCTGAGCATATACATTAGGGTTTCCAACTACATCTCCGCAATACAATTCAGATGAAAGCCCCAATGGATCCATTCACTATAATGATGCAGCAGAGTTACTCCGGACTTCATTTGACCTCTGTTCGTCGGTGTCCTTATATCCTTATGTCCTAACTCATTATAAATTTCCTTTAACTCACTGGCAGGAAGCAGTTGCCATTTTTTTCCTTTCCCAAAAGCTATCCTTGCAGTTCAAGGCTCCTGGTAGTCCTGAATGGAAAAAGCCATAAGCTGCCCTACATTCCTACATTGATACTGTGATAGGTGAGCTCAGATGAGATGTGTGAACATAGGAATAGGCAGGCAAGCACACATCTGCATTTGTGGTGTCCCTTTGCAATCGCCCTGCACCAGCTTGAACAATAGGATATCAGTGGCTGATAGACTAAAAACCTGTCTGATCATTGCTTACTACAACAGCTCACTTCAGGGCCTTTTACACATTAATTATTAGGAGACCTAATTATCTGTATGTGTATGTCTTGCTTTAAAGGGTTTTCAATGAAAAACCATTACATAGGCTATGTTCACACACAATTTGCGTTTATTTAGCACTCTTAAAAGCACTTGCGTTTTTAAGAGTGCTAAAAAATGTCCCTTGTGTGTCTGAAAGGATTTGCCACGTTTTTGGACTTAGTCTTTTTTCACAAAAACGCAGGCAAAAACGCAAGCGTTAACGCAGGGTGCATAAATGTGCCTTTTAAAAACGCATGTGTTTCCCATAGGGCCCATGTAAAAAAACGCATGTGCGTTCTTCAAAAACGCATGCGTTTTTTTAACATGGGCCCTATGGGAAACATGCGTTTTTGAATGGCACTAAAAGGTACTAATGTACCATGCGTTTTTGCATGCGTTTCCATAGGGCCCATGTTAAAAAACGCATGCGTTTTTGGAAAAACGCACATGCGTTTTTTTACAGTACCCAAAAACGCTGCATGCAGCGTTTTGGACTAGGGGTAAAAAATGCAAATGGAGCTGAAAAACGCAGCTACACTCAGTATACCTGGTTAACGCACCTGCGTTTTTTTTACAGCCAAAACGCAGAGATGGTCAAAAATGCATGTGTGTGAACATGGCCATACTATCAACTAGCTCTAGATAAAGATAATAAACTCATCGGCCAATTCATGAAAGCAATTCTTACAGAATTCTGACATAATTCCTTGTAAAATACTGAAAAGGAAATGGGCGCACAATAGTGTAACTCTGTAATATTTAGGGGTATTCAACAAGTTATCCAACCGCTCACCTGTTTGGGTTGCGAGATGTCACAACCCCCTTTAGCACCTGTGACAACTGTAAACATAAAGCTTTTTCGGTCTGCAGCAGTCCTCCGTGTGTTGAACCAAACAAACATGTGTAGGAGAAAAAGGATTAAAGACCGCGCTCCCGTTCCGAGAAATCCATATATTCAGGTTGTTGGAATTCAATTGGTGGTTTATTTACGCATTTCGGGGTTAAACCTCTTCCTCAGAAACACCACACAAAAAAAGATGTACCCATCATTGTGTGGGTTTTAACCTCGAAATACATAAATAAACCACCAATTGAATTCCAACAACCTGAATCATATGGATTTCTTGGAACGGGAGCGTGATCTTTAACCCCTTTTCTCCTACACATGCTGATTTTGTATAAATTCCCTTGAAAAGTCCAAAGTTTTGTCGCAACTCGGAGTTGCACAAAAAATTGGCAACTTTTCTTGATTTTAAGCTAGTTTCACTGATGATGCCATGGTTTGTCTCATTTATGACAAGCTGTAGCATTACTTATGGCAGAAATCTGACACCAGTTGGGAAGCTATGTAAGACTCCTGGCATAGAGTACAGAGGTGCATGCTCATCAGACGTTTTTGACTCATTTAGAGGTGTGCACCTCTTCATGATCCAGAGCATCTGACTCTGTCATTACCCCCATCAATGCGGCAATTAATCTCTTTATTCATGATATTTTTTTGCCAGCACCTTTTCATGTCAGGTGATCCCGTCATTTATTGATATATATAGTATAATTTTTCTGACGAGCTCCCTTTCCCCTCCCCCAGCCCAGTGGCTGTGACCTTACTCCATCTTGCTGTAGCCCCAGTCCACAGACACACTATACCAGCAGGTTTTAATTGCAACTCACAGACATAAAAATCCAAAACTAGCAATTGCATACCGCATGAAGCACTAGTGCGTTAGGACCCGGTAGGTAGAGAGCACTTTGTCGCAGTTACCGGGCTCTTCCCCAATGGCCATTGTTAAAGCTAAGACTCTCTTTTTTTCCTTATATTCTATAGCAGCATTTACTGTGTTTCATTGTCATATATACCACCTTAGCTGTACATAGCCTTGAACATAGCCATATGCTTGTTCATTCACACCATGATCAGTGTCGCGGCAATTAATCTCTTTATTACCCCCATCAAGACCATCTTGAATATTGTGGATCTAGATGAATCAAGGCCATTGTTTTTTACTTACCTCCCCTGTTCTAGCTATGCCTGTCCGATTACTGACCAAGTTTTCGTTGACTCACTGAAAAAATGACTATAGTGCACGTGACCACTGCAGCCAACCACTATGCTCAATAGTGACAATGTAGTCAGCTCAATATTACAAAGCCCAGTAAAAGGCTGCAGCAGCCACAAATGCTGTAGTTGAGTTGTCCCCATTTAGCCTATCAATTAAGACAACAAGCAGTAGTGGAGAGGGTTCGCTGGAGCAGATGAGGGTACATAATGCTGGGTTACTTTTACCTAGAGAAAGCTTATAGTCATTTGAACGATTAATTAAATATGCAGTCACTTTGTACATGTCATGAGTGTGTTGCATCATGTCATGTCCTGATTAGTGATGAGGGATGCTCGGCGTACTCGGTCTCGCATTGAGTATCTGTTACTGAGGTCTCGGCGAGCACCGAGTATGCGAGATGCTCAGATGCTCGGTAATAATAGCGATTGAGAACTCACTGCTCCTAGGCCCTGTTTAGCTGCCCAATACAGGAGCAGAAATCGCATAGGATGCCCTGCGCCAACCACATGCCAAGGTGACATGCTGCGTCAAATTGAAAAAGGGCCAGCCCTCTGTGTATTTCCCGATTTAGCATCATTAAGACCAAGTCTGTGGAGCGGAGCCTGTCACATGTACATTGCTGGTGCTTACGAGACAAGCTATCTTGAGTGTCGCAGCACGTACCATGCATGAGTGTGTGCTCATTCATGTCCTGATATTATCTCTGAGGGACCTGGGATCAGAGGCCTCAGCATTTAATTGATTACGAGTTCTCTGTGGAGCCCATGTAGCACCCAGGTATGGGAACTCGGATGTCTGGGCTCTGTTTCTCCAATCGGGGAATGTCGCAGGTGGCTGCCCAGACCATGGCCTCGGGGACAGCCTAAAAGAAGGGGTCTTTGTATTTACAAGGGATAAAGTCTCGTGACGCCACCTGTAGTACCTGGTGACTAGACACCAGCGCCGCCACAGTCCTCGGAGAGTGGTGGTATTGCGGCTAGAGTGGAGTAGCTTCTACAGGTGAAGCTGGGCCTCGGGGCAGTGATAACCGTTTCCAGGACAGTGTAAGCTGTGAAAAGTCAATAGTAGCAGGACAGAAACACGAGGCAATTCACTCTTCCAGGTACTTTACTTGCAAACTGGTCAAGATGATGATATAGCTCACAGTTTCCTAGCCGATGGCCGGACGGGTAGTCACAGCAGAATGCAGAATCTGTGGAAGTCTCTGGTGGTACCTTCTCGGATCTAACCTTGTCTGTTCTTTCTCTCTCTTTTCAATGCCTACTCAGCTAGCAGTGTTACGTCCCAGGGGATGAACACCCTGAGAACGTCTTCAGAGCCGGGACTAGTACGGTCGGAGGATGAACACTCCAGGCCACGTTGGCAGACCCGCGCACGAACAAATCAGAACCTCTCTGTCTGGGCTACTTCTCTCTCTAGCCCTCTCTGAAGCCCCCTTTCTCTCGGGGTAAGCTCCATTCTACATCTTTCCTCGGGGAAGACACTCCTGAAAACTCCCCGTGCGTCCTCCCTGCTCTCCTTACAACTCCAACTCTCGAACTTTTTGGGACCTCCCCTGGTTGCCTAGGTGGGTGTGTGTGAGCGCTGGAATCAAATCCTTCCACAGTGTTCTGCATTCTACTTAAGACAGGAATAACCACACGCTCACTTTACGCCCACTTGACTTGTTCTCTTGTTGATTTGCTTTCTTTCTATATTGAAGGGGTTAAGGACCCTTTCCCTTCTCGCTGAAAGTTCTCTTAGTCATTATGCTATCTGCAGCTTCTTATCATCTCTCCCTTACACTATATTGACTCACCCCTGATTTTACTCCATGCTGGATATAGAATAATCTCTGAAAAACTGAGGTGTTTATTCCTATTGCAGCAGCAAAGCTTCCTACTGGAGAACATTTGGAATCTTTTTATATATTTACTTGCCTGAGTCGCCTGTGTGTTCCCTTGCCCTTCTGCCCCTTTACTCCCTTTGTTGAGGAAAGGGAGGACATTTAGGTGTGTTATATCTAGATGTCTAGGAGAATAGAAAGGAATGAGACCCAAGCATCTCCATCTTCAAGGGTAATCTTTGGGACAGAGATTGTTTAGGGAGTCCTAGCATGAGGGGTAGTTAAGGTGCCCTGATTCCCCTGCACTAGAAATACCACTTTAGTCCTTGACTGAAGTAGCATTTTTACCAATCAACTCTGCACTGATGCACTGCTGACAATGTACTCAGTGGTGACACCTCTACAACTGAAAGCTGGAGGCTGCCAGGACAAATAATGTTTATTTCCTACTGGTAGCTTGGCTTCCAGTGTGTCTTTAGAATGTTATTAATCTATAAATTACCTGCATATCGCAGGTTAATAGCACTTGTGGACATGACAGATTCCACTGAAATTCCCTGACTTGGCTATAAAAGTGAATCTGGATGAAGGAAAACCTTGTCACAACTCTACATGCTATGATATTACAACACACAAAAATTCACATCACTTAAGAGGATCATTATTGTGGCTCCTTTACACCTTAACCTTTCCAGTGTAGTCTATGTATTATTCCACTTTTAAAATGTGTTTGTTATAAAAAAAAAAAAAAAAATCATAAGAAATCTCTCTGGTCTCCAGAACGAACATATCCAACCCCCAAACTGAACATATGGGATTAACTGTAGCTAGGGGCAGATAAACTAACTATCATTTGAGGAAGAAAGAGAGAGATAACAAAACATATGGCCCCTGTTCAGCTATGACCAATTGGTGTGGACAGGTAACTACAGCAGAGAAATATTTGTGAAAAAGACAGCGAGACTGAGATTAGTTTAAGCAGAGGTGGAGAACTGGCTTCCCAGGCATAAACTTCTTCTCATTAAAACATGTTTAGTATACACTCTTTTTCCACTATTCATATATGAATATTGGGGTTTATATTGATCTGATATTTATGGAAGACACATTTTTGGCATTGCAATCCCGAAGTAAAGAGTATGCGTATTGTAATAACATTGTGCGATCGGTGCATCAGCCTAAATTTATATAGGTTAGGGGGCCGTCACACGGAACGATATCTTGCCCGATATCGTTTAAGCGATCTCCTTTTTGATCGCTTAAGCGATATCGGGCAAGATATCGTTGCATGTAATCAAGCGATTTACGATGTTAAATCGCTTGATCGTGACATCGCTGATCTGAGGTTCGGTTCTCAGATCTAGCGATGAACGATGCAACGATCTGCATCATCGTGGTGTATGACACCACGATGATCCATCTCCCAGCGACCGCGCCTATGCTGGGAGATGGTAACTATGGTACACGTCGGGTAACTAAGCGACGCGCGGCGCCTAGTTACCCGATGTGTACCATAGTAACGAGCGAGATCGCGGCTCCGCATCGCTGGTGAGTCTGTCTGTGTGACATCTCACCAGCGATGTGAGCGATATTGTAAGCGATTGCGCGTGCACGTGATCACTAACAATATCGCTAAGGATATCTCAGCGTGTGACGGCCGCCTACGATGGATGATGTTAAAGGAAAATGCAGCTCATCTGCCCCTTTTGTGCATGGAAGCAATCCAACAGTTAAATCCAAGAGTAAGGCAGAAAAATACAGCACCTTGGGTAGAAGCTCCAAATACTTTATTCCAACACGATTAAAATCATTTTTTTCCTGCCTGTTATTTCCTGTAATCCCTGCTTTTAATCGTATTGGTATAAAGTATTTGGAGCTTCTACCTGTGGTGCTGGATTTTTCTGCCTTACTCTCAGATCGATGATGCTATACATGTATCATATTTACTATATATAAAAAGGCAAAATCGTGATACTAAACATGACAACAATATCTTCCACCTAGGATCTCTAGAGCGAAGATATCCTGTAAGTTGGAGATATTATAAAATGCTGAAGGGCAGAGCACATCCCACAAATAGCCCCCACATAAGCTCATCAAGGGGAGGTATGTAAGGCCGGCTTCACACCACAGTTTTTAGGATCCGGGGCTATCCGGTGTAAACCAGACAGCCCCAGATCTGATTTTGGCCCCATAGTATCCCTATGGGGCCGGATGGCTGCTATTTGCCATCCGGTTTTGTCCTGTATGAGAGGATTTGACAGAACTCTTTTTTTCTCCCGGACACAAAATCGCAGCTTGCAGCGTTTTTGTGTCTGGGGCAAAAATCTGTCAAAATCGTATCCTACCGGATCCGATGCGATCCTGCGCCCCCTCTAACATGGGAGGCTATGGGCTACGGATCTCGCCGGATCTGACAGAAAATCGGATCCGGCTCCCGGACGCTGGGTGCTGAAGTTCAGCGTTGGCTGGCGCTGAACTTTACCACTGTGGAGGGCTCGCTGCTGAGATTTCAGAACCGCGGCTAGCTCCCTGCAAGCCGCGATCCTGACATTTCAGCAAGGGACAGCTCCATGCGCCGCGGACTGCCGATTCCGGCACATAACAGGATCAGAGGACATATTTGCCCTCCGGTTCTGTTCTGTCCAGAGCTGTCAGGCTGTGTCCGGTGCATCCAGCAAAACACCGGACACAGCCTAACACCACAAAACTGTGGTGTGAGCCAGCTTAAAGGTACCGTCACACGCTTCAACGTTGAAATGATGTCGGCAACGATCTCGGGTGCGTACGGTAGTTTCTGACATCATTTCAACATCGCTCTTGAGCTGTCACACGTGTAGATATCGTGGACAACTCACCAACTCACAGTACGATGCAGCAGGTTGGTTGAGTTGAAGCTGTCAGGTTTTTGAACATGTTCATAAACCTGTCAACTTCAACTTGACTAATTATCATAGTTGAATCGCTCGGTTACACGCAACGACGCACTAATGATGTCGTTTCAACATCGTTGAACACGTCACCTTTGAACGATGTTGAGAATGATGTTGAGCCATGTAACAGGGCTTAAGAGTGACTTTGATCTAATAAAAAGCAGAAATTGGGTTTGGTCCTTTTCAGTCTTTTAAAGGTACATCTTGCCTTGGATTCTGTCCATTTTTTTAAGGCTGGCTTCACACTGCAGTTTTTTCCCTGATCAGGGTCCATCCAGTTTGTGTGCCAAAACCAGGAGTGTCTCCAAAACTCAGAACAGGTGTCAATCTTTCAATTATGCTTTTTCTCTGCAAGTTCCTCTCCTGGTTTCTCTCCTGGTTCCTCTCCGGGTTTTGGCACACAAACTGGATGGACACTGATCAGTGATAAAACTGCAGTGAGAAGCCAGCCTTAGGTTGGAGTCACACACACAGATATCTGGGAAGATATTGTTCACAGATCTCTGGTTGCAGTGAAATCATGGACAGATTGCTCCATTTGTACACAGCCACAAAATGGAACCATGTGTCCATGATTTCACTGCAACCAGAGATCTGTGAACAATATCTGCACAAATATCTGTGTGTGTGACCCAGCCTTAGGCATACCTCCCTCCATATATTTAAGCCATTAATGTGACCCAGGTGTAGTAATTTTCTTTTATCTCTTTTTTTAATGTAATTGTATATATTGTATTATTTTGTTCCCCTTTGTAACATCTTTTGTATATTTTTATAAGCACTGTCAACTTTTCAGATTAAATATTTAAAATTTAATAACTTTGTTCCTCTTGCTCTATAAACCGCATCGCTAAAGTCGTACGCTGCCTGTATAGGGTGTCCAATCGGCCTATAAAGTAATTGGTGGTGGAAGATAGTAGTTTTTTTTATTAATGTGGAGCCTGGCAGTGATGGTACCGAGATATATATACATGCTTTGGAATCAGTTACATATATATATAATACGCTCACTGTGAGTTCCCCAATAATTAGCTTAGAAGTGGAAAGAGTTGTGGCCTCATCCATTAATCATCAGTCAACCTGCAATTGTCTTGATGATAGGGGGCAGCAGAGTGCTGTTCATTACAGCAGTTATTCTGGGGTTTGGCCAAGATCGTCAGGCAACCTTTATGTTTAATGTTTCAGACTTTTTAAATTATGAGTAGATGAATAAATGTTTAAAGGGAATATTGTGTGTGCGTGGGAATACTGTATGACTAATTATATTGAGACAGTTTATCTTTATAGTTGTAGGAAGCTGCCAGTCAGTGTAGATGTGCTATACAGACGTCCTTGCAACTAGACAAAAACAAATTCTGAAAATGTTGATAAACTGTAATTGTAAATGTCATCACAAGTCATACATTAACCACCTTATCCTATGTTACCAATTTTTCACTTACTCTAGTACTTCTGCAGCCTCGTATACAGGACTATGCATTGGTTAATACCACATTGGCAGTCCCATTCAAGACAAGTCATTCCAATTGATTTTGTAAGCCTAGCTTTGTGTTTCTATGTGAGGAATCTGTGGAAACTCCTTAAGGTACCGTTACACAGTACGATATCGTGAACAATATTGCTGAAACCTCACGGGTTTGGAGTCGTTCAAAAGACATCATTAGGACGTCGTTTCGTGTAACCCCGAGATACGACTACGATAAATCGTTGGATCGTTGATTGCAGATTTGAGAACATGTTCTCAAATCAAATTATCCACGATCAGCCAACCTGAAGCTTCGTTGTGTGTGACACCGTGATAACGATGACGTTAACGACTTCGCCCATTCACAACAGTGAACAAGTATCAACTTGAAAGGAGAAGACAGCACTCACCGGTATGGTTATTCGTGCTTTATTGCAATAAAGCACGAATAACCATACCGGTGAGTGCCGTCTTCTCCTTTCAAGTTTATGTTATCACCATTTGCTGGACTGGCACCACGGTTGGCTGGATCTTTGCCTCCGTCTATTCCTGTGTCCAAGACCTGGACTGCACCGGTGCCCCATTCATTCTGTGGTCCATATTAGTGAACAAGTATCGTTCGCTGGGTTGTGCGAACGATAGCTGCTCGCTACATCGTTGGTGCGTTGTCCACAATATCTGGACGTGTTATATCTCACCAACGATGTCAAAATGATGTCCTAACGACCGCGCACTCACGAGCTCGTTAGTATGATCACACTTTGTCTTATAAAGCTGTTTTTATATGGAACATACAGCTATAAACATTGAAAAAGTGGTCAAAAGAATGAACCTATTAATTTCCTTGTAAAAATGACTTCCTGTAAATATGTTCAGTCTTTTCAGCGTTTTTTTTTTAACCCATTAATGCTGAAGCTTGTTTTCACTTTGACTTTCAAATCTAAGTTTCATCTCTTCATGTGGTAATAACATATAGCTTCCACATATTTCAGTGGATAACCCTCAGCCTGTGGGCACAAAGGGCACCACAGAGCTCGAGCCTGAAGCTGCATTTTGCGGCAGTCATACCTTTAAGCTAGCGTTTGCCCAGCAGCAGCAAGTATGCACATGGCGTACACGGCGTTCACTACTGAACACTTTGCGCGCTGCACTTAGAGATCACGTTTTCTTCCTGCCCAGTGCCAGCATGAGAACGTAGCCTGTGGGCTAGGTTAGCACACAATGCGCTCCTGTCTAAAAGATGAAGAGGAGCGGCAACCCCACCACCACCAAGACTGTATGTGCCCCCAAATTACTGTATGTGATCCCTCTTTAGTATTGTATGTGCCCCCCATCAGTACTGTATGTGCCCCCCACTAATGTATGCACCCCAAGTATTGCATGTGCCCCACCAAGGACTCTGACCTTTGCCTAGAGTTTAGAATCTTCTACCACCTGATATTGTACTTTTGATGCCATCACGGTTTTTTTCGCGGCCGCACCTGCCGCAAGTGCAAAACCGCACTTGCCGCACCTGCCGCAAGTCCCCCTATACTTTCTATGGGGATTACCGCAACCGCGCCGCAAGTGCATCGGTTATGCGGCAATCGCGGCAGATGCGTTTTTTTCATCGCATCTGCCGCGATTTCAAATAAACGCAGATGTGAAAGGGCCCTTATACATTATATATATATATATATATATTATATATATATATATATATATATATATATATATATTTACATATACACCCCTACCTTATATTTTTTCCACTGCTTTTCCTCCTTTTTGGTGGCATCCTCACATTTTTTTGGACTTGGTACTAAACCTTTTTGGTTCTTTGATTTTTTTTCTCTCTGTGCAGATTCAGCTGCTTGATTACCCCTCTCCAGCACCTGTTTCCTCCTCCATTGCTCAATCCTGTGGCTGGATCACTCCCATCATCCCAGGAAATGCAGCACAAACCTCAATTTTTGGCTCTCACTGTGAAGACCCTGGGCATCAGAAGCTTGCCAGTTCCACGCTACCACCTCCAGGACGTCAGCACCTGAATGGGTCCGTGCCTGCCCACCCGGGTGCCCACGTATTGCCCGCGGACGCAGCCAAAATTTTATTACCTGTTTGCATATCTCACCTTAAGAAATCTATGTGGTTGAAAGCTTATGTGGATTCTGGCTCAACAGCAAATCTTCTACATGCCCAGGTGGCAAAGATCTTGGGACACCGTTATTAAGACTTAATGCTCCCATAATAGTCACTGCGGTTATTGACACACCTCTCACCCAAGGTGGGCTGAAGTTTGTCACTATGGAAGTATCACTACTGGTGGGATCCTTACATTTTGAATATGTGTCATTTTTGGTTATTGATAATCTATCATCTGCAGTGAACCTGGGCATGCCATGGCTACGTAAACATAATCCGGTTATTGATTGGCACCTAAATTTTGTCGGCTAAAGGTTTTCGCATGAATCTCTTTAAAGGTACTGTTACACGGCACAACGTTGAAACGATATTACTAACGATCTCGGGGGCGCGCGGGTCGTTAGGACATCGTTTTGACATCATTGGTGAGATGTCACATGTCAAGATATCGTGGACGACGCACCAACGATGTAGTGAGCAGGTATCGTTCGCACAACTCTGCGAACGATACTTGTTCACTGATGTGAACAGGCAAAGTTGTGAACGACATCGTTATCGCGATGTCACACAGAACGATGCAGCAGGTTGGCTGATCGTGGATCGTTACACGCAACGGCGTCCTAACTATGTTGTTTGAACGACTCCAAACCCATGACGTTTGATCGATATCGTTAAGGATATCGTGCCGTGTAACGAGGCCTTTTGAGTGATAATTTGATATTGTATTCTGTAGCAGATGGAAAACCAGTGCAATGATTGGCACAGGGTAGAGGCATTAGTGAAGTAGTTGGAGAGGAATATGATCCTGCCCACTGCATTCAGGATGGATTGGAGAGGAGAGAGATAAGTAAGAGGGAGAGCAATTAGTGGAGAGTTGCAGTGGTCCAGACTAGAATGAATAAGAGCGACAGTAGGAGATTTTCAGGAGTCAACAGTAAGAAAAAGAGATGTGTAAGTGACATGAGAGAGCAAGTGATCAAATATAGGGAGTAAAGGAGAGTTGAGTCAAATATGACCCAAGATAGCGAGCGTGCTGGGAAGCAGGGCCGGCTCCAGGTTTCTGTGGGCCCCGGGCGAAAAGGTCTCAGTGGGCCCCCTTTAAGTACATATCGCGGACTATATATATATATATATATATATATATATATATATATATATATATATATATTTATATATGTATATTGCCGCACACTTACCGCAAGTCCCATAGACAATGCATGGGGCTTGCCGCAAACGTGCAGCAAGTGCAGCCGCTAGACGGAAAATGCGGCAGGTGCGGGTTGTTTTTTTACCGCAACTGCAACATTTAAAAAAAAACTCCTATGTGAAGGCAGTCTTAGGGCCCTTTCACATCAGCGGTAATTTGAAATCGCGGCAGATGCGGTGAAAAAACCGCATCTGCCGCGATTGCCGCATAGCTGCCGCATAACCGCTGCACTTGCGGCGCGGTTGCGGTAATCGCCATAGTAAGTATAGGGGGACTTGCGGCAGGTGCGGCAAGTGCGGTTTTGCACTTGCAGCAGGTGCGGCCGCGAAAAAAAAACGCGGCTGACCGCGGTTTTTTTCGCGGCCGCACCTGCCGCAAGTGCAAAACCGCACTTGCCGCACCTGCCACAAGTCACCCTATACTTACTATGGCGATTACCGCAACCGCGCCGCAAGTGCAGCGGTTATGCGGCGGCTATGCGGCAATCGCGGCAGATGCGTTTTTTTCACCGCATCTGCCGCGATTTCAAATTACCGCTGATGTGAAAGGGCCCTTACAGGAACAGTGACTGCTGAAACCAGCAAGAGCTGTTTCTGACAGTGAGTATATTACACGTTGTTAGGAGCGGGCTAAAATGCGATTGGGTTCCCTTGCGCTTTTGAAAAATACCCTTCAAATGCAAAATGTTGCATTTTTGTGCGTCTGAGGATGCTTGGTATATACACAAGCATTCTCAAGCACACAAATAATGCAAGCAGCTCAATGGAGCCGCACTGTCATATGGTGGCACCGCAGCCAAGCTGAGTGTCTGGCTGTCCATATCTCTCTTTCTCCTCACCTTTCTTCTTGCTGCTCCGGTCTCCTCCGGTCGCTCTGCACATATCAGCACAGTGATGACATCGTGCCCCTCCATACTGAGCTGCAGAATGCAGACAGCGGCAGAAGAGACTCTGGAGAAGAATGCTGCTGGCAAAGGCGGCTGGGACAATAGGAGCGGAATCCGCGGGGGGCTACCACTGGTACACATACTTCTTACGCACGCGGCTCTGCTCCGTACACCTCGTACGCACGCGGCTCTGCTCCGTACACCTCGTACGCACGCGGCTCTGCTCCGTACACCTCGTACGCACGCGGCTCTGCTCCGTACACCTCGTACGCACGCGGCTCTGCTCCGTACACCTCGTACGCACGCGGCTCTGCTCCGTACACCTCGTACGCACGCGGCTCTGCTCCGTACACCTCGTACGCACGCGGCTCTGCTCCGTACACCTCGTACGCACGCGGCTCCGCTCCTTACACCTCGTACGCACGCGGCTCCGCTCCTTACACCTCGTACGCACGCGGCTCCGCTCCGTACACCTCGTACGCACGCGGCTCCGCTCCGTACACCTCGTACGCACGCGGCTCCGCTCCGTACACCTCGTACGCACGCGGCTACGCTCCGTACACCTCGTACGCACGCGGCTACGCTCCGTACACCTCGTACGCACGCGGCTCCGCTCCGTACACCTCGTACGCACGCGGCTCCGCTCCGTACACCTCGTACGCACGCGGCTCCGCTCCGTACACCTAGTACCCACTCGCCTCTGCTACATTCACACTGTAAATCCCTCCTGACCCCACACATAACCTTCACCTAATTGCCATACACCTAGTACACACTCACCTCTGCTACATTCACACTGTAAATGCCTCCTGACCACACACACACTTCACCTTATTTGAGCATCATTCATGGTGGCCAGCACAGTCCTGGATACACTGAGCAGCTGATCATGAGACCCCTGACTCCTCCCCATCCATTGACATCATCACAGGTCCTGTCAGCCTGAGCCCAGAGTGTGCAGCTCTGTCGGCTCCCGTGGAGGGGGGAGGAGGGAAACCTCCGGTGCTGCAGGAGCCTGAAAATGACCCCCCAGCTGCCCCCTGGATATGGCTCTGGCTGTGGGGGCAGTGCTCAGGGGCCCCTGAGGCTAGGGTCACACTTGCATTGTGACCCTAGCCTTATGCAAGTATTGTATGTTGCAGCGCATAGCGTTTAATGCTATGCGCTGGAGGCAGCCCATAGAAACCCGACGTTTACCTTGACAACCACTGGTTGTCAATGTAAACATCGGGTTTCTATGGGCTCAGTTGCTGGCAGCGCATAGCGTTAAACGCTCTGCGCTGCAGCAGACAATACTTGCGTCAGGCTAGGGTCACAACACAAGTGTGACCCTAGCCCTCAGGGGCCCGATGGGCCCCCTCCAAGCAGTCGGGCCCCGGCACTTGCCCGGGTACGCCGGGTGCTGACGCCGGCCCTGCTGGGAAGTAATAGTAGACCTCACCAGTTGCAGCCAAAAACAAATCCAACGCAGCACTTAAATAGGATGCAGTCAGACCCCAATAAATAAAGCAAACACAGGTGCGTAGTACCGATAAAATCACTATCAACCTACCAAGATCTTTGTTTGCTTTATTTATTTATTGGGGTCTGACTGCATCCTGTTTAAGTGCTGTATTGGATTTGTTTTTGGCTGCAACTGGTGAGTTTTTCTATTGCTGACATTTTTAGAGTAGTTTTTTAAGTATCTTGTTAGGACTCGTAAGCTTGGGGATCCGTGACATGGATTACACACTTAAAGTTGCTTGGCCAAAACATTTTACCAATACCCCATAAAATAATATTTTTGCTTATCATAAAAAAATTCTTGCACTTTTTTTACCTTCTTTGAGAGGTGTAGCTGGGCCCCATGGGGAGTCATTCATCCAGTGATGCAGAAGCATTGTACTGGACTGCCCATTTGGTCTGGTGGCAGGACCGGTGGGTAGCTTTCAGAAACTCTGCATCATATGTATCAATGTGAATGGCATCCTATGTATGTAAACCTTAAGCTGTGCATAGCAAATCACCTTCCCCATGTCTTAGTAGGTTGATGGTGATTTTATCGGTTCTACGCACATTTGTTTGATCTATGTATTGGGGTCTGACTGCATCCTGTCTAAGTGCTGTGTTGGATTTGTTTTTGGCTGCAACTGGTGAGTGTCGCGCTGGGAGGGGTCGGGGTAGCCAGGAGCTGAAAGAAGGTGATAAGGGAAGCCAACTCTGGCCCTGATACTGAGGTCCTTGGCTCGTCCTGATCTCGAAGGTACCTCCAAAGGTGAGGAGATTCGAGCCGCTAACCTAAGTCCCTAAAGCTCCTGAGAAGCCCTAGACATAAGCCCCTGCCTCCACTCATGGACCACAGAGCCCAGCAACTTCCAAGGGAAAAACCACAGCAGCTTCAGATCAGCGTCTGCTCACATCATGTCACAGTCCACAAGTGAACTGAAATCAGCAACAACAGGTGGATGTGAGCTGATCCATTTAAGACCGAGGGGTGGGGAACAACCAGCCCAGACATGACCCTCAGCATACCGAAGCATTAACACTCACAACCTGCTATTACATGCTCCACTCATTAGCCTTATCTACTCACACTGAGCAGGGAAAATAAAAGGCTTCATTTAAACCTACAGCACCAGGAAGTCAATACGTAACAGTACCCCCCTTTTACGAGAGGCCTCAGAACTCGAAACCGGACACGTCCGGCAATGGTCTGAACTTCCTGAGCGATGACTTATGGAAGATATTACATGTACAGAGTACTGGGGAAGATGGCCAACTGGAACAATACAGGGTTAAAAATGGCCACAATTCTGAACGGACCAATAACTCCCGTAGTAGGAGCTCCAGCTGCACACTTCCACCTTACGTGCTTTGACAGCACCCACACATAGTCATTCCGACTCAGGTCTGGACCTGACCATTTATTGCCATGCACGTGGTCACAGACAGAAGGTTCACTCTCGGGTGGCAAACAGCAGAAATGGTTCCTGGTGTCGTCTCAGGGACCTTCCTCACAAAGGGCTTTGTGGGGGTTATTGCCTTCCTCCTAACACGCTTCTTCAGATAATACCTGAGTTTGGCGTCGATCTGAGGTGCAGGCAGGGTTCCACTCCTATCCTTCGGTGGGTGATTAACCACCACCGATGGAAACATAGGAGCAGGCCTAACCAACACAGCAGACACAGCAGCACTCACGCGCTTATCCACATAGGACGTCTGCAGCTGAGAAGTGGGATTAACACAGTATGGACAGACCCTAAAGAAGTCATCAGGTTGACCGCAAAAGAAACAAGACTGCCCAACCTAATGAACTGCAGATGGGTTAGGACATGACTCCGCAGTCCCCGACTACTTAGGAACATCAGAACCCACATGTGTAACCTCCACAACAGGGATGGTCACCAGGGCCAGGGTCGGATCCAGTCTCTCTCTTAGGTGTCTGTCCAACCTAATAGCAAGCACCATCACAGCTTCCAGCGTCTCCGGAGCAGCGTACTGAGTCATGGTGTCTTGTAACTGATCTGACAACCCTAGACAGAACTGACTCCTCAGAGCAGGGTCGTTCCATTGAGTGTCAGTGGCCCAGCTCCTGAACTCAGACCTCGGCCGGTCCTGCTCCCTGCCTGAGTTTACGTAATTTAGACTCAGCAAGGGAGACGGCATCAGGTTTGCCATACACCAGGGCAAGCGCTGCAAAAAACTTGTCCACCGACCGCATGGAAGGAGAATCAGTCGGCAGAGAGAAGGCCCTGGCCTGGGAATCCTCCTTAAGACGGGAGAGTATAATCCCCACGTGCTGTTCCTCGCTCCCCGAAGAATGAGGACGCAGCCTGAATATAATTTGCAGGCTTCTCTAAAAACAAAAAATGTATCTCTCCCTCCTGAAAATCGGTCAAGGAGGGAGATATTGAGTTCTGGTACAGCCAGCGTGTGAACTGCAGCCAGATACCCAACCGCTTCTTGAAGCTGATGCACCACCTGGTTTCGCAGGTTAGACACCTCCTGAGAGAGTTCTACCACCAGGTGTGCAAAAGGGAGGGGTCAGGGTAGCCAGGAGCTGGACGAAGGGGATAAGGGGAGCCTACTCTGGCCCTGATACCTGGGTCCATGGCTTGCCCTGATCTTGAAGGTACCTCTAAAGGTGAGGGGGTTATAGCTCCTGAGAAGCCCTAGACATAAACCCCTACCTCCACCCACAGACCACGGAGCCCAGCAACTTCCAAGGGAAAAAACCACAGCAGCTTCAGATCAGCGTCTGCTCACACCTGGTCACAGTCCAGAAGTGAACTGAAATTAACAACAACAGGTGGATGTGAGCTGATCCATTTAAGGCCGAGGGGTGGGGAGCAACCAGCCCAGACATGCCTCTCAGCATACCTAAGCATTCACACACACATCTGCTACTGCATGCTCCGCTCATTAGCCTCATCTACGCATACTGAGCAGGGGAAAAAAAGGCTCAGCAGCAGCACTTCCATACAGCAAGGCAGTCAATATGTAACAGTGAGTTTTTCTATTGCTGCCATTTTTGGAGTAGTTTTTTGAAGTAATGGTAGAACCACACATGGAAATGACAATATTGGTTTAAGGAAGGTTAGAGGGTTGATCTTTCTAACAGATTCCCTTTTAAAGCACTACTCCAGCAGGTTTTTTTTTCAGCACTGGAGTGGCACTTTAAATGTAAGCCCCCTGCCTTGTCATTTACCCACCTTGCAGTGTCTTCACCTCTTACCAATGCTACTCCGCTTCCACAGCGCAATCTTGTAACTGTAACTTCTGAATGGCCGGAAGTCGTAGTTATTTCACAAGAGCTCAATGCAACTCTATGAGGCCCAGAATGAGGCTCTGATAGAGATGTATTGAATTGTGACCTCAGGCGTAATCCATGAAACACTGGAGCTCCAGGCAGTCAAAAATCCCCACTGAACGGATCGTCACTGGAAAAGGTGAAGCCGCCGGGAGTGAGAATTATGTGAATATAAAAAATAATCATTGCGCCACACTGTTTTAAAAGAGCCTATCGAGATTACTATTACTCTTATGCTCACTCACCTTTTCTTGTTGTGCCAAATCTGCACAACAAGACTGTAGGCTCAATGGTGAGAGAGCAGCTGTAGATCCTCTCCCGTCGGCTCCTGATTCTAGGCTGACAACGTGATGGAACAACTTGCTTCTACCCGGATCCCATGACCGGTCATGTGCTTTCCACGTTAGCAAGGTCCTTTCAACTAGAGCAGCTCGCAACCACCACACTCCCCATAGGGAGGCGAGAACCAGGGAAAATATAGAAAAGTGGTGTTCAAGTTGCGGCGCTAAGGAAGGACACTGTGCAGGTGATCCACTTGAGGAAGACGCATTGGGCGTTGAAACATGTTGTGGCAGGAGGAATCCTAACTATTTTTGTCTAATAAATCAGGAGGTAATCTTTCAGAAGCTTTCACCTGCACAGTGTCCTTCCTTAGCGCCGCAACTTGAACACCACTTTTCTATATTTTCCCTGGGAGTGAGAATTAGACAGGGGTCAGGAGACTTATATTTAAAGCATCACTACAGCGATGCAGTTAAAAAATAACTACTGGAGTGATGCTTTAAAGAAAATTTTACTATTAAAATTCACAGGCTAAAATGTATTAGTAAAAAATTGAATATTATCACTTGGGCATTGAGAATTATTGACAGAGCTTTGCTATTGCACTGGATAAGGACAGTTTTAGGGAAGGAAAAGACAAAAGGAGAAAATAACTACTTGATTGTTGCAACTATTCTTGTGACACTACTAAGTGGACGTATAGGTACTCATTTGTGAAATCACTTACCAGGTTATATTGCATTATAATTATGTGCTTTTGTATGTGAGGGAAAATTCATGAAGGATCTCTAAACGAGTGAGTTTTGAGTCAAGCTGTGAAACGGTAAAGTTCACATGAGGTCAGAGAACCACGTTGCTCTACCTAAGCTCAGGTGACACAGATCATGACGTCCCCCCATCCACTGCGTGAGCCGATACTCATTCAGTTTCGGGACTCAGCAAGGAATGGATGTTGCAGAGGATCGTGGATGTGTATGTGGGAGTAATAAAGATGGAGTCTAAATATGTGATTGTGTTTTTTGATCTAATAAAAATATTTTTTCTCTGTGCTGTGTATTCTTTACTATTTACTAGAGATTCCTAATGGCCGGGTCTAACATTGGCCTGACATTAGAAATCTCAGGCTTAGTGCCATCTGTCAATATTCATCTGGCATTAACCCCTCATTACCCATTCTGCCACTGAAACAGGGCAGCTGGAAAAGCCAGGTACAGCAGCAGAAAATGGCGCTTCTATGAATGCATTATTTTCTGGGTTGGCTGCAGGCTGCAGTTCACAACAGGTGGGGGTGGGGGGCAGAAAGCTTGGGCTTATGCTCCCACGCTGAGGATTCCAGTCTCCAGCTACCTAGTTGTGCCTAGGTGGAACCAAAAATATGGCATAGCTCCATGTCGTTTTCTTTATTATTATTTCATGAAATAATAAAAAAAAGGGCTTTCCTGTATTTTTGGTTTGTAGCCAGGTGAAGCAAGGCAGGTGGGGGTAGGAGGCAGCCCGTACCTGGCTGGCATACAAAAGTATGATGAAGCCCCACGTCGTTTTTTAAAAAAAAATGTAATGAAGAAATAAAAAAAATGTATTTTTGATTTACCCCCATATCACATTATGACATCTTGAAACCCTTTATTTCCTAACCTTATATAGTTTTATTTATAGTAACAACTGTGAACAAATGTTTTAAAAAACATCAAAATCCGCATAAAAAAATCTTGGCAAAGCGCACCAGCTATATTTCTGCTGCGGAGGTTTCTGCAGGTGCGGATTCCTTGAAGCACAAAATATCCACCACTATTTTCTAGTTGGTACATTGCCTAATAATTCTGAAGCTAGCCATAGACAGGATAGCTGTAGACAAAATGTCTCTTTTGACAGCTCCTCTGCCCAACTCATTCATGAACATGCACGCTCGTTTGGGTATGCATCATCTTTTTTAGTGGGGAAGAGGGGAATAAGTAGACTTCCCCGGCAGACGTTTATCTCATGAGCATGATGACATCCATTATCCATCATACAAGTTTCTTAATTTGCCAACCTATATAGAGAGGTCAGGGGCATCCTTACATTTTAGATTTTGCCAAACATACTAAAAATCTATGTAATGTTTATAGCATTATTTTAAATCAATTAAAGAGAAAGTACACACAAGCGTAATTTCAGTCCGAGTGATGCTTATGAAAAAAATGAAAAACATAGAGATATTATTCGATGCGGCAGCGCAAATTAGCAGTTTGTTTCAGTGACTTCTCCTGTGTGTGAAATAAACTGGAATCATACACTATCATCATGTTTTCCATGTGTCGGGTGAGACTCATGCATTCAAGTCTATGGGTGCACAAATAAATCAGGTGCAATACGAAGCCATCGTGCAGCATCTATTTTTTTATGAATTGCAATTCTTTAACATGGGAAACTATAAATGTTTTTGTAAATTATTAATAATTTCTGCTGTAAAACACAGATTGCACAAAGATGACAAGAGGTTTCTGGATGTAACTGATGATATTCTTTATACGCTCAAGTGAACCCGGCTGAACAACTGTCCTGTTAAGTGCATGTCTCGTCAAATTTTCTTAAAGTGGAGTTACACAAAAACTGTAAAATAAACTACAAATAGATTGGTAACACACCAGCACTGTACCGAAAACTTAGTTGAAATACTTTTTTTTTCAGAAATACTAACTTTTTTCTAGTTTTGTTGTGGTGGCTATATTTGTAATAAACAAAACAAGAAATGCAACCATATTGGAATTATCTTTTGCATTATATCTGATTAGATAAACTGTAAATTTGTCAGCAGGACCAAGCTTAAAGGGACCAACCACCCAACCACTGATTTAACCACCTGTCAATCAGTGCAGCAGGTGATTTACAGGTGCAGCATGACATCACTATTTGTTTTTGTTTTTTTTAATCCTTCCCTGTGGGTTTGTCTTTCTGTTGTAAGACGAATCCTCTCCCTCTCATCCAGACTCATCTAGGGTTTGGCTCACAGCAAAAAGACAAGCCCACAGGGAAGAATAAAAAAACATACAGTGATTTCATGCTGCACACGTCAATCACCTGCTGTACTGATTTACAGGTGGTTAAATCTTGGTGGTTAGTTCCTTTTAAATAAAGTAAGGATATATGCACACAATGTTTTTTTCAGGTGGATTCTCCTCTGAAAACCTCCCAAACTAAATACTCAAAAGAATGAAAATATGATGGGATTATGTTCAAGCTTTTGAGTATCTTGTATTTTCAGGTTTCCAAAGACAACAAACAGTTAAAGAAATGAGCAGATCATTCTTCAGGCGGCTTCTGCTCAGAAGACACTCTGTACTTTAAAACGGAAGTCAATGGGAAAGCTCAAAATACGTCAATTGTTTAAAAGAAGAGATTTAAAAAAAATTCACGTGTTTTCCACTAGGCTCTGAAGACGCTCTGTACTGTCCAGTACAAGTCAGGCTACTTTCACATTACGATTTTGTTAAATCAGATGCTGTCCGATGAAAATCGGACAGCATCGGATGCTCAAAATCGGATGCCATCAGATGCCATCCGATCCAATTTTTCATCGGATCCAATTTAAATGGCTGGGGGAGGGCTCTGGGAGGGTCAGGGAGTGGTCTAGGGTATTGAGCATGCTCAATACAGAAAATTGGATCCGATATCGGATCCGATTTTCCATCCGATCCGATCCCCCATAGACTCCCATATTATTTTAATCGGATTGCATCGGATCACATCGGATCTGATGCAATCCGATTTTTGAATCGGATACCAAAATCGAAGCGGTCTCCGATTTTGGCTCCTGAAAAAAATTTGACAGAATCGGATGGAAGCAAATCGGATGCCATTAAGTGCACATCCGATCCGATCTGATCCCCATTGGAGAACATGGGGGCTAAATCGGATCCGATGCTGTCCGATTTTTATCGGACAGCATCGGATTTAACAAAATCGTAGTTTGAAACCAGCCTCAACGGAGAGGTTGAAGGGATGCCCGGTGTCTTGTTAAGCATTTTGCCTGCCTTGTTTGTTCAAAAAGAACGCCAATGAAAAGATACCACAAAAATTTTATATAAATGCTAATGAAAAAAATGCACTGGAAACAATAACAAAAACAATAAAAAGATGCTTCTAAAAGAATGCCAGAGTTTCCTCCCTCTTGAAAAAGCTACCAGATTTCCTGCGTGAGAAGTGTATGTGCACACAATGAGGCGCGCCCACCAAGTTCTACAAGTAGAAGATGCAGGGCCGGGACGATAGGTAGGCGACCCTAGGCGATCGCCTAGGGCGCCATCTTGTGGAGGGCGCATTTTAGCTGCATTAGGGGCCCATTGCCCGCCCCCTGGAGGGCCCCGTGCTGGCCGCCGGTGGCTGCGCCGGCCAGAGAGGAGGGAGGAGGGGACTTCCTGTCCTGCAGCTCTGCCCGTTGCCCGCCCCTCCTCTCCTCCAACATGGGGCCTATGGAGCGCGGATCCGAGGAAACAGCTGATGTCTCCTCGGACCCGATGTTAGTGTACTGAGCATGCTCAGTACACTAAAATCGCTCTGTGCCATAATATCACTTCTGCAATGTATATTCATACATTGCAGAAGTGATATCCAGTTAAATGAAAGGGTTAAAAATAAAAAAATCATTATCCTCACCTCTCCACGATCCAGCGATGCCTCCTGCGCTCGGCTCTGTCCTTCCAGGACCTGGCCTGACGTCACAGTGCAGTCACATGACCGGTTACCGCGGTCCAAAGAGGGGGTCCAAAGAGGGGCTGCAAAGAGGGGTCCAAAGAGGGGCTGCAAAGAGGGGGTCCAAAGAGGGGCTGTAAAGAGGGGCTGCAAAGAGGGGCTGCAAAGAGGGGGTCCAAAGAGGGGGGCAAAGAGGGGCTGCAAAGAGGGGGGCAAAGAGGGGGTCCAAAGAGGGGGTGCAAAGAGGGGCTGCAAAAAGGGGGTCCAAAGAGGGGCTGCAAAGAGGGGGGCAAAGAGGGGGGCAAAGAGGGGGTCCAAAGAGGGGGTGCAAAGAGGGGCTGCAAAGAGGGGGTCCAAAGAGGGGCTGCAAAGAGGGGGGCAAAGAGGGGGTGCAAAGAGGGGGTCCAAAGAGGGGGGCAAAGAGGAGCTGCAAAGAGGGGTCCAAAGAGGGGCTGCGAAGAGGGGGTCCAAAGAGGGGGTGCAAAGAGGGGCTGCAAAGAGGGGCTGCAAAGAGGAGGGCATAGAGGGGCTGCAAAGAGGGGGGCAAAGAGGGGCTGCAAAGAGGGGGGCAAAGAGGGGCTGCAAAGTGGGGGGACAAAGAGGAGGACAAAGAGGGGAGACAGAGGGGACAAAGAGGGGAGACAGAGGGCAGACAGAGGGGAGAAGGATGACAGGAGGGGGACAAGGTGACAGGAGGAGCAGAGAGAGGATCCAAACTGATGCTGCAAAACATGGGGATCGGATGCCTATTTGGCATCCGATTGCAGTCATCAGTTTGGATCAGTTGCTGTCCGAGGGGTGCTGCAAAAAGTCTGATCCCCTCGGACAGCACAAAAACGCAGTGTCAAAGCAGCCTTATTTGGGACGGATCAGGTCGGATCCAATTCGGTCCGATTTGACCCGCTGTGCCAAAAATCGCAGCAGGCTGCGATTTTGGGCACAGCAAAAAATCGGCCAGAATCGGATCCGACAAAAATCGGATGCCAATAAGGCCAAATCCGATGTGATCCGTGCCCATAGGATAACATGGGGCCAAAATCTGATCCGTGGCTGTCCGTTTTACAACGGACAGCCACGGATCACAGAAAAACGCAGTGTGAAAGCAGCCTTACAGCAGACGCACGGTGACGGCGGCTGCGGTGAGTGTGCAAAGGCGCGTGCCTCCCCCCCCGGCCCCCGCATACTGGGCCCTGTATACACCACTGGGCCCTGTATACACCACTGGGTATTGTATACACCACTGGGCCCTGTATACACCACCACTGGGCCTGCTGTATATACTGCTGGGGCCTGTATATACCACTGGGGCTGCTGTATAACCCCTGGGGCTGCTGTATAACCCCTGGGGCTGCTGTATAACCCCTGGGGCTGCTGTGTTACCCCTGGGGCTGCTGTAGTACCCCTGGGGCTGCTGTAGTACCCCTGGGGCTGCTGTATTACCCCTGGGGCTGTTGTATTACCACTGGGGCTGCTGTATTACCACTGGGGTCTGTATATACCACTGGGGAGGCTGCTGTATACCACTTTGCTGGGGGCTGTATACCTGTGCTGGGGTCCACCCTCGGCTTATACACGAGTCAATAGGTTTTCCCAGGTTTTGGGGGCAAAAGTAGGGGGTCGGCTTATACACAGGTCGGGTTATACACGAGTATATACGGGTAGTAATTCTACAATGTCTGCTGGACATGGTATGAGGAGGTTTATGGCTCAGTCAGTACACACTCCATACTTCATGGTAAGGGGAGGGTTTATGGCTCAGTACACACTCCATACTTCTTGTTATTAACCAGTTAATGCTCTCTTGTCCACCGCACTGCAGTGTCAAAAGAGGACAACAGCGAGACAAGCAGCAACATGGCATCAGAGAGTCCCTGACCTCGAAATAGAAGATCCTCAGATCCTGGTATTGTGACATAATATTAAGAATAATACTTTTTGCATTTATATTACACTATGAACTCCACAGCACTTTACATACATCATGAACACTGTCCCCATTGGGGCTCACAATGTAAACATGTAAACAACCTATCAGTATGTCTCTGTAGTGTGGTTGGACGAACCTTTTATAGGTCCCCGTTAAATTAAATTTACTTTCAAAGTATGCTGACATTTTTATTTCCAGACATATTTCGGGGGGGGGGGGGGGCGCCGTTTGCCTTACCTGCCTAGGGCACCAAAATGCCTTGTCCCGACACTGAGAAGATGCTTCAGAAAACTCAGATTTTTTTCCCGAAGCATCTTGTGTATAATTTTTCCAGTTGGTTCCTCAGTTTTATTCCTTTGGTTTTGGCTCCTAAAGTTTTTTTTGAAGAGTTATCCCGTAGTTTTGTGTACAGTAGTCTTCTTCTTTTTGAGTCTTTTTACAGCTTTTTTTTTTAAAGCAAAGAAGATGGCAAAACACTTCGAAAGATTTTGGAGTGTCTTCCAGGTGTCTAAGTTTTAACTTATATAGATCAAGGTTTGGCTCACCTTATGTAAGTGCTTAGAGTAAATAAACTCGTTTTAAGTTTTGACTTTTGAGCGGTAATTGTCTGAAAAATTGTCAGCTTAATTCTTTTAACTGCTTGGCATTTTTGATATCTGACGCAGTTAAAAAAAATTCCATTTTTATATAGAAACAATTATTATCATTCTTTAGAACATGTTTAGGCAGTTTACACAGCAGAATCCGCCTGAGAAAGACATTGTGTGTGCATACCCTCACAATTTACTGAGAAGCTTTTTCAATCATAACCACCAATATAGCTGAACTAGCCATTATCACTTGTCAAAAATGCCTGCCACAACTGAATAGAAAGTACATGAGAGATAATTACCAAACTTTATCTAATGCTCTAGAATTTAACTTATGAATATACTGTATGCAGCACTTTTGGTTGAAAATTCTAACAAAGTGCTGTTTTGCTCCCTTCTAGATGTGAGTGGACTAATGAATGTTCGGGTTCGCTATGCTTAAAAAACAAGTCCTGTTCGCAAGCCGGACTCCACCCGAACTTGACACCAAACCCCGAACCACATATGTCAATGGGGACCTGAGCTTAAGAGCTGTACAATGGTGGCAGTAAAGCTAGAGGGCTGCAAATGGAAACATTTATTTATTTATTTAAGACATGGGGTCCCCTTTATTTTGATAACCAGCCCAGATAAAGCAGACAGCATCGGCTTCTATTATTAGGGTGGGAAGAGCCATAGATATTGGCCCCTTCTCAGCTTGACATCAACCCCTCGCTGATGATTTTACCTTGAATGTTTAGCAAATTGGGGGGACCCTACTCCATTTTTTAAAATTATTTATTTTTAAATTTACACTTTGGGTAAGAGCCAGACAGCTAGTGAGAGGTTTGCAGGAAACAGCAGACTAACTCCAACCAATTACCGACACTGTACAGAATGGTGCGTGTATATCAGTCTCACTGTAACCAATCACAGATGCTGGCATCAGAGGGTGGGCAGGGGAGTGCGCCAGTAAATAGTCTGACAGAAATCTTATCTTCCGAGGAAACACAGTAAGTATAATTGCCCTGCTTTAACATTCCCAACCCGTGACACAGTTATGCGCCATGAAAACAGGTGCCTTCCCGAACAATGACGCATACCTGTGTCATCGCGGGATTCCGTTCCTGTAGCTCAAGTGAGGGTGTCACTGACATGTCACTTGAGCTGCAGGTACGTGAAGACCTGCAGTATAACCCGGGGGGTGGTATTGCCCCCCCAATGCTACAGTAGCGGTGATTGGTGGTTGAGAGATGAAACCGCCAATCACGCGACTGTAATATTCTCCTGTCTCCCCCTGCCCGCCGCGTCTCCCTCTGTCCTCCCTGTCTCCCCCCTGTCTCCATCAGTCTCCCCCTGCCTCCATTCCCCCTACCCACCCCTGCTTTCCTCCCTGCCCTCCACTTTCTCCCACCTTCCCCCCGTGATCTCCAGTGATCACCTCCTCCGCTCACCTCTCCGCCGCCGTCCTGTCCTTTTACCGCCGTTCCACTCCTCCAGTCCTCCTCTTCCGGTCTTCTCCTGTGCTCCTGTCCCGCCACCACCGTGAGTGAATCCGAATCTTCTCAGATCCCTTCTCTGCAGCTGATCGATCAAGCTAACAGTGAAGGGATCTGACAGCCCTGGCACAGTGATCCATTATGTGATCACTGCGCCAGGGCTGTCAGATCACTTTCTGCAGCTCGATCCCCATAAAGGGGACCCCTATGCTGTCATATCACTTCACTGCAATGTCAGGTCACCTGACCCAAGCCTCAAAGATCATGTGATCTCTGAGACTTGGGTTTGCACAGTGATGCTGCACTATATGGCAATGATCTGCCATACAGTGCATCATTACTATGACACCATAGACTGCAACAAGAGGACACTTGATCCCTTGCTGCAGTCTCTGGATGTAGCATAGGTGATTGAGCATCGTGGGACCTTCGTTGTGGACTAGTTGGAGCGATCAAGTGTCGTGGAACCATCATTGTGGACTATGTCAGATCTTTATAATAAAGATGGAGTCCGAATTTTGTTTGGTTTTTGTTCAAATAAAAGATTTTTCTCTGTGTAGTGTATTTTTTGACTATTTACTAGAGATTCCTAATGGCCGGGTCTAACATTGCCCGACATTATGAATCTCGGTTTAGCTGCAACTTACACCCTTTATTACCCAGTTTGCCACTGGCACCAGGGAACTGGAAGAGTCTGGGTACAGTGCCAAAAAATGGCGCTTCAATGAATGTGCATTTTCTGAGTGGCTGCGGGCTGCAATTGCAGCATGGGGGACCCAGAACGCTTGGGCCTCTCCATACTGTGGATTCCAGCCCCCAAAACAGCTGCCTAGTATTGTACTGGGCCTGGACCAAAAATTTGGCCCCATCATCATTATATTTATTTTTTTTAAATTAGTGCTATAAATTAAAAAAAAATGGGCTTTGCTGTATTTTTGGTTGCCAGCCAGGTACAACTGTGGCAGTTGGGGGGCTGAAATCCTCAGTAGTGGAAAGGGATACACCAAATGTTGTGGCCCCCCCACGTCTGCGAATTGCAACCCACAGCCACACCAGAAATAGTGCATTCATTAGAGGTGCCATTTTCTGGTGCTGTACCCCAACTTCGCCAGTTGCCCTTGTGCTGGTGGCAATGCTGGTGGCACATGAGTTCTCCATAGGCGACATGGTGTCCAATAACAATTTCAATGGAAAATTAGCTCCATTGTTAGGGACACATGTGCGTATGGAGAGCCCCTGTGTGCCTGAACATTGGAGCTCCCCCACAAGTGACCCCATTTTGAAAACTAGACCCCCCAAGGAACTTATCTAGATGCATAGTAGCAGTTTGTACCCCAGGTGTTTCACAAATTAATCGTAAAAATTGAAAAAAAAAATTTTGTGGAAAAAAAAAGTATTTTTTCATTTTTACAGATCAATTTGTGAAGCACCTGGGGGTTCAAAGTGCTCACTATGCATCTAGATAAGTTCCTTGGGGGTCTAGTTTCCAAAGTGGGTCACTTGTGGTGGAGCTCAATGTTTAGGCACACAGGGGCTCTCCAAACGCGGCATGGTGTCCGCTAACAATTTCAGGAACTAGCTCAATTGTTGACACTTATAGAGCCCCTGTGCTAAACTTGGGTTCCCAAAAATAACCCTTGAAATAACCCGGGAACTTATTAAATGTTTACATTGTACTAATGTTACAAATTGATTTTAAATGAAAAGTACCTTTCACAACATTTTTTTGCCTCATTTTTTTCACATTGGCAACAGGATAAAATGCATCCTAAGATTTCTTGGGCAATTTCTCCTGAGTACACCGATACCTCATATGTAGTCATAAACCACTGTTTGGGCGCACGGCAGGGCTCAGAAGGGAAAGAGCGCCATTTGACTTTTTGAATGGAAAATTAGCTCCAAAAGTCAATTTGCGCGCCTTCCCTTCTGAGCCCTGCCGTGCCCCCAAACAGTGGTTTATGACCACATATGAGGTATCGGTGTACTCAGGAGAAATTCCCCAACAAATTTAAGGATCCATTTGATCCTGTTGCCCATGTGAAAATGAAAGAATTGAGGCTAAAAGAACATTTTTGTTGGAAAAATTAAAATGTCCATTTTTTCCTACCACGTTGGTTTAGTTCCAGTGAAGCACCTGAAGGGTTAATAAATTTTCTTGACTGTAGTTTTGAGTAGCTTGAGGGGTGCAGTTTTTGGAATGGTGTCACTTTTGGGTGTTTTCTGTCATGTACACCCTCAAAGGGACTTCAAATGTGATGTGGTCCTAAAAAAATGGTTTTGTAAATTTTGAATTTTGCTGGAAATATGAGAAATTGCTGATGAACTATGAACCCTTATAGCTTCCTAACAAATTTTTTTTTTCCAAAATTGTGCTGATGTAAAGTAGACATGTGGGAAATGTTATTTATTAACTATTTTGTGCCACACAACTCTCTGGTTTAACAGAATAAAAATTCAAAATTTGAAAATTGCAAAATTGCAAAATTTTCCAAATTTTTTATATTTTCACAAATTAACGCAAAAATTATCGACCTAAATTTACTACTAACATGAAGCCCAATATGTCACAAAAAAACAGTCTCAGAATCGCTAGGATCCGTTGAAGTGTTCCTCATAAAGGGACACTGGTCAGAATTGCAAAAAATGGCAAGGTCTTTAGGGTCAAAATAGGCTGGGTCATGAAGGGCTTAATCCTTATTTTGCTTCCTTTTTCTAGTCCTGCTCTCTTAGCTTTTGGGAACACGGAAGATAGACAGGCTGTAAACAAGCCTTACTTAGGTGCTGAACCTGAACAGTAACATGGAGATACAGTTAGAAGTCTATGTTGAGATTTCGGCACCAAGCCGCAAACTTTACCTTTCGAGTTTGCTCAATTTTTACTCCCACCAAAGAATAGAAAAGGAACATTGTTACAATTAGTTTTTGCAATGTCTTCTATACCTGGATGAAGATTTTCAGGATGAATTGTTTGGATGATGAACTCTTCAAATCTTGTTATGATGGACATTCATTCCTACAACCAGTAAACTACAGGTGCATTACCTTTCAGTAAACAGCTAGGCAAAATGATTATTAGTTTTTGACACTGGACACTTGTACATGTATACTGTATCATATAGCATGCCAACCCTTAAATGGGTTATTCAGCTCCTAGATATTGATAACTTATCCTCAGGATAGGTCATCAACAGGGTTGTAGCACGATTTTAGCTAAATGTGTGTTTTAGAGAAGAACACCAGGAAGGAGGACATGATTACAATATGGGATCCATGATGGAGTACATTATTACAGGATGGCAGCCAGTATGGAGGTCAATATTACAGGATGGGAGACATTATTATAGAATGGGGTACAGAATGGGGGACATTATAATGGGCACCAGGATGGAGGACAGTATTAAAGGTTATAGGCGAGGACAGGGACATTATTACAAGATGGGGACCTGGACCTGGTATATTATCACAGAATGGGGGCTAAGTTTAGAGGACATAATTACATGATTAGGGGCCAGGATGGGGGACATTATTACAGGATAGGGCCTGAAAGGGGGGCATAATTAGAGGCTAGGAACCAAGATGTAATATGAATACAGAATGAGGGACATATTTTACAGGATGGGGGCTGGGATGAAGGACATTATTACAGGATACATGTCAAAATGGAGGACATTATTATAGGATTGGGCGAAAATGTTGGACATTATCACACGATGGGGAACACTATTACAGGATAGGGGACAATAGAACAGGGTAGCAGCCAGGATGGAGTACATTATTACATGATAGTGCTACTAATAGAACGGGATAGTGGCAACAGGGAGAACATTATTACAAGATGAGAGACATTATTACAGGAAGGATGTCAGTATTTGGGACATTATTAAAGGATGGAGCACATTATTGCAGGATGGAGGATAATATTGCAGGATGCAGCAGGATAGAGGACATTATTACAGGATGGTGGACCATGACAAAGAACATTATTATAGGATAGGAACCAGGAAATAAATATTATTACAAGATAGGACCAGGATGGGGGACATAATTATAGGATAGGAGGCAATATTACAAGGTAGAAGCCCGGACAAAGGATTTTATTCCATAGACACGTGCGTTGAACCATTCTGGTGAGAGCCAAAGATCACATTTTTTTAACTGTGACCTACAGCACTCCAGTTAACTCGCTAGTCATTAACCTCCCTGGCGGTATGATTAGGTCAGGAATTTTGTGCTAAAAGCGGGCTTACCGCGGTCGCGGCAGATGCGGTGAAAAATCCGCATCTGCCGCACTTGCCGCATAGCGCCGCACTTGCGGCGCGGTTGCGGCGCGGTTGCGGTAATCACCATAGTAAGTATAGGGGGACTTGCGGCAGATGCGGCAAGTGCGGTTTTGCACTTGCGGCAGGTGCGGCAAGTGCGTTTTTTTTCGCGGCCGCACCTGCCGCAAGTGCAAAACCGCACTTGCCGCATCTGCCGCAAGTCCCCTATACTTACTATGGCGATTACCGCAACCGCGCCACAACTGCGCCGCAGGTGCGGCGGCTATGCGGCAAGTGCGGCAGATGCGGTTTTTTCACCGCATCTGCGTGACCGCGGGTAAGCCCGAGCTTGACTCGGGGTTACCCCTTCTGGCAGTGAATGTTAACCCCGAGTCAGGCTCGGGAATACCGCTAGGAAGGTTAATATCAGATTTGCTGGCTTCTAACACCTGGCATCCCTAACATTTAGCTGTCTACAGCTGCTGCTTTGGCTGCATGAAAGCAGATTATACAGCATGAACATCAGATCCTCATACATTATGTAGTGGCCAATCTCAGGTACTGCTCCCATTAACTGCAGAGCATGATCACCACACAGTGAATATAGCTGTGCTGTTCCAGCTCTGTCAACAGTTTATATCTGGTCAAGTGGAAGAAATGGAAAGACAAGGGGCGCACCAAAGGATATTACCAAAATGACTATGGATAATGAAAAAAACGAGACGTCGCTCACCTTGTGTGGTTGTGAGCAGTCACAACCACTATAATCGCTATAAACCCAATTTCCATGGCTTCTGCAGATCCCAGTGTGACATGTCAAATAATATGGATGGAGGAATAGGGTTAAACATACCGCACTGCCATGGGTTAAAAGGCTTGGAGAGCTGATTATTGACAAATAACGTGATTTATTTTGTTACGTGTTTCGGAGTGATGCTCCTTCTTCAGGTAAAATCACAATGTAGGATGAAACGCGCAGCAAAATAAATCAGGTTATTTGTCAATTTTTAGCCCTATTCCTCCATCCATATTATTTGATATATCTGCCCAAGGCAAGAGCTGCAAATATCTGTGACACAAGTAGTTCAGTGCCAAAATTACTCTTGTATGCCTTCACGTGGTGCCCTGTGCTACACTTTATGTTCTTAGAAGCATCAGGTGGTGCCCTGTGCTGCACTTTATGTTCTTAGAAGCATCACGTGGTGCCCTGTGCTGCACTTTATGTTCTTAGAAGCATCAGGTGGTGCCCTGTGCTGCACTTTATGTTCTTAGAAGCATCACGTGGTGCCCTGTGCTGCACTTTATGTTCTTAGAAGCATCAGGTGGTGCCCTGTGCTGCACTTTATGTTCTTAGAAGCATCACGTGGTGCCCTGTGCTGCACTTTATGTTCTTAGAAGCATCACGTGGTGCCCTGTGCTGCACTTTATGTTCTTAGAAGCATCAGGTGGTGCCCTGTGCTGCACTTTATGTTCTTAGAAGCATCACGTGGTGCCCTGTGCTGCACTTTATGTTCTTAGAAGCATCACTTGGTGCCCTGTGCTGCACTTTATGTTCTTAGAAGCATCACGTGGTGCCCTGTGCTGCACTTTATGTTCTTAGAAGCATCACGTGGTGCCCTGTGCTGCACTTTATGTTCTTAGAAGCATCACGTGGTGCCCTGTGCTGCACTCTATGTTCTTAGAAGCATCACGTGGTGCCCTGTGCTGCACTTTATGTTCTTAGAAGCATCACGTGGTGCCCTGTGCTGCACTTTATGTTCTTAGAAGCATCACGTGGTGCCCTGTACTGCACTTTATGTTCTTAGAAGCATCACGTGGTGCTCTGTACTGCACTTTATGTTCTTAGAAGCAATGATTCCAGGGGACAGTACCCCTTTAATACAAAATCTGCTGGAGCAATACTATCATTGATGTAATGTTACTGCAGTTTTACAACCCTTTCTCCCCAAATTTGTCCTGAATTGTCATTGTTAGGTTATCTGCCACTTTATTGATGGAGATGCAGTACTGTTGGCACCGGTGGACACAGATAAAAATGGACCCTGTCCAAGAAAACTATATGGGCTTTTTGCAGCTGAAGAGCTCAACAAAATGCACAAGTCCATCCGGTTTGGAGATAGAAATGGGCCCCCTTACCTCTTGGTCCCCCGTGTGTGGCTGTAGAGTCTGCACCAATCATATGTCTACCCCTGACTGTTGGTATAAAATTGCAAGCTTAATGCAACACCATTGAGTTCTGTGTCATACTGTAAAACATGCCTATGCATTCGTAATTGAAAACTGCAGTATAGACCTAAGGCTTAATAGTATACAGCAAAAATTAACCATAAATATTCATGTACTTTCTTTGTGAAAATTATCCATGAAATTTGCCTAAGATGAAGGAAACTGGTATGGCTGTCTCAGCATCTACATCAAGAACTAAATTAATTAAATAATAGCAATTTTCCTCAGGAAAAAGATAGAAACAGATACTGTATCAATGTTTGCTGAATGGAGTTATTTTTCCCCTAAAGAAACAATCCTAAGTGGCTCCAAATGTAAAAAAATGACTCTAATATACTAACTACTATCACTATTCTAGTGCCGGTGATATCTTGGAGCTTTGGCTGGTTCCTATTTTCACGGCACCTCAGTCACTATGATGTCCCCATAGGGATCAGTGATTGAAATTGGTGTATTGGTGTTGATCAATGTTTATTTCATTATGAATTTGAAAAAGGAATAGTGATTAGATGGTCAGAAGTGAAAAAAGAGATTTACAGGACCCCGGTCCGGGAGCCGTGTTGGTAGTCCAAATGCTGGACCAGAGCCATGAGCATCTCCTACTTACGGGATCCCCATCACCTCTTCGTAGTAGCAGCCTGGTGTGACCTCAGCCGATGCTACAATGATGACATTGTGCCAGGCCTGCTAATTAGAGGAGGCACCAGGGATGTCAAGAGGTAGAAAAAGTTGTACATGGCTTATGCCCTGGCAGCCATAGACCAGATTTGGCCACTGGACTGCAAATCGTTTTGCTTAACTGTATTGGATACGTTTTCTTGTCCAATCGTATTAGTCTGCCTTGGAAATATGCGCCGCAGGTATCTGGCAGCAACATATATCCTTTTTGTCCATAGCGATGGAAGTCTTGGCAACTGCATCTCTACTCATTAAAACCTTGTTCAAGAGTAAAAAAGTTAAACTAACCATTGTAAATGTTATAAATATAACACCTTTCTCACCTGTTAAATCCGACAGCATTCCAGCATCAACACTCCAGTGGCCACCTATATTTTTTTTTTTTGTACATTACAGCAGCGATGGCGTGCCTTATAACGACAGAATATATGAAAAAACTGACCGGCAACACCAGCAAATGTGAACAGGTGCCAGCTGAAAAAACACCTCTATAAGGAAGCATACAGCTGCACTCTGGGACACAAGAAAAAGGGAAAACATGGTGTGAAAATATATCCACATGACTCCTAAACCCAATTGCTGGTTAAAGAGGCTATACGAACTTATTGATGACAATCAATGCAGAAAAGCAGGAAAGGACGAGCAGGAACCACTGAAGCAAAGGCTCTGGAGGGAGTGGCATTTAGTAGGTGATTAACTTTGGCTTTAATAATGTTATATTCATTTATTGTAATTTGAAAAACCTTTGACATTCCATTCAAAACCTAATTATTCTTTTCCCTTGATTTCTAAGAAGTTTTAGGAATTTAGCACCTTATAGTTTCAATTATGAAAGAAAATTATTTGCATTACAACTCAGTTCTCGGTTGTAAAGTTTCTCCTTGAGGAGATCCCCAACTTGGCATAGGGAGACTTAAAGGGAAACTGCCAGCAGGTTTTTGCTATGGTAGTTGAGGACAACTCAACAGGGTTATAAAACAAAAATCAACCATGCCTCTCTTATGAGGCACTCTGCTATTGTTTACTTAAACTAAAGGTTTTATCACATGGCGATTACCATTACATGACTACTTTATTGCCTATGGAAGTCCAACACACCCCCTGCTGTGATTGACACCTCACTGTCAATTCACAATCTCTATGTGGGTGCAGGCAGCTCTCACAGCTCTGTTGTTTTAAATGCTAAATGCTTTAATTGAGTCAGAATGGCTGCAGCCAGTAATCTATGTAAGACATCCTTGGATGCATAGTCTCTTTGCCTGCATTATGTTGCTGTCAGAAGAGGTAGCAAAAACCTGACAGATTCCCCACACACATTATTACTGCCAAGTCATCTGAAAGTCTCCCCATACCGACCTGGCAGTCCACTGCAAGCTAAAGTTTACCCCTTATGGCCTCCACCAAGACCTCTCACTCAGGAAAACTGGTCTCCTACTATGCAATGATAAGTGGGAGGAATTCTGAAACAGCTTTTTGGCCAGTCACATTATATTGATGACCTAGATGTTGGATATGTCACCAATATGAGACCGAGTCCAACATTCAATTCCCCTATTCATCAACTGTTATTTGCTCCGATGCAGCAAACATATGTAGAACAGAGAACATAGGACAGAGTTTCTACTGCTGGAGGAGATACCAGCTGATCGGTGTGATTGTGGGTGCTGAACTCTTACCAATGTCATATTGTTGAAATATAGAAAGGTCAGGAATATGGTTTGATTGGACAGTCATATTGCAAATTTGTTAAGGCGTGTTCTGCAATACCCAGCGTCTGCCTCTACATATTAACAGGAGTTATGCACCACATCTCTGTTCCATGTCCAGCTGTGCCAGAGCAAAAAACAAGTGATCGGAGGTGGAACCCTACAGTCGATATCATAATGATATGGACTATTCTATGGGCCAAACAACTCCTATACATGCTTTTGGAGAAGATTCTGGTTTGGCCTTATATCTTTTGTCATGTGACAATATGGACTCCTAGGATTGCTACCTTCAATATGTGCGCAGTAGAGACCTTGTTCTTTTTCTCTGTGAACATGCCATTTGCCACTGCAATGAGAAAATCAATTTGGAGGTCCTGGGTCCAGTTGGCTTCTCAGTAGTCCATGATCGTCGGCACCCCTGTGAACCACCTGCTCTAATCCTCAGCACCTTTTAGGGTTTGTAGGCCTGGCTTGATGTGTGGCTTTTCAAAAGATAAGGTCAGCAGGTAGGAGGTGGCCACGGACTACTGACATGGCCACTGAACCAGGGTCCTGTGACAAGTTGATAACTATATGAGTTATGCATATCCTGTAGTATCTTCAACGTGGATGATTTTCAACTGTTACGTTAAGTTGTCACCTATCGCCTCCAAACTATTCAGAGGATAAATGTTTGGATATATGATATATTGATGACATGTTTGCCCTTCACCACTGCATTGAATAAGGTATGTAGGAAAATGACCTGACCACCATTATAGAAGCTTTCCTGTTATCAGGTTTTAAAACATGGACATAGAAATATTGCTAACTAATAAAGCTATGAACAAACATTTTAAAATCGTAATTACAATGCAGTTACCTAGTGATTGTATGATTTTTATGATGTGATGTTTAGATTATGTCACAGTTGGAAAAGAGAATAATTTTAAAAGTAAAATATCTTTATCTTTATATACATACCACTTATTAGCTGATAATTGGCATAGGATATTTAGATATACAGTAAAAAAAAATATTTTGTGTTAATATTCCACCAAGATACGGAGTTTTCTGGTTTTGGAAATCCTCTGTCCACCGACTATGGTTTGTTTTAAACAAAGTTGGTTTAGTCACCCTTCCCAGGTCCAGCGCTGGGTCTCTACAGCTGTCTGTTATTGTCTGCTGTGCAGATGTCACATTGACAGTGCTGCAGCCAGTTATTGAGCTTAGCGGATCTGCCCAAGTAGATGGCATGAGCCGCTGAGGTCTCACTGGAAGCAGCTTGTCATGGTGTAGTGGAACTGCTGGTGAGGGAATGGCAGTTATGGGCAGGGCGACCAGGGAAAATTAGTCTGTCCCTAGACTGGGAACCCTAAATACCCCTGACCCAGAAGGTATCTCTGATGGTGAGAAGCTTCGGGTCTCCACCCTAAGCTCTAACTCCTCCACCATCCTGTGCTATTCCGCCTCACCTCCTTCCACTGAACCAGGGTACAGAAACCTCAAAGGCTGGCTTCACATCACGGCACAATTAGGTCCGGGGCTGTCCAGGGTGAACCTGACAGCCCCGGACCCGATTTGCAAACAGAACCAGAGGGCAACTATGCCCTCTGGTCCTGTTTGTAGCCGAATGCTGCAGATCACACCTGAGGTAGCTGTCCCCTGCAAAATGGTGCTGAACCACTTCACATGGGACAGCTCCCTGGTGCTGAAGTTCAGCATCTCCCTATGTTAGAGAGCGCCGGATTGCCCTGGATCCGGGAGGATCCAATTTGGGCAGATTTTTGCCTCGGACACAAAAATGTTGCAATCAACATTTTTGTGTCCCGGGAGAAAAATCTGAATTGCCCTGGATCCTCTCGAACAGATGGAATCCAGATGGCAGATAGCTGCCATCTGGCTCCATCCAGCCCCATAGGGCTATATTATGACATATTCGGGTCCAGGGCTGTCATGTTCACCCCGGACAGCCCCGGACCTGATTGTACCGTGATATGAAGCCAGCCTAAAGATATGACTTCAGTAGCACAAACAAACAGGTCTGCACAGCACGGCTTCCAGGTATTGAGTGAAACTCTATCAGCAGCACCACCTGGTGGAAGGAGAGGCTATTTAAAGGCTAGCAGGAGGAGACTCACATATTAACCTCATATCCACCAGGACATAGCAGTAGAACTGGTATTAACTCATGCAGTATTAGAGGGAATTTTACACAGTTTAAGTAATAGCGGCATCAAGAATAGACCGCAGATACAGAGCTAGACAGCGTGTTACACAGCTGCAGAAAAACAGTGCTGAACCCAAGGAGATTTTTTTTTAAAACCAACTGCCTGGAGATAGGGGTTTACTGAAACTGGAAAACTCCTTTAAGGATAACAACTATATTATTAGGGATGCATTTATTATAATTATGTTAATAAATATAAGCAATCTGAGTAGTGAGTGACATAATCACCATTATCATAAGCTATGGTGACATCACTTTTCTATAAAGAAATCATGTGCTGTAAGAAAAATGTATTAATTTAGAATAATATTTGTGCTACTTCTGACATCAGTTATGCTTGGTATTGAAGCTCAGCACCATTCAACAGTCCATTTTCATGAAGTGTAGAGCTGTTTCTAAAAACAAATAGTCTATCTCTTTAAATTAATACTTTCGGCAAAAGATGAAAATACAGCTATTGCTTGGAATCATTTCCAAAGTCTAGATGGCCATACCCTTCGGAGGGGGGGATTAAGCCGTTGTTTTTTTAGCATGCCACTCCTGTTTGCCTTTTTAGATATTGGTGGTGGCTGTAATAAACTGTCTGTGAACCTGTATAGGCAATCAGTTTACAGTCAAGTCTGTCTGTGTGTGCGCATTAAGTCTCTTCCTAAAGGTTCATGGATAGTTCATGACAAGCATGGGTGAAATGCGGGTTTCAGATATATACCTTCTCTACAGTAATAGCTGTATATTCAGCTTTTGCAAAGAGTATAATGTTAAAAAGGTTGGCCCCTACTTTTTTATCATTAATGGCGTATATAGGTCATCAAAAGTCAATTGGAGTGGGTGCGACACCTGCCATTCCCGCACATCAGTTGTTTTCGGTCACAGATGGAAGTTCTTATATGCCTCCTGGATACAACAGCTACTATGGTGGCCTTGGCTGGTTACAGCAGATCCACCCCCTAGTCATTTGAATAGGGGTTGGACCTGCGATACCTGGCCATAGCCACTATAGAAATGATGGAGAAGCCGTTTTTTGGCAACCTCTGAGAACTTCTGTTCTGGTAACAGCTGATCAGCGGGTGTGCAGGTGTCACACTCCCACAGATCAAATATGGGTGGCCTATCCTAAGGATCCAAGCCAAAAAATAGAAAAAACACAGCACTCACCGGGCTTCAAACAGCGTGTCTTTATTGCAGGGTTTGCATGACAAAGTGCAGGAGGGGTACCGGGGTGACGACGGCACCGTTTCGGGATCTCGCCCTTCTACGGGTCACTGAAGGGCGAGAGCCCGAAACGGTGCCGTCGTCACCCCGGTACCCACTCCCTGCACTTTGTCATGCAAACCCTGCAATAAAGGACACCGCTGTTTGAAGCCCCGGTGAGTGCCATGTTTTTTCTATTTTTTGGCTTGGACTATGCTTTTGTCTCCACTGGCACCCCAGGTGAATGCTGGGTCTCTTGTCCTGTTTTGCCTCCTAATGTGGAGTTCCCCGCTGGTGGTGCCCTCTTTCCTTCTGTGAAGTTATCTATCCTAAGGATCATCCATCAATAAAAAAAAGTAGTGCCAGACCCTTCAAGGTACTGAAATCATCAGTCAGTACCATTTTCTTACTGTTGGATAAACCCACAAAGCATTTTGCCTGCACAGTGTATAGATGCATTTAAACAACTGACCTCATGATCATATCCATCATCCAGCTTTCCATAGAAATGTTTGCATCATTGTAGCATAACTTATAAAACATTATAAGAAATATGTAAAACAGGATGAAAAAAACGATGTTCCACACACTCAATTGACACAAAGTAAATATGAAAATGCTTTATTATGAATGTAAGAAAATGTAAAGCACAGAAATGAGTTTTGTATGACAAAATAAAGAAGAATTTCATGAATCATGATGTCTCTTACCCCATCGAATGGTCTTCAATAGATGCTTGTATATTAATCTGGACTCACTAAAAACTTTACAAACAAGTCTGGGTCTGTTAGAACAGACCGAAACACATGACAGTGTACTTCTGTACGCCTTGCTGATTACATTGTAATTATGGCGTTTTTTTTGTGTTTTTTTGCTGGTGTGTATTCCTCAAAAGTCTGTTTCTTATCCAATACAGAACCAACTTTAATAAGGCACTTTAAAAAGTGCTGCAGGTTTATAGATAGAAGGTAAAAGACACATCAGTCAGTCAGTTGTTTAACCAAGATCCAAAAACCCAACAAGGTCTGCTGGACTTTCATCCTTAAGTTGCAAGAAGTTTGTTAAGTACAATATTCCAGATTGACAATCCGCAGTGAAAAGTCTAAGTCTAGACGTCATCTTGGCAAAGTATCATTGTCCATAAGGAACATGTTTAGCAGTTAGGTTTGACACAAATGACTATGGGCTGTGAAAATATCATTGCTGGGAGAATCCCTGGGGCTGATCACATATAATTGTATCTTACATATTAATTATGGATGATTGCAGACCATATTTTATGTGAAGAAGGTATAAAGTCCCTAAAATACTAGTTTTGTAGGTCTCCGATTATTATATTATCCTACATTAATTTCACAACTAGATCCATTATTGTCTATCTATAGTACACTATACTCGATTTTAAATTATAGAATTTCATCGGAAGAAATAAGACATTTTGGCCAGTAAATTTAAAATTTGCTTTACAAGACTCAATGTGAGTTCCTTACACTTAAAATTCCCCTTTCTCTATATTTCTGCTTAAATTTAACTTTGTATTTTCCATTAATATTCACTTTTAGAATTTAACAAAAGATTATTTGATAAAAGATTATCCCTACAATTTCTTTTCTTAGACTTTTATTCAGGCACTTTGATCCTAGAGCAGAATATCTGGAATGCATTCAGAGTTTTGGCTAAGCCCATAATTGACATCTTCATGTTATGCTGTACCCTTAACATCTATATCAAAATGATTAAGACACGGTATACATTCTGTATTCTCTCTTGTTATGTAAAAATTAACAACATAATGTCTATTTATTAATTTGAACCCTTTGCCTGATTGGTAGTCATTCATGTTAGGCTGCATTTGGCGTGCCGAAATTCTAGTTAATGCCTAATGTCAACGTAAAGACCTTGATGTCTATGAGAACATTTTGTCATCCGAATTAAATTAACTTCTAATTTCAGTCATATTGATGATAATTTATCATTAATCTGCTTAATAGTGGATTTCTCCTTCAATGTTAATGTAGTAATGTTTCCTGTCTTTCAAAAAAGGTGGAGACTATGGCATAATGACCTGCGATGATAAAAATGGGCTGTAGATATGTTCACCACACTGCTCACAGATGCCATGAAAGATGAAATATAGAAAACTTAATGACATTCATCTTGTTTGACTTTGGTTTCAAGTAATGGCAAATACTGGGAGCTCACCTCATTGGAAGCAATGGAGAAGTTAGGATCTGGAACCAGTATTCCCGGGGAGGAGGAACTAGCAGTGACATGAGGTGGCCTCATAAACATAAACTCACTAATATCTGAGACTGGGGAGAAACATGTTCTGACCCTTCGATTTGATGGGATATTTCCAGCACAATCCACTCGGACACCTATTATGGTATTACAAAGGCTGGGGTGCAGTTGAAAAGTTCCATGAAGCTTGGATCCTGCTACCATAGCTTTCTTTTGGTTTTGCCGACAACAAAGGGGAAAATTCTTGTTCTCACATTTGTGAATTTTAATTCCAAGGGCTGCTAAACCAATTAGTGAGATGACGGAAATCACAATTAAGCAGACAATCAGATACAGGGTGAGACTAGAAATATTTCTTTTTTTTGAGTGGTCTTTTACACCTTGGGAGATTTCTAGGTCTTTGTCTTCTAGAGTCATCATTACTGTTACCGAGGTTGATAAACAGGGTTCTCCAGAATCTTTCACAAGTAGAAGGAGCTCATGTACATTAGGATCAACATCTTGGATTGCTCGTTTAGTTCTTATTTCACCAGTTCTCATAACAATGCTAAATAGAGTTGGATCTGTTGCCTCGAGCAAGTTGTAGGAAAGCCATGCATTTCGTCCTGAATCATGGTCTACGGCAGATATTTTGCTTACCATAACATTTGGCCCAGTAGAGCGTGGAATCTTACACTGGGCCACAGAATTGGCTCCAATTACAGGAAACACAACTACTGGAGAATTATCATTTTGATCTAGAACAAAAACATGTACAACAGTCTTATTTCTAAGTGGTGGAGAGCCAGCATCAGAAACTTCAATTTGGAACTGGAAGTAGTTAATTCTTTCATAATCTAGGGGAAATTTAAGATACACCTGTCCATTTTCTGAATTGATGTATATATGAGATGAACTAGCATAGTCCTCTTTAGGGTTCTGTAATATAGCATAAGAGAGGCGTGAATTCTGGTCCAAGTCCGGATCCGTAGCAGAAACAGTACAAAGTAACTCACCGGCTTTGTTATTCTCTTCCACGAAGACTTCATAGACTGGTTCAACAAACTGAGGGGTGTTATCGTTCACATCAGAAACTGCAACTGATATAACTTTTACAGTAGAAAGAGGGGGATTTCCCATATCCTTTGCAGTAATGGTGATTTGGTATTCAGAAACACTTTCACGGTCTAAGTTATCGCTTGTAATCAAGGAAAATTGCTGCTCGAAATCCTCTCTTACGGTAAAGGGAAGATTTTTGTCTACTTGGCACTGTACCCTTCCATTATCACCATGATCTTTGTCTTTTATAGTGATTACAGCAACTACTGTCCCAGCTGGTGAGTCTTCTGGAACTGAACTAGAAAATGCACTGATAGTCATTTCAGGAGTATTGTCATTCACGTCAATAATATGGACAATTACACTGCAATGCTCTTCCATAATGGGGCTTCCTTTATCTCTAGCTTCAATGTCAATTTCATAAACTGAAATCTCTTCAAAATCTAAATTGCCAAGTACTCTGATTTCCCCAGTTTCTGAATTAAGCTGAAAAATATTGCTCAAAGCTTCTGAATTGTGGCTGCTAAAGAAGTATTCAATTTCTCCATTAGGCCCCTCATCTAAATCAGTGGCATTAAGTTTTATAACTAGAGAGTTTTTAGGGGCATTTTCTTTCAGCTGGACATTATATGAAGGTTGATCAAATGCTGGGTGATTATCATTAGCATCTAGGACAATAATGGTGATCTGCATGGTACTCGATCTACATGGTACCCCACCATCTTCTGCTTTGAGTACTAGATGGTGGACTGCTGTCTGTTCCCTATCTAGAGCCTTTTCTAGTACTAACTCTGGAAATTTGCTACCATCAGTGCGTTTCTTGACAATAAGAGCAAAATTTTCACTTGGGCTAAGATGGTATTCCTGCAATGCATTAGAGCCTATATCTGGATCCTGTGCATTTGGAATTAAAAACCTAGCACCAGGGGAAGCCAACTCATTTATTTTTAAAGTCAGCTCTTCGCTCTGGAATCGGGGTGAATTGTCATTTATATCTAATATCTCAACCTCGATCCTGTATACTTCTACCGGATTTTCTATGGCAAATTTTAGATTTAAAATACATGTAATACTCTGACCACATAGCAGCTCCCTATCTATTCTGTCATTCACCAATATGGCTCCATTGTTTACATTTATAGAGAAATATTGGGAATCGGAATCAGAAAGTACCTGGAGATTAGCAGCTACTAGTTTGGCCACGTCTGTTCCAAGATCCTTAGCGATATTTCCAACAATTTCACCCCTGTTCAGCTCCTCGGGGATAGAGTATCGGAACTGTGCATATGTAAGGTTTACAAGCAGCCACAAAGGAAAGAGATGCAGAATTCCTACTTGCAAAACACGGTAACCTGCTGGATGAATCATTGCAGAAAAGCCTTGTCTGAAAGCCGTCCCTTTTTCCCCTCAGCACATCTTGAATACAGAGCAGCTAATCCTTTGGAAAAAAAAAGAAGGATGCAGTCAAGGTTGTTTTGTAATTTCTTTTTCCATCAGACAGAGAGGCTAAGGTAAAATCTAGCTGGCAACAGAAAGGAAACGAAGGAGGAGCAAGCACATAGCAGCCATTGAATTGTATGCAGCACTGCATTGGCTCCAGATATGTTTTAGTATATCCAATCACCGGCAGGAAAAATATTTTCTACGTATTAAAATAAGTTACGGACGTTCCAAGAAAGCAAATTCAAATTTAAATGTTAATTATTGCCAATGTCAAAAGACGTGAACCTGCTACGGCAAAAAAAAAGGACAAAAATTAGAAACGCACGTCAGAATGAATTGTCGGTAACCCTTTGTATGCCCACACGAGGCGTGCCTGTGTTGGAAGGGGGTTGTAATGCATACAGCCAATGCTGAATGGGAACGTTGCTTAGATCTAGTATTGTATTTTAGGTGGTTAATGCGTAATCTAAAAAAAAAAAGGCAGCTAATAAAGGAAACAGGAGCTGGAGCGGATGAGATGGCTTTATAATTTATAACGTGTTTGGGAAACAGAAGAAAACATTACACCCACAGCACAATCTGCCTTTCTAGTGCTCGGAGCTAATTAAAATAACAGTGTAAGCACTTTCCAAGTGTCGGCCCTGCAACAGACATCTCTTAAATGACTAATATCAGTTCATCACTTACTGTTAACAGTTTGACAACACAACGCCCAAGGAGTCCAGAAGACATGCGGAACGTTTCCGTAAAAAAAGCTGAACACTCGTCAATCTCACTGTCTATCAACAATTTATTCTAAACTTTCTGCTCTTGCATTTCTTAGATAGATTAACAACGTCGTAAAGAGCGGTCTATCCACGTCTCTGCATATTGCAATAGAAAAAGCTCTTTGCAGAAAACTCCATATAGAGGATTGTGCAAAGAGTGTCTTATCTACCCCAGCAAGATTATAGAATTCAACCTACTGTATATATGTATACCCGACCTTATCGCAGCCAGAGAAACCTACCGTATATATACTTGCCATTTTAATCATGCATGAAGCTTTGGGACTGTATATCCAGAAATAGTGATCCAGAAAAAAATAAAAATAAAAAATATCCAGAGTACCATAAATAAAACCCACAATTTGCTGTGTAGGACCCTGGCATTGTTCTATAGCGCTTATTAAATCCTGTACTTCTCAAACAGCAACTGTGTTTCTCTAGAGTAGCTGTTCTTTGACAGTGTAAATGGCAAGAAAGAGGAGGGGAGGGATCCATCCATTCACTACAAGAGGGGGAAAGAAACAAAGAATTGGACACAATGCCTTTACCCTGCACCCATCAGTTCAGTGTACTGTCGGACAAAACAAGTACCGTAATCCACATTTTGTATGTGAAAGACACATGTATAAATGTGTTGTCCCTCCTTGCTCACATTTCTGTATTAATGCATTACTGGTAAAAATGTGGAATAGTGCATACAGTCCGGATTTGTTCTAGAAATCATTGCCTCATTTAGATATACTATTATTATTATTATTATTTATTTATATAGCGCCATTAGGTTCCATGGCGCTTTACATGAGGATAAGGGAGACAAGTACACTAAATCTAGGCGATCAGGATGTACAGGTACAGGAGGGGCATGGACCCTGTCCACGAGGGCTCACCTTCATATGTACACAAAGAAGGAGAACAGAATGGAGTATATGTGCAACAAAAAGATTTGTTATTAAATACAAATATTAGACATAGACAAAGTGCAAGTGCATGTGACAAGAGATGGCGGCGACTGCCCAGAAACCACCAAACATCCCCCTTATAGAATCATAGGAGACTAGATGAAATAGTGTAGACAGGTAGTCCCTCAAGAAAAAGTATTAGTACAATTACTGGTGCCCAACATGTAGGGGCAATATAACCATTTTAATAGTTTACAATAACAAAGGTATCAGTAAGCAGCCAGCACTTACCACTAAGGTTACGTTCACACTATGCGCATTTTTTGTGCTTTTTTGCGTGGGCGCTTTTGCAGCGTTTTGCACCCGTGCAAAAAAGCGCCATAAAAAAATGCAGTACATTCACACAGCGCTTTTTTTACGGGCTCACTTCTCCCTCAAAAGAGCAGGGAGAAGTGATGTCACACAGGAGAGGAATAATCCTCCCCTGCGTGACATCTGTGACAGCCCCTTTTGGGTTTCGTAGTGTATTAATATACACTGCGAAACCCAAATTAACGTTATCCTAATGTGTTAAAAATAATAAAAATTGAATACTTACCCTCCGCAGAGTGTTCTGGGAGTCGGGAGCCGACACAACCGTAGGTACCGACCTTCCAGGACCTATCAAGATCAGTGATTGGTCACTCGCGGTCATGTGATTTGCACGTCATATGCATGTCACATATCACATGATCGCGAGCAGCGAGCGACACACAAGAGTGTGTTGGCTCCCGGAACACCCGGTGGAGAAGTAAGTATTACATTTTTATTAGTTTTAACACATTTGGATTACTTTAATTTGAGTTTCGCAGTGTATATTAATACACTATGAAACCCAAAAGGGGCTGTCACAGATGTCACACAGGGGCACAGGGAAGGATTGTTCTTCCTTTGTGTGCAGGGCCAGCGTTTGGGTTGGGGGGGGGGCAGACTGGGAAGTTGCCCAGGGCCCCCACGTGCTGAGGGACGCCCAGACAATCACAAACGTCAGTGAAAGCACAGAACTTGCACTTTTCTACTTGTAATAGTACAAGTTCTGTTGCTATCACTGCAGTTTTTGCGGTTGTAGAAGGAGTTTTGGTGAGCTCACAGACAGTCATGTGACTCACCAAAGGTCCTTCGTTCTCACTGAGCTACGGGAGTCCCAGCCTGAACTGCAAAGTGTGTACAGAACCTGCAGATTCTGCCTCTAATGTTCAACCCCAGGAGGCCCCAGCATGTAAGGAGTCAGGAGCTGCAGCTGCCAGCAGGATGTGGAGGCAGGAAGGAGCCCAGGAGACCAAGCTGGAGCCCGGCCCTCGTGAAGGTAACACACTATCTCCCTCCTCCCTATAGCTATATAGAATCTGTGCAGTATGTACAGTACAACATGTCCCATCCCCATCATCCCTCAATGGCAGTCGGGACTGAGGGAAGGGGAGGAAATGGCAGCTATAATTTCTGCAGACCCTGTGCTGTGCAGAGCCTGATCCAACCATAATCCTGCTCTGCACAGCCCGATCTGTATCCCTCATGCTCTGCGGATCCCGCTTCGTATCCCTCCTGCTCTGTGCCGAGCCAAATCCGTATCCCTCCTGCCCTGTGCCAAGCCGGATCCGTATCCCTCCTGCCCTGTACCGAACCCGATACATATCCCTCCTGCCCTGTGCCAGGCCCGATCCTTATCCTTCCTGCCCTGTGCAGAGCCCGATCCGTATCCCTCCTGCCCTGTGCCAAGCCCGATCCGTATCCCTCCTGCCCTGTGCCGAGCCCGATCCATATCCCTCCTGCCCTGTGCCGAGCCCGATCCGTATCCCTCCTGCCCTGTGCCAAGTCCGATCCGTATCCCTCCTGCCCTGTGCCGAGCCCGATCCGTATCCCTCCTGCCCTGTGCCGAGCCCGATCCGTATCCCTCCTGCCCTGTGCCGAGCCCAATTTGTATCCCTCCTGCACTGTGCTGAACCTGATTCGTATCCCTCCTGCCCTGTGCCGGGCCCGATCCGTATCCCTCCTGCTGCTCTGTGCCGAGCCCGATCCGTATCCCTCCTGCTCTGTGCCGAGCCCAATCCGAATCCCTCCTGCTCTGTGCTGAGCCCGATCTGTATACCTCCTGCTGCTCGGTCTCCCTCACTGCTCCTTCCTCCCCCATTACTACTCCGTTCCTACGCCGACCCCGTGTTACCATTGCAGCCTGAACGCTGAGGATCTCTGCAGAACGGGGGTCATGTGACAAGGCATATGTAACGCACGAGCTCACGTGAGGTCACGTGAGCCTGAGCCCGCCCTGTCACATGACCCGCTCTACGGAGATTCTCAGCGTTTAGGCCACAACGGTATCACGGGGCCAGGGTAGGAACGGAGCAGCAATGGAGGAGGACCAAACAGGTGGGGAAGAAGGACGGTGCAGGTGGGGATGGAGGACGGAGCATTGAGAGGATGGAGCATGGAGCAGGTGGGGATGGAGGACACAGCAGTGAGGGTGGAGGACGGAGCAGTGAGGGTGGAAGATGGAGCAGTGAGGGTGGAAGATGGAGCAGTGAAGGGATGGAGGACGGAGCAAGTGGGGAAGGAGGACAGAGCAGGTGGGGATGGAGGCTGACGCATTAAGGATGGAGGACAGAGCAGGTGGGGATGGAGGACGGAGCAGGGAGGTCGGAGGACTGAGCAGGTGGGGATGGAGGATGGAGCAGTAAGGGGATGGAGGATGGAGCAGGTGGGGATAAAAGATGGAGCAGGTGGAGATGGAGGACAGAGCAGTGAGGGTGGAGGATGGAGCAGTGAGGGGGGAGATGGAGCAGTGAGGGGGGAGGACAGGTGGGGATGTAGGACGGAGCAGTGAGGGTGGAGGACTGCGCAGGTGGGGATGGAGGATGGATCAGGGAGGTCGGAGGACTGAGCAGGTGAGAATGGAGGATGGAGCAGTGAGGGGATGGAAGACGAAGCAGGTGGGGATGGAGGACGGAGCAGGTGGGGATGGAGGATGGAGCAGTGAGGGTGGAGGACAGCACAAACAAGGGGGAAAGAGACTGAGACAGCACACATAAGGGGGGGAAAGAGACAGTGCACAAAAGGGGGAAACAGCCCACAAGGAGGGAAAGAGACAGCACACACAAGGGGGAAAGGGAGAGTGCATAAGGGGGCACAGACACTGTACAAGGAGGCACAGACACTGTGCACAAGGGGGAAAAGAGACAGCGCACAACAGGGAAAAGACAGAACACAAGGGCCACCGCCCTCCCAATGCGATAGCATCGGGCCCACATCTCGTGTGTGTATATGTGTATATAATATATATATATATACACACACTAGGTGGTACAGTGTGTATATATGTAGTGTAAACTAGGTTGTACAGTGTATATGTGTGTGTGCATATGTATATAATTAGTGGTGTGTAGTATATAGATAATACTCATGTGTAGATACTGATGTGTAGTATATAGTGTATGCTGGTGTGTAGTATATAGTATATACTGATGTGTAGATAGTGGTGTGTAGTATATAGTGTATACTGATGTGTAGTATAGAGCACAGGAGGGGAGTATAGGGTCTTATGTTTTTACTGTGGGAAACAAGTGAAATAAGAGGGCTTGTTCTAGTAGTGGAGACTCCTTTAATAAATGAAGCTGTTGGAGTAATATTCACCCACTTCATTAAGAGGTGCACGCCACTTCATGAATTAGGAAATGTACAAGTCCCGTGAGCCTCCAGCACAAATCTACACACATACACACATGAAAAACAACACAGGATACTGAGTACCATGCAAGTAAAATGTATTTTATTTAGAAAAATCTAAAAGCAGATGGTGGCCAAAGAAGCAGGATAAGGGAGGGTTAGTCCACGATAGTACACCAAGTAACAGTTCTAACAAACAGACAGTGTTTTAGTCAAAATTGGGCTGGGAGTGAAGAGTGAACATCTGGGGAAAATTCATAAAATTGATGTCAAAGTTACTGACTCACCGTAAGCAGTGGTTCTCAGGTCTCAGGCACTGGCTGTGGTCACGGTTCTGGGCCTGAGGCTGTGGAGGCCCGGTGGTCAATAAAAGGGTTAAAGATATGATGATTTCTGTTTCGTGACGCCACCTGTAGGGGTCCGGTGATGGCACCGGCGCTGCTTTGGACCTCCGGGGGATGGGCTGCAGCTAGATGGATCCGCTCCCTACAGCATAAGCGGGAGTCCCCGGGGTCAGAAGCTGTAGTGATGGAATACGGCAGCTCAGTTGATTCTGTAGATGAATCGGTTAGTAACAGTTCTGGAATAAGGCTCGGACACAATGCTCCTCTGCACAGGTCTTTACTTAGTTCACACACGGTACACTGGAATAAAGGTTTCACTTTCAGGTAACGGACCGGGTGGTCCCTGTGATGAACAGTGTCCCTCCAAGGCTCCACAGTGTCTTTCTTAATCTGACTGTCCCTTTTACTCTTCGCTGCCTTTCGCGTACCAGATTGAGATACAGAGGAACTTCTATTGGGCACCCGAGCCGTTGGCCAGGCGGCTCCCGATGGGTCCCTGGACCTCAATGGTGGGTAACCCTACTGGTACAGCGGCGGTGATGGAAACTTGTGTGATGTGCTCCTATGAAGCCCTCTATCTCTCCGGTTCTGTAGTGCAGTGATAGATCATGTGCGCTACCTCGGAGTCGGTACTCCGGGTTGGACTTGGCTCGGGTCGTCTGTTTCCCGTTACTTGTTCTCTTGGCCCCCTGCACTTCTGGGTCACCACTACTCGGTGCCCTCTCTGTTAGCTGTTCTGTCACGACATCTGTTCTTGTCCTTGTCTCTCCCACTTTCTAACTCTTTCTACTCTTTCCCCACTGCTATGCATCTAACTCTCCTCCCACCAGGACTGGTCGCCCAGAAACGGGCATCTAATTGGTCCTCTACCTCCAGATGTTGCATGTGGTACATGGAGCCTTGGAATTAACCTGTTCATCACTGAGACGGAAAATACTGCACCTTCGGTCAGGGACGCAGTACCCTCCTGTGACGCACTCGTTGCGGGACGCCACATTACAAATATACAATGTTCTTGCCCAAAAATATAAATCACAGTACACCCAAAGCCTCAATGGAATTTGGGTCATTAATGCAGTAAAGTGCCAAAGTGCAAATAATATACATTCATAACCAATCATTAGACCCAATTTACCAGTTTCCTGAGTGGTATCAGGACAGTGTAGCCAGGAACAGAGTCAAATTCACCTCTCCAAATCTGCAACTATAACCACTATCATTTGTATGAAGTACTAAAGGTGTCCATCAAAGCCCACCCAGCGGAGAGAGGGAGCCCGACGCATGTTTCACTTACAATTTAAGCAAGTTTCATCAGGGGACGGTATTCTTATCCAGTACACTGGTATACCTACATGTAGGTCTTTATATATCCTATAAGGGCCAGGTAATCATCCTCCTCCTAGTCCTGGTACCGCTCTGTAATGGCACGCACTTCTGCCCGCACGGTGACCTGACCCGGAAGCCGCCAGTGTCAGAACAGACCATGCATGCACGGGAGATGGGACGCGTCACCATGACTCCCGCGCATTTGTGTGCCCCACAAATGAGACGCCACGGCCACTAGTGGTGAACAGTGAGCAGTGGGCATACATGCACAGTGGCGGGGACATGGAGAACTCTCAATACACCTAAGCAGAAAGGCCACTTTCATCTCATTAATGCGTCACAGTCTGTAGTGGGATACTGGGATATCCAAAATGGGGAGCAATTATTGAAATAGAGCGGCAATCCACTTTCATCACATTATTCTGCACATATCCACCTTTCGGCGAGTGTCTTCGAGGTCTTTGATGGAATGACAGTGTTTTAGTAGTCGTTCTCCATAAAGCCAGAAAATCGGACCAGAGAGGGGGGAGGAGGATATTCAGGAAGTCCATATAACAGTGGAAAAGAACAAGACCTACAAATTTTTAGAAGAAAGGAAAAGTAATGTGAAAAACATATATAAACCCTATACACCAGAAATAGATAAAGAACAATAAAAACAGAGAACCCAGGGTGAAAAAGTTAAAACCCAACCTTTTGGATAACACTGATCAGACTCAAAGAAATGGCGCAAATGATAACGACTCGTTTAACCCCTTTGGGGTCAGGGTATCAAGGGTGAGAATCCATTTGCGCAAGTATCGTCTTCAGATTGCCACCCCTGATACTCCCTCTCACTTGGTCAATCCCCCTCACCCTGAAATTCCTTACATCACAGTTGTGTTTCTCCTTAAAGTGTCGTTGGATTGTCTTCAGAGTGGTGATGTCGGTCACTGTCCTTGCCGCACCAATGCCATTCACATGCTCACTCACTCTTACTCTTAGTTCACGAGATGTCAACCCGATATATATCAATGGGCACCCGCATGTGGCGAAGTAAATCACATGTGTAGAGCCACATGAGATTCGTACACACGGGTGCCATCTGAGGAATGGAAGGAATTGCTGCGAATGACATTGGCGCAAGCAAGGCAGTGACCACAGGGAAAACAGCCGGGAACCGGACCCCTAGACCCAAAGGGGGTAGGGACATGCGCCACATAGTGGCCTTGAACCAGGAGGTCCTTTAGGTTTCTGGAGCGACGTGACATAAATCAGTGGCACATCGGAGATCACATCATTAAGAATGGGGTCCGATTTCAGTATATTCCAATGTTTAGTCAATATTGACCTCATGGTCCCCCATTCTCGGTTATAGGTTCTAATAAATTGCACCTTACCGCCATCATTGTTCTCCTTCACCTTCTATTGAAGAAGGCTCTCTCTTGCTGTATTCCTAGCTCTCCGGTACACACCCTTTTTGCTTCATTTACTGTATCCCCTATCCCTGAAGCGTTGCCTCAGGTCCTCTGATTGCCCCTCAAAACGATTGACCGAGGAACACATCCTCCGCATTCTAAGGAATTGGCCGGTCGGGATGGCGCGGATAGTGGATGGGTGATGGGCTGAGGATGCATGCAAGAGTGCATTAACCGATGTCTTTTTTCGAAAGACATCGGTTTGCACGAATCCTGAATCATCAACCACAATCATGAATTCGATTCTCTTGGCGTTATGCTTATATGTCAACCTGATGTCATAGAGATTGTGGTTAAGAAACTGAACAACTGAAAAGCAGAGAATACGTCCATAACCCACCTAAACCTCAAGAGCCAAAGGAAGAATGATTCATACTGTCCTTGGAGACTTCTCAAAAACATGGAGGCCCCTTTCACATCTCTGCGTTTGCTGCGTTTTGCTTCATTTGCGTTTTTTCCACGTTTTTACCGCAAAAAACGCATGTAAACGCATGCGTTTTTGTCCCCATTGATTTTAATGGGAACGCATGAAAAACGCATGCAAAAACGCATGTCAAAATGCATGTGCGTTTGCAAAAACGCAAAACGCATGCGTTTTTGCAAGCGCAGCTCAAAACGTGGCAAACAACGTTTTGGGCTGCGTTCCCATTAAAATCAATGGGGACAAAAACGCATGCGTTTTCATGCGTTTTTTGCGGTAAAAACGCGGAAAAAACGCAAATGAAGCAAAACGCAGCAAAACGCAGCAAACGCAGAGATGTGAAAGGGGCCGGACTCACTTAATGGTGCAATTGTAGTTCCAGTATTGATTTTTCCCCAAGTAGTCGCACCTGAACCAGCTGAGGCACCAGAAAGACCTGAAAAACCACCACCCACATTGGAAGAAGAAAGTCAGCCCCCTGCTATTGGTGAATCTGTCAGTCCCAGGGGGAGTCTAAGATGACACTCTGGTATACCTGTGCTACAAAGGTCTACACGTAGAACAGTGGGTAGTGCATGCAAAACACTAGTGGTAGACACTAGCGACAAAACAGAGGTACCTGTACTGCGTAGATCCACTCGTAGTAACCTAGGTCATATCCTAGCCCGTTATAGGGATTGTTAGTGAAATAAAAGTAGATAAAGTTAACTAGTTTGAAAATGTAAATATGTTTTTGTTTCAAGTAACCTTGTAAATATTCAACCACCAATCGTACCATGCCTACAGGATTTACTGTATGGACCAATAAACCACAGGACTGCTTGTGGTAAAGACAAATTTGTACATAATTCCCTATCAGCCAATGGTGGAAGGACTAAGCGCCGTAGTGAGTGTTTTTTATATTTTCTTGGTTTTTGTAATTTTTCATTTTTCAAACTCTGTTCATTATCTACTGTTATTGTCATTTCATGTCTGTATGTTTTCAAAAATGTTTCCTCAGTCCAGGAGTACTGAATTTTACTAAGGGGGAATGTGGCACCCCAGGGTCTGGCTGTCACAATGGCATTGCCTCCCTCGGGGGGTAAGGAGAGTTATCCACACCAGGTAAGCCCACAGCATGCAACATTTTTCCTGACTCCAGACCTGAAGTGTAGCTCTAAAACCCGAGTTCATGGGAGCTCCCCTATAAATTCAGGCCTGGGGGTGGGATTAAGCAGTTCAGTTCCCAGGAGGACTGTGAAGAGGCCCTGTGGACTGGAGCAAAGTAAGGCTCATCCCGGGACAAAGACTAGCAAGCATGAGCGACTCATTAGAAAGGGTCTGAGGAATGAGAGAAGCAGGCCTAGGGATTGGAGCCAGTTATCGGGCTCACCCCAGTGCAGAGCGCCAGGAACGGACACCGGAGAGCGAGGTTGTGAGGGTATTCCAGGCCCAGCAGCCAAAACCGGAGGTCGGGAAAAGACATCAACATAGAGTTTACAGGAGAAAAAAAAGAGGCATTCAAAGAAAAGAACACGGTCCCTACAGTCAAACATGGCGGAGGTTCCCTGATGTTTTGGGGTTGCTTTGCTGCCTCTGGCACTGGACTGCTTGACCGTGTGCATGGCATTATGAAGTCTGAACACTACCAACAAATTTTGCCGCATCATGTAGGGCCCAGTGTGAGAAAGCTGCGTCTCCCTCAGAGGTCATGGGTCTTCCAGCAGGACAATGACCCAAAACACACTTCAACAAGCACTAGAAAATGGTTTGAGAGAAAGCACTGGAGATTTCTAAGGTGGCCAGTAATGAGTCCAGACCTGAATCCCATAGAACACCTGTGGAGAGATCTAAAAATGGCAGTTTGGAGAAGGCACCCTTCAAATATCAGGGACCTGGAGCAGTTTGCCAAAGAAGAATGGTCTAAAATTCCAGCAGAGCATTGTAAGAAACTCATTGATGGTTACCGGAAGCGGTTGATCGCAGTTATTTTGGCTAAAGGTTGTGCAACCAAGTATTAGGCTGAGTGTGCAAATACTTTTGTCTGGCCCATTTTTGTAGTTTTGTGTGAAATGATCAATGTTTTGCTTTTTGCTTCATTCTCTTTTGTGTTTTTTCATTGAAGACAAATTAAACGAAGATAATAATACCAAAGAATTTGTGATTGCAATCATTTTCACCGCAGTGGTGGTCCTTTACCGCAGGGGCCCTGGTGCAGCCACGTTGAGGAGCGGAGAGGGGGGTTGCTGGTGGCATCGGCGCGGTCCGGGAGGGGGAGGGATGCTGGTGGCGTCAGCGCGGTCCTGGGACGGGGTGCGATGTGGTGCTGGCGTTTGCGGCGGCTCTCCTACCTGCGCGAGTGCGCTCCTGAGAGCCGGAGGGGCAGAGGAGAGGGGGGCGGGATCAGGCAGGGGAAGCAGGAAGCTTTTTGCTTCCCTTGCCTAAACCTCCTCTCCTCTGACGGTGGCTTGCGGGGGTCGGCTGGGGGCCCCACTGCAAGCTTCAAGGGGCCCCCTAGCCGGTTGGGGCCCTGGTGCAGCTGCACCAGCTGCACCACGGTAGTTCCGCCCCTGATTTTCAGGAAGAAACTGAGTATTATCTGACAGAATTGCAGGGGTGTCAATACTTTTGGCCACCACTGTATATGATATGTGGGCACTTGGTGAGGGGCTGCATGATTGTTTTAAAACATTAGTATATTATACACACTGTTTGAAGTACCGTCAGGATTTGCAGCGAGAACAGGGACTTCTCTGCCTCTTCTACACAATTGACATAGGAGCACGAGTTATGCCTATTCCGAGAGCTCTCTATGCACAGAAGTTTCAGAAGCAGCGTAGATCCTTATCGCAATTGCAATTATTGATATAAGGATGTACATAGTATTTCAAACTCAGTTTGTGTAATGCCCATGGGTGTGGACCCATTGCGCCATGGGCTGGATATTCCAATATTACCAATGGTGTACTGCCAATGGCGGCAGACCATGCAGCTGCTGTGAGTTGTTCGAGTGAGGGTGCCCGTTGCCAGTGCTGACACCGCCCCCCCTGGTCCCCCTGCCAAGCATTATACCTTCAACTGTATTGGCATCACAGATGCCGATATAATTGATAGCAATGATGAAAGAGGAGTCACTCCATTGTCTGCTATCTACCTCATCATTCTCAATCTGAGATCTGACAACTCAGTGCAGAGGGTACAATGACATCACTTAATTACACCCGCTGTGCAGAGCAGTGAAGACACAGCTTCAGAATGATCCCTGCCAAAGCTGGACCTCCAGGGGACAGAGGGTGGAGAGGTGATTTTTTTTTTTAATATTTGAGTACAAATATATAGATGAGCATTATAAATGAAGGTGCATTCTACTGTATGGAGGACTATGTGGGTGCATTACACTATATGGAGGACTATGGGCTTTACATTATAATATATGGAGGACTATGGACTGTTTATTTTATTATATGGAGGATTATGGGCTGTGCATTATATAATATGAAGGACTATTGTCATGAGTGTATCCCACTCTAGGGACACTGTTGAGCCGTCTGGGACGTGAAGGTTACAATGCCATATGGATTGCAGACTTGTATGTAAATGTATACCCTTTCTTTTGGTGTTGCAGGGGGTTAAGGACTCTTTTCTATCTAGCTGTTCTTTGTTAGAGTTAATGTCTGGTACAGCTTTTTGGTCACCACTCCCCTCCACTTTAAGGAGTCATGTGTCTTATCAGCTGACACCATTGATAGAATCTCATTCTATATGCAGACCACTTTGAAGGAGTCAGTCACTGGAGTAGCAGTATTGTTATAATTGCAGCTGCGGTGATTTGTGGCAACTGAGGAGTTTTGTGTTATATCCTTTTGTGTCTATTTCCCTCTGTCTGTGTCCTTTACCTTGTGTTGTGTGATTGTACAAGTGATTAGTTTCCCTGACGAAGCTGCTATACAGCGGCGATAAGCATGGGTACTTGGGGCCTCAGCGTCACTTGCTTACACCTTGCTACTTCTCTCTCTGGCACCCAGCCTGCCATTCCCTACTGTCTCCATTTTCTCCTTTTTATATACCATGGTTCCCCTGGGCAATCCCCAATAGGAGGATCCATGTCAGATGGGTGAGATTTGGTCTACACTTATAACTTTCCAGGTTAGGTACTTGAATTGCTTGCCTTAGATTGGACCTCTTTGTACTTCACATATTTTGGTTATTACATGGCTTCAATCTAATCTTTGATCCCTAATGGTACCTTTACACGCCGCTACTGGATGGTGGGAACAACCGGTACATGAGAGAAATGTATCTTGCACCGCCAATTCAACCCGTGGTAGCGGCGTGTGAAGACGGTTGTAGCCACCTGCCAGTAGCAGCACCTGTTTCCGAGCACTGCCCTAAAACAGGTGGCTACCCAGGCGATTGTAGCGACCTGTATCGGCGTGTAAAGAAGGAACAGAAGGGTTGTTTCTACACCATGGTATGTACCTGGGCGTGACACAGCCTCCGGGAAACCACCCCCCTTCAGCGATCATTGGAGGAAGCTCCTGCGTTACGATTGATAGTTGCTGCATAGGGCGGCATATTTAAGGAGCTGACCAGTCACACTACACAATTGCTCGAGCATCATGTATTAATCAGCCTCCTGCGCTGCCTGGCCAATCATGATTTTCTTGCTTTGTCCTATCAGCGTATGGAATTCTCGTTATCCACAATTGTGGCACGCCTATGTGTTGTCCCTGCTGCACCAGGTCCGCCCATATTAGCTTGTTGTAGCGGTGTGTAAATGAGGTAAGGTGCTCTGCAGAAGGAAACTTGAGACACCCGGCGGTGTATCTAGAGATAGCTGTAACCTACTGTAGCGCACCTTCTTGCGGCGTGTAAAGGTGGTGCGATTACCGTTTGCAACCGTTTGTGCGTGCTCGTGCACGTGAAGTAGCTGGTTGTTGCCACCATCCAGTAGCGGCGTGTAAAGGTACCATAAAGTTTCTCCTCTCAACAGAGTTTTTCATCCTCCTGACTGTCATTTCTACTCTGAATGGTTCATTTTCGTACTATGTTGGATTGGTGAATACTGTAATCGGGATCCTGTTTTTTTGCCATTTGCTTCACTTATCATTATGTGTGTTAGTAAAATGATGATTTCAAATTGCATCAGCTGGGGCCCTTCCCATTTGGGCAGTTTGTTGTTTTGTATTGGTTTTAATTGTTGGTTATCTGTGTGTACATGTTGTCCTTAATAAAATATTTTTTTGTATTACACCTCATTTTGTGGTGTGCCTCAATTCCTTCTCTTCTGCTTATAATTGTAGAAGTGAGGCTAATGTCCTCACCAGCCTGCACACTTCCGAGAACCGAAGGGTCCGATTCGGATACGGCAGGTCACAGATAGAGATGAGCAAACCTTTTGAAGTTCAGGTTCGCCTCAAACTTCCGAACCCCATTCAAATCAATAGGAGGCAAAATCAAGGGCATAGAAATCACCTTCAAAGGGGCCCAAAAGCTGCCAAACACAGCTCAAACCGTTTTACAGTGGAGTCCTGTTTGTTTGGCACAGACATTATCTTCCTACACTATTAGGCTATGTTCACACTGTGTGCTTTTGATCCATTTTTTGGGGTGTTTTTCTCACTTTTTTCAGTAGCAAAACAGGATCTTCTTTTCAAAAAAACGCATCACAAACAGATAATTTCTTTCTGATCCGTTTTTGATCTGTTTTTTCTTGTACATTTTTTTCCCCTTATACAATGGTTTAATTGGGAAAAGGCATGTGAACAGCGCACCCAAAATTGACATGCTCATTCTTTTAGCGGATCACTTTTTAAGGGAAAATAAAAGCAAGGATTGAACAGCGAAAGTGGGAAAACCCATTGACTTTGCTAGAATTCCATTTGAGTGGTGATGCGTTCACTGCATTTCACTGCAAAAATGGATCCAAAAAAAGGATCAAAACTGCACAGTCTGAACATAGGCTTTCTTAGCAAGTTTCAGCACTGCTGTCATACTTTTGTGCCTGCTCATGAACCTCAGGCAGTTTCACTGCTTTCCTCTCCCCTGATTGGTTAGAGACAAAGTTAGCCCCACTCACACTCTCTGCCGTTGTCTGTGATTGGTTATCAGAATGCCAACCAAACTGACCTTAGATTACTGTAAAAATAATTAAATAATTGGAAAAATTGTTGTGGGGTCCCCTCCCAATTTTGATAACAGCCAAGATAAAGCCACCAGTTGTGGTCTGCAGGCTGCAGTTGTCTGCTGTACCCTAGCTGGCAACGACCAATAGTGGGTACCCCATGTTTTTATTTTATTTTTATTAGTTTTATAAAGCTTAGTACCAGGCTAAAACACCCTTTAGTGCAACACAAAAGGCACTAAAGGGTGCAAGCTTACAATATATAGGGGGGTGGGACATTAAAGTATATAGCTGTTTGACACCTAATTGTAAATCTTTCTATTTTGTCTATCTATCAATACACCTATCTCTACTTTGCATCCATCTATCTATCCATGGATCATCCATCCCCCCACTTGAACAGCTAATAAGTTGAGTAGTCTTTAAAATCTTGAAAAAAATTAGCATGCCGCAGCTGCCCCAAGGGTGGCGCCCCCATTAGATGCGGTTCACACTGGCTCTCTCACTGCCTAGGTGCATTTGCAAATAGAGTAATGGTATTTGGAGATGATGCCAGCTGGGTAATGTCAGCTGGCAGCAAGGCCAGAGGTTAGTAATGTCAAGGTGTCAATCAGATAGCAAATATTACTAACCAAGTCAGTACGGACGCAAATAACCCCACCAATAAATATTTTATTTGAAAATGAACCAGAATACATTCATCTTTCACCTTTTTTAAATCTATTTGTTGAAAGCCTCCCAACCCTCCCATAAAAAGGATATATAAAATAATTAGAAAAACCCTGAAAAAAATAAACTCAAATAAATGCTGAAGTAGTCCCAGTATATGGGGGGAAAGATCAGTGACTGCACACCCCATATGGTGGGACAACAGGCACTGCATGACTTCCCTGAGGTTGTGTCAGGTTACACAGAGGGTATCACACTGCAGGGAATCCTGCCGAGTGACCTGAGATAATCTAACCTGAGATAAGTAGCTGTCTCTTGAAAGCCCCAATATCACACGAGAAGTAGCGAATACATCTTGCCAGTATTGCGAGGCAGCACGTGGGAGAAGCAGTGATGTCATGGAGTGCAGCGCAGTTCAAACCTGCGAGATAGCCCCTGTGATCCCTCGAGTCTGAACTGCAGTAATGTTTATGATGGCAGTGCTTGTCACATTCTCACGCATGCCTGCTCTCACAGTATATGGAGGATGCTTTCTGTGACCGTGACCCCACCATATTGTTTTAAGGCCCCGTTAGTTTGAAACAGTATTTGAGAATCTGCATCAAAATCTGCACATCTATCCCAAAGCCTGTGAAAGTTCAGAAGTGCTGTGCCAATGTATTTTTTTTCCTTGCATATTTGGTTTGGGGGCATAAAAAAGAAATCTGAACCACATGTGCAAGGTAAATAAAGGACCATCATAGACTCTGCATCAAAAAGGAATAAAAAAGGAATCAAACAACGCACCTTGGGCACAGGGCCTAAGAGAGTCTATGGAGAGCCGCAGTTGTGGTGAAAAGGCTTGAGGACTTCTCTTACCCGCTGGCTCCCTCCACAGAGACTTCTAGGGAAGGGGAGGCCAACAAGAGTCCTCAAGGTCTGAAAACAATGCATGTTTAAAGTATTTCCTTAGCATTGCACAGGTGATCATTTCATCACTTTCAGAGGTAATGATTCCAGCACTTTGTACAATGCTAAGCAAATCCTGAAAACATGCACTGTTTGTGGCCCTTGAGGACTGCACTTGGCCAGCCCTGCTCTAGAGCAGTGTGTGTAGTGTCTTGCATTTCCATATATCAGACCATCAGGCCAGGAGCCTGTAGCTTGCTCGCCAGTCTCAGTAAGGCAGTATCAAAACACCTCTTTGCAGAAACAGTGCAGCACACAAGGAGCAAACTAAAAAAACTTTACTATTTTATTTTATTAATATTTATTAATATACACAGTATGTATAAGGAAAGTTCCTCAGGGACCAGCAACTCCATTACAATGGTGCAAAGTCCCTTAAGGGCAGAGTCCATTAAGGGCCTTGAGGTGTAGCCCAAATGCTGCAGTCCTGCTAATCAAGCAGGGGAAGCACAAACTTGGGAAGGGGAAAAATAAAAATTAACAGAAAAACAGGCCTCGCTTTTTGAAGAACTAAAAAACTATTGAAAAATGTCCCTCTCCAGACAAAATGCCAGCTAAGCGATGGGTCAGCGAGCCAACAACATGCCTGTGAGACACGGGGGTCAGTGGGTGCTCTAGGTCCAGCCACCTTTAGAAAGACTGCATGACCCAGGGCTCATCCCAACTGAATGCCCAAACTCCTTATCCATGGGCAGAACACCACTCAGACAACATAGGGTGAGGGAACAAAAAAATGGTAAGGCTTTATTGGATCCCCAACAGTCAAAGGCATATAACACAAAACCAAGCAAAACACAAAATGTAAGAGGCAACAGTTTCTCCCCCATTTCGCTGGTTCACCAAGGATTAGAACGTTCCTCCTTTTGGGCCATTTACTCCAATCCAGCAGACCCTGTTTTCGTCAGGCACCGACCAAGAAAGGAATAGCGACAAGCTTAGGAAGCTGACTGAGCATAGCAAAGTCTGTAGCCAGGTGACCGAATTGTCCATAAATAGTCATGATATTTAAGCTGAATCCAAGAATACTAGGCTGATCTTCTGCAGTATGTAATCCAGTTTGGTGTCCTCTAGTCGGGGACAAAGTCCCTATACTGAGGTCACAAAGAATATAACTCCCCATGAATGAAGCATGCCCCTCTTTTATATCCCAAGCACTCTTCTCAGGGCATTGAGGTCTTCCAGAATTGGTGGAATAAGGCTGGGCTCTTATTGGTTGGCATTTCAATCTATCTGCATAATTCTCCTCTGAGTGATGACTGAGTCTCTGACAGAGAGGGTGATGTAATTTACATTAAATTAACTATACACATCCTTGGACAATGGGGTTCCCGGTTGACTAGCAAGAAACAATGAATTAGCAAACATAAGATAACAAACAAAAGGTCAATAGCCTGGCAAAAATGTAAAACATTAACCCCCAACTTGCTTTGAGATAAGTTACGTCTTCACAATGCCTATTTTAGGGAATTTCACTTTAAATGGAGTTAAAAAGTCTCTCGCAGCTTTCTCAGCACTGCCTAGGATGGGGGTCACTATTTCTCATGGTAGTCTGCTGCTGGTTGGTCTCGGGGGTCACAGGGGCTACTCCTCCAGGGGCATTCTCTGCCACCCTCTGCCTCTCAGCATATCCCATCAAGGCCACACTTGGAGAAGAGGATGGAGGAATTAGGGGATGACCAGCCCTTCGAGGAGAGACGAGAGCAACTTGGATAACACCAGCAGGCCCTTTAGGATTGCTGGCCCCTGTGGGTTTAGGTTCAGCTGACTGGCTAACTAATAGAGGCCTGGCCTCCATCCGATGCAACATTCTCTATAGGTCAGCCTCTTGCTGCCAGTTTTCAAAATTGTCGGCGGTGGCACCCCGACTGTGAACCACTCCTTGCTGCCCATCACCTTCATGAAGGTTACCTCTTCCCCAACATAGAGTGTGCAGAGTCTTTAGGGAAGATGTCATGCAGCAGGGAGGACCGGTTGACGTAGCACCGATGACCAGTACCTTCTTTGGCTAGGAAGCCAAACTCCTCTCTGGTTGAATGCCACCACCATGCCTCAGGTACATTGGTCATCAAAGTCATTGGCCTTAGGCCCATGCAACAACTCTCAGGTGATGGCATCTGCGAGCCAAATCTCACGAACGTAGAGAGGCTGTGGTGGTTCAAGCCATATCTTGATAGTTCCTTGGAGAGGGTAGGAGTCCCCACATGGCATTCTCTTAGTTAACCCCTTCAGGACCCAGCCTATTTTGACCCTAAAGACCTTGGCCTTTTTTGCAATTCTGACCACTCTCCCTTTATGAGGTTATAACTCGGGAACGCTTCAACGGATCCTAGCGATTCTGAGATTGTTTTTTCGTGACATATTGGGCTTCATGCTAGTATTAAATTTAAGTCGATCATTTTTGTGTTTATTTGTGAAAAAATCAAAAATATGGCAAAAATGTTGAAAATTTCACAATTTTCACATTTTTTATTTTTTTTTTCTGATAAACAAGAGAGATATGTGACAGAAAAAAGTTATTAAATAATATTTTCCACATGTCTACTTCACATCAGCACAATTTTGGAAAAAAAAAATTTTTTTGTTAGGACGTTATAAGGGTTCAAAGTTCATGAGCAATTTTTCATTTTTCAACCAAAATTTACAAAGCCATTTTTTTTAGTGACCACATCACATTTGAAGTCCTTTTAAGGGGTGTACATGACAGAAAACACCCAAAAGTGACACTATTCCAAAAACTGCACCCCTAAAGCTACTCAAAACTACATTCAAGAAGATTATTAACCCTTCAGGTGCTTCACAGGAACTAAAGCAAAGTGGAAACAAAAAATGGATATTTTAATTTTTTTATCAAAAATGTTCTTTTAGCCTCAATTCTTTCATTTTCACATGGGCAACGGGATAAAATGGATCTTAAAATGTGTTGTGCAAATTCTCCCGAGTACATCGATACCTCATATGTGGTCATAAACCACTGTTTGGGTGCACGGCAGGGCTCAGAAGTGAAGGAGCACAATTTGAATTTTGGAGCTAATTTTACATTCAAAAAGTGAAATTGCGCTCCTTCCCTTCTGACCCCTGCCGTGCGCCCAAACAGTGGTTTATGACCACATATGAGGTATCGGTGTACTCAGGAGAAATTGCCCAACAAATTTTAGAATGAATTTTATGCTGTTGCCATGTGAAAACGAAAAAATTTAGGCTAAAAGAAAATTTTTGTGAAAAAAAAAGTACTATTTCATTTTCACAGATCAATTTGTAAAGCACCTGGGGGTTCAATATGCTCACTACCCATCTAGATATGTTCCCTGGGGGGTCTAGTTTCCAAAATGGGGTCACTTGTGGGGGAGCTTCAATGTTTAGGCACACAGGGGCTCTCCAAACGCGACATGGTGTCCGCTAACAATTTGAATAAAAATCAGCTCAAATTGTTAGCTGTAACCATGTTGTGTTTAGTGAGCCCCTGTGTGCCTAAACATTGGGGCTCCCCCACAAGTGACCCCATTTTGGAAACTAGACCCCCCAAGGAACGTATCTAGATGCATAGTGAGCACTTTGAACCCCCAGGTGCTTCACAAATTCATCCATAAAAATGAAAAAGCACTTTTTTTTCCACAAAAATTTTCTTTTTTCATTATTATGGATCAATTTGTGAAGCACCTGGGGGTTGAAAGTGCTCACTATGCATCTAGATACGTTCCTTTGGGGGTCTAGTTTCAAAAATGGGGTCACTTGTGGGGGAGCTCCAATGTGGAGACACACAGGGGCTCTCCAAACGCGACATGGTGTCCGCTAACAATTTGAATGCAAAATGAGCTCAAATTGTTAGCGGACACCATGTTGCGTTTGGAGAGCCCCTGTGCGTCTCCACATAGGAGCTCCTCCACAAGTGACCCCATTTTGTAAACTAAACCCCCAAAGGAACGTATCTAGATGCATAGTGAGCACTTTCAAACCCCAGGTGCTTCACAAATTCATCCATAAAAATTAAAAAGTACTTTTATTTCCACAAAAATTTTCTTTTTTCATTTTTACAGATTATTTTGTGAAGCACTGGGGTGTTCAAAATGCTCACCACCCATCTAGATAAGTTCCCTGGGGGGTCTAGTTTCCAAAATGGGGTCACTTATAAAGGAGCTCCAATGTTTAGGCACACAGGGGCTCTCCAAACGTGACATGATGTCCGCTAACAATTTGAGCTGATTTCCATTCAAATTGTTTTTTTTTTTTGTAACATATTTTTATTGAGTTTTCAGTATGGTAACAAATAAATAGACCAATAAACAATTAAACAATCCATCCCCCCTCCCCCCAACCACAGCCACCCTTGAGTTCAGCCGAAAGTACTAGAGTTCAGTTCAAAACATACGGCGATAAACCATGTTCATGAACAGTACTGAGTATTGACCTTGGACCTCAGTAGACTTAGAGCCCCAAGAAGGTAGGTTGTCACTCCTGGTCTGCTCCATCCAGGGTTATAGATATCTGAAGCCCACCCAAAGACCCCTGCAACTCTCCCAACAGATACCATGGTGATTGCACGAATGGAAGAACCACTGCTCGAAGCTCACTAGGAGAGAGCTTGGATAGTATAAACCCTCTCCATGTTTCGAAGAACTTCCCTGTCAGTGTGTTTTTATCTCTCGCAGCTTCTAGACTTTCTATATGCATTACAGCCTTCAAATCCTTGAGTATGCCTGACATACTTGGGACGTGCTCCGAGAGCCAGTTGCGGAGAAGCAATCGCTTGGTGACCATTGCCAGTATATGAAGTATTCGGGCAGATTTGCCATTCCATACCCCAGACGCCGGGAAATGGAGAAGCCAGGCCAATATGTCCATTGTGACATGTGTATTTATAATCTCCCTCGCCAGGGTTTCAACCCGCTTCCACAAATTCTGTACTTCCCCACACAACCATAGACCATGCACCATATCTGTTTTTGACTGGCCACATTTCGGGCAATTTTGTTGCCTGTCTGGAAATCCTGCAGTTGGAGGTAAAGTAAAACCATATATCGCCCTATGAATGATTCTATATTGCACATCTCTCCATCTTTCGTTGATTATATTCTTCCTCATAACCTCCCATCCTCTTCTAATCACATCTCCAATATCTGATCTAGGTATATACTTGGACCACCCGCTAAATGTGGTGTCTTCCCTCATAGTTAAGGTTGTTTCCCTCAAGCTGTTGTAGATGTACGACACATTAATGGTCAAAGGGTCTGATCCCAACCAGTCATCCCATACCGAGGGTCTGCATTCCTGGGAAACATTATGAAGATGGCGTAAAACATGGTGATGCAACTGCCTGTATTGTATGATGTGGAAATGACCTAACTGGAATTTCTCCAGGACCTCTAATTCCGTCATCCACCGCCCATCTGGTTTGTGGATGAGGTCTCCCAGTGTTCGAACCCCCTTCTCTGACCAGGCTGCAAATAAAGCATTTTCTCTGCCCAAGCTAAACCCTACGTGTCTCCAAGGGTTAAGATATTTAGACGTTTTCCACGCCATCGTCAACTTCTTTCTAACCGCTTTCCAGCACATGGCCGTGTCCCTATAGATGATTGTGTTCTTTAAGGTCTTGGGCACCTTGGACCATGATGAATGTAGTAAACTAGCCGGTTCCCAGGGTCTACACCTCGCAGCCTCGGCTGTATAATTAGAGTATCTGCTAGTCCCCTGAGCCAGTCAATAACATGGCGCAGTAGGCAAGCTAAGTTATAGCCCCTGACATCCGGGAAGTTCAGTCCCCCCTCTCGTTTCGGGAGCATCAGGGTACGACTGGCTATCCTGGCCCTTTTTCCCCTCCAGAGAAAGTTGGAGAACGCTGCGTTGAGTTTATGAACGTCCGCTTTCTTAAGCAACAGTGGTATAGTTTGCAGCGGATACATAAGTCTGGCGAAACTAACCATTTTAATTAGATGGCACCTTCCCAGAAGAGTCAACGGCAGACCTCTCCACCTCTACAATTCTCGAGTTATTTTAGTAATCAATGGGGTGAAGTTCAGGCTATATATAAGATTTGTGTTGCTGCTAAGAATGATACCCAGATATTTTATGTGATGAGACTTTACTCGGATACCCTCCATTTTTCCCGCTGGTCCACCCCCCTCTCTCCCTGGTCTGTGATGTGGTGTCCCTAGACGTAGTATCTCACATTTAGCCTTGTTGAGCCTAAAGCCCGAAAATGTTTCAAAGGTATGAAGATGTTGAAGTAGTGTACCTAAGTCTCTTTCCGGTCTATTCATATATATAATGACGTCATCTGCAAATAGTGCTGATTTCAACACTACCCCTCCCACATCAATACCCTCATGTGAACTAGAATCATTCAAGTATCGTGCTAGAGGTTCAATGGCCAAATTGAAGAGCAAGGGCGAAAGAGGGCATCCCTGTCTCGTCCCCCTCTCCAGAGGGAAGGAGGTGGACAAAAAGCCAGGGGTGCATATTCTTGCGCTCGGGTTCTCATATAATATCCTTAAAAATGTCTTGAATGTCCCCTGTAAACCTATCTTATCCAGGACTAAGTGCAGCCACGGCAAATTGACACTGTCGAACGCCTTTTCGGCGTCCAACAGTACCAACGCCGGACGATCAGTATGTAAATTCTCACGATGACTCACGGTATCCAATACCAGCATGGTTTGTCTGATATTGCCCACCGCCGATCTGCCCCTGACAAATCCCGCCTGTTGAGGGTCAATAAGAGATGGGAGTAGTCCTGCCAGGCGATCTGCCATTATTTTGGCCATAATCTTTAGATCCTGATTAATCAGGAAGATGGGGCGATAGCTGGACGGGTCAGGTGAGCCCACGTTACCTTTCGGCAGTAGCTTAATATGTGCCGTGTTAGTGTAATTCGAGATACTATCACCCGCGAGAATGCCATTGAATAAAGAAACTAGGCATGGGGCCACCTTGTCACACAGAGATTTGTAGTAGTCTCCAGTGAAACCATCTGGACCCGGTGCCTTATGAGCACCAAGGTTCTTGATGGTCGCTTGAACTTCAGTTAGAGATATCTCAGCGTTCAAGCTAGCCAAGTCATCTTCTGTGAGACCAGGCAAGGTGACCCTCTCAAGCCACTCCCTTCCCGCCTCCATCTCATGGTGCCCCGGGCCCTGCTTATACAGTTTAGCAAAGAATTCCCCTAAATGAGAGTTGATGTCTTTTGGGTCATGTAGTGTATTTCCTTCAAAATCTAATAAAGAGGTAAATGTCGTGGGCTTAGTTTTGCCTCTGGCCAAGATAGCCAATATCCTCCCCACCTTGTCGCCAAATCTATAGAGATCCACCTCCCATTGATCTTTACTCCACATTTCTCTCCGTTTAGCCCATACATCAAATTCCCTCTTAGCTCCCAGCCATTCCTCTTTCGATGTCGGTGAAGGATTGTTTTGAAATTCCTTATGTGCATCTCTCACTTTCTTGCTGGCTAATTGAAACTGAGTAAATGTTCTTTTCTTTTGAGTGTTAGTATAAGCCAATATTTCCCCCCTCATCACCGCTTTGCTCGTCTCCCAATATAGTTTAGGATCTGTCACATGGGTTGCGTTGTTAAGAGCGAAGTCAGACCACCACTCCCCCTAGAGTCTGTCAAAGTTACTGTCCTTTCTCAAGTAAGATGGGAAGCGCCATATAAAGTCAGATCCACTTGGATGCTCATCACGTATTTCCATTACCACAGGGTTGTGATCAGAGATAACCATAGGTTCAATGTTTATTTTGACCACTCTAGATAGCAATTGATTGCTGATCAGAAATAGATCTAGGCGTGACCACGACCCGTGGGCATGGGAGAAGTGAGTAAATTCTTGTTCAGTGGGGTGGTGCAATCGCCACACATCATGTAGGGCCAGTCCCTCAGCTAGTGTCTGCAGCAAGCCTGACGTCTGCCCATCTAGATTAGAACTGGTCGCAGTCTTTTCACTTCGTCGGTCAGCGCCTTCAAAGAACACTGAATTGAAGTCTCCCCCCACTATCCTAAGGTGCTCTGTGTCCTCTAATAGTTTTACCTGTAGTTGGGAGAAAAAAGCATCTTGTGACTGGTTGGGAGCATATATATTAGTAACACTAAACCGCCCAGTCGGGCTATCTATAACCAATCGCACATATCTACCTTCATCATCTTTGGTCTCGGAGACTATAGTGTGAGGGAAATTTTTATGAATCAGTACCAGTACTCCCGCCTTCCTCCCTATTGCTCCTGATCCATATACCGCCCCCACCCAGAGTCTATGCATCCTAAAAAATTCCGTGTCTTGGAGATGTGTCTCCTGAAGTAGAGCAATGTCCACTTTCAACCTCTTAAGATGATTAAGTATCATGGAACGTTTCTCCGGTGACCTAAGGCCCTTAACGTTCCAGGACAGTAGATTAACCATTATCAATTGTCATTGGGTGGGTCATAGTCAACGCCATCGTGTTTCGAGAGGACTCCATCCATACAACACATAACAAACAGAGTATATACAGTGGCTGAAACTTCAAGATCACCCAAACCCTATAACCCCAACAGCTTTTTAACAGGTGGCTAAGAGGCCACATCCCAACCCCCGTACCCAGATAAAACCCCCTTCTCACCCGACTTTTCCCAAACCAACAGTTCCCCAAATACAAGTTATGGACTTCCATATTCTGAAGGGCGCTCTCCTTTTCAGCTCCCGCCCTGTGACTCCAGTATGCAGGAAGATAAGTAATACCGTGCACTAAAGTCTATTATCACATATCGTCAGTGTTATACCGTATCATATCGTACCCCCCGCATCTGGCGAGGTGTCCGGGTTGAACGCCACTAAACCGTCCAGGCCAGGGCTTGGGGTTTAGGAGTTCTGACAACAATCATCTCTGGTATAAAAGTATTGAAAAGATAGTAAAAGAAAAAGGGAAAAAAAATCACCAAATCAGGACTCCTCTCGATTGTCCGCCACTAGTGATCCATTTGTCCCTGAAGGGCGCCTTCTCCCTTCACTACCATCACGTCGCACAGTCCTTTGCTCCTTCAGGGAGTTAGATCCCGGACTTCCCCTCCCAGCCGACCAGCGAGGAGAGTCCTCTCTAGCCGTTGGGGTCCTTGGGCGAAGATCCTCATTGTCTCTCCGGGCTCCTGAATGTCGGCTCCGTTGTCCTCCGTCATGACTTCCCACCGGGCTCCGTTGTGTCAGGCTCCTGATGGCCTCCCCCAGGCTGTGGTGCACCCTGATGGAACCGTCCGGACCCCTGTACTTTAATACAGCTGGATATAGTAGCTGAAAGCGTATATTGCGCTTGTAAAGTATACTGCATGCTTCCCCAAAGGCTCTCCGTTTCTTTGCCACTTCAGGAGAGTAATCACCAAATAGCAGAACCTTATGTCCACGAAGTATCAGTGGGGCCCTCGAGCTCTTATATGCGCGCAGAAGGTTTTCCTTGTCCCTGTAGTTTAAGTAGCGAGCAATAGCCTGTCGCGGCTTCACTTTCTCTTGAGCCGCTGTGCTCGCTTTGGCGGGACGGTCTGGTGGGGGACCTATCCGGTGTGCCCTTTCCACCATACAGGAGCCCCTACTTCCGAGAATCTGGGGGAGTTCAGTCTCAAAGATATCTAGCAGGGCCGTGGGGGTGATGGACTCAGGGAGCCCTATCAGTCGCAGGTTGTTCCGGCGAGACCGGTTCTCCAGGTCCTCCAATTTATTAATTGTGCGTTCTTCCCTATCCTTGTATTCTGAGACTTGTTGTTCCAGCCATGTCACCTTGTCTTCAGCATCTGACACTCTCTGCTCCAGTGCTGTTATTCTGGCCTCTTGAGCTGCAGACTCCTCTCTAATGTCAGTGAGGGAATCTTGCAGCAGCTCCTGCACTAAAGCCCTGAAAGTCTGCTTCAGCTCTCCCACCAACTGTGCTGAGACTTCTGTGGCCAGCAACTTATAGTCAATGGTGTGTTCAGGATTCAGCCCCTCCGCCTGCTCCTTAGTCTCACCTCTCCCACTGCTGCTCCGGCCAGGATGAACACCGGGATCTTTCCCCTGCGAACGGGGCTGTTGTTTACACGCCGCCTCCTTGCCTCTGCTTCCTACTCCGCTCTGCGCCATCTTGGAGGGGGGCCCGGAGTTTCTCGTCGCCATCCCCGCCGTTACCCGCCTGGTGCCGGTGCTCCGGAGCCACCGATGCATGCAGGGGTAGTATGAGAATAGGGGAGCGTGACTCCGGTAGCGTTTGGCGGCGGATTCTTGCCTTTGAATCGGGTGTGGAGTCTCGGGCTCTGGGAGCTCAGTCCCTTCCTCCCTCTCCCATCAGGCCGGAAACCGGAAGTCTCCATTCAAATTGTTAACGGACACCATGTCACGTTTGGAGAGCCCCTGTGTGCCTAAACATTGGAGCTCCCCCACAAGTGACCCCATTTTGGAAACTAGACCCCCCAGGGAACGTATCTAGATGTATAGTGAGCACTTTGAACCCCCAGGTGCTTCACAAATTGATCTGTAAAAATGAAAAAGTACTTTTGTTTCCACAAAATATTTTTTTTTCATTAATTTGTGAAGCACCTGGGGGTTCAATATGCTCACAACCCATCTAGATAAGTTCCCGGGGGGGTCTAGTTTTCAAAATGGGGTCACTTGTGGGGGAGCTCCAATGTTTAGGCACACAGGGGCTCTCCAAACGCGACATGGTGTCCGCTAACAATTTGAGCTGATTTTCCATTCAAATTGTTAGCGGACACCATGTCGCGTTTGGAGAGCCCCTGTGTGCCTAAACATTGAAGCTCCCCCACAAGTGACCCCATTTTGGAAACTAGAGCTCCCAGGGAACTTATCTAGATGGGTGGTGAGCATTTTGAACCCCCAGGTGCTTCACAAATTCATCCGTAAACATGAAAAAGTACTTTTATTTCCACAAACATTTTCTTTTTTCATTTTTACAGATTAATTTGTGAAGCACTGGGGCATTCAAAATGCTCACCACCCATCTAGATAAGTTCCCTGGGGGGTCTAGTTTCCAAAATGGGGTCACTTGTAGGGGAGCTCCAATGTTTAGGCACACAGGGGCTCTCCAAACCTGACATGGTGTCCGCTAACAATTTGAGCTGATTTTCCATTCAAATTGTTAGCGGACACCATGTCACGTTTAGAGAGCCCCTGTGTGCCTAAACATTGGAGCTCCCCCACAAGTGAGCACATTTTGGAAACTAGACCCCCCAAGGAACTTATTTAGATGCATAGTGAGCACTTTGAACCCCCAAGTGCTTCACAAATTGATCTGTAAAAATGAAAAAGTACTTTGTTTCCACAAAAAATTTATTTTTTCATTTTTACGGATCAATTTGTGAAGCACCTGGGGGTTCAAAGTGCTCACTATGCATCTAGATACGTTCCTTGGGGGTCTAGTTTCCAAAATATAGTCACTTGTGGGGGAGTTCAAATGTTTAGGCACACAGGGGCTCTCCATACGCGACATGGTGTCCGCTAACAATTGGAACGGTTATCGGACACCATGTTGCATATGGAGAGCCGCTGTGTGACTAAACATTAGAGCTCCCCCACAAGTGACCCCATTTTGGAAACTAGACCCCCCAAGGAACGTATCTAGATGCATAGTGAGCACTTTGAACCCCCAGGTGCTTCACAAATTGATCCGTAAAAATGAAAAAATAATTTTTTTGTGGAAAAAAAAAAGTACTTTTTTATATTTATGGATTAATTTGTGAACCGCTTGGGGGTTCAAGTGCTCACTATGCATCTAGATACATTCATTGGGGGGTGTAGTTTCCAAAATGGGGTCACTTGTGGGGGAGCTCCAATGTTTAGGCACACAGGGGCTCTCCATACGCGACATGGTGTCCGCTAACAATTGGAATTGTTAGCGGACTCCATGTCGCGTATAGAGAACCCCTCTGTGCCACTAGCATTGCCACCAGCACAAGGGCAACTGGAAGAGTTGGGGTACAGCACCAGAAAATGGCACCTCTAATGTGATATTTTCTGGGGTGGCTGTGGGTTGCAATTTGCAGCGTGGGGGGGCCACAACATTTGGGTCTCTCCACGATGAGGATTGCAGCCCCCCAACTGCCAAGTTGTACCTGGCTGGCATCCAAAAATAAGGCAAAGCTCCTTATCATTTTATTGGTAGAAGTAAAAAAAAAATTGGCATGGGGCTCCGCCATATTTTTGGTCCAGCCAGGTACAACTTGGCAGCTACGGACTGCCACCAGCCCCCAGCTGCCTCGTCATACCTGGCTGGAACCAAAAATACAGCGAAGCCTATTTTTTTTTTATTTCTAGAAAAAAAATGACATAGGGCTCCGCCATATTTTTGGTCCAGCCAGGTACAACTTGGCAGCTACGGACTGCCACCCACCCCCAGCTGCCTCGTCATACCTGGCTGGTACCAAAAATACAGCGAAGCCCATTTTTTTTTTTAATTTCTAGAACTAATTCTAGAAAAAAAATTACGTGGGGCTCCGCCATATTTTTGGTCCAGCCAAGTACAACTAGGCAGCTGGGGACTGGAATCCTCAGCATAGAGAGGCCCAAGCGTTCTGGGCCCCCCATGCTGCGAATTGCAGCCCGCAGCCGCCCCAGAAAATGGCGCATTCGTTGAAGCGCCATTTTCTGGCGCTGTACCCACGCTCTTCCAGTTGCCCTGGTGGCGGTGGCTAACTGGGTAATAAAGGTGTTAATGCCAGCTTTTTATTGGCAGCTGGCACTAAGCCCGAGATTCATAATATAGGGCCAATGTTAGACCCGCCATTAGGAATCTCTGGTAAATAGTCAGAAAATACACACAGAGAAAAATCTTTTTATTTGAAAAAAAAACAAAAACAAAATTCGGACTCCATCTTTATTATAAAGATCCGACGTAGTCCACAACGGAGGTCCCACGACGCTCGATCGCCTCCGGTGTAGTCCACAACTAAGGTCCCACGACGCTCAATCGCCTCCGACGTAGTCCACAATGAAGGTCCCACGACGCTCGATCGCCTCTGCTCAATCCACAGAGACTGCAGCAAGGGATCAAGTGTCCTCTTCCTACAGCCTCTAGGGTCACAATTATGGTGCACTGTATGACAATGATCTGTCATACAATGCACCATGACTATGATCCCAGAGACTACAAGAGGACACTTGATCCCTTGTTGCACCCATCCATCCACCTATGCACCCATCATCTACGCACGCACACATCCACGCACACACACATCCACGCACGCTGACATTCACGCACGCTGACATCCACGCATGCACACATCCACGGACGCACGCTGACATCCACGCACCCTGATATCCATGCACGCTGACATCCACGCATGCACACATCCACGGACGCATGCACACATCCACGTACGCTGGAATTCACGCACATCCACATACACACATCCACGCATGCACACATCCACAGACGCACACACACCCACGCACGCTGTCATCCACGCATGCACACATCCACGGACGCATGCACACATCCACGCATGCTGACATCCATGCACGCTGACATCCACGCATGCACTCATCCACGGACGCACACACACATCCACGCACGCTGACATTCACGCACGCTGACATCCTTGCAGGCACACATCCACGGACGCACGCACACATCCACGCACTCTGGAATTCATGCACATCCACATACACACATCCACGCACGCACACATCCTCGGACACACACACACATCCACGGACGCATGCACACATCCACGCATGCTGGAATTCACGCACATCCACGCACACACCCACGTACGCACACATCCACGGACGCACGAACACATCCACGGACGCTGGAGTTCACGCACATCCACATACGCATCCACGTACGCACACATGCACGGACACACTAACACACATCCACGGATGCACACATGCACGGACACACTAACACATCCACGGACGCACGCACACATCCATCCATCCATCTATTCATTCATTCATTCATACTTACCCATGAGGAGGAGGAGCCGCTGAGAGGAGGAGGGGCCACACCGCAGCTGCATCGGAGGCTGGCGGGCTGCTCCGGAATGGGTGAGTGGGGCTAGAGGTGGGGGGCTAGGCAGGGGGGGGTGAGTGAGCATGGGAAGGTGGGGGGGGATGAGCAGGGGAAGGTGGGGGGGGATGAGCAGGGGAAGGGGGGGCATGAGCAGGGGGAGAGGAGGTCGTGCAGGCTGACCGGCGGGCGCCTGAGCCCGCCGACACTGCAGCACAAAAGGAGGAGGGCGGGTGGATCGCGGGGATGCGGGGGGGGGGGAGCAGGCCGGACACAAGGGGGGCTGGAGGTAGGGGGACAAGACACAGGAGGGGCTGGAGGAGGAAGGGGGCAGGGGCGCACAGAGGAATGACGGCGGCTGCGGTGCAGCCGGCAGAAAAAGATAATCGGAGGGGCGGGGGGGGCCGATAGGCGGGAAGGGGGGGCCCTAATGCTTCCTGGAGCTGGAGGGTCTGAGTAGGGGGAGGGCACCAGCCGATCCGCACGTCCAGATCTGATTGGAGAGCTCCAATCAGATCTGGGAGGAGGGAATCGCTGTGATTTCTCAGATCTGCAGTTTCAGTTTTAAACTGCAGATCGGAGGGGCCCTGGGCACGGGGGGGTTAATCCACCCCCCGTGGGGTTAACTTCAGGTTGTCACCTTGCAGTAGCAACGGTGACACCTGAGTTAACCCGCTCACACGCGCCGCAGGAGCGCGATCATTTCATGGCCCACCGTTTGGGCCAAAGGTCGGGAATGAACTTGTTTTCATGGCCCAAACGGTGGGCCAAGGGTCGGGAAGGGGTTAAAGGCTTCTGACAGGGATGGTACACAAGGATCCTATACAAGGAGTTCTCCCTCTACTACTTCCTCCTCTTCCTCGTCCTCATCCTCCTCGTTCTCCTCATCCGCCTTGTGCTCCTCATCATGCTCCTGGAATTGACGATCCAGCAGCTGCAGAACCTCCTCTGGCATTCGAGCCCAGCGCTGGATTATGACCTCGTGGCATATGAGGCCCAATGCGGGTAGCGCAGTGGAGCTCCAGGTGACATACTAATGCATCTCAATCATTTGGAATATCATCAAAAAGTTAATTTATTTCCGTAATTTAATACAAACATCGAAATGTAAATATTATATAGTCATTAGAAACAGAGTGATCTATTTCAAGTGTTTTTTTTCTGTAAATGTTGAGTATTATGGCTTACAGCCAATGAAAACCCAAAGGTCATCATTTCAAAAAACTAAAGTAGGGAGGATGAAGGGTTAAAAATCACACTGCCGTATTCCATGAGACATCAAAGGGTGAATATAAACGCCCTGAAATACCCTGAAACATGGCAATAGTACATTAATTTTTGCTATCTAATTCATTGAGATGCACTAATACGTGTCCTGTGCGGGATGCTCCAGTTCTGGTGCTGAAGCACCCTCTGCCCCTGGGGTGGTGAGGAAGATGACATCTTCCAGAGCAGGCATATCTTTGGGGTGGATCCATCATTAATATCACTGGCTGCATACTGCAGGTGTGGCACCTATTGGTCCTATTGCCACAGTGTTATTATCTCCCCCGGGTTATGGTGTCAAGCTTGAGAGCAACAAAAGGGTATTTACACCAGGCGGGTAACCGCACACAACACCTTCTGCCTCCAGGCCAGAAGGGGGAGACCTAAACCCGGGTTCAGGGTGAGCTCCCCTATAAATTCTGGTCTGGGGCAGAGCTAGTTAGTTTAGTTCCCGAGAGGACTGTGAAGAGTACCTGGAGGATCGAGCAGTGCTAAGCTCATCCTAGGTACAGCAGTTCAGTTCCTAGGAGGACTGAGGAAGACATCCTGGTGGATTGGTAGCTGCCTTAAGCTTGTCCCAGGATCGCTAACTCAGCGGGAGACCTAAGGCAAGGGTCTGAGGAAGTGGAAGGAAGAATGGGGAGTGGAGCAACCCCATGCTTGCCCCAGAGGAACAGCGCAGAGAACGAACACCAGGTCCAAGGCTGTGTAAGGCCTAATGTCCTGGCAGCCAATACTGGAAGGTGGGGGATTTCAAGTTCCCCAGCCACACTGTGCCCGGAGGCAAAGCAACATAGAGATTTCAGGAGCCATCATCTGAGACGAGGACTAATAAAGCAAAAGAAGGAGAGAGAGGCGCAATTGAGCAGTACCTGGTGGTGTAGTGGGAAATATCTACAGGTGGGGGGAACCCTGCTCACCTGTTATGGTTGTGCAAGCCTCACACAACCAAATAGTTCAGCGTGGTAGTGAGTACTGCAGCGTGATCTCCGATCTCAAGCCGCCGACAGGGAATGTTTTCCGGTCACGTGTGCTCACTGATCAGCTGGTTAGTGACATCAGGCCAGGTCCTTCAGACTGAAAGTCGGGCACCGCATGCGAGCTGCTCCAGCCACATTCTTTCCATGGGGAGCCAAATCATCAGACAAAAGTGTTTTGTAGTCACTTTTGGAGCGCTACATGCAGTGACCAATAGTCAAGATGTACACAAACCTTTTTATTATTAATAAAGTTAGCCACTACGCGTTTCAATGGCGTACCGCCGTCTTCCTCAGGTGAAGTTAACCTGAGGAAGACGGCGGTACGCCGTTGGAACGCGTAGTGGCTAACTTTATTAATGATAAAAAGGTTTGTGTACATCTGAACTATTGGTCACTGCATGTATTGCTCCAAAAGTGACACCTTAACTTACAATCTTATTCACTAATACTCCCCTTATATAATTATACCCTACTCAACTTGTGATACCTGGGTATGTGGCTAACGATACCGTAGTAACCTCCTAGAGTTCAACACAGGCCTATGACCCTGGCAGTTGCCATTATTGTATGTTTGGCACCAACACAGTAGTGGCTTGCTCCCGACAAAAATAAATAAGTGAGCATGTGGGGCCCAAGATTTTTAACTTACAGTCACCATTTCAACTCCAGGAATTAGGGGAGAAATAGGTTCACGATGAGCTAATCACAATCTAGGTAGGCAAAGGAAAAGGAAGGAAAACCAACACGTCCTTCAGCAATGAAGTCACCATGAAGCAACCTTTCAGTCTAGCAACTTTTTTAGAATTTTGGGTTTTGGGGGCATATTTGTGAGCTTTTGATGGCATAAACCAAGCAAACTGTCACCCCAAAAATTTCAGGTGAAAAAATCAACAGTGTGTGCTTTCTGGCAGGCATCACTAAATGGTAGCAGTACTGCTTTTGACTTTAGAATCACTCTAGGATTGTATTAACTGGTGAGCTTTTGACGGCACAAGCCAAGCTAACTGTCACCCCAAAAATTACCAGGGGAAAAAATAACAGTGCATACTTTTTGGCAGGTAGCACAAAAGGCAAGAACTATATCTGTGCTAGAGAAAGAGCTTTAACAAGAGCTGTTCTAATATGGAAATACTGGAAGAGGAGATAATCTCTCCCTACTCCACAAACTCTGCCTCCCTACACTATAGTCTCCTAGTTCACAGTGGTTTGAGCTCTGAAAAGAGCTGTGGTATTCTGGCAATATGCAGCTAGTGCAACGCTGCTTTAAATACTCTCCCATTTATCACAAACTCTCCCTACTTACACTACCCTGATCCAGTATACACTGCAGATAGCCTTGAAAAGGGATTTTGTGTTATTTAGATGCCTGAAACACTATCCAGCAGCTGCTCACTCTCTCCTTACCCTACTACTGCACTGTTAAGAACTGACTGTACACAAGATGGCAGTGGCAGGGCTTATATAGACCTAGCCAATCACAGCAATGCTACAACCAAGATGGCTGCATTATCACTGTGATTGGTTAACACGCCCAGGATGTTTAGTGTCTGCAAATAGTCGCCACATATGCTGGACGGAAAATTCATATCGCAAGGTAAGTACACAAATACTCGCAATCTACTGAGTAACACAAATACCACAATATCCATGTGAGTAGCGAATAGTAACAATTGCACTCGCTCATCACTAGTTATAATTGCACCTGGGGTCTAGAGCCTAGGAGGCCCCAAAATTTCCTTTGGTCATTAGAAAAACACCAATGCTATTAAAGATTTACAATAATTGGGGGCCCCATTGGAACATTTGCATCTGGGCCCATGAGCTTCAAGTTAGCCAACTGGAGGCCACCATGGGGATGTGTGGCCAATAAGGAGAAGTGCCTCCACTATAGGGATGTCTTGCCACTCTGGGGATGTCCTGCCACTCTGGAATCTTGAACAGTGTTACCACCACCTCTGCTACTCCTGTCAGTTATCATTTTAAGGTTTGTGAAAGACCTCAGCTCAAGCAATAGCAATAACACTCTTATTTGGCTCTCCATTTAGATGAATCAATAATTTTATGTAGATATGAATCCAAATAAGTATCCTACAGACTTGGAACGGATGGGAACGAATGTTACTGCAAAGCTGATAAAAGACATCAATAGGGTAGAGGAGACCTCTTCTGGCAAGGAGTGGTAATTACAGTGTTAGCTTTGAATCACCTTACTGGAACGTACATTGAGTTGGATCATGAAGCTGAATATCACATTTAGGGTTTGCTAAATCTGTGTATATAATTGCCGAGTGCAATCCAATGAAAAATCGGGTTGCACTCGAGTATATGTTAATCTATAGAACAGTGCCCATCTGCAAATTTTTTCTCTGCGAGATTATATCAGGTTTCTGACTGATATTGCCTCAACATTAATAACCTCTGGGTTTGATGTAAACTGACATTACCCAGCTGGCATCAACCCCAAATACCATTACCCCGTTTGCCAACACACCAGGGCAGTGGGAATAGATGGTGCAAAGCATACCTGCCTGGGCACGGACCGTGCTGGCAACACAAGACCCCTTCCATGACACTATTGACCCACATGGAATACCCAAGAGGGCAATCACACTACAACTAGAGGGTTAACTCAAAACTACCACCTGTGGATTTAAAGATATAACCTATGACCCTTCCTCTGAGACACCACTAAGGGCTAACAGCACTACAACTTACTGGACATCACAAGTCCTGGAACCTTGTATCCTCTTTACATGGTCTACAAACTCACCATATGACCTTTTGATCATTCGTGACTGGGATCTAGGTAACATCATTATACCTACACTCCACTTATCACTCTAACTTTCCTTGAGAGAGAGCCGATATAAGGCCGAAACGTTAACCCGCTATGTCACCACCTTCACTTTGATTGAAATAAATCCACACTAAACAACCAAGCAACTGTGCGAGTGCATTGATTCTACTTTATTAAGCACCAGGATTGGCGCCGCTAAAGGAAGCGCCAGTTCTGGGGCGACTGCAGCCTATTTTTAGGGTGGAAAGGGCCCATGAAAGATGGTCCTTACCACCCTGAGAATACCAGACCCCAGCTGTCGGCTTTACCCTGGCTGATGCTAAAAAATGTTTGGGGACCGCACAAAATATTTTTCAAATTATTTATTTATTTTTAAACAAATAATTTGAAAATAAATATGAGGTGACCTCTGTTTTGGATTACCAGCCAAGGAAAAGTTGCCAGCTGTGGTCTGCAGGCTCCAGCTATCAACTTTACCCTAGTTGTCAATTAAAAATAGGAGTAACCACACAACTTTTTTCTTTTGAATAATTATTAATTTTTTCCTAAATTCAAGGCTTAACGCCCGTTAGTGCCACATGAAAGGCGCTAAAGGGACCAGCCCTCTGCTTTTCATTATCATGAAGTATGGACTGCACAGTTGCTAAAGAAGCTGCCTTGTGCAGTATAAACAGGAACTCACCAGAAGAAGGACTTTGACGTGAGGAAAAGAGGATCCTCCAGTCACCAATCAGCACGGCAGAACTTGAATCTTCTATCTTCAGTGTTGGCGATGTCCGTGGCGCTTGAGTATAATCTGCATGTGTCTGTTTTGTGGCTCCTGTTCCCGGATTATACGCAGCACTTTATTATATTACACGTCCACACTATAGCCTGTATTACAGTGTGTTTGTAGATTCTGTATGTATATAGTGTACAGTATAGTGCTGTGTATACACCATATACAGCTCCTCAGCTGTTATAAGCCTCTATAAGCAGCAACCTCCATACTATATATGCAGCTCAGCAGCAGTAACCTCCATGTTATATATACAGCCCAGCAGCAGCCTTCATATTATATATACAGCCCATCAGCAGCCTCTATATTATATAGTCAACCCACCAGCAGCAACCTCCATATTATGTATACAGCTCAGCAGCAATAACCTCCATATTATATATACAGCCCAGCAGAAGCCTCCATATAATATATACAGCCCTGCAGCAGCCTCCATATTATATATACAGCCCAGCAGCAGCACCCTCCTTTTTATATTTACAGCCCAGCAGAATCCAACATATTATATATACAGACCAGGGCTCACTGGGGCACTGATTGTCATAAACTAGTGCTCTGAATGGTCCGCACTACATTAAACTGAGCGTCCCTGGTGTGTGTGGGCGATATTGTTCTCCATTTAGGTGCTTTCAGGCCAGTCCTGTTGCAGTAGTCACCCAATCCATAGAAGTCACAGAGAAGGCTGACAGAGACATCAGTAAAACCAAGGCATAAATTACTAGGCACAACTTCAGAGTACATCATACAGCAAACAGCACACTTCTTATCTTCTGTGTGACAGAGGCAGAATCTGTATAGTTACTGGTGACGGAATAGTACTTATTACTTCTGGACGGTTCTTTGTCTAGGCAGATGAATTAGGGTATGTGCACACAGGGAGTTTTAGGGCCGTTTTAGCAGCGGAAACCGCCGGTCGGTTTACATAAATTTCATGCAAATTTATGTTAATCCAAACCGGCGTTTGGATTAACATAGAAACCTATGTAAACCGACACCCGCTGTGCACACAGCGGCGGTTTCCACATGCTCATCCGTTGCTAACCTGCTGGATTCCCAGCGGGTTAGCAAAGAATGAGCATGTTCAATAATCCGGCCGGTTCTGCAGCGGCTGCAAGCAGAATCATGTGCTGCTTCCAGCCGCTGCAGAATCGCCGGCGCTAACCCGCTGTGCACCGCCGCACACCCGCCCGTCTTCCGCAGCACGGACCCGACAGGAAGCCGGTGGACGGCTCCGGAGCTTCCTGTCGGGTCCCGCCCAGCCGCCGCCGCCCCTAACCCGCCCCCGTGTGCACATACCCTTAGGCTCACTTCACTTAAATACACCACCACGGATAGCAAACATCCTTGCAGATGAACCCTCACAACGGCCCTATCCTCCCTTTGTGTGTCAGCCGGAGAGCACTCTGTCTTCTTTTGGGTCCCCAAAACTAACCACCTTTCTGGACTCACTTCCCCTTCTCTCTATCTGATTCACAAGCCTTCGCCAGCTTCCCAGCACCCGAGGTTTTGTTAGCCACACATTGCTTACTTGAAACTTGCTGGTTCTGTTCACTCAGCCTTCCCACACAACACCCTCCTGTACTCCTTCAGCCCTGAGTTCTCATCTCTGTATAGTTCTCTCTTGACTAGCTGCGCCCTGGCTAAAAGTGATACTAAAAGCGGCCTAACACTGTAACTCCTAACTCATTACTCCCCTAGGGACCTAACACATACCTAACCCCCGAAAAAAGCGATAGTCACCCTAACAGGGGCGGAGCATCCCAAATCAAGCAGCAGTTCTAACATTGGGGAGTCTAGTGGAGACTTATTCTGCGGGAAATGTCATGTGGCAGAATATTTAGCAGACCTATGTTCCTGGATCAGAGAACCGATGACCTGGAGCAGGGAACAATGTGGGTCATTTGATGAAGCTTCTGCCTTCTGTATACACTGGATGACGTAGTGGCCCATTCATGTTCTATGCTGTTGATGGAGAACCAGTGACTGGACCAGTGATTAATCTAATGAGCTGGGTAACTGTGGTAAGGCCCATGCTCGTACTCTATATATTGCCAGAAATACAAAAGGATGTGTGTAAGAACTTGAGGGTCCATCTCTGTATTAGAACAGATGAGAGTTACATAAACCATGATGTGGCAGAAGTCCCAGGCTTACAGCATGCAATGATAATAGGACGGAACTTGGAAACACTATGGAATGATTGGTTAAATGGAGAGGTCTCCGTAGAATATATAAGTTTGGTAAATAATAAGGATATAACATCTCCAACGGGTAACAGTCCAGAGTTAGGGATGTCCAAAGAAAATGGTGGGTTTCCCTAACTTAGCAACATGAGGGGTAAAGAGAAAACCGCCGGTATGACCGGTGGTGAAGTGGTAGCTCCAGAAGAAGGAGCTGACACCAAAGCAAAAGGTGACTTATTAGTCCACGATACCAGGGAGAGTGACAAGACTCCAAGGGTAACTGTAACTCTGATATGATAGATAGTGAGTACAGTGGGGAGGACAAGTCCACTTGTCCCTGGAAACGTAGAGGGAGCAGAGAAGCTGAACAAGTTGCACTCTCTTAATATGTGAATGAAGTTGAGGTCCCATCCCATGCTTCCATTCCATGTGTGAATCCTCTTCCAGATTCAGAGGAGATCAGGAAGAAGGCTAGAGTGACATTGTCAGTAGCAATCACTGGTGCAGTGACAAACAACAATGAAAACAAGGAGAAATTGCCAGCCCAGAAGTTGGCAGGGATGTCATCTGCAGTGTCTAAACAGGTAGCTGATGGACTTTCAGCAGAGAACTTCATAGAAGTGTATGGACCATGGCCGAGAAGGTTGAAGACTTCAAAGACTCTGAGATTGGAGAGATGGAGGACGTGAAACCTTCTGAAGGTGACACCGTTGAGGCCCAAGAGAGGGTTGGAGGTGATACTGCTGGTGCCCAAGAGAAAGCTGAAGGGGCAGAGGTTGAGGGTGAAGCAGCTGAAATCCCAGAAAGGGTAGAAAGTGGCGCTGTAAAAACAAGGAGGTTACAGGGCCTGAGGAGAGGGCTGAAGATGTCATGGCCGGAACCAAAGAGAGGGTCAAAAGTGCAGTAGTGAAAGAAACCACTGAACAAGTGAGGTCTGAAGAAAATACCTCCTTGAGCGAGGAAAGTTCAACTGATCCAGAGGTTGGAGGAGCCGGGCTAAGCAGAGGTAGGTGGGTTGGAGGAGTAGGCTCAAGAAACCATTAGAAGCAAGAGAAGATTCAGAGACAGGCTGCTGAGGGCTGAGTACTTGAGCTGGCAAAAAGAAATGCCTGAGCTCAGAGATCAATTGCAATGTCACTGGAGCGCCGCTTCTATTTCTATAGGTTTGCTATAAGTCTCAGGGTATTACCGTGTGTTATTTACCCTTTCATTAAGTCACTTTGTCACTGTGTGTCTACACATGGATATGCACACTTGTGAACCTTGGCGCTAAACCTTTACTTTTTTGGCATTGATACGTAAATGATTATGAAATTGCTATGCAGTGATATATTGGTAGTATATAATACACTCCAGTCTGAATATGACCCTTTTTCAGGATGTTTAGTTGTATTACTGATGGCTGATTGAGACCATGACACTCCACAATCCAGGAAGTTGTTTTGTAAATATTGCACCCCCTTTCTCAATGCCTTTCGGGTCTCTTCAGGACCACTCACAACCTCACTAGCAGTCACAGACTTTCCTGGGTATCCTCTCCTTGGATCCCTAGTCCTATCTGAGGCCTTTCCTTTGGTGTGTCAGTCTGTAGGGTCCGGGCATAGAGACCCTTAACCTCACGGGTTAATCTGTGGCTGGGGCATATAGCAGCCAACCACTATTACAGGGCCGGTTCCCTGTTATTCGACCCAGTACCTCAGTGTCTCCGTAAATCTGGTCTTCCACCTTGGACTCCTTCTCCTCTAGACCTGCTCAGTAGCCTCGGACCCGGTCAGCCTCTAAGATGACACCGGCCGCTGGGTCCCCGTTCTCTCTGGTTGTTACAGTCTTTTAGCTATATTAGGGTTTTCAGCTCGGAGTCTTGTTCCTCACCCTCCCTACTCACCAGGACCTCTCCTCACTCCCCAACTAACTGTCACTCTCTCTGAGGTAACTCCTGTTGCTCCTCCCCCTTTCACAAGTGTCTTCACTACCTCCTTACAATTGCACAGGTGGCAATGCTTACAAACCCCTATGCAATATTACACAGATATAGGGTGTGTCACTTGAGGTGTTGCTGTATGCCAAAGGTGGTCTTTGGGTCCATGTACCTGCTAATGCCAAGGGTTTGATGCTTGCAACCCCTGGGCAATAGTAATGCTAGCCACCAAAACTCCACCCTTGGCGTACAAGCACACCTGAAGTTACAGAGCTATATGTACCCCCTTACTATTGCACAGGTGGCCATGCTTACAACTCTTATGCAATATTATACAGAAATGGGGAATTGCCGAAGATTTGATGCTTACAACCCCTGGGCAATAGTAATGCTAGCCACCAAAACTCCACCCTTGGTGTTCAACCACACCTGAAGTTGTCTGACCAACCGAATAGGCACAAATTGATTAGTACAAATCATACATTTGAGAAATAATGAAATGACAACATAGGTGTAGTTAAACTTTAACATTTTTATTAAATTGAAGTAAATGTACTCAACTCTTTCATACTATTGATCCGGAGGAAGAAAAAAAAATCCTATGACGTACTAGCCAATCTTCGCTATTGGATAAAAAAAAGTGTTCCTGGACTGAACACATGCAATTCGATTGATTACCTGGATCAACATATGTTTTAACAAAATGATTTAAGGGTAATTCAACATTAAAGAACAACAACAGTACAATGCAAAAAGAAACAAAAATTGTGGTGGTAGTCATAACATTGCGAAGGGATAAGATATTGTCAAACAGGGGTGTACAAATTTTACAAAATTGAGAGTGTACAGGAACAGTTATATGACAACACTGGCCATGATGGAGAGTGGAATAGCAGGCCTGAAGCTTTATTAATACACAAACACATTAAGGAATGGGGTATACAACTTCAAGAACTTTGATAATGTACCTGCCGCCCCAGACAAACACCGCGGACATTCCAAAGTCAGGCACACACCCACTCTAAAAAGAAATTCTGGAGATCTATAAGCTCTATGAATAAGAAGCAATTGAGACATCCTTCCGGGTTCGTTCAGCAACAATTTAGGGATATACCCCTAAATAGATTCCTATTTATCACATTACATTACATTGTCGTATAAACGCATGTTTAACCCGTAAATATTGATATGCATGTGTGTCAGTTAAATTAAATTGTTCCCACAAAGCCTCGAACGATTTAAGGGTCTGATTTTCCAATATCTGATAAACCCAATTAATTCCTCTACCTATCCACTCTTTCAATTCCCCCAATTTAAGAAATTCTCCCAATTTTTCATTGAACCAGATAGGAGTATATATTGTCAGCTCATCTACTTCCCTAAGCTTTTTAACCCTGGCCCACAATCTATGTAATAATCTAAATGTCGGAAATTTCTTACTTAGTCGCCCAAAAGTTCCGGCTTCCAGACCCTGTACCAAAGGGGCTATATGTATCACATGCTCCAAAATGTCTTGCACAGTCCCTTTACTTGCCTTTGTCGCCCAACCTCTCAAATGTTGACTCTGTGAGGCCATGAAGTAAATCCAAGGATTAGGCAGAGCAAGGTCCCCCTTCTCCTTGGGCCTCTGTAAAGTCTCCAACTTTATCCTAGGTAGCTTTCCTCCCCACACCGAATCCCTAAATATTGCCGTGATGCCGTGATGAACACCGATTGAGGAAGGCATATCGGAGAATTGTGCAATATATACAGTAACTTAGGCATTAAATACCATCTTGATTAGGTTTGTCCGACCCACAACCGAGAGCCACAGCTTGCTCCATGTTAGTGCCTTATCCCTCAATTTCACAACCATTGGTTGGACATTCAGCCTCAAATATTCTGTCACTGGTAATGCAATCTGGAGTCCCAAATATTTAAATTGTTCCACCAATTTAAGCTTGGTATGACATATCTCTTCAGACTCCCCACTACCTTTCTTATCTATCAGCATGACATGTGATTTATTCCAGTTCCAGTTAATTTTTAATCCTCATATGGTCCCAAATCTCTCAATAATGTCCACTTCATTTCGTAATGATTCCTGTGGATCTTGAAGGAAAAGCAAGATATCATCTGCATATAATGCTATTTTCGCCTCAACCAACCCACACCGGAAACCCTGCACCATTCTTTCCCCTCATATTTGAGCAGTCAATGGCTCCACGGCTAGGGCGAAAAGTAAGAAAGGGGGCACCCCTGCCGTGTCCCCCTATACAGGTCAAATTTTTCAGACCTCTATCCATTTACTCTAATCCATGCCATCGGAGAGGAGTACAGTAACCATATCCATGCAATGAAAACTGGACCGAAGCCCATCTGCCCAAGGACCAACCACAAATATTCCCACTCCACACTATCAAAAACTTTATGTGCATCTAAGGACGCTATAGAGGCCCTAAACTTTATTAATCCACATACAGAATAGGGGTATACAACTTCAAGAACTTTGATACTGTACCAAAACATCAATACAATAACAAAATTATAACAACATTGGGGCGATGGAGGCAGTGGAATAGCAGGCCCATTTCAAAACTTGATGGCAAGAGCAAAAGCAAAGTATTTCGTCTGTACAGGGTCTATCTACAGTTAGGGCCAGAAATATTTGGACAGTGACACAATTTTGGCGAGTTGGGCTCTGCATGCCACCACATTGGATTTGAAATGAAACCTCTACAACAGAATTCAAGTGCAGATTGTAACGTTTAATTTGAAGGGTTGAACAAAAATATCTGATAGAAAATGTAGGAATTGTACACATTTCTTTACAAGCACTCCACATTTTAGGAGGTCAAAAGTAATTGGACAAATATAAACATAACCCAAACAAAATATTTTTATTTTCAATATTTTGTTGCGAATCCTTTGGAGGCAATCACTGCCTTAAGTCTGGAACCCATGGACATCACCAAACGCTGGGTTTCCTCCTTCTTAATGCTTTGCCAGGCCTTTACAGCCGCAGCCTTCAGGTCTTGCTTGTTTGTGGGTCTTTCCGTCTTAAGTCTAGATTTGAGCAAGTGAAATGCATGCTCAATTGGGTTAAGATCTGGTGATTGACTTGGCCATTGCAGAATGTTCCACTTTTTTGCACTCATGAACTCCTGGGTAGCTTTGGCTGTATGCTTGGGGTCATTGTCCATCTGTACTATGAAGCGCCGTCCAATCAACTTTGCAGCATTTGGCTGAATCTGGGCTGAAAGTATATCCCGATACACTTCAGAATTCATCCGGCTACTCTTGTCTGCTGTTATGTCATCAATAAACACCCAGTGCCATTGAAAGCCATGCATGCCCATGCCATCACGTTGCCTCCACCATGTTTTACAGAGGATGTGGTGTGCCTTGGATCATGTGCCGTTCCCTTTCTTCTCCAAACTTTTTTCTTCCATCATTCTGGTACAGGTTGATCTTTGTCTCATCTGTCCATAGAATACTTTTCCAGAACTGAGCTGGCTTCTTGAGGTGTTTTTCAGCAAATTTAACTCTGGCCTGTCTATTTTTGGAATTGATGAATGGTTTGCATCTAGATGTGAACCCTTTGTATTTACTGTCATGGAGTCTTCTCTTTACTGTTGACTTAGAGACAGATACACCTACTTCACTGAGAGTGTTCTGGACTTCAGTTGATGTTGTGAACGGGTTCTTCTTCACCAAATAAAGTATGCGGCGATCATCCACCACTGTTGTCATCCGTGGACGCCCAGGCCTTTTACAGTTCCCAAGCTCACCAGTCAATTCCTTTTTTCTCAGAATGTACCCAACTGTTGATTTTGCTACTCCAAGCATGTCTGCTATCTCTCTGATGGATTTTTTCTTTTTTTTCAGCCTCAGGATGTTCTGCTTCACCTCAATTGAAAGTTCCTTTGACCGGATGTTGTCTGGTCACAGCAACAGCTTCCAAATGCAAAACCACACACCTGGAATCCACCCCTGACCTTTTAACTACTTCATTGATTACAGGTTAACAAGGGAGACGCCTTCAGAGTTAATTGCAGCCCTTAGAGTCCATTGTCCAATTACTTTTGGTCCCTTGAAAAAGAGGAGGCTATGCATTACAGAGCTATAATTCCTAAACCCTTTCTCCGATTTGGATGTGGAAACTCTCATATTGCAGCTGGGAGTGTGCACTTTCAGCCCATATTATATATATAATTGTATTTCTGAACATGTTTTTGTAAACAGCTAAAATAACAAAACTTGTGTCACTGTCCAAATATTTCTGGCCCTAACTGTATAGTTTTCACATATGAGACATGTTCATTGGGTGTGGCTTGTGATAAGGGAATTCTCCTGGAAATATTTGACGCATGCGCATGAAAAAACGCAAATGCATGTCCAAATGCATGCAAACGCAGCGTTTCTTTGACCGCATGTGTAAGCACATTAGGCCAAAAATACGCTGCGCATGCATAATAATAAATAAATGATAAATCTTTATTTATATAGCGCCTACATATTCCGCAGCGCTTTACAATTCAGTCATAGGTCAATAGGTAATATACAATACAGTAAGTAGAGAATCAATATAAAAAAATCCAATACACTAGCCAGAGAAAAAATGTAAAAAGTACAATAAATAAAGCAGAGAAACAATGTAAAAAATACAGTACAGTAATTAGATACAATACAATAAACATAGAATCAGTGTAAAAAGTACAATACAATAATTAAAGCAAAAATAAAGGTGACTCTGCTCAAAAGAGCTTACAATCTACAACGAGTAGAAATTGTTTAAGCGGTTCTTTGGTAGAGCGCTGAGATTACACGAACACAATTATCTCCAATCTCTATCTTTATTCTTTAAAAGATGATGCTCCAAACTCCAACCCACAACATGTTTCGACGTGGAGCTGAGAGGATCAAGGACACGAAGGAAATACAGGTCTGAGGCTGGCAGCCTGAGCCATAACACAAGCTCACATTCTGGTTGTGCGGAACTGGCACAACCACAAAAGGTTAGTTGATCCCTAAGTGCAACCTTATAATAGCAGGATAAATCCACAGGTGGCGCAAAACTTTTTTTTTCTTTTCTGTAACAATCTACAACGAGATAGGGGTTACATAAAGTGCAGGGGCTTATTACACTGATGATCCAGGCATCTTGTGGAAGTGGAGGATAGAAATAAAGTTACATGAATGGTCACCAGACAATCTGTGTAGACCTTTTTGGGTTTGGTGGAGTTTGAAGAAGAGTTATGACCAGAGAGATAGTGAATGGGCTATATACAGTACAGAGGACTTCTATTAGGGAGCATGATAGGCTGCCTTAAAAAGATGTGTTTTTAGGGAGCGTTTGAAGCTATGCAAGTTGGGGATAGTCCTGATTTCTTGGGGTAGAGCATTCCAGAGAAATGGTGCAGCTTGGGAGAAGTCTTGGAACCAGGAGCGGGAGGATCGGGTTAGTGCAGATGTTAGTCGAAGGTCATTTGTAGAACGTAGAGAACGGGTGGGGTGATAGACAGAGATGAGGGAGGAGATGTAGGGAGGTGCTGCTGACTCACCGTGGCTGGGACTCTGGGGGACAGGCGTTTCTTCTTCCTCCTTGTCACGGATGGACCGCACCTACCGGTAGTGGGGCCCGGTGGTACACATCAAAGGAGAGTCGGAAGGTCAGAACAGGCGAGTTGCAGACTAGACCTGAGGGAAGATGAAAGGAGGTCCTGAGGGGAGTTTGAGAGAGGGTGCCTGACGCGTGAGTCTGGGCCCAAGAGAGAAAGGGGGAACCCCAGTGCGGAGTGACCATACTCCGGGAGCTTCCCCAGTCCACCACGGAAAGCCGGATCCGAGGAAATGGCCGGAGTCCACATTCGTAGCCGTCAACCGATTGCTGCGGCCTGTTTATCAGCCACAGCACCATGCCACTCACGGGAGCGGTCCATCCGGTTCTTCAAGAGGTTGGGATCCAGGAAGCAGAGAGGGAGAGAGAAACTCCATTACTACCTCAGTGGGACTGGGAAGAGACTTACCCGGGCAGGGCAAAAAGGACACGGGTTCGTTAACTAAGGCACACCGTGGGTACCTCCAGACCACCTTGCATCCGCTTAAAATCACCCAAAGGGTCACCTGTGAATTCCATCATTATTGCACTGTGAACTGTGTATTCCAATTGATGCGTTTTTCCAGTGAAGTACCCGGAGAGAGTGAAAATTGCCTTTGTGTTTTTGTCCTGCGACCATTGAACGTTTATTACACTACTCTTTGCTGCCCTGGAGGCTAGCTTCACCTGTAGGAAGCTATACCACCCTTGACGCAATTCCAACACCCTACGGAGGACTGTGGCGGCGCTGGTGATCCCTCACCAGGTACTACAGGTGACGTCACGAACTATCCTAATAGAAACTGTATTTTAAGAAGTCGCCGACCTCACGGCCGTGAACTCGGGTGCAGCCACCCGTGATAGTGTCCCCCTGACACCGTGTCCGAGCTCTGAGTACCACAGCCTGAGCGGGTCACGTGTTTGCGTATGATCCGCGTGCATTCCAAATGTAATGTGAAACTAGCCTTATTGATCCATTTTTGGTGCTGTCTTTTTTTAAAAACTGCATGAAAAATGGATCAGGCACCACGTCTCCCAGCAAAGTGAATGTGATTTTCAATTTGCTGTCCAAACGTCAGTGCTTTTGACTGCTGCGTTAATGATGCAGAAAGCGCATCCAGAAACTAATGAACATGTAGTGCTCAGTTTTTCTGCTGCACTTTCTCTGTTCACTCCATGCTGAATGGAAAAAAAAAAAAAGCATCACAGAAGGATTGGTATCACAGTCCGTTTGTGATGCTTTTTAACTGTGCTTTCCACACCACTAACACACCAATTACTTACCCTCCCTGACGATCTCATGGCAAGCCCTGGTGATTGGTTCCTTCCTGCGGAGTGCTGACAGTACCTGGCCATGTGTCTCAGCCCGAGAGTCATGAGGCCAGGTCCTGTAAGCACAATATCCAGAAATAGAACATCACTGGACACTGTGGACCTTGGGGAAGGTAATAAAATGTGTGCCCTTAGGTGACAATGAAAAGGGATTTACAGGGATTAAAGTTGTCAGTCGTGACGCCACCTGTGGGGTGATGGCACTGGCGCTGCTGAGACCTCCGAGGGGATGGGCGGCAGCAAGGTGTTGTGGCTCTCTACAGGAAGAGCGGGGTCCCCAGGGCTGTATGGACAGATCGCGGAGTAGGGCAGCGCAGTCGTTGTGGTGTGGGACTGGAATGATGAACACACACAGAAAGTCTCTTTTGGTACCTTTACTGATGGAAACCGGTACACGTCCAGGGATGAAGGATACACTTTGGGACTTCCACGTCGAGTGAGGTATAGGCCTCCTTCTCCTGTTCCTTGTCCCGAAGCCTGGCTGGCATGAAACCAGACCAGAACTCCTGTTTCTCCACACCCGTGTTGCTGCACTGAGGGCTCTCTTTCGGGGCTACCGCTATCTCTCCTGCGGTTCCTGGCTCTCAAATGTGGGTGCTGCGGGTGTCCGGGAAGCTAAGCCTCCACGGTGTGCTGGATTCTCTGCTGGGCTGATCTCTTTCCCTTTGTGCAGACTCGGTCTCCAGTGTCCGGTGTTCTGGTGGGGCGAGCTGGACATCTGCCCCTCCTCTCTGCTGCTCCCCGGTCTCCATTACCTGCCTGGACCTCCTGCGGTGCCCGGCTCCCGTCCCGACCCAAGGCCCTGCTGTGCATCCCAAGCACCTCTGCCCCCCACCCTGCCCACAGGACCTCACCAAATATCGGGGCTCAGCAATCTGGTGACCCAGGTGCTACACAGTTGAAGCCCCTCACCACTGACCAGGTCCCTCACCTCCTAGACCACCAGCCTCCTCCGTCCTGCCCACACGGAGCCACCACCACCCTCACAGTGCCTCTGCCTGCATTGCACCAGCCTCCTCCGTCCTGCCCACACGGAGCCACCACCACCCTCACAGTGCCTCTGCCTGCATTGCACCAGCCTCCTCCGTCCTGCCCGCACAGAGCCACCACCACCCTCACGGTGCCTCTGCCTGCATTGCACCTCTGACTGCACTACCCCCCTGGCTGCTTTTCACCCGTGGCTGCAATACCCTCCTGGCTGCCTCTCACCCGTGGTTGCACTGCATCTCGGCCTGCAATACCCTCATCCCGTGGCTGCACTGCATCTCGGCTTGCAATTATCCTCCTGGCTGCCTCTCACCCGTGGCTGCACTGCATCTCTGCCTGCAATACCCTCCTGGCTGCCTCTCACCCGTGGCTGCGCTATACCTCTGGCTGCATTACCCTCCTGGCTGCTACTCACCCATAACTGCATCTCACCTCGCCCGTGGCTGCACTGCACCTCTGGCTGCACTACCCTCCTGGCTGCTTCTTACCTGGGGCTAAAACCCACCTCACCCACGACATCATCTCCTCTCACCCGTGGCTGCACCTCATCTCATCTCACCCGTGGCGGCATCTCATCTCATCTCACCCGTGGCTGCATCTCATCTCATCTCACCCGTGGCTACACCGCACCTCATCTCACCCGTGGCTGCACCTCATCTCACCCGTGGCTGCATCTCATCTCATCTCACCCGTGGCTGCATCTCATCTCACCCGTGGCTGCACCTCATCTCATCTCACCCGTGGCTGCATCTCGTCTCACCCGTGGCTGCATCTCGTCTCACCCGTGGCTACATCTCGTCTCACCCGTGGCTACATCTCGTCTCACTCGTGGCTGCATCTCGTCTCACCCGTGGCTGCTTCCCGTCTCACCCATGACTGCATTTCATCTCACCCGTTGCTGATTTCATCTCACCCGTGACTGCATTTCCATTTCATCTCACCAGTGGCTGCATCTCATCCCACCTGTGACTGCATCTCATCTCACCAGTGGCTGCATCTCATCCCACCTGCGACTGCATCTCATCTCACCAGTGTCTACATCCCACCCCTGCTACATCTCATCCCTGGCTGCTTCTTCCCCGGACTGCACCCAACCCCCGGCTGTATCTCACCTCCTGCTACACCTCAACCCTAGTTGCATCCCTCCCCTGGTTCCATCCATACCCCAGCCTGCATCCTATCCCTGAACTGCATCTCCTCCCCCGGACTGCACCTCATCACCTACCCCGTGCCTCAACCACGGCCAATCACCCACCATCGTGAACTTACCCTTGCCACACCAGACCCCCGGCTACCTCTGACCCTACCCACCTCTCCTCCCCTACTCACCCCACCATGTTTCCGCTCCTTCTCACCTTCACTCCCATCCTTCTCCACTTCCTACTACCCCCACCCATCCCCCCACCGGGCAAAGGAATCCTACTCTCATCCTCCATCCTTCCTACCCACCTCACCCAATGCTCTGAACTATTCCCCCACTTTCAACCCACCACCTCTAGACGTACACGCCCACCATGCAAGCTCCCCTGCTCCCACCTCCTAACCCTCTCCCTGCTCCTTCTACTCTCCGGTGACATCTCCCTAATCCTGGCCAACCCAACCATACCACCTCGCCTTCCTCCACCCCACTCCAACGGCCCACCACCAACCCTCGTAACCCCCTCAATCTCCGTCCCATTCCCCCTATCCCGGCTTCCCCTGTCCTCCTACCCGGCGCACTCTGGAACGCCCGCTCGGCCCGTAACAAGCTAACACTCATCCACGACCTCTTCATCTCCAGAAAACTCTCCTTCCTCGGCATCACGGAGACCTGGCTTACCCCCTCTGACACAACCTCCCCGGCCGCCCTCTCTTACGGGGGATTCACACTCTCCCACACTCCCCGCCCTACCAACACCCGCGGCGGGGGCGTTGGCCTACTTCTGGCCAGCGACTGCTCCTTCTCCCCTCTCACTCCACCCCCTTCCCCTCCTTCGAGGCACATTCCGTTCGCATCTACTCCCCCTGCAACCTCCAACTGGCTGTTGTCTACCGCCCCCCTAGATCCCCCTCTACCTTCTTCGACCACTTCACAACCTGGCTCCTCCACCTCCTCTCCTCCGACATCCCTACCATCGTCATGGGTGACTTCAACATCCCCATCGACACCCCCACAGCCGCTGCCTCCAGACTCCTATCCCTCACCTCCTCTCTTGGCCTCTCCCAATGGATCTCCTCCGCCACGCACACTGGTGGCCACACACTTGACCTTGTCTTCACCCGCCTCTGCTCCCTCTCCGACCTCGCACACTCAACCCTCACCCACTCCGACCACAACTTACTGACCTTCTCATCCCTCTTCCCCCCTACCACACTCCCCCCCCGCCGGACACTTCCCCACCCCCGCAGAAACCTTAAGCTTATCGACTTCCATTCTCTCTCTGAATCCCTCCTCCCCCTCTCCGACCTGGCCTCTTCTCATGACGCTGACTCCGCCGCCTCCGTCTACAACTCCACCCTCACCACAGCCCTCGACCAGGCTGCACCGCTCACATTCCACACAACACGACTACAACGTCAACCATGGCTCACGACCCTCACCAAAAAACTCCGACGGACGACTAGGGCAGCCGAGCGGAAATGGAAGAAGTCCCACTCCGCAGAGGACTTTACCCTATACAAGCATTCCCTCAATACCTTCAAGACTGCCCTTGACTCCGCAAAACAAGCATACTTCTCCTCCCTAATTACCGCCCTGTCTCACAACCCCAAACAACTCTTCAAAACCTTCAACTCCTTACTTCGTCCCCCTGCACCTCCTCCCTCACCTCTCATCTCCGCCGACGACTTCGCCACCTTCTTCAAAGACAAAATTGACAAACTCAGACAAAGCTTCGACCCACACTCATCCCATCTCCAGCCCATCCCCCCCCCACCCAAATGCAATTTCACCCCCATGACCGAGGACCACCTCTCCTCCCTTCTATCACGATCACACCTCACCACCTGCGCCCTGGACCCACTCCCCTCCCACCTCATCCCTAACCTTACCACAGTCCTCATCCCTGCCCTGACGCACCTCTTCAACATATCGCTCAAATCCGGCACATTCCCCTTACCCTTCAAGCACGCCCTAATCACGCCCATCCTAAAAAAAAACATCCCTCGACCCTACATCAGTCTCCAACTATCGCCCCATTTCTCTTCTCCCGTTTGCCTCAAAACTTCTTGAACAACACGTCTATTCCGAACTGTCCTCCCACCTCTCTTCCTGTGCTCTCTTCGATCGCCTACAATCCGGCTTCCGACCGCAACACTCAACCGAAACAGCCCTAACCAAAGTGACTAACGACCTTCTGATCGCCAAGAGCAAACGACACTACTCCGTCCTCATCCTTCTCGACCTCTCTGCTGCCTTTGACACTGTTGACCACTCCCTCTTACTCCAAATTCTTGAGTCTCTTGGCATTACTGACCTCGCCCTCTCCTGGATCTCCTCCTACCTGACGGACAGGACCTTCAGTGTCACCCACTCCCACACCACCTCCTCGCCCCACCCCCTCTCCGTAGGTGTCCCCCAAGGCTCGGTCCTGGGACCACTACTCTTCTCTATTTACACCCTCGGCCTAGGCAGCCTCATCGAGTCACACGGCCTCCAATACCACCTCTACGCCGACGACACCCAGCTCTATCTGTCTGGCCCCGACATCTCCTCTCTCCTATCCAAAATTCCTCCATGCCTATCCGCCATTGCATCCTTCTTTTCCACCCGCTTCCTCAAACTCAACATGGACAAAACTGAATTCATCGTCTTTCCCCCTAACAACCCTCCCCCCCTTCCTGACCTATCCATCACCGTTAAAGACTGCTCCCTCTCACCCGTCCCCCATGCCAAATGTCTCGGGGTAATCCTCGACTCCTCCCTCTCCTTCAAGCCCCACATCCAAGCCCTCGCCACCGCCTGCCGACTTCAACTAAAAAACATTGCCCGCATCCGCTCCTTCCTTGACCACAACACGACTAAGACACTCATCCACGCCCTCATCATCTCCCGCCTGGACTACTGCAATCTCCTTTTCACCGGCCTCCCTGCCACCTCCCTTGATCCTCTCCGCACCATCCTCAACTCCGCTGCCCGACTCATCCACCTATCTCCCCGATACTCCCCCGCCTCCCCTCTCCGCCAAGCCCTCCACTGGCTCCCCTTCCCCGAGCGATCTCGCTTCAAAACCCTAACCCTGACATACAAAGCCATCCACAACCTGTCCCCTCCCTACATCTCCGACCTGGTCTCCCGCTACCTCCCTTCGCGCAACTTGCGCTCCTCCCAAGAACTCCTCCTCTCAACCTCCCGGATCTCCACCTCCCATAACCGCACACAAGACTTCTCTCGGGCTTCTGCCAGACTCTGGAACTCCCTCCCCCACCACATCAGACACTCCCCTACCCTGGGAACCTTCAAGAAAAACCTGAAGACCCACCTCTTCCTACAAGCCTACAACACACACTGACACCCTATCCACTGCACCAACTCACCTGTCCCCCTGCTACTGTCTCCCTCCCCACCCCCTTTAGACTGTGAGCCCTCGCGGACAGGATCCCCGGCCCCATTGTACCTGTATTACTATTTGTGATCTGTCATCGTTTGTCACCGTTTGTGGTCGTTGTCTTCGATCACTTGTCTATGTCAACCCTCTGAATTGTAAAGCGCCATGTATCCTTATAGCGCTATATAAATACCGGTATGGCTCCTCTGCCCCCTCTGAAGTGTTCCTCGCCTTTGCCTGCGGTCCTCACTCTCTCTGGACCTCACACTGGCTCTGGTGGTGCACTGGTGTCAGGCCTAGCACGACTCCGGTGACCAGTTTAGCTCACTAGCTCTGAGCTGAACTTCACAGTTCTTCTAGTGACTGCACATTCTGGCTAACTCTGCCCCCACCACTTATATTTATAGGGGATTTGGATTAACAGCAACCAGTAGTGCTCCCCCTACAGGCCTGGAGTGGAAGGTGATGGGTGTATGTGAGTACCAGATGTGGAAATCCCTCAGTGTACTAGTTGGTTCTGTGGCTTACCTGGGACAGGGCGCCACAGATCTCGCTCCTTTTGTAATGTGCTGCCTCTAGTGCACATGTCCTTCTAATTGTGTTTTTTGTAACCCTACCATGTTTTAAATAGTTTTAATAATGATCTAATAAAGATTTCTTATATTTTATCATATGACTACTTTTTTGTGTGAATTAGTTTTGTGTAATTTTCTAGCCATTCTACACGTACCACTATTGGGATACTGTATATAATTAGTAGATGACTATGTGGAGACATTGTGCTCTATCAGGGCCGGCCCTACCGCTGTGCGAGTTGTGCGGTCGCACAGGGCGCCGCCTGCCATGCTTCAAAGGGGGCGCCGTCGTTCCCTGGACCTCCGCTCTGCCCCGGGCCGCCGATGTGCCCCCTGCCCTCCGATCTCCCCCCTGTGGGCTCCCCCCTGTGGGTGATCTCCCCCCTGTGGGCTCCCCTGCCCTGCGATCCCTCCCCATGCTTCCTGTGATCGCCGCTGCCTGCGGTGATCACCTCCGCCCGTTCTCCTCTTCCCGCTCCCTCTTCTTCCTCACCTGTCTTCTTTCTTCTCCTCTGTCCTCCGCTGTTCTCCCTCTTTCCTTCGGTCTTCTCCCTCTGTCCTCCGGTCTGCTCCGGGTCTTCTCTGCGCTGTCCTCTTCCTGCGGCGTCCTCCTTCTTCTGTCGGCTCCTCTGCACAGTCATTTCCCAGCATAGAGATGAGTGTGCAGAGGAGCGGTGTCACAGCCAGGGCACAGCATCTGTGTGATTGCTGTGCCCTGGCTGTGTTAACCCTCTAAGTGCTGTGATGTCAGGGATCACAGCACTTAGAGGATCCAATCGTCATGGAAACGATCTCCAGAGACTACAACAAGGGATCAAGTGTCCTCTTGTTGTAGTCTCTGGGATCAGCGTCATGGTGCACGGTATGGCAATGATCTGTCATACCGTGTACCGGACGCTGATCCCAGAGACTACAACAAGGGATCAAGTGTCCTCTTGTTGTAGTCTCTGGGATCAGCGTCATGGTGCATGGTATGGCAATGATCTGTCATACCGTGCACCGGACACTGATCCCAGAGACTACAACAAGGGATCAAGTGTCCTCTTGTTGTAGTCTCTGGGATCAGCGTCATGGTGCATGGTATGGCAATGATCTGTCATACCGTGCACCGGATGCTGATCCCAGAGACTACAACAAGGGATCAAGTGTCCTCTTGTTGTAGTCTCTGGGATCAGCGTCATGGTGCATGGTATGGCAATGATCTGTCATACCGTGCACCGGATGCTGATCCCAGAGACTACAACAAGGGATCAAATGTCCTCTTGTAGTCTCTGGGATCAGCGTCATTGTGCACGGTATGACAGATCATTGCCATACCATGCACCATGACGCTGATCCCAGAGACTACAACAAGGGATCAAGTGTCCTCTTGTTGTAGTCTCTGGGATCAGCGTCATGGTGCATGGTATGGCAATGATCTGTCATACCGTGCACCGGATGCTGATCCCAGAGACTACAACAAGGGATCAAGTGTCCTCTTGTTGTAGTCTCTGGGATCAGCGTCATGGTGCATGGTATGGCAATGATCTGTCATACCGTGCACCGGATGCTGATCCCAGAGACTACAACAAGGGATCAAATGTCCTCTTGTAGTCTCTGGGATCAGCGTCATTGTGCACGGTATGACAGATCATTGCCATACCGTGCACCATGACGCTGATCCCAGAGACTACAACAAGAGGACACTTGATCCCTTGTTGTAGTCTCTGGGATCAGCGTCGGGTGCATGGTATAACAGATCATTGCCATACCGTGCACCATGACGCTGATCCCAGAGACTACAACAAGGGATCAAGTGTTCTCTTGTAGTCTCTGGGATCAGCGTCATTGTGCACGGTATGACAGACCATTGCCATACCGTGCACCATGACGCTGATCCCAGAGACTACAATAAGGGATCAAGTGTCCTCTTGTTGTGGTCTCTGGGATCATAGTCTTGGTGAATTGTATGACAGATCATTGCCATACAGTGCACCATAACGGTGACCCCAGAGGCTGTAGGAAGAGGACACTTGAGCCCTTGCTGCAGTCTCTGGATTGAGCAGTGGCGATCGAGCGTCGTGGGATCTTCATTGTGGACTACGTCGGAGGCGATCGAGCGTCGTGGGACCTTCGTTGTGGATTACGTCGGATCTTTTTATAATAAAGATGGAGTCCGAATTGTGTCTGTGTTTTTTTTTCAAATAAAAAGATTTTTCTCTGTGTGTATTTATTGACTATTTACCGTACTAGAGATTCCTAATGGCGGGTCTAACATTGGCCCTATATTATGAATCTCGGGCTTAGTGCCAGCTGCCAATAAAAAGCTGGCATTAACCCCTTTATTACCCAGTTAGCCACCGGCACCAGGGCAACTGGAAGAGCGTGGGTACAACGCCAGAAAATGGCGCTTCAATGAATGCGCCATTTTCTGGGGCGGCTGTGGGCTGCAATTCGCAGCATGGGGGGCCCAGAACGCTTGGGCCTCTTTATGCTGAGGATTCCAGCCCCCAGCTGCCTAGTTGTACCTGGCTGGACCAAAAATATGGCGGAGCCCCACGTAATTTTTTTTCTAGAATTAGTTCTAGAAATTAAAAAAAAAAATGGGCTTCGCTGTATTTTTGGTTCCAGCCAGGTATGACGAGGCAGCTGGGGGTGGGTGGCAGTCCGTAGCTGCCAAGTTGTATCTGGCTGGACCAAAAATATGGCGGAGCCCTATGTCATTTTTTTTCTAGAAATAATTCTAGAAATAAAAAAAAAAATAGGCTTCGCTGTATTTTTGGTTCCAGCCAGGTATGACGAGGCAGCTGGGGGCTGGTGGCAGTCCGTAGCTGCCAAGTTGTACCTGGCTGGACCAAAAATATGGCGGAGCTCTATGTCATTTTTTTTCTAGAAATAATTCTAGAAATAAAAAAAAAATAGGCTTCACTGTATTTTTGGTTGCCAACCAGGTACAACTTGGCAGCTAGGGGGCTGGAATCCTCAGCATGGAGAGACCCAATAATCTCTTATGGTACCGGCACACACCGCAATCTCGCCTGGCGATATGTGGCGATCTGACATGCACGGTCACGTTTCTCGTGCCCGCCTCAGATCGCCGATGGCGGCTTCAGAATAAATGAGAGCTGCTGTTGTTCCCTGATTTCCTCGGGATGTCACTTTTATGTGAGGAAAGAGTGAAGCTGCCACTGATTGGCTGCATATCTCATGTGACATGGTCTGGGGGCACCAAAGGGGAATTTTGCACAGGGCGCAATTTAGCCTGAGGCCGGCCCTGTGCTCTATATTCCTAGGGCTGAACTTTGATAACTGACTACACCTCTGTAAACTCCTGGAATCTACTACGAGTACTCCTGGTTAAGCAAAAATTTTATGTCATATATAAAGACAGATAATTATCACAAAAAAATGTAATTTTTTTATATAACCAAGAATAAATTAATAGTGCATTATATAGAATAAATCAATTGGTAAAGCACCAAACTGCTTAATTCATATAAGAAAAAAGTGTTTAAAAAGAAATAACAATGACTGAATTTTTATCAGGGTACTTATTAAAAATAATAATAATACACAAAATAGCCACAAGGTGGCACCATACTGCACATTATCTGTTGATAGAATAGTAAAAATATAACTATGAAAAAATTAGAGAAAAAAATGGATCCTTAAACGATAAATAATGGTTCTGTCTGCTCCTATGTATATGCCCATGTATAAATATATAGAATATGATATTGTTACTTGTATATATACTGCTGATATAATGCACTGACATTGTTATTATCTGATGTTGTTACTAGTATACATGCAGGGCAGTCATATAAAAAAATCTTATCTTATATATATATTTTATATTGTTGTATATGATTGTGTATTGTTTAAGGATCAATTTTTTTGTATGATTTTCTCATATATATATTTTTTTCTATTCTATAAAATGATGTGTAGTATGGCGCCACCTTGTGGCTATATTGTGTATTTTTAATGCTTTTAATTATTACCCTAGTAAAAATTCTATCGTTTTTATTTCTTCTATTTTTAGCACTTTTTTCTTATATGAATTATACGAGTACTCCTGGTATCTGACCTCGGCTTATCTGACCACTCTGCCTTCTGAATTACCTGTATGTAGTGACCAGCATCACCGTAATGAGTAATTAGATTCACATTAGCCCTTAATACTGCTCGATCTGTCAAATGGTGGGTTTACACACACCAATCATTGTATCCAATATCTGAACCAATCTCTAGTTGCAGTGAAATCATGGACAGATTGCTCCATGTTGTACACAGCCACAAAATGGAACTATGTGTCCATGATTTCACTGCAACCAGAGATCTGTTCAGATATTGGATACAATGATTGGTGTGTGTAAACCCACCAAAAGCGATATGTAAATCCTATCATTTATTATGGGGTTAGTCTAAAGTTATTAACAGTGGTGAGATCACATGTGAACGATGCGGTCTGCATATTATCAGTATAGAGTGTGCCGCCCACTGTATCCAGTGTATTTTATATACCATGGCGTTAGATCTATACAGGTGCTGGCATTTATTCATATGGATAAAAGGAAGCAATAGAAAATGAATGAGCAGCGAGCTTGTACAACACTGCCACCCAGTGGACAAGTACTGCCAAGCAGGTGTGATCAACAGACCAAGCCAGATCCAATGTTCTATAAAAAATGATTATAGCCCGGGTCTATAGGAATTAAAACTCATAATGAAAAGTGATGATCCAGAAGGACGCCCCCATGTAAAACTCTAACCCTCTTCCCTCCACAGGCCATTTTTGTGCATTTGTTTTCTTTTCCTTTTCTTCCAAGAGCCATAACTGTTTTATTTTTCCAGCGACGTGGCTGTGTGGCGGCTTGTTTTTATTTTCACAGTTGTGGTTTTTAATGCGACAATCCAATTTACCATGTTATGTGCTGAAAAACGGGTTTAGACTTTTGTTACTGCAGTGTTCAGTTTCATTGAAGCATTTTTGGGAGGAAGGCGCAGGAACTGAAAAACTATCATTCTGGAATTTCTAGATATTTTCTTGCCCATGTTATATTTTTTAAATACATATTTATTAATTTTATTTATCTTTCTAAAGTCTGAAGTGGACTCGAACAACTACTACAGTATTGCAGTAAATGATTACTCTACTAGTGCTGGGCTTCGTTAGTAGCACAAGGCGGATGTGAAAGGGTCCTTATTAGGCCCATGGCTACACTGGCCTGTCTCTATGAAAACAATGGATGCCGTATAGCTGCAATTCTCTGCCACATCTTTCTCTTAGCAATTTACACATATGAAGGTCTGAGGCAGACTGAAAGATCTAATATTTTTTGGATAGCCAGCACTTTATTAAATATATTCTTTGCTTCACTGAGACTTTGAGGGCCAAGTTTTAAGTTAGTTTATTACGAGATAGGATCCAACTTAAACACCTCCAGCACAGAAGTGTCACAGTTCGTGTTACATTCAGGGCTGCCACTAGGAATTTCAGAGCCCCTCACTGGCAAAATTTGGGGGTCCCCTTGAAGCTCCACCCAAGCTCTGCCTCCAACCCAGCTCCAACTCCACTCCTCGAACCTTCTAGAGGAGCACTGACCGCTCTGGAACAACTCCATTTCTGCACTCCACTCCTCACACACAAAGCGGTCTGAGTAGTTGTCATGTGATCAATCATTCATAAGAGATTTGCACACAGTTATGAGCTGACGAGCTGCTCTTCCTAATTCTCCCAATGTTCAATGAAAAATAGAAGCAGGAAGAAAAGCTGTCACATGACCAGTGGCGTAACTACCTTGCTGCGGGCCCCAGTGCAGGATTTGCTCCAGGGACCCTCATGTGAGGAGCGGAGGGGGGAAGGGTGCTAGTAGATAGAATTTTTAGTGCTGTGTCTTTCCCCTCATGTGAGGAGCGGTGCTGTGTTTGTCCCTTACCGCGAGCGCCGCCCGGCTCCAGCGTCCCACGGTCTGCAGTGAAGATGAGAGGAGGGGCGGGCACAGCTGCAGGAGGAGAGGCTACTCTCACTTTCCGTCCTCCCTCCTCTCCTCGTCTCGGGCCAACGCTGTCGCGGTCGCGGCGGCGGCTGTAAGCATGGGACACGGGGCCCCCCCAGGGGGCGGGCCCGGTCTCAGCCACGACCGCTGCGACCGCGGTAGTTACGCCACTGCACATGACCATAATTATGAAAATCACATATGAATAGAGTGGCCGTGTGATGACTGCTGGAACCAGCAAGAGCTGAATCCTGGCAGTGCGTATATTACACACTACTAGGATTGGGCTACAATGCTTAATGTTATAATTAAAAGGTTTGTCCAGGTTTGAGATGAAAGTCTGTAGTCCCTCTAGGTGACTGCAGGCCTCTGAATTCTCACAGCTTGTGGTCTGCCCACTTTCAGGATTCTCCCATGCCAATGGCAAAATTGGAAGGTCATGTGAGGACAAGCATGTGATTTATATGTCTCGCCCCTGGCAGGGACCTTAGTGTACTCAAAACCGGGCCCATTCATCGTCTGTAGGCTGCGGGGTGGCATGATGACGTGACCCGGTCCATGATCCCCTCATCGGGCAAGCCGTAAAAAAGGGAGTTGTCAAAAGGGATTAAATAAAAATAAAAATAAGAAAGTTGTGATGCCATCCAGGGTCTGTGGCCAATAAGGGCCACTGCTGCTGTCCAGGCCTCTGGGGTTGATGGTGATATGACGTTACGGGGATGGTAAGCCCTCTACAGGCAGGGCTATTCCCCAGAGCTGTGGTATTGATAGTGTTAATACAAGGCTCCCAGCCCCCTCAGGCAGTTTCCACTTCCGGTTTGCAAAAGTCAGTGCCCGGCTCTGCAGGCACAGGATGAGCAGTCTATGTGAGTGGTGAACGTTGGGGGTACAGGATTCATCACATAGAACAGACAGACACAGAGGGAACAGTTCTCTTGTACCTTTTACTGTGCAGTAGGATTGTCTGGGTACTGTTCGCAGTTGTTATCAGGGATCCATGCTTGGAAGCAAGTTATGGCGACCCACTCCAGGCAAGTTCTGAGGTCTACCTGCTGCTCTAGTGTCTGTGGGCCCTGGCTGCGTGTAGTTGTGCTGAGGCCTCATCTGGTCTGCTCTGGCTGTCTGACAGGCGGCGCAAGCTGTCTGGTGGTACCTTTTTCTTCTCTGAGTCTCCTGAGCTCTGTAGTGCGGCTGTGTCTCTTAGTCTCAGGTTGGACAGGCAACTTAGAATCCCTGGCAACCTCGGTCTCCGGTGACCGTACTGCACTAGGTACTGGGGCGAACTAGCACTGGCTCCACTCCCCAGACCTAGCCCTCCTCTTGCCCAGTCCCTCACCGTGGGTCTCACACACGGGCTGGTCAGTCGCCTAGGATGGGCCGCTTTCTAGGATGTCTTCCACAGTCCTCCCAGGAACTGAACTGCCTGAACCCGCCCCCAGACCAGAATTTTATAGGGCCTGTTCTCCTGGTACCAGGGGGTCAGTTGGAGCATTCAGATTGTACAGTCTCTCCTGTTTCTCCCTCACCTGGGTCAGGTTTCTCTCGACACAATCCTGCACCTGACGATACCTCTGTTGGCGCTCAGTGTCATAGTCCATCTCAGGAAGGTTGTTTTCAGGGGTCAGGGCCCCCATTTCGAGATCAACAGGTAGTTTGCCAAGTCTGGCTCTCATCAGATAGGCGGGACTGAAGTTAGTGTAATTTAATGGAATGTTGTTATACAAGTCCTCTAGATCTGGCAGTTTCTTTGGCCACATGTTCCTCTCTTCTAGTGGAAGTGTCTTCAGTAGATCCATCACTATCTGGTTCATTTTCTCACATAAGCCGTTTGTCTGCGGATGGTACGGCGTGGTTCTGATATTTTTACACCCATAGAGGCTACAGAACTCTTGAAACATTTCAGCCTCGAAGGCTGTCAATACACGGTCCGGGTACCCATGGGGCCTGCAGAAGTGTGTCTGGAAGGCTCGTGCTGCGGTCTTCGCGGTCGGGACCTACACGGGCACCACCACCAGGAACCAGGAGTAATGGTCCACAATTGTAAGAGCATAGACATACCCGGACCGGCTTGGGGTTAACTTCACGTGGTCCAACGCTACTATCTCCCCAGGGGCTGTTTGGTGATAATGGGCTGCAACGGGGTCCGCTGGCTGTCTCGATCTTTCCTGCGGAGACTATAGGGGCCGCAGTTCCTACACCAGGACTCGATGGTTGTCCTCATACCGATCCAGTAGAACCTTCCACGTACCCGTGTTTCCCCGAAAGTAAGACCCTGTCTTACATTTTTTTGGGGGCCAAAAGTGGCCCCGTCTTACTTTCGGGGGGGGGTCTTATATTGGCAGCCCCAGCCACTGCAGCCTCCCATCCACACACACCCACCCATACACATACAAACACACATACACACATACAAACACACACATACACTTACAAACACACACACATATATACATACACACATACACACACTGCTTCTTACCGGCTCCCTGCTGTCCTCGCTGTCCCCTGGTGTGTCCAGGCTCAACTCTGCACAGCCCGGCTCAAGCTCTGATTGTCTCCCATGAACCAGGGGCCCGGCCAGATGACGAGCAAATCAGAGCTCAGGACGTCAGCCGGCCACGCCCGCTGGTTCCTGGGAGCCAATCAGAGCTCGAGCCGGGCTGTGCAGAGTTGAGCAGGGGCACACAGCATGCTAGGCTGTGATTAACCCCATCTCCTCCAAAACGGCTGCACCTGCAGGACACTGGAGGAGCCTGGACACACCAGGGGACAGGTACCGGCCTTATATTCCCCAGCGTCCCCCCCCCCCAGGCGGCCTTACTTTCGGGGGGGGCCTTATATTAGCAGACCCCCCTGTTCCCCCTACCCTGTCTTACTTTCGGGGGGGTCTTATTTTCGGGGAAAGACGGTAGTAACGCCTCTAGTTTCTCCTACCTGAAGTGCCCGGCTCCATCATGGTAGGCCTCCAGGACCATTTAGACATCTCTCCTCGGGACTATGATCTGCCACACTACCTCGTGGGTTCTAGGGTTGGTGTACCGCCTACACAGCTTGCCAGTGTAGATGAATAATCTGCCTCTTTCCTTCCACAGCTGCTGTGCCTCTACTGGGGCATCCTACTCTAAGTGTGCATCAGGTTTCAGTAGCAGCTCTTTAACCAGGCTGAAAGCAGGGTCACTGTCCTCTCTTTCTGCCCAGTAATGATGAGGCAACCGATCTACAGTGACTTCTGACCTTTCGGACCTCTGGGCCTTCAATTCATGGGAGCACTGGGACACATATTTGCGGTGGAATGCTGGTAACTCCACTTCCACCAGCTCTTCTGGGTCTTCCCCCCCATCTGACAAATGGGGCATCCTGGACAGGGCTTTGGTGTTGGCATTCTTGCGCCCTGCCTGGCACTTGAAGGTGAAACTGTAGTTAGAGAGCCGGGCCAATAAACGCTGCTCCAGCATACCCAGCTAGGCAGTGTCCAGGTGCGTCAGGGGCTTGTTATCTGTGTAGATGGTAAATTTTGCAGCTGCCAGGTAGTGCTTAAAATGTTCTGTCATGGCCCACACTACGGCTAGGAACTCAAACTTGAATGAGCTGTAGTTGTTGGGGTTCCTCTCCGTAGGTCTGAGCTTCCCACTGGCATAGGCAATCACCCGCTCTTTGCCTCTCAGCACTTGGGACAACATGGCTCCCACTCCCACATTACAAGCGTCGATGTACAACACAAATGGCTGGCTATAATCGGGGTAGGCCATGATCTCGTCCCCTGTCAGGGCTCTCTTCAGCTGCTGGAAGGAATCTTCTTCTCTAGCCTCCCATTTCACTCAGACCCCTGTTTCTTTTGTCCTGGCCAACCAGGAGATCTTGCAACGGGGCTGCCATCTTGGTAAAACCCTTAATGAACCTCCGGTAGTACCCCACTAGTCCCAGGAACTGCCGCACTTCTTTGAGGGTGCTAGGTCTCGGCCAGGTCTGGATGGCGGTAACCTTGTCATGGTCTAGGTCCACACCTTCCGCACATACTACATGGCTTAGGTACTGTACCTTTGGTTTGAGGAGGTGGCACTTGGAAGGCTTGATCTTCATGCCGAACTTGGACAACGCCTCGAAGACTTCTGCTAGATACTTTAGGTGGTCCTCATACGTCTTGGAGTACACTATGATGTCATCCAGGTAAATCAGCACAGTCTTGAGGTTTCGGTGCCCCAAGCAACACTCCATCAGCCTCTGGAACATCCCTGATGCATTGCAGAGCCCAAAGGGCATACAGTTGAACTTGCAGAGATCCATTGGGGTGGTGAAGGCGGTCTTTTCTCTGTCTGCCTCTGCCACGAGGACCTGCCAGTACCTACTGGTGAGATCTAGAGTGGAGAAATAGTTAGCGGTTCTCAATGCAGCTTATGACTCCTCTATCCTGGGTAATGGATAAGCATCTTTGTGTATAATGCAATTTATCTGTCAATAGTCTACACACATCCTCATAGTTCCAGGAACTACAACTATCCCTAATCACACCAGCTTCCTTAATTTCTCTCAGCAAGTCTTTTGCGTATTGGTAATGGGCTGGTGGTATAGGCCTGTATCTTTCCTTGATGGATGGATGGTCCCCCATGGATATACAATGCTGCACCCCTTTCATCTGCCCAAAGTCTTATGGGTGTTTGCTGAAGACCTGCTCGTACTCCCGGACTACCTGGTATACTCCACGCTTCTGGTGCAAGGGGGTGGAGCCGGTGTCCACATGGAGCTTCTGGCACCAATCCTCCAGCTCCCCTTCAGGGCCATTGTCCTCAGCCAAGTCTGGTGAGTCCAAGGGCTCTGCAGCTGTGATCGCGTTGTTACTAACCGTGTACAGCTTAGCAATGGTAGCATACCGTGGCAGTTTGGCCTCCTCCTCCCCACAATTCAGAATGCGTACTGGTACTCTCCCCCCTGCGGACATCAACTACACCTCTGGCTGTCAAGATGGTGGGCCGGCTGTCTGAATACATGGGCTCTACCAGCGCCTGGTAATCCTGCCCTCTGAGACCTATTGCTGCCCTGCACCAAATCAACATTTCACTCCGCGGAGGTAGTTCATTGAGGATTGGGTCACTTACTCTTATGCTGACAATTTCGCCTCCAGACAGCTCCACCTGCTGTCTCTGCATCAGGGCCCGTATCTCTTTCTGCAGGGTCCTCTACTGCCCGGAATTGGCGGTCTCAGCAACCTGTTGTAACAACACAATTACCTCAGCCAAACATTTTTCAATTACATTTGTACCTAACGTTACCATTGGTGTAGCTGCTCTGCGATCAACATCTACGATAATCAAAAACTGCTCAGGTAGCTCCACCCATCCGACTTTGAATCCCACCTGGGGCATGGGTTGCCCATTGCTAGAAAATATGGTAAAACAGTCATTTGGGAGGTACACAATATCAGAGCCTGCCCAATAGCGCTTATAAAGGATATAGGGTATCACTGTCACTTGGGGTCAAGTGTCTAGTAAAGCATTCATGGGGATCCCATCCAGCACGATAGGTAGGATTGGCCGTCCTCCCATGTACCTGCTGTACCCATTCGGCGGGCCATGCGGATCTACTCCTGGGGTTGGCCCCTTGCCCCACGGATTTATTGTTTAAAGGACAGGATCTGGCGATGTGTCCTGCCAAACTGCAGCGGCGACAGATGGGTTGTCCTTCAGCGTCGTAGCGGTCAGTGGTTCATCCTCAGCTGGTGGGGTACTTCCTCCGGCACATCCACGAGACGTCATCTGGGGTAGAGGCTAGGCTAATCTCCGATGGCGATCCGGTTACTTGCATGGCCTTCACGGCTTTGGCCAGGTCTGCCATCCCTTCGATCAGGTGTTGCAGTTGGAGGCGCACAGTTTCAGGAGTGAGGGGCTCTAAAGTCTGTGCACTGGCCCCTGCAGAGGCCAAAAGAGCTGGTGCCGTTTCTGTAAGGTAGGTTATGGCCAACTGCTGGGAGGGAGCTGGGCCATTATCGGGGGTATCTCTCAGCAGTCGGAGGGCCCGGCCCTTGAATTCGGCAAAGCTTTCCTCAGGGTGCCACATGTGCAGGGTTCACAGCTGGACCCTATTAACGGGGTCCCAAAGGCCCTCGATGAATTGGTCAATTAGCAGTCTATGCTTGTTTGGTGCACTCTCAGGGTCGTCCTATTTCATGGCCTTCAGCGCCTCCTGCAAGGTCAGAGCATAGCTGCACACACTGTCCTGCACCCCTTGCTTGTATCCGAAGAACCAGACCTCAATGAACCGGACCTCACGGAAGTCACTGAGGGAATTGGGCGCTCCAGAGTATTGTGGGAACCACGTCGCGCCCGGGAGGTACGGCAGAGTAAGCGGTGTGATGGCTGCGAGTGCGGGTGCCCGCGCCTCTCTCCCGGCAACGACATTGCCAATTGCCGGGCTCTGCCATCCGTTCCTCAACTGGGGCTGACATTGTTCTCCCCCTTGGTGAACCACAGCCCTCCCTCGGGTTTTGACTGGTACAAGTCTTTCGTGTTTTGGTGGAGACCTTTCCGCAAGGGCTTTCCGGTACCGGTTTTCCGGTGTCGCTTGGGCTGACGTCACAGCGTAGGGTCTCAGCTTACCCTTGCACCCTTTCTGTCGCACCGCCCCTCGCTTTCCCGTGCTGTGCGAGGTTGCAAAAAGAAAAATGGCAAACGTTCACAGTCTAATACAGTCTTAAGCCCCCGTCACACATAACGAGATCATTAGTGAGATCGTTGTAACGTCACAGGTTTTGTGACGTAATAGCGATCTCACTAATGATATAGCTAAGTGTGATACTTAGCAATGATCCGGACCCTGCTGTGAGATCGCTGATCGTTACAACGTGCTCTGGGTCATTTTTTGATCGTTGGTCTCCCGGTGGTCAGCACGCATCGCTGCGTATGACAGCGAGAGACCAGCGATCAGCGACCTCACAGGCTGGTTATGATAAACACCGGGTATCCAGGCAGCGCGTGCTGCCTAGATACCCTGTGTTTATCAAAGTTACCAGCGTCCTCCCTGCTTACAGGCAGCGCTAAGCAGGGAGGATGCTGGTAACTATGATACCCACTGTTTATCATAGTTACCAACGAAGTGGAGGTGGCTCCCTGGTCCCTGGGAGATCTGCCCGTTTGACAGCTCCCCAGCGATCCCTACAGGATCGTTATCATTGTCGGGGGCGCTGGTGTGTGGAGCCCACTGGGACGGGGTACTCGGTACCAGACCGGGGTACTGCTGGGGATGTCACGGTGGTCCTGGTCCGGACCGTGTCCTGGGTTCTCACAAGTAAAAGGGGTTATATACAGGCTGCAATAAGCAAGGAGGATGCTGGTAACTATGATAAACACCGGGTATCTAGGTAGCGCTCGCTGCCTGGATACCCGGTGTTTATCATAGTTATCAGTGTCCTCCGTGCTTACAGGCAGCGCTAAGCAGGGAGGATGCTGGTAACTATGATACCCACTGTTTATCATAGTTACCAACGAAGTGGAGGTGGCTCCCTGGTCCCTGGGGAGATCTGCCCGTTTGACAGCTCCCCAGCGATCCCTACAGGATCGTTATCATTGTCGGGGGCGCTGGTGTGTGGAGCCCACTGGGACGGGGTACTCGGTACCAGACCGGGGTACTGCTGGGGATGTCACGGTGGTCCTGGTCCGGACCGTGTCCTGGGTTCTCACAAGTAAAAGGGGTTATATACAGGCAATATTGTTGTTGTGACGTGTGGCTCCCCGCTAAGCGGGCGTCACAGAGGGGTACTGCACTCGTAAAAGAGGTGCAGGTATTCCAGCTGCAGATGATCATAGGATGGTGGGTGGTACCCATTCACTAGCACCCCACACTAGATCACGGTGGGAGGTTACCCGGGAGGGAATAAAGACCACCTTTAGGGGGAACCAATGAGTAGAAGTAGTGGTAGAAGTAGAAGACTAGAAGAGGAGTAGGAGGGTGGTAGAGGAGAGCTCAGGCAGTGAGCCTGAGGGAATGAGCAGAGGGTCTCTTAGCTGAGGGACCAGGAGAAGGAAAGCTTCCCAGGCGCAGAAAGTTACCGGGCACCAGAGCCCGCACCTGTGGGATCCTCCAAGGGCCACAGAAAATCCAGAGGACCGTGGAGGATATACTTCTCCCCGGCTCCTGAGCAACCAGAAGAGGGTACCAGGCGACGCTTGATGGATCGGCGGCCAGCCAGCAGAGGGTAACCCAACGGGAGCAAAAAGGAGAGAGAGAAAACAGGAGGTCAGGTTAGCTTTATGGAACCAGACTTCACCACCACTGGGAAGCAGGAAAGGATTATATGAAGGCACATACCGAGGGTTCACCATACCACCTAAGATCTGCCTGCAGCCACCCGTCCAGCTACCTGTCCTCACACCATCAGGAATACTGCACTGTCATTTTTGTATGCAACCAATACAATTGTCAGTAAAGTACCCGGAGGAACAGTGACTTTGGACTCAGCCTGCTTTTGTTTGCCTGAACTTATTCCTTTCACAGGAACGCTGCCCCGGGGGTTCCAGTCCTACCTGTGGAGGACTTCACCATCTCAGCCGCGATACCATCCACCTCCGGCGGACTGTGGCAGCGCTGGTGCAAATCACCAGAAACTACAGGTGGCGTCACGACAAAAACTCTGTATATAATCCCCTGTACATAACCCCTTTTTTAAAAGAATAGTTCCCCAGGACACGGGATCAGGCGCGGCCACCACTCCCCGTGACACAGCTAACCCTTTGCCGCCTGACACCCAAGGACCCTGGAGCCTGGGGCTTGACAGACGCCACCCACGGGTTGTGGTCAGTAAGGGTACCACCGCTGCAGCTCAGCTCTGCCAGGAGGATGGAGAGATGGATGGACTGCAGCTGGATGGATGAGCCCGCCGGGGTCGGGCTGCTCCTGGCAAGGTAAGAAGTACAATAACAGTTCTATATACCTGGAATCAGACACGGACACTGCAGCAGGGTTCACCAGCTTTACTCTCCAGTTCTTCAACGTTACACAAGTCACCGTACAATTCTCAACACAGTTCACAGTTCAGTTAACTCCGGGAACACTTAACCCTTTGCAGCCAGGCTGTCGCTCTGAGGCCCCTCACTTCTTCTACAGGTCCTTTCAGGCTGTTCTCTCCCTCTCTGTTCTCTCCGCAGGTTGTATGGCGGCAGCTCGGTCCCATGTCTGTAGCTTCCCCCTATGTGTCTGGGCAGTAAGCTGGGTCCTCGTGGTTGCTGCTGTGCCTCCAACCCTGTAGTAGGAACTCCAACTTAGAATTAAAGCTCCTGGTCAGTTTGTCTGGGAAGCCGGTGTGCAACTTCAGTTCCCCTCAGAGCCGACACTCTGGTGTGTGCCTAGCCTGCAGTAACCCTGTCTTCCAAGGAATTACCAGGCTCCCTCTAACCCGTGTGATTCCAGTACAAACAGGGAAAACTACTCAGCCGGTAGTTGGTCAGTGCTGCCGTGTTCCTCGGACCCAATACTACTGGTCCAGTCTCTGTCCTCACACTCCCCTGGGATGCCGGCTATGGACGAGCTTTCTCTCCATGGTTCTGTGACTCTGTGGATTCTGCGTCTCCAGGGAGCCCAATCCCTCCGGGATGTGTCACTGTCTGTCTGTTCTTGTCTGCTCGGCTCACTCTGGCCTACTAACTCCTTTCTCCTCTTTTCCTCTATTTGTGCTCTCTGTCACCTGACCTACATTCCCCTGTATATGTATATGGAGAACCTCACCTCATTCCCCTTCCCCCTTAACTTGTGAGCAATAAAACTGACTTTGCTAGATATCCGTGCTGGATCTCTCTTTCAGCCTGTTTACATAGACCATAATGCAGTCATTATGGCTGTATTACCACTGCATGCACCTGATGTTAATTGGCTTGGTTGTATTTGTCTTTGCTAGGGGGCTGGAAGGAGAATAGAAGACACGTGTTTGGGGGCAGGTCAGTTGGTGCTGGGAATTGTATGTGAAAGGAACTGTGCTGAGGTCTGTTTCCAAAACTCCAGTCCTCACGGCCCCAACTGTCATGTTTACAGGATTTCCTTAGTATTGCAGAGGTGATGCCTTGATAATGACTCCATTACCTGTCCAATCCTAAAGAAATCCTGAAAACGTGTCCTGTTTGGGGCCATGAGGATTGGAGTTTGGGAAACATTCACTAAACAGTTGGTGTTGTGATTTGGAAGCCATAGAATCAGAGCTGAGGCTGATCCTGAAACCCATGGATGGACTATAAAACCTGGAACTTAATTCATGTACTACGATCATGAGATCTACCTTCTGGATTTTAGGAATTATCCTATGGATTATTTTGCAAGATGGTTTCTGATCTTGTTGACTAGAGGCATTGCGGTCATCTACCTAAAGTTCCTAAAATACCATACTCTGTATGGATACAAATAAAACCTGTTGGATCGTTAACCTGCCTAGGTGATTATTACAACCCAGCACTTATAAGCATTTTTTATATATTAGTTTATTAGCATTAAAAGGTAAATTGAATATTTCTTTTTAAGAAACTCCACCAGCCAGGGCGCTCACAATGGTGGATCTCATTTGATTCTACCACTAAATACACATTATTTTACTACAAGTCCTCAGTTACCTCTGGATTACTTTACTATGTCAGATGGACCTATCAAACTTGCTTCTTCATTTGGTCTCACAAGTACTAATTTAGCTATAAAACATTTTCTGCATTCTGAACAGGAAAATGGCTTCACCCTTGTGTGTGTTCTTGGACATATAGCAAGAAATAAATTGTTGGAAAAACCTTTCCCACATTCTGAACATGAATATGGCTTCTCCCCTGTACGAGTTCTGTGACATATAAGATTTCATTTATCCCTAAAACATGTCCCACATTCTGAACAAGAAAATGGCTTCTCCCCTGTGTGAGTTATCTGATGTACAAGATCAGATTCATCTCTAAAACATTTCCCACATTCTGAACATGAAAATGACATCTCTCCTATGTGAGTACTCTGATGTCTAATTAGATGTGATTTGTTGGAAAAACATTTCCCACATTCTGAGCATGAATATGGCTTCTCCCCTGTGTGAACTCTTCGGTGTCTACCAAGATCTGATAGATCTCTAAAACATTTCCCACATTCCGAACAAGAAAATGTTTTCCACCCTGTGTGCAATCTCTGATGTGAAGCAATACTTAATTTATCTACAAAACATTTCCCATATTCTGAACACTCCCCTCTGTGAGTTCTCTGATGTCTAACAAGATAAGATTTCTCTACAAAACATTTCCCACATTCTGAACAAGAAAAAGGCTTCTTCCCTGTGTGAGTTCTTATATGTCTATTAAGAGTACTTTTCTCACTAAAACATTTTCCACAATCTAAACATGGAAAAGGTTTCTCCCATGTGTGACTTCTCTGATGTGAAATAAGTTTTGATCTCCTTACAAAACATTTTCCACATTCTGAACATGAGTGTGTTTTTTGCGCTGTGTGAATTTTCTCATGTTTAACAAGCTCTGATTTCTGGTTAAAATATTTCCCACATTCTGAACAAGAAAATGTTTTTTCCTCTGTATGACCTTTTTGATGTGTAACAAAAGATGATTTAAGGGAGAACGTTTTTCCATATTCTGACGATGTCAATGGCTTCTCTGCAGTTACAGCACTTTGATTTTCAATGTGTCTTTCGTGCCTTTTATTTGTCTTAATAGCATGTGATGAATTAAAAGATAGGACTTGTTTAGTAGGACCAGATGATAGATCTTTGCTGTGATGGGATAATGGTAAATCTTGGATAATGGGATACACTTGATTTGTATACTGTGTGATATCAGAGTCATCTGATTTCAAAATTGAAAATGTCAGTTGTCCCTCTGACTCCCCCGTCACTGTCATCTGGCAGGAAAAAAACAATTATTTTTTTTATAAAAATTATATTTTTTATAACATTTCTATATAAAGTATCCATAGAATATGCAAGTTAAGTAGCAAAATGTAATTAGCCACCAAGACAAAAACAGTTCACAATCCTAAGGTAAACCTGCGAGCATAAACTATTTATTCATTCTCTCAAATATTGGGAAAAAAAGCCACAAAAAATAATATTTTGCTAAAAATGATAATAATAAAAAATTCTACTAATCTGCTAAAAAACAAGTCACTACTTGGGCCAATCATCTGTCATTGGAAAATAAGAGTTTCTACATTGCTTTGGAAAAGCAACATGGCTTCCATAAACCAATGTAGCTAAATTTAAGCTCCCAAATCCAAATATCTCCCCTCCTTCCGAGCCTTGCAGTGCACTCAAACCACAGATAGCATCCACATGTATAGTATTCCTGTGGTGAGAATAACCCATTTAACTATTTACAGCGTGTGTGTCTCCAGAAGCACCAAATAATTTTTCATCTTTGCATTTCTTTGCATTTCACTTTGTGTTTTTTCAAGTGAAGAACCTAAAGAGATAATTAACTTTCTGAATGTAATATTGCATACTTTGTGGAGTGCAGTTTTCTAACATGCAGGTCAATAGTAGGTTTTGTGAATTTCCTTGAACATATGAAAACTTGCCGAGGGTGGCTCTGGAAAAGGAGGGCTGGTTGAGGCCAGCTTTATATTGAACAGCAGGGGCATCTTTGGATGAACCTCTCTTTAAAAACTTGCAGAAATATTGCCCTGCACTTACTCTACAGCTGCAGAGCACTCCAGTGTTATGTCACAGGCAGCACAATTATGTCATTTGTTAGTCCGCCTCCAACGTGACTCCAATGTGACATCATCGGCTGCCTTGGATATAATTTTGGCGTCGTTGCAGCTGTGGGGTACTCATGGATTTGCAGCTGTAGAGTAAATGCTGGGCATGGATCCAATGGGGAGAGGAGGAAAAATAGAGACGCTCGGAGTGGGAGCAGGGACAGCTAACATATTTGGTTACTTTTTAAAAAATTAGTGCGAGAACACAAACTGTAATGGCATAAGAGGGGCATTACTGATAGATGGGACCACTTAGGGGGGCAATATTACTCCCTGAAGGCAAAATAAGACATGTCAGCCACATAGGAGCACAATAATACTAAATGGTGGACATTATTAATGTATAGATGGCACATGGAGAGATGATATTAATGTATATTAAGTTATGAAGGCCACATTGGGGGATATTATTTATTGTAAGGTGGCCACATAGGTGGATATTATTAATATATGGGTGGAACATAGGGGCATGTAATGTATAGGGGAAGCACAAGGGATGTTGTTGATGTAGCAGATCACAAAGTGGAATATCACTACTGTATTGGAGGCAACAAAGAGGGAATTTAAACCTGTGAGGGGGCATAATATCAGGTGGCACAGTGGCTCAAGTGGTTAGCCCTGCAGCCTTTGCAGCACTGAGGTCCTGGGTTCAATTCCCACCAAGGACATCATCTGCAAGGAGTTTGTATGTTCTCCCTGTGTTTGCATGGGTTTCCTCCCACATTGCAAAGACATACTGATAGAATGTATAGATTGTGAGCCCCAAGAGAGACAGTGTTGCAAATGTATGTAAAGTGCTATGGAATTAATAGCACTATATAAATGAATATATATATATATATATATAATATTAGGACAATATTTCTGTATGGGTGTCATGGGGGAGGTACTGTTACTGTAGAACAGGTGGAATGTGTTCACTATTCCATCTACTCCTACATTAACATGCTTAGTCTGGACACAGATGAAGCAAGCGGTTACCTTTACTGATGTGTTAGCCGAGACGCCTTTATAGCAGAACTCATATTTCCCCCTTTTGACGCTCTACCAGTCTTTTCCTTTTTGGGTACTTACAATGTACATTTACTAGGTGACCTCTAGGACTCCCTGTTGGTGGATGCTAAACGGAAATCACTGATTTCCCCCATAGAGAGTGGGGATGAGGAGTATATTTTATAGTCTTCTCTAAATGTATTTCCTTCGGCAAACAATAAAATGAATCAACTGTATATCATACACCAGTTCTATTTAACCCCATTAAGTATTTTTGCCTGGGTAGATTACCATCCTCTGATGGCCTGTGATGTTGTGATGTCTAGATGCAGACTCTTGTCACCTGATTCCCTGATATTTTCTTATTTTGAGTAGGCATAACCTCCTTTCTATCCTCCTCAATATCCACTCCTAATTCAGCTGACCATTAACCTCCTTTTTATCATCTTTAAAGGGACACTGTCATGTCATTTTTCATTATGATACTAATAATTGAATAGTGCCTGGGAAGACCTATCAGAAAATGTAAAAATCATTATTGTACTCTCTGTAGCTCTCTTGCTATAAGCAACTTCACACCCAGCAGGCAGCTGTCTGCACTAGTCTAGCTCATGAATTTTACTGTAGAGTAGTCTGTAGTAAGAAAAGGTTATGTAAATAACCACGCCTATCCAAGCTGTTATTCTGTACCTCCCCTCTGTGCTCTGTGCTGAAGTCAGTCACTGAAAATCACAGGCCTCTGCAGGCTGCTTTGGATGGGGAGGAAGAGAGAGGAGAGGGAGAAGGTATTTTGTGCTACAACTGTTATAGTAACATCACTACAGTGTGCTGCCTATGAGAGATTTCTATGTGTTTATATAAACGTTGTTTTTTTTGCATACATGTAATGAGTGTATCTGCTGAGCAAATGATCAAATGTTCATGTAAACACAAATAAATATCTCAGGACAGCACACACTACACATATGCCTCAGATACACACAATGACACTGCTTAATTCTGTAGAGAAATGAAGATGTCAGAGGTACAGCTGCTAAGGGCACACACCTCCTCTCCCCTCCTTTCTTCTCTACAGACCCCTCCATGTGAGTGATTTCTACTGAACCTCTTGTGTGCAGTGCAGGGATGTCACTGCATGAATATTCATTTCCTAGGGAGTAGGCAGCAGAGAAGTGATCACTCACTGTGATTTACAGATGGAATTACCGTATATACTCGCGTATAAGCTGAGTATTTCAGCCCAAAATTTGAGCTGAAAAGACCCCCCTCGGCTTATATGCTAGTCAGTGCCCCCCTCACAGTATGGCAGCGCCCCCCCTTCCTCACAGGATGGCCCCCCCTCACGCAGCGCTGCGTACATACATTACCTGGCTATCAGCTGTCACCTCCGGTGGCGGATCGCGGCTCCTGGGCTCCGGGTTTCCCTCTTCCCCTGTGTCTTCCTGCTTGCACGTGACCGACCGGAGTCGCGATGAGCCCCGGCCACAAAGCAGGAAGACACAGAGGAAGATGGAAGCCCGGAGCCCAGGAGCCGCGATCCGCCACCGGAGGGTGACAGCTGATAGCCAGGTAATGTATGTGCGCAGCGCTGCGTGAGGGGGGGCCATCCTGTGGGGAGGGGTGAGGGGGCGCCGCCATACTGTGAGGGGGGCCGCCGCCATACTGTGAGGGGGCATAAATGGGCTGGCACTACTGGGGCTGTATACGATGCTGGGGACCTGCTATATACCACACTGCTGGGGCTGTATATGATGCTGGGGACCTGCTATATACCACACTGCTGGGGCTGTATACGCTGCTGGGGACCTGCTATATACCACACTGCTGGGGCTGTATACGATGCTGGGGACCTGCTATATACACACTGCTGGGCTGTATAGATGCTGGGGACCTGCTATATACTACACTGCTGGGGCTGTATATGATGCTGGGGACCCGCTATATACCACACTGCTGGGGCTGTATACAATGCTGGGGACCTGCTATATACCACACTGCTGGGGCTGTATACAATGCTGGGGACCTGCTATATACCACACTGCTGGGGCTGTATATGATGCTGGGGACCTGCTATATACCACACTGCTGGGGCTGTATATGATGCTGGGGACCTGCTATATACCACACTGCTGGGGCTGTATACTGTGCTGGGGACCCGCTATATACCACACTGCTGGGGCTGTATACGATGCTGGGGACCTGCTTATAACCATCACTGCTGGGGCTGTATACCACACTGCTGGGGGCTGTATACCTGTGCTGGAGTCCACCCTCGGCTTATACGCGAGTCAATAAGTTTTCCCAGGTTTTGGGGACAAAAGTAGGGGGGGTCGGCTTATACACGGGTCGGCTTATACACGAGTATATATGGTAATCTTTTATTTTGCACTTTAAAGGATGGGTGGAAAAGTATAAATATAAGAAATACATGAATAGAAAGAGCTTTACCAAAGAATTAGAAAATGATATCAATTACATATTGATTTTTGACCTGATAGATTCCCTTTAATATTTTAATGAGGAGCCGTGGCATCATTATACAAAGTTTTTTTTATATGACCACAATTTCTTGGTAGGAAATTAGTAGCTACACGATGGATCAGAGATTTCCTGAAAAACGTTTCCAAGTTGCTAGCACATTCTACGTACACTGAAATTTTGCTTTTCAGTTCAGAGATCTGTGCAGCTAAAGGCCCCGTTACACGGCACGACATCGGCAATAACATCGCTGATACGTCATGGGTTTGGAGGCGTACCAGCGACGTCATTGCGACCTTGTTGCGTGTGACTAGGCAAGCTGCAACGACATATCGTTGGATCAGAGTTGACAGGTTTACCAACATGTTGGAAAACCTGACGATCTCAACTCCAGCAACCTGCTGCATTGCTGTGTGTGACACCGCGATAACGATGTCGTGGACGACTTCGCCCATTCACAGCAATGTGCAGGGATCGTTCGCCAGGTTTGTGAATGATACCTGCTCACAACATTGTTGGTGAGTTGTTCACGATATCTAGACGTGTATCTAGACGTGTGACATCTCACCAGCGATGTTGAAATGATGTCAAAAACGACGCGCGCCCCCAAGATCGTTGCCGACATCGTTTCAACATCGTGCCCTTTAACAGGGCCTTAAGGGTCACCATCTTCTATTTCCAGGGGGTCTGATGGATCCCCCTTATTGAAATGGATCTCGCTTCAACTGAAGGCCTTCCAAATACCAGAATAATGAAAACTGTTTTGGGTAAAGTTGCATGCTGTGGTTTAACAGGAGACTGGTGGACTACACCACTGATAAAGCAGTCACAGCTGATGGCTGAAAAGAATCTGAGGCTTCTCTATATTTAGTAATTACTACGCACCTGGGTAGTCATATGTAGAAATCTCCTCTTTACACCAATCATCTCTCACATATGTCTCTGTAGGATTAATATGGGTCAGATCTTCACCCTGAAACAAATATTGTAAAAGTCACAGACAGATGGAGACGTCACATCTATGATCAGCTGTAATCTGCCATCTCCACCATTCTCATTACACAAGTATAAAACATATAATATTGGTGGATACAACAAGACTGAGCACAAGACCTTCACAGCCATCAACACATCATAGGGAGATTTCATCACACCTTCTCTCCATCTACCTGATGCTCCGGAGGAACATCGGGATCTTCTTGTTTACAGTCCTGTGGAAGAAGAGGACGGGGACATCTCTCTGGTGTTGTCCTCTTACTGGATAGAACTGGAGGAAACACATACATGGGTTAAATTCATTCTTTACATAGATAATTATAGGCCGTGTATATTTAGTCCTGTCTATTACCTGGTGATGTGAGGGGCTGGGGATCCTTCATCATGACGTCCTTGTACAGATCTTTGTGTCCCTCTAAATACTCCCACTCCTCCTTAGAGAAATAGACGGTGACGTCCTGACATCTTATAGGAACCTGACACATACAATGATACCATTATCCCCTGATCCCTTCATAGCATTACTGTATAATGTCCCAGCATTCCCAGCAGTGTCACCTCTCCTGTCAGCAGCTCAATCATCTTGTAGGTGAGTTCTAGGATCTTCTGGTCATTGATGTCCTCATCTATCAGGGGGTGAGGGGGAGGCCCCGTGATTGGGCTCAGGGGTCTTCCCTCAGACACAGGGTCCTGACAGCGCTCACTACAGGTCTTCTTCAATACTGTGTAATCCTGGTTATGGGGAGAGACATTAAGGCTATGTTCAAACGTAGCATATTTTGTCATTTACGCAGCGCCATTTAGCGCTTGCATGAATGCAGAGAAATGCAGTGCCGTAACGCATCTCAGCAAAAGCAATGGATTTGCAAAAATACATTTACATGTTCCGTAATTTTGCGGATGCGCTTTGCACCGGATGTCACCATGTCACATGGTGCTGTGGGGTCCAAGAGGCCGCCCTCGCTGAGGCCCAGCGGGGATGAGGAGAGATCACCGGCGGTCACCGGGGGAGCATGGCGAGGTAAGTAAAAGCACAGGAAGAATACCGCAGTGACGTTCACACACAGAACGCTGCATTCTGTGAGGATCCGTTTCTTGGTGCAGTTTTGCACCATAAACTGATCCTCACAAAACGCAGCACTTACGCAGTGTGTGAACATAGCCTAATAAATCTCACTCCAGACATTTCCAGAGTCCTCACCTCTCCAGTTCTATCTATTATTCCCATAGATAAGAATGATGTCATGTGATGTCATTAGGATCTCTCACCTCTCCAGTAAGCCGATAGAGGATCTCTAGGGTGAGGTGTAATATCCTCTCCACCATCTTGTCCCTGTCCATATCCATCCTTCATCGGTCAATAGGGAAAATTCTCTTACATAGAAGATCTACATTAGAAGGATTCAATATTGTATGGACCTGAATGGGAAGAAGATGACGATGTAACAGTATAAATATCCGATGTAATAATATAATTACTGGAGATAATAAGGGGAAACATACAGCTTTGGAAAAAATTAAGAGACCACTGCAAAATTTTCAGTTTCTCAGATTTTTCTCTTTATAGGTATATTTTTGAGTAAAATGTATAAACTACTGACAACATGTCTCCGAAATTCAATGCTAAAAATTTTGTTTTTATTGGCAGCAAATGAAAAATCGTCAAAATCGTGCTTTCAGACCTTAAATAATGAAAGAAAACAAGTTCTTATTCATATACAAATAACAATACTCATGTTTTAACTCAGGAAGAGTTCAGAAATCAATATTTGGTGGAATAACCATGATTTTTAATCACAGCTTTCATGCGTCTTGGCATGCTTCCCACCAGTCTTTCACACTGATTTTGGGTGACCTTATGCCACTCCTGGCACAAAAATGTAAGCAGTTCTTCGTTGTTTGATGGCTTGTGACTATCAATCTTCTTTGATTACATTCCAGAGGTTTTTAATGGGGTTCAGGTCTGGAGATTGGGCTGGTCATGACAGGGTCTTGATGTGGTGCTCCTTCATCCACACATTGATTACCTAGCTGTGTGGCATGGGGCATTGTCCTGCTGGAAAAACAGTCCTCAAAGTTGGGGAACATTGCCTGAGCAGAAAGAAGCAAGTGTTTTTCAAGGATAACCTTGCATGAGGCTTGATTAATACGTCTTTCGCAAAGATTAACCTGCCCAATTCAAGCCTTGCTGAAGCATCCTCAGATCATCTGCGATCCTCCACTAAATTTCACAGTGGATGCAAGACACTGAAGCTTGTTCGCCTCTCTAGGTCTCTGTCTAACCATTAGACCAGGGGTGGGGAACGTCCGGCCTGAGGGCCGTATCCGACCCGCCAAGACCTTCTCTCTGGCCCCCGGCCACATTGCCGGAGACCGCAGTGCTCCGGCCGGCAGCAACATTTTGCTGCTACCGGCCCTTTAAGCCAGTGCGTTCCCTCTAAATAAGCACAGCAGCGTTCACTACTGAACACTGCCTGCACATGAGGGATCACATTTTCACACACAGGCAAGTGCAGAGCCAGTGCGCGGATGTGATGTGTGGGTGGGGCTACATGTAATGTGCTCCGTCCCTCCCACAGATAAAGAGGTCGGAGCTGCAGCCCCAGCAGTATGTATGTGTGCCCCCCTCAGTAGCATCAAGTGCACCCCCTCAGGAGCATCATGTTTGCCCCCCCTCAGTAGCAACATGTTTGCTACCCCCAGCAGCATGTGTGCTCCTCATGTGTGCTCCTCTCATGTTTGCCCCCCCAGCACCATCATGTGTGCCCCCCCTCAGTAGCAACATCTTTGCCCCCGCAGCATCATCATGTGTGCCCCCCCTCAGTACCAGCATGTTCCCCCCCCAGCAACGTCATGTTTGCCCCTCAACATCATGTGTGCCCTCCCCAGTAGCAGCATATTTATCCCCCAGCAACATCTTGTGTGTCCCCCGCCTCAGTAGCAGCATGTGCCCCCCCCCTCAGCAGCGGTGTGTGTGTGTCCACAGCAGCAGCGGTGTGTGTGTCACCCCAGCAGCAGCATGTGTGCCCCCCTAGCAGTGTATGTGCCCCCCCCGTGTGTAGATGTCCTCAGCCTCTGCCGTGATTATATAGGCTGCCATCATCCCCACTGATGTATATGTCCCCACTCCTGAATATGCCCCCACCCCTCCCCAGAGCTGTATACTCCCCAGCCTCCCCAGTGCTGTATATCCCTCACGCCCCCCCACCAGTGCTAAATATTTTTCCAGTCTCCCCAGTGCGGTGTATGCCCCCATCCACCCCCCCCCCAGTGCTGTATATGCCCCTAGCCCAACCAGTGCTGTGTATGCCGCAATCCCCCCCAGTGCTGTGTATTCCCCAATCCCCCAGTGCTGTGTATGACCCCAGCCTTACCCAGTGCTGTATATGCCCCCGGCCTCCCCAGTGATGTATATGTCTCCAGGCCTCCCCAGTGCTGTATATGCCCCCGGCCTCCCCAGTAATGTATATGTCTCCAGCCTCCCCAGTGATGTATATGTCCCCAGCCTTCCCAGTGATGTATATGCCCCAGTCTCCCATTGATGTATATACCCCCCAGGTCTCCCTAGTTATGTATATGCCCCGGGCTTCCCCAGTGAGGTACATGCCCCCAGCTTCCCCAGCACTAAATATTTCCCCAGCGTCCCTAGTGATGTTTAGACGCCTATCCTTCCCAGTGCTATACATGCCCCAGTGATGTATATGCACTCAATGTCTCCTGTGTGATGTATATACAGCAGTCCCCATGTCTCCGATGTGATCCATATACAGCTGTCCCCTATGCGATGTATATGATTTACAAAACTTCTTATCCCAAAGAATTGACTGTGCTCTAGGCAACACAAACAGCTGTGAGAAGCAACAGGAAGAATATCCCAGTAGGGTGAGTTAATTATTTGTTCAACCAAATATAGCTGGTAATGTTCAAGGAGGTAACTTTGTGCGGCCCCCGAAGGATGGTAGAAATTTCCAAATGGCCCTCGGCATGAAAAAGGTTCCCCACCCCTGAGACGATCAGATGTTGGGCAAAGCTGAAAATTAGACTCATCAGACAAGATTACCTAACTCTAGTCCTCTATGGTCCAATCCTTATGGTCTTTGGCAAACTTCAGCCTGGCTCTCCTTTGCTTCTCACTGATGAAAGGCTTTTTTTCTAGCTTTACATGACTTGAGATAGTCACAAGACGTCAAACAATGAAGAACTGCTTACATTTTTGTGCCAGGAATGGCAAAAGGTCAACCCAAAAGCAGTGTGAAAGACTGGTGGAAAGCGGCCAAGACACATGAAAGCTGAGATTAAAAATCATAGTTATTCTACCAAATATTGATTTCTGAACTCTTCCTGGGTTGAAACATGAGTATTGTTGTTTCTAAATGAATAAGAACTTGTTGTCTTTAAGAGAAAAATCTGAGAAACTGAATTTTTTTCCGGTGCTGAATGAACAAATAGAAGGTGCAGATGCTGTATTCATATTCATGCTTTGTACAAACTGGTTGCTCGCATCTGGGGAACAGATAGTGATCATTTATCGTGAAATAATAGCAAAACTAACATCTGTTCTTGTTGCTCTAAAAATAGATTAATAGATGTTGATCAGTTACATTAATGGACCCAAAAATGGCGACATAATACAACTTGTAAAAAACCTAATACAGCAATAAGGGAGAGAATGAAGAAAGGTCACAGCACTAGAAACAAGGGAGCAGCACTCAAAATTGTCTCAGGGGGTGAAGGGGTTAATGTGTCCTGAGCCCAGTAATGGGGGATCTGCACTGACCTCCACCTGCAGAGCCGCACACTACATATACAGCTGCTCTGTGCTTACAGGACCTGTGATGATGTCACATGGAGGGGAGGAGTCAGGGGTCACATGATCAGCTCCTAATGTGTGTGCGCGCAGACTCTGCTGTGCTGGTTGTATGGTGCTGGATGAGGTGAAGGTTATGTGTGGGGTCAGGAGGATTTACAGGGGCTGCGTGTGTACAAGGTGTACGGAGTGGATCCACATGTGTACGAGGTGTATGAAGCGGAGCCGTGTGTATACTAGGTGTATGGAGCAGAGCCGCGTTGTTCAAGGTGTATGGAGCATGTGTACGAGGTGTACGATAGCAAAGTGTGCGTGTACGAGGTGTATGAGGAGCCGTGTACGAGGTGTATGGAGCACGTGTTCGAGGTGTATGGAGATGTGTACGAGGTGTACGAAGCAAAGCGTGTGTACGAGGCATACGGATGCAGAGTTGTAGTGTACAAGGTGTACGGAAGCAGAGCCGTGTGTATAGAGGTGTATGGAGAATGTGTTCGAGGTGTACGAAGCAAGCTGTGTGTACGAGGTGTACGCAGTGGAGCTGCAGGTGTACACAGCAGAGCTGTGTGTGTGTACGAGGGGTACAGAGCGGAGCCACGTGTGTGCGAGTGTTGCACCCTGGGGCAGGTGTACTCAGAACTGGACCCTCACTTCAGTCAACAGGGGAATGTCACGGCGGCGTGACCCGGCCTGTAAGCAGGGTAGGGCTTTGTCCTCAGGGCAGATGTGGAAGTCCAATGGCGATCTCTTCTGTGGCTACAATAGTCAGTGTGCGCTCTGCAGGCGAGCCCTGTCGCAGACGCAGAAATGACAGTCCAGACAAGCAGATCAGCTTGACTGGGTACTTTACTGGTACGTTCAACAGATTACAGGGTATAAACAGTTCACGTTGTTTCACACACCCCTTGCAGCTGGGACTTTTCGGCTACTACACTCCTTTCAGTTTTTTTTCCGGGTCTCTCTCTGCTCACTGTTCACAGGCTAGCTCCGGGCCAGCGGTCTCTGCTCTTTTCCCGGGAGATCTCAGTCTGTCTCTCTGACCCTATCTGACGGTCTTTCCTTCGCTGCACTGGAGGGTGGAGGGTAGTTTCTGGGCATGAAGTCCCTTCACCACGCCGGTAAATTCACGGTTGGGGCTTTAGCGTCCTGCCTCATCTACAGGGCGGCGCCCTGGCTTTGGCACGTTCGCCGGTGGCTTCACTGTTCTGGAGGGGCGGACTGGCCCAGGTGGCAGGGGGGCAAGTGCCCTCTTGGGCTGGTGGTATAGCCCTCATCCAGGGCCGCCCCCCCCCCCCCACACACACAAATGGGCCCACCGGCGGCGATTTGCGGCTGGCGTTGTGAAAACACAGGAGACGCAGCGACCTGCGGCAGAGACGGCACAGTGAGTGGCTGGCACCCCCAACATCCCCCGGACCACCGAAAATCTCTGCAGCACTACCCCCGGTTCCCCTAAGGGCTGGCAAAGATCTCTGACAGCACAATCTGCCACCTAGAGTTTGAACCCCAAGGCAGTCCCTGCTTCTGGGCACACCATGACCCTTTTTCCTTCCCACGGGAGGCTACCTGGGACCGGACTAGCCATACGGTGGCACAGGCCGCCAAGTCCGTACGGGGTGTCTCAGCTTAGGGGTTTCGTTCCGTCTCCCCTTACCACACACAGGAAGTCAACCAGAACTCTCTCTGAGCTCCCCTAACTTTGTGTTCCTCGGTTTTATCTAGTTCATGCACCCCTTTCCCAAGCTTTTTCCTCTTGCTCCACCCTCCACAAGGTTCCCCTCCTATCCCCTGTCTGACATAGAGTGACTAGGACTAGGTAATTCGGGGGATGTGTCGGGTGTTTGTGTGAAGTGTCCTGCCTATACGTCCCAGCTGCAGTAACTTACTATGGCCGCCAAAGTCTTTAACTGTTAGGCTATGTGCGCACTCCTGGGTGGGTTTTTCGGCGGTTTACCTGTGTAAACCGCCGTTTTGTTTACATAAATTTAAATAAAACTAATGTTAATCCAAACCGGCGTTTGGATTAACATTAAAACTAATGTAAGGGCCCTTTCACATCTGCGTTTTTCGTAATTCGCGGCAGATGCGTGAAAAAACCGCATCTGCGCGTTTGCCGCATAACGGTTCCACTTGCGGCACGGTTGCGGTTTTCCCATAGGAAGTATTGGGGGACTTGCGGCAGATGCGGCAAGTGCGGTTTGCACTTGCGGCAGGTGCGGCAGCGAAAAATAACCGCGGCTGACCGCGGTTTTTTTCGCCTCCGCACCTGCCGCAAGTGCAAACCGCACTTGCCGCATCTGCGCAAGTCCCCTATACTTCCTATGGAAAAAAAACCGCAAACCGTGCCGCAAGTGGAACCGTTATGCGGCAAACGCGGCAGATGCGTTTTTTTCACCGCATCTGCCGCGATATTACGAAAAACGCTGATGTGAAATCTGCACCCAGAGTTTGAACCCCCAGGCATGCCCATGCTTCTGGGCAACACCATAACCCCTTTTCTTCCACGAGGCTACCTGGGAACGGACTAGCCATACAGTGCACAGGCCACCAGGTCCGTACGGGTTGTCTCAGCTTAGGGTTCGTTCGTCTCTTACACACAGGAACTCAACCAGAACTCTCTTGAGCTCCCTCAACTTTGTTCCTCGGTTTTAATCTAGTTCCTGCACCCCTTTCCCAAGCTTTCCTATTGCTCCCCCCAAGGTCCCTCCTATCCCTGTCTGACATAGAGTGACTGGACTAGGTATTCGGGGATGGTCGCGGTGTTTGTGTGAAGTGTCCGCCATACGTCCAGCTGCAGTAACTTACTAGCCGCCCATAAGTCTTTAACTGTTACAGTTCCGCGAATGTCTCTGATCCTGCGGTCTTAAATGCACAACACTGTTATTAAACTCTCTGGAAAAGCAGTCATTAAACCAATGGGATGTTCACTGGGGTACACAACTATTTACAAGAAAGTCCTGATTATGCATTGTCCATAATCATAATATCTATTAACTTTTAGTGAAGTAGGGAACACATTCACACAGGAAAGCATTGGGGGAAACAAGGAAAGTTGCAGAAAAATATGCATTCACACACAGTTTTTTTTAACCCTTCTGGGTTTCAGGATTTCTTCCACGGCAAAACCTCCAATCTGGAAAATGTTCGATGCTGTGTTGGGTCTGAGTATTCCAGTATTGGAGTTTGGGTGCTAGAGTCTCTTACTCTCCGTGGCTCCTGGACAGGAACCACCTCCGCTCATTCCATGGCAGGTGCTGGCGTTGGTTCCTCTCCTGGTGGCACCCAGTGAACAAAGAGAGCATAGAGACGGTGCTCTCCTTCCTGGCGGATGAAAGTCACTCGGTTCCCTACTCGCAGATCCCTGTCCGGGTATCACAGGGGCAGGTGGGCTTCGACATCCGTCTGGGACACAAAAGTATCTCCCCCGTCTCCGGGCTCCGAGACAAAGCCATAGCCCCTCTGCTTATGGAAGGCAGTCATGACCCTTCTCGTCGTGGGGCCTGCCGGGTGGATGAGGCTGACCGGGCCGCCGCCTTGTCTTCGATGATCCGAGTGATAGTCTCTTTCTTCTGGACCCTTTTCTCTGCCTCCTTGGCACCCCAAACAGGAAATCCAGCGCCGCCAGTACTCCTCCCGGGTGATGAATTCAACCTGGCTGTGCCCTGCTTCTGCTTCCCCAGGGAAGCCCATTAACTTCCCCTGGGATTCTCCCACCAGCACCTCAGTTCTTCTCCGCCGGTCTCCAGCGGTGGTGGTGCAGGGATTAGAGGTGCTGGGAGGCCTGGTACGGGCCGATGTCATCCTCCCAGGCAATACCATGAGCCCCTAAATCGGGACTAGGGGGAGCCAACAAGTACAGGGGGACAAGGGCACCTGCTCCGGTGCCATTCTGTTTCGTCCCCGATGTTTTGCACACTGGCCCACTCCATCCAGTGGCTCAGCTCCTCCATCCAATATTCCGGGCCAGTCTCTGGGGAACCAGTGAAGTCACTTCTTTTCCTGCATTCCGCCATCATCGGGCCGGGTGGTAGCCACGAGTTGCCACCATGCACCTTGTCGTCTCTCTCCTCCTCCCTTTGTGGGTGTCGCCGATTCTTCATCATTGGCCATTACGCCCCTGGGTGGAGTTATGCCATGGCTGGCGCTGCCCTCTCCTGGAGCAAAGAATGGCAGCAGCAGGAGATCGGTTTCCCGCTCTGTGCTGGCCTCACCCACGATGAGGGGCCTTGGCACGCCCCTCTGCCAGCACATGGCGTTAGTCTTTTTTGGGCCACCATTGCTAGGCCGAAAAAAAAGTGCAACAAACAGTTTTTAGGCGCGCAAGACCCAGTTTTACCGGGTCAGTTATCCTGTTTGTGACATTTGTGAAGTTGTCGCACCCCGTGGCAGGGATACTCGGAACCCGGGCCTTCTCATCAGTCTGCGGGGGATGTCACAGCAACGTGACCCGGCTCTATATGCCCAAGTGCGGCAATAAAAGGGAGTCTAAAGAAAAAAGGGGCATAAAGTTTTTGAAGAAGTTCGTGACGCCACCCGTGGATTGCGGCCAGATAGTTGCCGCTGCCGTTCAGACCTCTGGGGATGGTGTTGATGGTAAGCCTAAACGGTAGGGCTTGTCCTCGGGGCAGATGTGGAAGTGCCGTGTGCCATCTCTCCAGGCGATCTCTTCTGCGGCCACAATAGTGTTAGGTCCCTGGTACCGCTCCTGCTCACCTCACCTGGGTCTGCATCCTCTCCTCCTCTATCGATCGGGCATCCGGCCTCCAGGCGTGCTGTGTCTCGGAGCCATCGCCAGGTCCCCTTCCTGTCTGCTGACCACCGGGCTCACACATCAGCACAGTCATGAATCTAATCAGCGGTGCACTAGGTGCAGCCGTGCTCCTCCCCTGTGAATCTAAGGGTCGGCATGGCTCAACCTGACACTCCCCTTGACCAATAGCTGTCCGTCCTCTGGTATATCAGGCCACCTCCACTGCTGGGAGGTGCCTGATTATTGAGTTAGTTAAGCTTCTGCTTTGCTGGCTGTTGGTCAGGTCCTCCTCGTGCTCTCCCCTGTTACCTCAAATCCTCCTTAGCTATACCGTAGTATAGGCTAACCCTACAAGCCGCCCCCCTGGTACTTGCAGCTGTGGTATGTAGACCCCCTGGGCTTGCCCCTGACAATCCCTGTATAGGGGTTGGTTAAACTAGGACCAGCTCACCCATGGGAGTTCGGTACCACGGCCCGTGGGGCCACTCTAGGGCGCCTTCAACCAGAAGCGTGGACAGAATAATCAGGCCATGGTCCCAGCTGGTACTTGTTCTCGGTGGGGTGCTGCATCCTCTGGCTAGGGGAAGGGGTTAGAAGTAGGGAGAAGGAGTGTGAAGGAGGAAGGAAGCAGACGCAAGGAGAGAGAGCGCTCTGGGAAGGGAGAGCTGGAAAAGCTCACCCCAGAGCTGCGCTGCGGAGGATGCCAGGGTCCTGGGTTACACAGCAGCTGCACACCCTGTAAACAGAATCTGCAGGACAGGAGACTGCAAGTTTCCTGGCCGCACCTAGAGACCCAACAGCACAACAGCTTAACAAGAGCCAAGAGCAGCAGGAACCCGAAACAGAGAAGAGCAACAAGCAGGCCTCCAAACCCACCTGGCGAGGTGGACTCCAACTGCTTCCAGGCTGACTGGACCTCTTGAACCTAGTGACCGATGCCCCGGAGCCTACAACTTGTACATCAGTAAAGGTAAAGAGACTGAACTACCCCCTGTGTCTGTTTGCTTCTTCTGCGCTTCCCTGCACCACAACTATAACCATCACCATCCACATAGACTCTCATATTCAGTCCCAGGAGCCCGCTCCGCCTGTGGAGAGTGTTGCCATCACAAGCTGCTGCAACATCCATCCCCTGCGGCCTACCTAAGCAGTGCTGGTCAATCCTGAACAGTTACCACAGGTGGCGTCATGAAAGTCATTATAATCCCCTGTAAATACCCCTTAACTGGACGGTCAGGGTCACGGAGCTGGGCTACTACCACTGTGACTACTCTTACGACCGCTCCATTAACATAAAAGGGAAAAAAAACCAGAAACCTAACACTCAGTTTTTGTGTCCAGGATCCAGGGCCCAGGTGAGGCAGAGACTGGAACAATTCTTTAATTCCACTAACCCCAAGAAATGCCCAATATCCAAAATGTAATACTCCATCCCCACAATGAGGATTTGGTGAGTTTTTGATGTTGCGGATTTTCTGCACCTATTAGGTTATTTGCTTGTTTGAAAAGAACAAGAAAAATGGTGCTGCAAAACATCTCACAAATATAGCAACTTTATTAAAAATAAAAGATTATAATGGTTTTGGTTAAAAAACAGAATAGCTCAATTGAGAGCCATCAACAAACCTCCCCAGGTTATAAACAGTTTATTTAATTAGAGTGCCCACATACAGCAGTTGAAATAACTGTTCAAAACATCACCAGTTTTCTAAGTAAATAAAGGTGCGATTGACATGAATTTCTAACGGGATGCTGGTAACAACCCATCCAATCAACACAGGCAAAGAAATCAAGCCATAGGTGTCCATAAATGATGTCTAATAATAAGAAACCTCACAGGAAAAAAGTATTGAACACGCTTGCTGAAATTTAATTCATACTTTGTATACAAGTCTTTGTTTGTGATGACAGATTCAAGAGGCCTCTTGTATGGAAACACAAATAGCCTTCCTTGCTCAGGTTGGATTTTGACCAGTCTCCTACACAAACACTCTACAAATCCTGAAGGTCCTGTGGGCTCCTTCTCTGAACTTTAAGCTTTAGTTCCTTCTGTGACTCTGGTGACAAGTAATAAATAGTCTCAGAGGAGCAGAAAACTAACTGAAATAAATGGAAAGTAAATAACAATTATACTACTTACTGGTAGTGAAGAGAGGTCAAAGCAATCACGGTCATGTCCAGGAGATAGTGCAGTACAGCAAGAGGATAACAGAAGCAAAATCTAATTCAAGCCGAAGTCAGGAAACCGGAGAGGCAGAAACAGAGTACATAGGTACAGAACAGAAAGAGAAGTCAGGTCACTAGCAGATGATCAAGTCCAGGTAAGAAAGAAAGTTAGGCAGGGTCTGGTTCAGAACACAAAGAGATGAAGTCCTACACAGCCAAAATCAAATGTACAATTGATCCAGAAAAGAGCTGCAAGCTAGTTTAAATAGGCACTTAATTAAGTGAGCTGAATTCAGGTGATTGAGGCACAGAGCCAGCCCAGCCTGATGGTGGGTTTACACACACCAATCATTGTATCCAATATCTGAACCAATCTCTGGTTGCAGTGAAATCATGGACAGATTGCTCCATGTTGTACACAGCCACAAAATGGAACTATGTGTCCCTGATTTCACTGCAACCAGAGATCTGTCGATATTGGATACAATGATGGTGTGTGTAAACCACCATGACAGTCTCCACAAACTAGAACAACACAGGCAATGTGGAGATTGTGACACCTTCCATAAATATTCTATTGGATTCAGGTCTGGTGATAAGCTTGGCCATTCTAGCAGATTTCTTTTCTTTTGTCTGAGACCAGTTAAGAGTATCATTGGCTGTGTGTTTGGAATAATTTTCTTGCTGAAATGTCCACTCTTGTTTTATCTTCTTCATCCTGGTAGATGGCAGCAAATTTTTATCAAGAATGTCTCTGCAGATTTGTCCATTTTATCCTTCAATAACATGACGTTTGCCACTGCCAAATGCTGAAAAACTGCCTCACACTATGATGTTTCCACTTCCAAACTTCACTGTTGGTGTGATATTTTTGGTGAGATACGCAGTGCCTTTTGGCCTCCAAGCATGGTGTGCATTATGGCGTCCAAAGTGTTTAATTTTGGTCTCATCTGACCAAACTTTATTCTCCCAGCATTTTACAGGCTTGTCTAAATGTTGTTGAACAAACTTGTCTAAACCAAATGTTGTGGAGCAAACTTTATATGCTCTTGAACATGTTTTTTGTTTATCAATGGAGACTTGCCTAGTGAGTTTGCATACAACCTATGGAGGGTGAGTGCACTGCTTATTGTTTTCTTTGAAACAATTGTACCGGCAAATTCTAGGTCTTTTTGCAGCTCCACAGGTGGTCCTTGGCTCTTGGACAACTCATCTGATAATTATTTTTACTCCACTGTCTGAAATCTTGCAAACAAGTACCACAACGTATTGAACCGCATCATAGATAGTTAAATCAATACAATACCATGAACAATTATATCACTTGCAGTGGGATATCATATGGTTAATTTATGAAAATCGCATTTAGGGAAGAAAACAAGAAGAAAAACGATCATACTCCTCTCAGATATAAAAGTGATATTTCTTTATTAAGTAACCAAGTGACACAGTGACGGTATATGCATAGAAGAATAAAAAGCATCAGAAATAGCTTTAAGATTAATTCCATAAATACATAAAATTTTACAAATGATCCAGTATCCACATTTTGGAATACAATAGTCTCTTGCATATAGAGTATGTGGCTTTATTCATTCATATAGTGTGTTGAGTGGAGGGTGGTTAATTTCAAAACCAGGATTTTTATTTTATTATTATTATTTATTTATATAGCACCATTAATTCCATGGTGCTGTACATAAGGAGTTACATACTAAATTATAGATCTAGTTTACAGTAAACAAATTAACAATGACAGACTCGTGCAGAGGGGAGAGGACCCTGCCCTTGCGGGCTTACATTCTGCAGGATAATAGGGAGTACACAGTAGTAGGGATCCGTCTGAAGGATCCGAGCATCCAGACTGGTGGCCAGCCTGGCTAACATCCTGGGGTTGGTGCAGTGCCCCAATGTTTTTAAGCATGTCCCCTTTAGCCATGCCCCTTGTGTGTGTATTGTTTGGCATGATGCCATTTACGACAGATCGTTGCCTCTGTTGTTCCCTATGTGTGTTGCCAATTTTTAAGGCCAAAGAAAAAAACAACCAAGAAAAACACAAAAAAAACAAAAACAACAAAAAAAAACCATCACATTGGTGCTGAAAAAAACCCCACTTGATACCAAAAAAAGGCCCTACCTACTGGACCAAGTGAGGCATAAAAAGCACCAGATCAAAATGGGATTTGAAACAATAAAACAATGTTGCAAATCCCACTACTGTGTTGTGCCTCTTTAGTATATAGACACAGGTCCTGGAGTATGCAGGGTACACCTCTTTCCAAAGCCTACATCATCATGTCGGTGATAAGTGTTTGAGGGGTCACATTTACATTTAAGTGGGCAATATTAATGACAAACTACGTATTTGCTGCATTAATGCAGACGTTCAATGTCCGTGGCATTACACTACATTACTGACCCAATGTATACCAACCGCCAAAACAAACAATGGCTCACACACTACTCATTTACCTTCTATGTGAATGAACCCAAACATTTGGTGCTGGATGGGTACACAATTATACAGCCATGTTGGTGTTATTTCCATAGCAAAAGAAATGTTGCCACAACTAGGGGAGCAAAGGATGTATCATATGTGCACATATGTGGGATAACCTGTTTGGTTGGTTATGTGGCCTAAACAGGTGACACACAGGCTTGCAGTCTCCAAACTACATCACTAGCCAGATTTACACATACATGAAACCTAAAAATCAAACATGATATTGTTGTTAAAAAATATATTTATTTCCCAAACCAAATAACACAACTAAACACATACTGTGTCACAAACTTTATTAAAAAAACCAAAACACAAAAACAAAAAATCCTTAGTAGCGTCTCTCTACATAGGTGTAATCATCTACTGGTTCAGATGTGGTTGGAGGCTCCGAGTCCCCATAGCCCCTCCTAGTGGCCCAACTTTGGGGATGGGGGTGTCTGGGGCCCCTGGACAAATCAGGATTTTGTCCTGGACCATGCAATGGCGGCCCAGGACCCTGTGACCCTGATGCTTGGCCAGTGGGGATGGCAATATATGCTAGTGGCATCAGGGCCTCGTCCATGGCCGCCTCCAGGGCACGAAAGATGATCCGCTCACAAAGAGACCGCTGCTGTGGTGTCATCTGGACCACTAGACGCTCAATCCCAGTATTCGGCTGGTTCTCGGTGAGGAGCAGCACCTGCTTAGCCCACAGTCCCAGCTCAGTATTGGGCGGCGTCAGAGAGCGACGGCGACGCACCCCTGAGCTGGGACCTGGGTGCTGGTCCGGTAAACTGGGACCAGGCACAGCCTTCCTCGAAGATGTTGGGGGAGGAAGATCCAGAGTGGGTGACCATCAACCAATCACAACGCACCTGTGTGAGCCAATACTATGCTTCGGGCTTGGCAACGCCGAGGCAGGTGCGTTAATTAGATGACGCCAGTGCGCTGTGATTTGCTGCATCACAAATAAAAATACACCACGCAAGTGCGTGCTCAAGCCTGCTCGCCAGAGCCATTGGGTAAGTAGTGGGGGTCAGACATCAGATCTACGATGCTTGAGTGTGTTTGGTTGTGAGGCTTCTCATTGCCCATACATGTATACAGTCTGGATAACTGAAAATACGACTACAGCTGTGTGCAGCCCACACTTCAGATGTGGGACCTTGTGTTAACTTAGCCAAAATAATGTATGCATGTGAAGAAAATGGTTCATGTGCCATACTTATTGTGCTTACATCTTGTCCTTTATATAGTGTTATGTGTATACAAGTAGGGTGAATGATGTGGTGTGGCCAACCTTTTCTGTCATGCTCAATGTATCCCGACTTTGCCACACAAAATGATGAAATGGAGGCGTAGTGTTGATGGGCCACCTTGACTGTGTTAGTATTATTGTGCATGTGTGAGGGCCAATAACCAGTGTATCACAATTAACAGGATGTAGTTTGGTTAGGTGACTCATGCAGTGTGTAATGTTGGCTTGACATGTCTGTGTTCATACACCATGCATGTTCACCGTGGTGGGATTAGTGATTTTGTTGTGGGGTCCTCCAAATGTGGATGTATGTGGGCAAATGTGTGGTAGGATTAATGTGCTAATGTCCTTTCCACACATGATGTTGTCCAATATGTTATTTGTGGTATTGAGAATGGTCAGGTACTTAATGTGGCTTGTATTTTTGTAGTACCATATGGCATGTTGTGGTTTTGATTGGGTAAGGATGTTATTGTATGTGGTGTCAGTGTGATTTCACAGGGGGCTGGGCTACTATTTTTCAACCTTGTATTTTACCTTGTATGTGTAGCCAGTATGTAGGCAAGGAAATATTGTATGGTTTTGATGATTTCTGACATGTCAATTATGACTTACCTTTCTTTTTTCTACTGTTCCCCAGGGTGGTTGTTGTGCTCATCACGGATACTGAACGGAGGCTTCTTGTGGCTTTGGCCTTGGTGGATGAGGACTTGTAGCTGGAGGAGAGAGCTGAGAGATTGCGGGCTCGTAGACCACGCCATGGTTGGAGTGGCTTTTGCAAAGAGACAACCTGAGCCACATGCGGCTGCTCTGGCAGCTGGAGGACAGGAGTCTGCATGACTTCAAGATCTTCGTATGTCCGAGGACTCAGGATACTGTGATGCGTACAGCTGTGCCACCTGAGGAGCGGTTGGCTGTAACTTTGAGGTTCCTGGCAACAGGTCGCTCGATGACGGACCTGCAATACTCTGCTAGCTGTGTCGCGAACACTGCTGAGCCGCTTTACCCGAGATGTGTGAGGCCATCCTGAGGTGCCTTGTGCCAGGCTTTTTGCATTTACCAACCACCCCTGCCGAATGGATGGACGTTGCCAGTGGTTTTGCAGATCGATGGCAATTTCCAACCTGCGGCGGGGCATTGGATGATAAGCACGTAAGGATCACTCAACCCCAACAGCGGGTCTTTTATTAAAACAATAAAGGGTACTTTAGTGTGATCCTCATGGCCATTGTGGATACTCAATGAGTTCCTGTATGTGGATGTTGGGATGAACAGGCGTATCTCAGATGGGGTGTGTTTGGGCACAGCTCCTTTGGCCAAGAGCTGAGGAGAGGTGCTCTAAACTTGCCGTCAAATGATGAGACAACCGATCATCTGAACTTTGCATTTGTGGGGGATGAAGTTTTTCCACTTCATGCTCACGTACTACAGCCATATCCCCAGAGGACTTCTGAGCAGCGCATTTTCAATTACCGGCATCCTGGGCCGCCTTGTGGTTGAAAATGCGTTCGGGATCATGGCCAATAGATTCCGCATCTTTCATACCCCTTTGAATATGAAACTGGAATCTATATATGTAGTGCGGGGATGCTGTGTGCTACATAACTTCCTGCGTCGTAGAGATACAGCATCATACACTCCGCAAGTTATGTGGATTCAGTGGACTCCACAACAGAGGAACTCCGTCCCGGGGCGTGGCGTGCAACTGACCCTGGTCTGGCGCCACTCCAGCTGCTGAGCCAGGGTCGGAGTCCGCAGGATGCCAGGAGCAGCAGAGACAGCTACTGCTCCTACTTCAATGGCCCTGGGGCAGTGGGCTGGCAGCAACAAGAGGGGTAGAGTGTCTGGGGTTGTCAAGCACCACCACTAGGAGGAGGGTGGAGTCAGCAGCGGGCTGCACCATACATTATTTGTTCCTATAGGTTACAGCTGTATTTTGGTTTTCGGTTTGCTAATTTGTTGTTCACAAAACAAAAATTGTCTGTTTTCAGTATTGCCATTATTTAAGCTGCCCTTTGTAGTATGTGTGTGATGTTAACACTGTGTTTTTGATGTCTATGTTCTTGGATTATATGTTCATGTGCACAAAATGAAAAAAAAAAAAAATTCTGATCAGAAATACCTGTGTCTGTCTTGACTTTTCACTACAGGGCAGTTGCACATAGCATTAAGCTGTGCAGAGAGGTATGTGAGACCACAATGGTCATTAAGGGGTCCCAGCAGCATTGTCTGCTAATGTCCAGTACATAGGTCCAGCCCATTGGCCACCACTCTATGCTCACACTGTGTCTCATTCACCATATTATATGGATTTACACATGGGTATGTGTCAACACACATGCACATTTTAATTGTGCTTTGTTGAGGATGGAGGTAGTCATCAGTATGGGAACACACACGTCTGCACACACATAGTTCAGCAGGACCACACACAATGCATGCACATATGTCCTAAGTGTCGTTTGGAGCTTTCTACTTAAAAACAGACGCACACATAGCCATTCATGGTGTACTCCACAGTGCAACACACGAGCAGTCCTGTGTGGCTTTTATCCTAGCAAAAATGTGTTTTGGGAGCCGCAACACAGTCACGAGCGTGCAGTAGCGAGATAGTCGAAAGGGCACTTGCATCATGTAGTGGGCAGACTTCCTCACAAGGCTGACCAATGGCGACGCAGTTGTGTAGGCCAATCGGAGTGGTAGGGCGGGGTGTTTGACACTCTGCCATGCTCTGTGTCCTCGCCGTGCTCACACTGTGCGCCCACTTCGCTGATGAGGTGGTGGCGTGTGACGCGGCGATTTGGCAATGTGAAATGGCTTTCCGTTCTGCGCCAGGCCATTTCCGGAACGCAGGTTCGCTGAAATCGCACGTGAGATGTCTATGTGTGACAGGGCGACGGCGATGTGCAGAAAAGTGCCCGGAACGTGCGCGCTCACGTCAAATTGCCAGCCATATGACGGCGATATTGCAACGTGTGACGATACCTTCAGAACAGAGGTCACCAGAGACTAAAGCCCCCGTCACACATAGCGAGATCGCTACAAGATTGCTGATAGATCACAGGTTTTGTGACATAACAGCGAGCTCCCCAGCGATGTCGCTATGTTGACATATAGTAGCGATCAAACCCCTTTCTGTGAGGTCGCTGATCACTGCACATCCTTCAGGACCATATTTTGGTCCTTGGTCTCCCACTAGTCAGCACGCATCGCTGCGTGTGAAAGCAAGAGACCAGCAATCAGCATCCTCCCAGGCTAGTAACCATGATAAACACCGGATAACTAAGCAGAACGCGCTGCCTAGATACCCGGTGTTTATAATCGTTACCAGCGCTAAGCAGGGAGGACGCTGGTAACTATGATAAACACGAGTATCTAGGCAGCACACTGCTGCCTAGTTACCCAGGTGTTTATCATAGTTACCAGCGTCCTCCCTGCTTACAGCTGCACTAAGCAGGGAGGACACTGGTAACCATGATAAACAGCGGGTATCTAGGCAGCACGCGCTGCTTAGTTACCCGGTGTTTATCATAGATACCAGCATCCAACCGCTTCAGCGATGTGGAGGTGGCTCCCTGGTTGCTGAGGAGATCTGCCTGTTTGACAGCTCCCCAGCGACCACATAGCGACGCTCCAGCGATCCCGGCCAGGTCATTATCGCTGAACGCGATTGCAGGAGCGTCGCTCAGTGTGATGGGTAGTAGAAATGTTACAATGAGCCCAGATGATGCAGGATTGGCACTTCTAAATTTGTGGATCATTTACCTTGCAGCACAAGCCAGCATTAAAGAGGGACTAGGACTGGCCTTTAGTGGTGATATCTAGCAATATCCTAAGTATACAGATTAATTAGCAGCTTTGGTAAATGGCACATGTAATGAAGGGTCCAGACTGCTGACTATTGGGCTGATCCATAAATTATGGAGTAAAATAAAAGAATTGTGGAGAGTTCAAGGCTTCACTTTGTATACATCTGTGTGAAGCAATCAGATCCTACCTGAATTATCACAACTAGAGGGGTTTGAAAATTGGATTTTATCAAAACCTAATCCTATATCGTCCAATGAAGCTGTTTGTTCCAGCAACTACAGGAAGAAGTTAACCTCCCTCTTAGGGTACCTTTACACCCACAACCGCGGGAGACATTTTTGCGGCAATATTTCTCGCTGGAATTATCACCGCCAAATTGCCTCCTTATTGCGGGTGTATTTCGGGAATTTGGCGGCGATAAGACAAACGTCGCCTGGTTTCGATTTTACAGCACTGCTCTAAAATCGAAACCAGGCGACATTTGTCTTGCCGCCAAATCCCCGAAATACACGCCGCAATAAGGAGGCAATTTGGCGGCGATAATTCCAGTGAGAAATATCGCCGCCAAAAATGTCTCCTGCGGTTGTGGTATAAAGGTACCTACCTCTTAATAGGTCAGCGTCATTACACACACATAAAGTATTAGGTAGATTTTTACATCAGCATTTGTGTGCCAGAACACAAGGTCTAGGTTTTGGAGATACTTCTGGTTTTGGCATACAAACTACTGATGAAATATTGATCTAAAATACTGATGTGTGAATAATGCCTTAATGTTTTCCAGGTTTGACACTCTTTTGATATACAAATAGGATAAAAATCTTTAAAGGGACACTGTCAGGTCATTTTTTCAGTATGATACTAATATTACCCTTGAATAGGGCCTGGGCAGACCTTTTAGAAACATCTAAAATCATTATTGTACCATTTGTAGTTTCCATGTTATCTTACAGCATTGTTAGACCCTGCAGGGACTCCTTGATTAGACCTCTCATTATAAGCAAACAGGAATAGTCCGGCTACTGTATAAACTGTTATGTAATTATGCACTCCTTCTCAGCAGCTCTCCCTCCCTCCTCTTTCCTCCCTTTGCTAACAGTGCAGTGTCAGGTTTCACTTACAGCAGGTCTGTTCTGTTGAGGACAAGGAGGGAGAGAGCCATTACAGATCTGCCTTATCTAGACTCCATTTGCTTCCCTAAGCAGGTATCCCTGCTGTAACGTTTCTGTGTTGTATTTGACATCTTGTGATGCTGCAAACACAGAGCAGAGAGAAGAATACCGCTCCCCCCCACACTGATCTCCTGTGCAGTAATGTGATGTGAATATGTGACGTGCATATTCATCTTATGGAAGTGTACAGCAGAGAACTAAGTGATCACTCATTGTGAGTGACAGATGGAATGAATCTCTTTATTTGAAGGTTACAGAAGATAGGAGGGAAATATAAATAAAAGAAATTTATAAATAGACTTTAGAGGAGTAATTAGAAAATGATAGCAGTTACATACGGATTTTTGACCTGACAGTTTTCCTTTAAATACAGCCAAACATGAGCTGAGCTCATTCTGACATCAGTGATTGTTTTCGTACATGTTTTCTCAGTATTATTGTTTAGAGTTTCACTAGAGGTCCGGTCAGTGTCCGATTTTGCCATCAGTTTCAGATTTTTTCTCGGATGAAAAAATGAATTGATTATGGTTTTTCAAACTACTTAAAATATACAGTCTGTGAAAATCAGACACCACATGGACGGCACTCTAGTACTGTACACGTTTTCATGGACCCATAGACTAGTATTGCTGAATTTTGACGCAAAATCAGACATTTCTACTAGTTTTTGTGTGAACCCCTTGGTCTGCAAAAAGACGCTTGAATAACTCCATAACTATAAGAGGTACGAATTCTATTCAAGAATGACATGGATACACAATACTGCTTAATGGACAGTATCACTCACTCTGTTGCATAAGCATATTTGTATAAGCATATGACGCATTTTATACACACTGCATACACATTATCCCATTTTGCAATTCTTTAAGTTTATGTAATTGGATAATGATCTTAAAGATCCTGGAGCTAGTCAAGTGGAAGTTCTTCAACTGCTCACTCAGGACTGCAACCTCTTCAGGTCCAGTAGCTTCCTCGATCACATAGGTCAGCGTGGGGGCAGGAAGAGAGAGAGCAGTTCTCTCAATGATCCGGAAGAACACTTTACTAGTGTTCCCTCCATGATAGAAAATTTCAAACTTTCTCCACACTATAAAAAGCACTCCTTATTAGCAAAACATTTTTTGTTAAAAGTGCCTTATAAGACAAAAAATACAATTCATTCTTAAGTAATCTCCTTTCTCATTTAATTACACGACTGTCTTATATTACGTTTATACAATGGTCCAATAAAACAGTGGAGTTATTTTTGATGGTCAACTCAATATGATTTTTCATTAATTCATTTTTCACATTCTAGGCATGATAATGGTTTCCACGTGTGGCATTTTCGATGTTTAAAAAAGCTACATT